>OZ017756.1:0-600000 GCA_963969365.1 Asterochloris sp. CNOR1 | reverse complement strand
GTGCAAAGCGTGACGAGCTGTGAGCGCCAGGTGGCAGCAAGCTGCATAGCAGTGCGAAGCATATATGAGCAGTGCGGCATGATCAGGACCTGGGCATTGATGTGACGCCCGGTTGAAGAGCAAGCCGCCACAAGCACATGGTGTGACAGCGCCGTGGAAGCTACTGCAATGTGCTAAAATCAGGTCCGCACTGTAGCAGGTCTTTGCTGCCCATTTCTGTGGCAGGCCTGGGCCCCTTGGGCTAGACAAAGCAGCATACAAATGGGTGTGACAGCATCTCTATCACCCATTCTGAAGGGAGCCCATGTGTAACATCCTCAGCTTCAAGCAGACAATCTGAAAGCCTGGGTATGACAACCCAGCCCACATTGCAAAAGGAGGCTTGAGTGTACCCGTTTCACCTACAAGACTGCCCCTCCTCTGTGCTCACCCGCCACACTTCACCCAGTGGCCCTGAACCCTATCCACCACGTCAAGCTGATACACCTTAGAAGTCAGCTTGTCAGGCCAGGCAGCCCACCCTAAGTTACCATGCTCTGCACAGATGGCACACCATAGAATGCAGCTTGTGAGGCCATTCTTACAACAGACTGACCACCTTCAACGATCGGCTGAAGGTTCAGGCACTCCACCTTGGACAGGTCCTCTGAATGGAGTTTACCCACCTTCAAGCAGCAGCTGGATTGCCTGATCCACGCTGCCCTTGCCAAGCTGGCTGTAGGCTTCCAGGATCAGGTGCTCCATGGCCTGGTGGAGCGCCTCAGCTTCCCTCTGCTCCTGCAGGGCAGTGAAGGCCTGCTTTGCAGTTAGCAGAGCTTTGCAGTCGGCGCAGTAAAGGCATGCCTCATTTGCAACTCTTGTTGCAGGTGCAGCAGTGAGGGATGACCACGGGCAAGCCTGGTGGAGCGCCTCAGCTATCTGTTGCTCCTGCGGGGCAGTACATGTCAGCCTCACACTCAGCGGTCATGTCAGGTGGGCTGTGGGCCTGTGGCAGCCTCTGACCCTGCAGCTGGCGAAGCAGAAGGGCAATGCAGGTCAGCTGCCGGCCAATGTAAGGTGCACAGCGTACAAGTGGGTTCCCCAGCTGCTGTAAGCACACAGAGCTACATCCCAGGTGGCAATTGAAGGCAGCCGTGCAGCAGACAGCAATGATACTCAGTAGCCCACATCGGCGATGCTTCTGGACAGCACAGATCGGGCTTTTCTGCAGCAAGGTGCACCCACATGGTGCAACCCAGTGCTCTGCATAAGGCTATGGCATGAGCTGACCCCAACTCAGACCCAGCTGCATCCCAGTGTATGGCACGCAGCAGCCTCTGAGGGATATCCAAGTGGGCTTTGAGGATGAACAGGGTTGCCCATGTGAGGTGAGCCCATGATCACAGACAACCCACCTGGGACACCTCTGTCGTATTGATTTCTGGCGGCTGGGCTGACACGGAGACAGGATCCACAATGGGTGGCGGCTGGGCCTGCCCCTCCAATGCCACATTGGGAGTTGCCGTGGCTGCGGCACCTGACTTGCTGTCACTGCCAGCCACATCAGCTGGTGCAACAGCAGGTGTGCCCTTGGGCTTGTATGTGCTGTCTTGCATGTGCAGGCCGGTGTGGATCTGGGACACATGCAAGTCTATGTGGGGCCTTGTACACCTGCCTGCACAAGGCGGCTGAAATGCGCTGGCATGCTGGGCTGAGGACTTTTGGCACAAAACCAGGTCCAAGAGCCGGGTCAATCGCAGTACCTGCACGATGCCAGATCGCTCAGATATACAGCCTGAAACTCTGGTGATCAGGCAAGCACATGAGGGAGCTCACCCGAAGCCTGTGCATGCTGATGACAGGGGCAGAGGTCGCAGGGATTCTAAACCAAGCCACAGCCTGTTCTGTGGTTTCACTCACAATGTGACTCCATGCTACCTCCAAATTAGCAAAGCTAAATGGGCATCAAAGTAATCTGGATGTTAGGTCAGGTCTGACTTCCTTTCTGTCACGATCTTGGGGCCCCGCTTGCATCCCTTCTTCTCAGACACAATTGAGCACATTGATTGAAACCATAAGCACCATTGGTTTGAGACTGCTCATGCGAAGCATTTCATTGCGTTCCTTAACAAGGCCTGCAGGGCCTGCTGCAGATTTGGTGCCTGCTGCCGCTCGACAGGCAAAAGCAAGCCTTCTGCCGCAACAACTTACAGACAGTCATGCCAGACTGCTCAGATGCTGGACATCGCAGCATGCCTGGGTGCAGCAGCATGCCTCTTCAGCAGCTGCTGCTGCAGCCCCTGCCCTGCAGCAGTCAGCCATAACTGTAGAGACATTGGCTGAGCAATGGCGGAAGGCTGCTGCCTCCTCATCAGAAGACGATGAGGCAGATGTGGAGGCCATGCACGCAGCAGCACACAGCATTGAGGCAGAGCCTGGCAGCTACAGGGTGGTGAACTTTTACCACCTGGTTGATGTGCCACATCCCCATCATGTGAGCGTACACTCTAAGCTTGCCCCCAAGGTGCACACAGGAGGTCTTGCCTGTTTCCCCTCGCAACAAGGGAGCAGGCAGCAACACTGACAGCTCATGAACTTGGCCTTGGCATCATCTCCAGCAGGCTTGTCATTCGAGCCTGCTCTGTCTCCCATTTGAAGCTTGATTTGAGGCTCCTACAATCAGTCCACAAAGATTATGTGACTGTCGTGACTTCCTGATTCCTGCTGGCAACTCTGAAGACAAAGCTACCCAGGGACTGCCTGGCCAATCCATTTTTGTGTTGCAGGCAGCATCCCCCTGCTTAGGCATGAGGCGCGCTGCTGCTTCTGCCTGAGTCGGGGAGCTCCTGCTCCACCAGCTTGCCTGGCGGAAACAGCCTACAATCTTTTGCTATGCCTGAGTGCTCCATGGCGCTGCAGGAGGTGGCCCAACACCGCGAGTGGTTGAGTGGCAAGGACGTTCACGGCCGAATCTACATCTCCACTCAGGGCATCAATGCTCAACTAAGCGGGCCCAGTGAGGATGCAGAGGGGTATGCCAGGTGGACCCAGGAGCGGCAGGTCTGGCAGGTCCGCTTTCAAAGACGAAGCGTGCCTGCACTTCAATAAGAGGTTGTCCCCTGCTGACTTCTGCAGCAAAGCCTGCGATGCCCATTCTGCTTCATCTGGCCTTTGCAGGCATTCCATACATCTTGCAGCCTCACACTCACTTTCGACAAGCTTTGCTGCTTGGACCTGGCACCGCAGTGCCGCCCAAGATCTCTGCCCGCACCCTGCAGGGGCTGCGGTGGAACTCAGAGGCGGTGGACTCACATCAGTTCCCAAAGCTGCGCCTGAAGTTCAAGCCCAACCTGGTGCAGCTGTCTGGCGGCATGACAAGTCTGCCAATCACTGACCCAGAGGTGGGCTGCAGCACAGAGGCGTCCTGCACATCTGTGCCTCTTTGCAACCATCCCCACCTTAGCATGCCTAGGTGGAAGCAGCCTGCCCTCTGCAGCGCAGCCTTGCAATACAGAGGCTGGTCCTGCAGCCACTGTGACAGGCAATGTGCTGCGGTGCTGTGCAGGCACGTGCCAAACCCCTGCAGCCCAGGGAGTGGCAGGAGCTGCTGTGTGCCTCACAGCTGATCTGCCCAGAAGACTCCCCTGCCCAGCAGAGCAGCGCCACTGGCGCTCCAGCTGTGGCCCCAGGCCAAGCCAGGGGCGCTGCTGCAGGGCTGAAGATGTCCACTGGCAGTCGGCCGGGGCAGGACGGCAGCACGGCTGCTGCTCTGGCCGACAGCATGGGCGGGCCTCTGGGTGCAGACCAGCACCAGCCGGTGCTGCTGGACCTGAGGAACGGCTACGAGTGGGATGCGGGCCACTTCCATGGGGCGGCACGGCCCTTGGAGGTGAGGACCCTGTGATGTGCTGCACTTTGTGACAAGTGCGCAGTCAGGTAGCTCTTGGCGTCCTTGAGGGGTGACTGCTCTGAGATCTATTACAACTGTAGTGATGGGCAGGTCCGTCCAGGCCACAGAGCAGCACAACCCTTACAGGTGACTGGCGTTGATTCCTGTGGGGCCTGACGGCACATGGGCGGTGATGGCATGGAGGTTCAGGACTCACTAGACTGGCTGCATCTGGTGTCAGAGCGGCATATGGACGTCATGCCTGTGGCAGTGCTGTGCGCAGTGCCACAGACGGGCGGCAGGCTGCTTGCTGCAGCCTTGCTGTGTGTTCCTGCCACCCGAATTGGTAATGAAACCTGCTCTGCACAACAACGATTGGCGTACAACGGGTTGTGGCTGCACTGAAGCAGTACACCTCTGCTGTGCAGGACCACTTTCATGAGACGCCCACTGATGCCACCCCCTCGCCTGTGCCAGCCTACCTTCGGGGACGGGACAAAGATACGCCTGTGATGATGTACTGCACAGGAGGTGAGGCTGCCCTGTGAAGCACAGCCCCAGTATCCTGGGTGGTGTTGCCATTTCTGTGCACCTGCTCGTCCTGCAGCCACCAGCAGCGTGGCGATGACAGTAGGCAGCAGCCTGACTCCCTGTCCAGTTCAGAGCAGCTGGCCTGCTCCTGCAAAGGTGCCGTCTGCCATCCTAGAGCACTAATTGAGGACGGCTGGGGGAACCCCTGTGGCTGTGTCACACCGCCTGCATAGGCTCTTGCACACCGCCCTGCCAGAGGTCCCTATGCTGACCAGTTCCAGGCAATCGCTGCGACATCTGCTTGACCTCTTTGCAGAAGCAAGGGGCTGCCGCAAGATGCTCTGCAAGATTTTGGGCAAGGGAGCTGAGAGGTTTGTGGCTGCAGGCATTCGCTGCGACATCTACTCCACTTACCTCCGGCGTCAGGGTTTCAACAACCTGTTCACACTGGAGGGCGGCGTCCAGAACTATCTGAAGCAGGCTGGGGGTGATATGTGGATTGGCAGTTTGTTTGTGTTTGACGAGCGCCTGGCAATCCCTCCACCAGGTGTGGCAATCTGCCTGCTGCACCAACCATGCGAGACCCAGCACTTGATCTGCATGGCAGTGTGTGATGCACAAGCCAGCTGGAATGTTGGCAGCAGTGCTGTCGCAGTCCTCTGGACAGCAGATAGTGTATCAGAGCCGAGACCAGCGCCCCTGCAGATGCTCTCCTTGCCGCCCTTGCTGGGTTTCGATCTGCTCTCAGTCCAGCCCCACCATGCATTGACACGAAGCCATGCATTCAGTCCCCGTGCTGCACTACATGCACTATCTTGCTTGCAGGGCAGCAAGAGGCCTCCAGGGAGCTTCCAGCAGCCGTTCCCTGTGTCTGCGGGCAGCCTGCAGCGCTGCCTCACCTGAACTGCGCGAATGTCGACTGCAACAGGCTCTTTCTGGCGTGCTCAGCCTGCCAGGTGGGCAGCTGCCAGCAGTGTGAACCAGACACCCTGAGCCCCCTGGTGTAGTGGTTTTGGGCTGACAGCCCCAGGGGTTTCTGTTGTCAGGAGCTGCATTCGGCAGTGCTCGGCCAAAGGCTATTTTCTATGTGCCACCTGCCAACACTGGGGAGCTGAGCTCCATACGCAAGAGCCCAGCAGCACTGGCCATGCCCAGTAGCCACGGTACCATGTCTTGCCTGCCAGCAGGCAGTGGTTCTGAAAGCAGTCCCAGCAATCCGGTGGACAGCACGGCTACTCAGCCTGGGTTCCCTGCTGTGCAGGCCAAGCTCAGTGGCTGCTGCTGCGAAGCGTGCATGCAAGCGCCACGGCTCCTGCGTCCGCACAAGCCCCAGGGTTACTACGGGACGTATGACCAGTATCTCGGCTTTGACTCATCGCAGGTAATCAAGCTTGCTCAATGATGGCTGTGCAGAAGCCAAGCTTGCACATGTGGCCAAACTTGCGACAGGCTGGCTTTTATGCAAGGGCGGGTGCCAGCACTGCGCCAGTGGCCACCTTGCTGGCAGGGACACCTCTGGCCTGATTGAGTTTTAATGGCCTTGCAGATAGAGGGCATGGCCGTCGTGCTGGCCTCCAGGGTTGCCCTCCAGGCATGACCTCGAAGTGTGGGACTACAGGATTGGCTGCTTCTGTCTGCAGGGGCAGGGCCTGGCCACGGGCCGGCTACAGGACACCTATCCTAGCACTTTGTTGCAAATGACAGCTGCTCATGCCCACAGGACATGGCATGGCCTTCCATAGATGGCGTGGCCATCGAGGGACGGCTTTCAGGCATGCCTGTACGCCCAGTAGATGGTATCTGGCCTGGTATCTGGGTGATTCCTGCCTGTGCCCTGCAGGGGGAGAGCATGGCCTCTGGGCGCGGGGATGGGCGCCGTGACCGGCGGCGTAAGCGGCAGGAGCGGGTCAAGGCTGAGGTGGCCGCAATGCGTGCAGAGGCGCAGCGTCGCAAGGCGCTCTGGCAGGTGAGGGCTGGAACAGGCTGCTGCTCTGATCAAGCAGGGTGTTCCCTGTTGTGCTGCGCAGCTGGCAGTGGACGCAACCACAAGGTGCTCTGGCAGGCGGCGGCGGGGCAAGTGGGGTGCCCCCAGGGCTGTGTCACTTGCAGACAGAGGGCTCAGCCCCAAGACAATCCAGCCGGTGGGTCATAAGTGTGCTGCTGCTGTGGTCAAAACAGGGTGTCTCCATGGCTGTATTGGTTGTGTCAGGTAGCAGGCAGAGGCACAGGGCCAGGATGCGTTCTGGCAGGTGGCAGTGAGACTCCTGTTGGGCCAGATGAGAACGGCTGCCTCAGACATGCTGCTGTGCGCCAAGGCATTCTGGCTGGTGGGAGCTGCTGTGGCGGACTACTTAGAGACCTGGGCGCTCTTGGAAAACAGTGCTTCGATCTGGCAGGTAGGGCTGGGGTGGACTGCTGCCATGTTGAAAAAGGGCTTCTCCAGCGCCGCTTGCGCTGTGTAGCAGGCGGTTGGTTGGGCTGCAAGGCGTTCTGCCATGTAGGCTTTGAGACTCTGGCTGAGCCTGATGCGCATGGGCTTGCACGGCAGCAGGGCGAGGCTGAAGGTTGCAAGGCACTCTGGCAGGTGCAGGCTAGGGTGCACTGCTGTCTGTACTTGAGCTGGGGTCCTTCGGCCAGGCTGCATGGCTGCCTAAGCTGCATTTGCAGGCTGAGTGGCGAAGCCCTCCTGTCAGAAGGGGCCCGGCTGTTGTGGCTGGCTGCTTGGGCAGCGGGGTGCCTAGGGTCATGGTGCGCTCTCTCAGATGCGTCGCAGCTGCGGTGTGGACCAATGGGCGGCCCTCTTGGCAGGCCGGGCATGCACAATCTGAGGTGTGCATGGCAGCGGAGGGAGCAGCACTCGTCCATGGCTCGTGATGACCCTGTGGAGACTGCTGCAGTGGCAGTCGAGCCCAGTGCAGTGCACCTGATCGTCCTGCATAATGTCATCTGTGTACCCAGCACATCGTGTCACGCAGGCCGAGGTGAGAAAGAGGCAGGCGTCAGAGCACAGCAGGACCAGTGCTGCCAATCAGGAGTCCCAGGAGCGCAGGCTGAAGTTGGAGGAGCTGCGAGACCACCTGCTCCGCATACGCGTGGCTGAACAGCAGCCGTGCTGACAGCTCCTAGACTGTTGCTTTGCCAGTGTGCTGCAGCAGCAGCTCTTGAAGCTGAGGAAACTTAACCTTGTTCTGAAAAGCTGTAAGAACCGTACTATGCCAGCTATACACTATGTGGTTGGCATGACGAGATGGCGTTTATCAGAAAACAGATATTTGAGCTCGGCCCATCTCACAGCCACACGTAACACACCATGCAGCTTTTTGGGCAGCCCTTGCAGGTGAGCGCCTCTGTAGCCTGGCAGGGACGCAGTCATGCTGCCTTTTTTGAACACTGTCCCACGGAAGCACGTCGCTGCTCCTGCTTGCTTGTGTGCATAGTGAGCCTGAGGCGCCCAGCTGCTCAGAGGATGCAGGCTGAGCGCCTGGTGAAGATCAAGTCAAAACCAGGGTCTCACCTCAATGTTGCAGGACTGCTGTCAGAGTGGCAGACACATTCCAATTTTCAGAGACACCCTCACCTACCTGATCAAATTCCAGAACCAGCAGGCGCTTGCAGAACCCCGCCTCTTTACCGCGAACACCTCTGACAGGAAGACCAACATGCTGCGCCAGGCTTTTGAGCTTGGTCGGAACCCCCTGGTTCGAGGCGTCGGCATCCAGGACCCCACAGCAGTGAGCCTCCTGCGCAATTCGCTGTAATGGCGACCAGCATCTGTGCAGTCGCTGGTCGGCCCCCACCACTGCATGGCTATGCCGCTGTGTTCTGATCTCAGCTTGAACACGATTGAGAGCAATGTCGCGGCCCCGCCACGGCAAAGTCTGTCCATTGACACCAGCAAACTTTTCTTGCTATGTGCAGGTGGCTGGGCTGTTGAAGGAGTGGCTGAGGGCGCTGCCAGAGCCCATCATCGACTTGCACCTGTATGGTGCTGTGCTGCAGACACAGCAGCGGCGCACATCAGTGGAGCGTCTGAACAGCCTGCAGAGGACACTGAAGCAGGTGGGTGGCAAGAGGTCTGGACGCCAGCATGGCTGTTGCCCTGCAGTCCCGGTGTGGGCGAGCCAGATGTCTCCCAGGAGCATTTGCTGTCCCTGGAACAGGCCGCCCTGCTTCAGGCTGCAGGACGGTGACTCAGCAGCATGTCGAAAGACCTTGACGTCAGCTGCCCCTCCTGGCTTATAGCCAAGCTCTCAGCGTCCAGGCCCCCCACCCAGTCACTCTCAGACGTCTCCTCTTGTGCATGCAGGTGGCCTCCTATCGTATGAGGGTGCTCTACCCTTTACTGGAGTTCCTGCACCACCACGCGATCAACCAGCCCTGCATCCAGGCGGCAGCTGAGGAGCTCGCGCGCATCTTCACCCCCTGGGTCCTGCGCAAGCAGGCCGGTTCCAGCCCCAGCAGCCTGTCTGAGGCCCGCACTGCCAGGTGCGCTCGTGCTGCGGGCCTGCCGTGAAAGCGACAGTGCCCTGTGCTGCAGCAGGCTGCTGCAGGCTTCTGTGGCAGCATGCTATGTAGGGTTGCCAATGCACTGGTAGCAGCCGGCGTTGAGGTGTGTTCCCTGGGGGGTTCATACGCTGCAGGGGTTGTCAGCTGAGTTGAGCAACCTGCCCGCCCTGTGTGTGGGGTCCCTGCATATGTGTTGCCCTGCCAGGACGCACATGTGGAGGACTAGTTGTGCCAGCTCATCAGAACCAAACTCTGCCTCTTCCAACCAAATGCACTCCCCACACCTGCAGGGCATTTGTTGCAGACACGGCATGGGCCGTTCCTACCAGACCAATCTTCCTTCACAGCTCCCCCCTTGTCCCTGCAGGGCAGCGGTCACCCTCATGATCCTTGACTACCGCATCCTCTTCGGCCAGGCTGCAGCTGGTGGGGAGGCCCAGAAATCTTTTGACACAGGGTCCACAGCCCAGGCTGCGACGACAGGAGCAGCCGCCAAAGCCAGCAGCGTGCAGGCCGCTCTCAGGGGGCGGGCCCCTGCACAGGTGGCGGGCAGCTGCGAGAGCCAGGCCCCTGCAGACATGGAGCTGGAGGTGCCGCGCCTGAGCAGCAGCAGCGACGACAGTGCAGGTGAGCTTCGCCAGGAGCAGTCTGTCAAGGGTGCAGGAAGGGCTGAAGCGCACGTGCTGCGCCCAAGCAGCAGCAGCGTCAGTGCGGGCGGGATCTGTTCTATGAGCATGGTATCGTTTGTATGACAGGTCGCTCGTCGAGGTGCATGCGTGGAATCATTCATCTGGGCTGCAAATGCTGCGCCTGACTCTCTTCAGCAGGGACAACCAGGTCATGGCTAGTGGAATAAGATACAACGACCTCTCAAGCCAGCAGCATCGATGGGCGATGGCTGTTGATGCAGAGAGCTGCATATGCCACACTGGCGCCAGTGTGAATGCCTTCCAGCTTATCCCTGCGGGGGTTCCACTTCTGGGTGCCTGGAAAGGCAAAACCTTGAGCGAGTGTGGTAGGCTGTGGCTACGTCATCTTGAGCAGGACAGCAACCTGCTCCCCTTTCACCAAGCACTCAGTCAGTGCCTGCCTCCACTTAGCGCCTGCGTCTGTCTGCCTGCAGGCAACTCTGACGACAGCAGCGATGGCACCAGCTCTGATGACGAGATGGATGTGGCCGAGGAGCCATGTGTCTGCTCACCCGCACTGTGCGTGCAAGTTGCCAGCAGCACCCGCCAGGGTCTGGAGCCTGCAGCTGGCAGCTTGGAGCTGGCTGCTCAGGAGGCACAGGACCCGCAGCTGTGCCAGAGCGTGGACTGCCTGCTGTGCGATTCACTGGAGGCTCTGCTGTTTTGAGTGGCAGCTGCGTCAGGGCTGGGCCGGCCGCCGCCAGACCGGCCGCCTGGTGCTCTGCCGCCCCTCGGCAGCAGGCATGCACACTAGGTGCAAAGCCTGTGCTTGGGCCAGTGTCCAGCAACGCCCGTGCTGGGGCCCTGTATTGTTTATGATTGATTCACTGATGTGCCAGGAGCTGTGTCCAGGCTCTAGCTGCCCATGGCTGCTGTGCCCAGGCCTGGCTCGCTCCTCAGTACATATTACCTTGAGTGGGAGGCGCCCCCTTGCTGGCCAGGCAGGCCTGGCTGCACATGCCCCACACAGGCTGCGCAACCCTTCATCAGCCTTGCATGGCAGGGCAACATTTCTGCCGCCCCCAAAAAATTTGAGACCCCGCTGACTACGACAGGCGAACATGTGTCCTGTGCCAAAATAACGTTTAGTGAGCGAGAGAGCAACTGGGACCCCTTTGTGAGGCCCCATTTTGAGAGCACAATTCTTTTTGGTCTGCAGAGTGACTCTAGCAGGACAAGTTCTTTTCAAAAACCCTCATTTTCATGCATCGAGGAATGTATTGTTGACTCCCTTGTCCGCTAGGTGTAACTCCTTGAGAGAAACGTCTACATAACACACCCTGCTGGTGAAGGGTTGGACAAAATTGCATATGAGCATGTACACATGCCTAGGCAGAAAGCTTGATGATCCATCATGCCATGATACAGCAGCAACATTGCATAGCAATACATGTTTGCCACACTGAGACCCGAGTAATTGCGCAGTTTCAGGTCTCCAAGGAAGATGCAAAGAATGCTTTGTCAGCCCATATGGTTGATGCTGTCTCAATCACTGTGTTTTCATTGGAGTGAGTTCATGTGCTTCGTCTCCACTGGAGAGAAAAGTGTGCAGCACGTTTGACTTAGTGTGTTTGGCTTGGGTTCCCTGCAAACACAAGATGGACTGAAGGGAATGAATACCTGAGGAGGCTGGTTTGTTGCAGAGGACATGAAGAGCTTGGCCTTGCAGCACAACAAGCAGTGCCTGGCTGCACCACCAGAGCCAGCAGGTAGTGTGTTTTCCTTGGACAGGAGAATGCACGCAAGCATACCACAGGCTAGGTGCTGTTACAGCTAGCACTCGCCTGTTCTGTGCATTTATGGCTCCGTTGCGCTGTCAGCTCAGGCCTCAGGTCTGCCTCAGTGCAGCAGTTGCCAGGAAACCCATCAGCACCAGCAGGCCAATGGTGGTCAGAAAGCCACCGCCGCGCATGACTTGGGGCAGACCGGGCATGGACACCTGGGCGGCATGGGACAGGCGCGCCACTGTGAAGAGGGCTCCCAAGAAGTGCAGGGTGCCTGCACAGGGGCCAGGCCAAACATGTCTGATGCACAAGAGGGGTGGTGTTGCCCATGTGAGGCACCGCTTCCCTGAGACTGGGGCAATGCACGGTAAATACTCTGACAGTACGAGAGCTGGCATCAGTGCTGCTTGTGCCCAGCCCTCTGTAGAGCCAGTTGACAGGGTGGCTTCAGCGGGTTTCACAAGCAGCATGTCCTGCTACAAGCCTCCTGGTTGTTTTGGTGGAATAAAGAGACTGGTGCGGCAGCAGACAGCCTCCTCCCAGCAGCAAGCGCCCACTGCTCTGTCATGGCATTCTTGCAAGGGCCCAGCCTGTGCCAGTACCAGCCCCCCCAAGCGTTACCCACCCTCCACACGGCCTCAGCCCCCTCTATCTCAATCACCGCACCTTCGCTGGCACCATTGAGCTCCAGCACAGCCAGCATCACGACAAAGATGCCGATGTACTCAGCCAGGTTGCCCTGGGCCTGCATGTGAGCACCAACATCAGTGACTGGGGGCAGGCCTCATTCAGCAAACTTGAGATGTCAGGGGAGGCAGCGCATCATGCGAGTGGAAGCCAGCTCACCCTGGAAATGTGTGTCAGGAGCTCCTTGCCCTTTCCGCCAGGGGAACCCTCCCCATGCATGACGCCCGTGGAGGCACGCGTCAGCCCCACCCGGAGGCTGAGAGCCTGCAAGGGAGCTGGGCAGACTTCAGACTTTTGTACAGGTGTGCCAGCATCTGCACTTGCTATGCATGCATGGCCGATGTTCGGCTGGGCAGCTCAAGAGTGGGAGACTGTGCTGTGTTAGGCATCACCGCCACATCGACTCACCGCGAACAATATTGTCAGAATGCCTCCATAGAGGCCGGTAACAGGAACAAGATGTGCGGATGCCATCCCTGCCTCGTGATAGCTCTGAACCTGACGCAAAATTTCCTACACACACATAGGCTGAGTAATCCCGACCCACATATCTGGAAACGCATTATGGCTCATGCATGTGATCTTCATGGATTCAGTGAGGCGTGGGGGTTGCAAGGTGGCACAGTGCTCAAATCTTTGGGCAACAACACAGTGAGCAATGCAGCAAATGCCTTCCCGGGTGTTAACCAGGGCAGAAGAAGTCCATGTCCTGGACGCCCTTATTGAGAACACTGGTCTGCACCCCTTCCCAGGGGACAAACACGTAGGGCGACATGCCCCGCTTGTGGGGCCGGCTGCCTGGCTGCTGCAGGTACTGCTGCAGCTCGTTGTCTGACACCTCTTCATCCTCATCTGTGCCTGCAGACCAATAGCAGCAGGTCAATAGCAGCAGTACGCGCAGCAGCAGTAGCACATGCAGTAGGCCCTTCCCATGGAGACGGTGAGACAGTCACCACCTGGAATGCAGCAGCAAGCAGGCGCAAGAAGGCAGTGAACTCATCTGCTGCAGTAACTAGATGTACATGATCTCTTGAGTGAACGTGCAAGACTCAACAGCACCGAGCTGCAGGTACATACTCCCCAGCCGCGGGGCTGGTGCAGCCGCCATGCTGGCGCAAAGCTTGTGCTGCCTATCCAGTGTGCAGCCCACAGCCACTCACTCAGAATGGGGTTGGTGCTGCCGTCTGCCTTGTCCACACACAGGACGCCGCGTGCGTCCAGGCGGTTGTTGGCCCCCCGCGTAGTGCTGCGCAAGGACAGGCTGGTGCGTACCTCTGTGTTGTGGCTGTTGGGGTAGACCATGACTGCCAGCAGCCGCTCTCCCTGCAGACATGGAAACACAAATACTCAGACGATGTTGTTCTGGCGCGAGGTGCTTGTCTGGCTGTTAACAGCCGCTCTCCCTGCAGCAGCGGAGTGGCATGTGTGCAACCCCTTGGGTGTTGAGGTGGCCTGTTGGTACGCATGGCTGACAGCAAGTGCTCGCCTGCAGATGTGGGGCAGCTGGCATATGGAAGTTTGGCATATGAGGTGGCTGCCTCAGTCAGCAGAGGGCAACAGGATTGCAGGTGGTCCTTGTCACCAGACATGACTGTCTCAGGCCAGCTTCCTAGTGCCCCTGCTGGAGGCAATGCGGGCGGGATGCTGCCTGACAGGCATGCCACCAGGCTGAGAATGGTGCTGTGCAGCACACTTCAGTCCAGATCATGTGATGCTGAGGAGTGCTGGGTGGCTCTGCCTTTGCATGAAAGGAGTAGTCCAGCAGCCTGAGACCTGTTGCTGCTGGGCCCCAGCCCCAGAACAAATGGCCATGTGACTATGCTGAAGCATTTGCCACTGCTTGACAAATTGCACTCCAGCACCACAAAGATCTGCAGCTAGTGTCATCCTTGCCTCGCTGATTCCATGCAAGACAGGTGCAGCATGACAGTTCCCGCCCAAAGCTGGCAGAGGCAGCTGTCTGCCTCAGACACCACTTGAATTCAAACGCGACAGAGCCTGCTGCGTCATCTGCCTGCGCTGTGCCCAGCGTAACATGTGCAGCCTGATTGCAGCCCGGTTGCAGCCCCAACACGGCTGCGACCAAGATGCACGCAGGCTTTCCCTGAAGCACAGGGAGCAAACACCTCGACTGCCCCAGCACCACTCACGTCCAGACGCCATAGCCCCTGCTGCAAAGTGTCGTCTGCCCGCGCCTTGCACCGCGGCTTTGTGAGCAGCGTCCGTGCCACTTTGCTGACTGCATCAGGAGTTGTGCGATACAGAAAGCTGCCATCAGGGAAGAACCTGCAGCGCAGCACATGTAGGTCACAACATAGCAAAGAGGAGGGAGGCTTGTCAGAGGAGGCTGCTGGCAAGCAGTCCTCTGCAGTGCAGGCAGGTCAACTGAGCTCAGGCGCCATCAAGTCAAGATGAGAAAGCAGCTGTGAGGGAAGCAGCAGCCAACATGACGAGCTGCAAGCTTGGCTGATAGCTCAGCCATATCGTAGCAGCACAGATCAGCCATGCTTGCTGCACGCACTTGCAGAAGATTAGGCTTGCCAGAGGGCCTCAAGCCACCACCAAGCAGACATGGGTCTTCACTGCTAAAGGCCGCTTGGCAGGTGCGCCACTTGCCAGTGTGCCCCAGCAGCATGCCTTGCACTTGCATTGCTGCAGGCTGCACTGAGCTTGTCTGATGTTCAACAGCTGCTGACCTGTAGTACCGATAGTAGCACACGAGTGCCACAGGGTTCTTGACTGTCCATTCTATAATGCCTGTCTTCAGGTAGGTGTTTCTGCTGACGTACACTCCGTCATGCCTGACATGCGGCCTATCCAGGTACATTCTCCTCCAACAGCCTCTGCAGCATGGCGGGGCGTGTTGTGTTGCTGCAGCTGCAATGACAGGGCCAACAGCCTGTCAATGCAAGTTTACAAATCTGAAGCTGGCTGGCAAGGGCAGAACCCAGATGCGCACACTCACAGCAGCTCAGTACCCCTGAGCTCATGCGTCTCAGCAGGGAACCACGCAAAAGCTGGGCTTCACTGGTCTTGGAGGTGCCCAAGGTGCAGCGGCAAGTTGGTGTGCCTGGCAAGGCGCCCCAGCGCTGCACCTGTAGAGCCAGCATTTGCATTTGTAGCTGCCCCTCTTGAGGTGGGCAAGGTGCAGCTGCAAAATGGGCTGGTGTGCAGGGCACCCCAGCAGCGCACCTGTACTCTCGGCGCAGAAGCCAGCTGTTGCGCTTGTAGCTGCACCTCTGGAATGCCTCCTGACAGGCAGTGCGCCACAGGTCCGGCGCCAAGCCCAGACGGTACCACTGCCGGCAGCTGCACTGCGCTCGTGCTGTGCTGGCGATGGGTAGCTGCGAGAAGATGAGCAGCATGACCTCCGGGGGCAGCAGCTTCTGGATGGGAGCCTGGGAGAGGGTCTGCACAGCAGACAAGCGGCTGGGGCTTTGCAGCTTTGAAGGAGCTGAAGGCAGCAGAGTCTGTGAGCAACATCTACAAAGCGGCAGCATGACCTGCGCAGGCAGCAGCTTCTGAATAGGGCCAGGGGCGCCTGCACAGCAGAGACACCAAACATGAGCAGAGGGAACACTTCTGGATGGGAGCCTTGGGCACCTGCACAGCAGATGTATTGCTGCATGGCGCCCAATTAGTGTAGCCAGCAGCGTTTCGATAAGAGCCTGGGCACCTGCATCAAACAGGCTGCTAGGTGTTTGTGCAGCAGACCACCGGAATAAAAGTTTGCACTGTATATGTGGGCCTTGATGCCCACACAGCAGCTGCGCCTAGATGCCAGAGAACGCTGTGGCATGAGTCAAGGCAGGCGTGTGCATTCACAACCTGGAAGTGTCACAGCACAGAGGCAGAGGCTCTATCAGCAGCGACATTCTTGAGGTCTGCCAGCAGCAGCCAGCAAGAGCAGCAAGGCATGACAACAGGCAGCATGCTGCAGTATGAGGCTATGCCTGGTCGCTGTTACAATGCTGCTTTGCGGGCAGCACTGAGGCAGCATGCCAAGCTGAAGACACATGCTACTCTCTGCAGGAGCTTGACAAGTGTGGCAATGCCTATATGATGGTGCGAGGATACCCACCTGTTCCTCTGTCGGTGCGTCCCTGGGTCTCAAACGAAGTCCGTACAAGGACAGCCATGGCCTGCGAAAGACAGCACCCATAAGGCAAGGCCTCATGACATTGCAGCACAGAGGCATCTGGTGGCAGCAGGCAAGCCATCAACATCAGGTGGAGGTTGCAAAGGGGTCACTGAGGGACAGCGCAGGGTGCCTGCATGATGCTGTGAGCCTTGCTGTGCCTGGGAACAAAGTTTGTGGTTTTCAGTGTGGTGAAACCCAGCTCACCTCCAGGAAGAGTGATAGCCTGGCTGAGGAGTGCAGGCATGCTGCTCAAGCACAACTGCTGCCATGATGCTGCAATGCCCCGCTTCTGCAACCTGCTAAGACATTTCGTTAAGTAAGCTGTGTTCAAGTTGCGCAGATGTGCTTTCCTAGTCTGAAGCACTTCACGTAATGGTCTGTAATGTGGTCCCCAGCTGTGGCCTGGTTTACGACGATAATTCAATCTCCTTTCTTGTGCAGGGGGCCATGCTCATAATCAGCCTTAGGCTTGCATAGGAGTCTAGTCATTGAATGACATTTCAGTCAGACTCTCTCTCCAGCTGCAGCAGCAATACATCAGTGGGTTCCAGTCTTTGGAAGGGCGCTGTTTGTTGCATTGCTTTGCGGTGGCCTGCAGGCCAGTCTCTGGATCTGTGCAAGTAGCAACCCTCCACGCCAATGGCTGTCCCCGCCCGCCAGATCACGTGGTGCAGGATAAGATTGACCTCAGCCCCCCTCTCGCGATTGAGGAAATGGGCACCTTCCAGCATCACCAGTGGACATTCGAGCCTGGTCGCCAGCCTCTCGCCATACCTGGGCATGGCCAGGATGTCATACCTGGCAATGCAGCATGTGCTGTGAGTGCAGCAGGTCTGTACAACGGCAGACTGGCAGCGCGGTGCTGAATGCAAATGCTCCGGCCAACAGTTGTGTTAGTCGGTCTATAACGCCCAGACAGGGAGCCCACCTGCCATGCATCACGAGGACCGGCGCCCTGCTGCTCTTGATGGCAAGTAGGTCCGCCTTTGGAAGTCTGTGCCGCCAGATGGCACACAGCTGCCCCTGCAGGCAGGCGCTTGATGCTGAGTCGGCCATGTCCACGCAGAAGAAGGCAGATGCGGCTGGCGCCAGACTTGCATTCACTGTGACAGCAGCTCAGCAGACATGGGCAGCGCAGCAGTGCCTCCCGCACCTTGAAGCCAGCCCTGGTCTGCCCCACCCCGCCGCCCCTCATGCCCTCAACGTACTGTTCATGGAGCAGGTCTCGCCTGGTGCGGTTGAACTTTGTGTCCACTTCATTCAAAGTTTTTGGCATGAAATGGAGCTTCAGGTCCACCTTGGCCCTGTCCTCTGCTGTGCGCGCCAAGGCAGTCTACAGCACACAGGTAGGGTGAGAGCTGATGGTTGGTGCACAGCCAGAGAGGCGAACACCCAGCACGCCATGACCTGCTGCCGCACGCAGCACGACGTGACCTGCAAGTGTGCATGACCAGCCTGCCTGCCTTCTGCAGCACTGAGGCAGACAATGTAGCTGCCCAGCAGGCCTCTGCAGGTGGCGGCCGAGAGCAGGGTAGTGTTCACTTGACAGGTGCAGCGCATGGCACACACCTGCAGGCAGTACTTGACCGTCCTCCAGCTCTTAGGGATGGCCTGCCAGTGGCCTCCAGTGCTGCTGATCACTGTCAGGGAGCAGATCCGGTGTGGCGCCTGAGCTGCCAGCTTGCATGCTACCATGCCCCCCATGCTGCACTGCAGCAGGCGGGATGTCAACCCAGGTGAGTGCACACGCCTGGTAGGCCCCTCCATCTTGATGTGTGTCCTTTGGTGGCAGCAAACAGCTCTGGCAGGTACGCAGCAGGGAGCAGCATCAAGTCTGACTGGCTCATGGCACATCCTGAGCAGCACCATGGCAGAATCAGGCTTGCTGAATGCAGGGGCTGACCTGTGACCCACAACATGCACACGGTCCCAGCCCAAGTGGTCCTGCATTGCACGGAGGCACTTGAAGTCCAGCACTCGCACCAAGGCATGGGTACCTCTGCTGCACAGAGCCTTTGGGCATGATGCAGACGAAAGGAAAGGCCTAGAGGCAGGGGTTTGCACTCGGGTTGGCAGATCATTGTGCACTGGCCTCACCAGGAGCATGAGGCAGTCCTGCGCCATCAGCTGTGTGCTGTAAGCCTGCATGCCTGACGGCGATGAGCTACGGCCGACGCCCCTGCGATACAACCAGACATCTGCTGACTGCCCTGGGGCCCTGCTGGCGCACTCAGCTCAAACTGGTCTGCTGAGCAACGAAGGCAGCACGCCAAGACTGGGCATGCACAGCGCACCTGTTGTCCATCAGTACAACTCGGACTGGGGAGCCCTCCGTTTCAGCCTGCAGCAGCACGAAGGTTAGTTGCATTCCTGACTGGTGCTGGTGGTGAAGGAGGAGGTGGCCACCCACCTCTGGCTGCAACAGCATGTCCAGCTGTGGGTGCCAGCAATCCAGACTGGCAGCAAAGCCTGCAGGCAACAACCTACAAATAGCAGCACATTGCTGCCTGACAAGCCCTGAAATGTAGCACTGCTCACCCATGATCATCAGCAAGCAGGGCCTGTCATCTCGAGAGCTGGGAGGTGCATGATCAGACCTGCCATCCTCCAGCATTGTGGCAGGAGGCTGCAGATCATGCACCTCATAGTAAAGCTGCACATCCCCTGTTCTTAGGTAGGGCATTCGACAGAAGTCACAGACTGCATGGGAGGGTCGAACCCCTGATCCACCCTAGCTCCGAGAGCAACTTGTTCGATCGCTCACAGATCTGCACAACACTGCTTTGGAGGGTCCAGCTTTGGAGGGTCCACCGCTCTCAGTTCAGGCGATCTGCTGTTGACACTGATCGCATGGTGCTCAGCTCAGCACAGCGCAGATTTAGCCCAGGCCGGGAGGCGCCAAAGCCTGGCCGACCAGCAGCACCGCCTCTTTTGAGCAGGGTGCAGCCTGGGAGGGCTGGCAAGGATACAACAGTGAACCGCTGGGCCGACAAGAGCGATGATTTGACTGAATGTGATGGAGGCCAAGACAGCAGCAGACTCGCCAAGCAGGCACGCCTGCCTGATGCAAGAGGAGGCAGGGCAGGTGGCAAGACAGGTGGCAGCATGGCCGTGACGCCATTGCCTGTAGTTGGTCCTTTGGCACCGACTGCAGAGCCTGATGCGCTGGTGTCTGGACCTGCTGAGACTGGGCTTTTGGCACCAGCCTCAGCAGCCTCAGCTGCTGATGCTGGTAACAACACCCCTGCCGCCCTTGAGGTGGGGGAGTTGGGGCCCGCAGTGCTGCTGACGCCTGCACCACAGGCTGCAGAAGGCAGCGACGCCGCTGCAGACATGAGGCCTGCAAAGGTCTTATCAGAAGCAGACATAAGGGCAATGGTCCAGCACATGCTTCGCGGCCGGGACCAGCAGCTGGAGCAGAAGCTCAGTGCAGTAGAACAAAAGCTGACAGATACCCAGACGCAACTGGCAGCCACCTTACAGCGGGTGCAACAGCTTGAGCAGGCACAGACCACGGCAGCCACCAGTGGGCCAAGCCAGGCTGCAATGCAGGCAGTAGAGGCAGGGCTGCGGCAGACGCAAATGAGGACTGAGGAGCAGCAGACCCAGCTGGAACGGGTGATTCAGGAGCGTGATGCAGACAGAGCGGCGGAGCCTGCAGATAAGAGTGTACCTGCTAATGAGGATGTGGTGGTGGCACATGGAATGACTTGCGAGGGGCCTGATGCACAGGACTTCAGCACTGAGGATGTGGGCATGCTTCAGAACCAGGTTGCTGACATGCTGAAGGATGGCCTGCACCTTGAGGGTGTTGAGGTGCTGAAGGTAGAGCGCATCAAGCTGAGAAATGCGACAGGGAAGACTCCCCCTGTGCGCATACGGGTTGCCCGCAAAGATCAATGTGCCAGTGTACTACGTGCTGCAAGTCAGCTCAAGCACCATCCAGCATTTAACAAGGTTTATCTGCAGCCAGATTTGACCCCTGAGCAACAGATGAGGAAGCGCCTGGCCATGGGCCGCTTTCGCGACTTGCGCAAGCAGAACATCACCTGCTGCTTCCGACTGGACCGCATTTGGATCCGCACCGACAGCGGCCGGTGGCTCCTGGATAGGAGCTGCTAGGGAGAAGGGACCCATGCTGCCGAGCTCTCCGCGGTATTATGGAACATGCGCGGGGGGCTCAGCAGAGCACACCTGTCAATGCCTGATGCACTACAGAACTTGGTGGCACTGAACTGCACATTCATTTGCCTGACAGAGACCTGGCACGCCGATGGCGAACACCTGCCTGACATGCAAGGATATGTTTACCATGACCTTGTGCGCCCCAGCCACCTACAAAGTGGCAAGGTACCGCATGGGGGTATTGCTGTCTACATAAAGCGCGAGTGGGCTGACCGCTGTTCTGTTTGGAAATGTGCTCCAGATGGCACTTACCTGTGGCTGCATGTTCGCCTGGGGGGTGATCACCCTCAGCACGTTGCCTTTGCCACATGCTACATGCCCCCAGGCCACAAGCACAAAGATCTGTCCACTTTCAAGGATTTATCTGCAGACATGAGATTACTCTCTCAAGAGTTGCCCAGAGGTGTTCAGTTCTGGGTGTGTGGGGACACCAATGCCCACACGGGGACCTTGCCAGACCATGTGATGCTGGAGGGCCCTGAAATCCCTGATGCTGTACAGGCTCTAGATGAACTGCCAGAGCACGTGCCAGAAAGAAGAAATGAGTGCCCCCATGCAGTAGACAGGAGAGGTCGCCAGCAACTGCAGTTCTGCAAGGACAATTCCCTGCTCATTCTCAATGGCAGAGTCCATGGCGACCCAACTGGCAGGACCACCTTCATGCGCGGCCGCAAGCGTGTGGTGCGCACCACGCTGGACTACCACATGGCCTCGTCAGCCCTCTACCCCTGGGCAGAGCGGCTTGAAGTCCTGCAGAAAGTAAGCACACCATACATGAGCTGCTCAGACCACCACCCTGTGATGGCACGGTTCAGGCTGCCTGCTGCACAGGAGCCCCCAGCCTACAATGGCCAGGCTGACCAGCCAGCCCACTCAAAGGCAGGGTGTCTGCAAGTGCCTGCTGTGAAGTTTGAGGCCGAAAGGGAGGAGCAGTACTGGCAGCATTTTCTGTGTGCTGCAGACCAGCAGCAGCTAGATGCGGCCTGTGCAGACCCAGAGGCTGGGGTCCTGACTATGACACGATGCTTGGCTGACGCTGCTGTGCAGACTTTTGCCCTGAAGAAGGGAAGGGGCCAGAAACCCCGCCAGTTTCCGGTGTGGTTTGATGCAGAATGCTGGGCCTCATGGCGTGAATGGAAAGCAGCAGCAAGGGCTCCTGTGCTGACTGCCCACCACGCTGCTGCTAACAGTTTAAGATGCAGGCACCGGGCTGTCCGACGCCGCAAATATCGACAGTTTCTGACCAACGAGATGCGCCGCATGGATCACCTCTCATTGCCGGATCTTCATCGCATAGCAGGGTGGCGCAGGCGCCCTGGGTGCCCGCTGTCCAGTGCCATCCAGGCTGCGCACATGCAGAAGGTGCTGGGCAGCCATCCCGCATCTGCTGCCGTCCCAAAGCTGCTCCCTGAAGACACCATCACAGGAGTACATATTGGCACAGATGCTTTCCTGAATGCTGACTGCACCATTTCTGATGTGCGGGCTGGTCTGCGCAAACTGAGTGCTGGCAAAGCAGCTGGCATCGATGGCATGAGTGCAGAGCTGCTGAAGCATGGGCCATTCCACATGCAACACTGCCTAGCCAAGCTGTTCACCAGCATGCTCAAGGGGACCTATCCCACGTCGCTCAGCACTGGCCTAGTCACTGCAGTATACAAGGGAAAACGGAGGGATCCTCTCAACATGAACAGCTACCGGCCAATCACGGTCGTTCCTGTGCTGGCCAAGCTATTTGCCACAGTGATGGAGCAGCGCATGACCCGGTGGGCGGAAGCGCTCAATCTCAGAGCACCACCGCAGGCTGGCTTCCGCAGGGGCCACAGCACTGCTGGACAGCTGAGCACACTGAACATTCTGGTAAGAAAATATAGGCGGCACAACAGCAAGCTTTTCTGCTGCTTTGTTGATTTTGAGAAGGCCTTTGACACAGTGGATCGCGGGGTGCTGTGGGCTGTCCTACAAAACCTGGGGGTGTGTGGACACTTCATGAGCTGCCTGCAAAGCATGTACGCCCAAGACTCAGCAGCGGTCAGGGCTGGAGGGGGCATATCTGAGGCATTCAGGTGCCTGCAAGGAGTGCAGCAAGGCAGCCCCCTCAGCCCACTCCTCTTTGGACTGCTGATCGATGTGCTGGACAAGGTCATGCGCAAAGTTAAAGGAAACCATGCACCCACGCTCATGTTTCATGATGTGCCGCTGCTGCTCTTCGCAGACGATTTGGTGCTCATGAGCACAAGTGAAGAAGGACTGCAACGATTGCTGAATGCTTTACAGATATTCTGTGAAAACAGGCGGCTCAGAGTCAGTTTGGTCAAGACGGAAGTGGTGGTGTTTGAGACACAGCGCCAAGAATGCAGCACCTTCACATACAGTGGGCACCCCCTGACGCGCTCGGATTCATTCAAGTACCTGGGCCTGTGGTTTGAAGCCACCAAGGAGGGCTTTGCCAAATCCCTTGGCGAGCACCTGGAAGCTGCGCGTAAAACCATGAACAACATGCTCAGGCGCTGTGCACAGATCAGTTTGACGTGCCCGCGCCGCATCTGCAAGTTGTTTGATGCCTTGGTGCTGCCCATATTGAGCTATGGCTGTGAGGTCTGGTTCTGGGACCACAGAGCAGGCACACAAGCCACAGCGCAGCTTGAGTCTCTGCATGCACAATTTTTGCGCAGATTGCTTGGCATCCACTGCCACACACACAGTCTGATTGCACTTGCTGAGTTTGGCAGATATCCCCTGGCAGTGCATTGGCAGCGGCAAGTGGACAGGTTCAGACAACGCATTTGGGACCTCAAGCCGAAGCTTCAGAAGGAGCCCCTGCTATGGGCTATGTATGACGGCGTCTGCTACCTGCCGCTGTACCGCGACCTCTCCTTGGCCCCCTTCTGTGCACTACAGGCACATGGCAGCGCAGAGACAGCCCCTGGCAAGGAACAGCATGAGCAGCGCTTCAGGGACTGCCAGGCCGCCACCGTGGCCACCTACATGCAGATGCGGGGTCCCAACACGGCCTATGCCATGCAGACATACCTGACCAGGATCAGAGGCTTCAGGCTACGCAGAGCCTATGCCAGCATCAGGTGCAGCAGCCACCAGCTGCGCGTACAGACTGGGCGATACCTATTGCCCCAGCTCAAGCGAGAGGACCGGACATGCCGAATCTGTGGGTCACCGAATGAGATTGAGGATGAAAGCCATATCCTGCTACACTGCCCAGGACTTGCAGACCTCCGGTCTGCTCACAGCCACCTGTTTGCGGAGCAGCAGCAGTCGTTGGCAACGCTGTTTGAACAACCACCAAGCCGAGTGGCCACATACATCAGGGCAGCACTGCTCCAGCACGCAAATATGCTGGGCATCACTGGGGGCACATCTGGGCCTAAATGAGGAACAGACACCCTGGGTGACCCCTCTATGTGCCGTGATGTGTCCCCAGCTCACCAGCTGCTGATTAGAGCCCCAATTTCATAGCAATGCGCTAGACTCATCACATGATTGTCTTCCCCTAAGGTCCCCATGCTGAGTTGTTGCTTGGGGTGTGCCGCCTTGGAGCCTGGTGCCCTGCGAGGGGAAGACTGCTGGTCACAGTCATACCCAAGCATAACTCTCTCATGACTGCGAAGTCTACGAGCTGAGAGGGCGTGGCAAGCCAGTCAGGGGGGCTGAGCCCCCCCCTGCGCCATACAGGATCCAGGGTGTTTGCATTTCGGGCAGCAACCTCAGCTAGCAGTCCAACGTGGTGATGAAGCCCAGCACAGTGCCAAGGCCTGCTATGAGCGCCGGCTCCCTCTTTACCAGCCAAGTACAGTGACCTGCTTGATATGCCTGTACTGCTTCTTTTTGTACCCCTACACCTTCAGCAAAGTTCATTGGTGGGATGAAATGATCATAGTCCTATGCCCGTGCATTGAGGCTACGGACTTTAAATTTAAATCATCATCATCATCATTGTTTGCTCTTACAATGCTTCCCTGGTGCAGCAGTCGGCAGGGGACGACTGGAAACTGAATAACTGAGACACTCCATGTCGAGGAGCTCCATGGAATGTGCTGTAGACATCAGAGATAGCTCCAACCATGACCCACAGGAGGAGGAGACCTTCCTCAGGCTTGCGCGCACGACCTCTGCTGCTGCAAAGGCCAGCGCATCACATGAGAACGGCAGGCAGACCACGGCAGCCATGAATTTCAGCTGGTGCGCTGAGCCCCTTCGCCGCATTCAATATGATCACAGACACCCTCTGACAATGAGGTGTGCTGTGCAGGGCTGCAAACATCCTCTTGCTGGCTGCCAAAATTGCCGCCTTCATCTTCTCCCTGAGTTTTGCAGTCCTGGCCAGCGCAGCAGACTCGCTCGTGGATCTGGCTAGCCAGGTGTGTGAGCCTGTGCATGCTGCTGCTCAGCAGCCAGGCATGCAACAGATGGCGCCGCTTGCTCTCTGGCATGCTGCAGCGCTGCAGACTGCAAACGCTTGAGCTTGCACCATCGATCATGGTCAGGCCTGGGGCTGCGCTTGGTCCACGCGATGGCGTTGCCTGCTCCGCTCTGTTTATGCTGCTCACTCCATGTCAGCACTAACTTCCCTGAGTACCTTGCTGACCCATGCTCTACTTGCACAGCTGCCCACCCTTCAGCTTGCGGAGTGTAGCTGGCCCTTGCTACAGATGGCAGAGCCGCTGCACTCAACCCTGTCATGCGTGCCCTGCCAGTCCTCAGCTCCCTGATGCCTCTAGATGGCAAAGCTGCTGCGCTCACCCTCGTCCTGCATGCCCTGCCAGGCGGTGCTGCAAGTGGCAGAATGGACGATGGCCAAGCAGGATGCAGCCTTCCCCATTGGCAAGACACGGCTGGAGTGCATCGGCGTCATACTGTGCGCTGTCATCATGTCAATCGCCACCTTCCAGGTTAGGGGGTGATCACAAAAGCCTGCCACCTGCATAGCTACCTGTCAGGCACAGACCCATCTGCTATATGTGCACTCTGCCAGGCTGGCTGGCTCCTTTCTGGTCAGGGGTAGCTACCATGTGCACTTTTGCCTACAGAGCATACAGCTAGGCAGCCGCATCTCAGCACACCGCCTGCTACTGCCAGTGCTGCCGCCCCCTTTACTGCCGTGTTCCAGGTCAAGTCCTGCCTCAATACATGCCCCAGTGCTGCCTGCAGGTCATCACAGAGTCCTTGCAGGCCCTGTACGCCGGCATCCTGCACAGTGAGGGCTGCTGACCACTACCCTGGCCCCCTGCCATGTGGCTGCCCACTGGCTGCACTGCGGGTGCTTCTGCTTGCTTCACTCACCTGCCCCGTCCTGCTCAGCACAACAGGTGCTGCTGACTGCGTGGCTTTGCCCCTCTCACCTGTTGCTGCGCTGTATGGCACAAGACAAAGCACACCACAGGACAGAAACAAACTCACACAAAATGATGTGTTGGCTCTTGCCTGCCGCCCTCGTCCAGCACGCCCACAGACCTGCCGCATCACATGCTGCCCCAACCTACGTGCATCAAAACCGGCCTGCCAGCATCATTGCCACTGAGTGCACGCCTCTGGGCACCCGCCTTCTGCAGCTGCACTCAAGTCACTTGATCCCCCTGCCGGCTGTGCAGACGATCCCCCAGAGGTTGATGCTGGCCTCTGGATGCTGCTCATTCTGGGGGTGGCCACGGTGGTCAAGTTGTTCCTGTACTTCTGCTGTCAGGCCCTCAGCGCTAAATCCAGCATCATGCTGGCCCTGGCTGAGGACCACCGCAATGATGTCATGTCCAACAGTAAGCCCTAATCTCTGATAGCTTTGTCTTCTGGTTTTGCATGCTGCAGGAATAGGGGCTGCTCAGGTTGGAAGAATCAGGCCCTGGCATTTCCTTGTGCACCTTTCATGCACAAGGGGATGCCAGGCCTGCTCAAGGCAGCCTGAGCTGGCTGCTTGTATCCTGTCATTGGGTGCACCACCACAGAGACCACTCATTGCAGACCCCATGTTGTTTCGCAGTTGTGGCGATTATTGGTGCAGCAGTGGCCGCTAACTTCAAAAGGCTGTGGTGGTTTGACCCAGTGAGTTGGCCCCCATGGGTGCTGCCCTGCCAAGCCCTGTCCCAGCGGAGAATGTCGCACCTCAGCCCTTGTGGTTTGGCTCTCCTGCCACCTGCATTCATGCTTTACAATACCCATGCTCCTCAGACATGCAAGCCTCCTGTTCCATCCGCAGGCCCTTGCCATCACAATCTCCATATACATCATATACTCCTGGGCCAAGATCTCCAAGGGCCAGGTGGGTCGCTCTGGTGTGAGAGCTCTGTTTGCTCCAAGCAGGGTGCTGCATGACCATGCTGGGAATGACCATGCTGTGGCCCGCTCTGCCATATCTGCAAGTCATGCACCCTGCTGCCTCAGAGCATGGCAGTGCCCCACCTCCTGCACAACCAGTCAGGCGCCAGGCCTTGGCTTACCAGGCCAGGCAGCCTCCGTGCTCTCCTCAATCAGCTACCACCCCGTAGCTGAGCAAAGCCATGCAAGCCGCCACTCCCAGCAAATTGGTGTCCGCAGACATTTGCACCCGGTCAGCTGCCACACATCATGCTTACCCAAGCTTCGCCTCAGGCGGTTCCCTGCTTGGGCTAAACAAAATATGCAATCTAGCATTGCGAGCCCACTAGCATTCAGCTGTAGCTGGCCACCATAACCCCCAGCTAAGCGGCATCTGTCTACCCACATGCAGGTGGACAAGATACTGGGCAAGGGGGCCCCACCTGAGTTCATTGAGGAGGTCAGGGAACTCAGTCTCAGACACCACTGTGACCTGGAGGTTGACGTCATTAGGTGAGCCTGCAGTGGCTGCGCAATGTAGACTCAAAAGTACTGCCCAGATGCTGCAGGCACTGCATGGATGCCAGCAGCCTGCACTGTGCTCAGCCTGGCTGCCAGGCTCGTGGAACCAGGTGCTTCCTGCCTGATGTCTTGCAGAACCCTGACAGGCTGTCCTCTGTCCTGCAGGGGCTTCCACTTTGGGAGTCGGTGAGCTGACAGCTGTGATGGCAAACAGATGCCCTGCTCAAACATCACGGACTGGCTTTGCTGCTCATCACTACAGTATCCCACCCCTGTATGCAGCTGTTTGATCTGACTGGTCATGGTGTCTGCAGGTTCCTGGTAGAAATAGAGATCATCTTGCCCGCCCAGATGACTGTCCAGGAATCACATGACATAGCACTACTGTTACAGCACAAAGTGGAGGCTCTCCCAGATGTAGAGCGAGGTGAGGTAGTCCTGCATGAGTCACTGCGTGTCAGGCTGGCTGGGGCAGCCTTGCACATCAAGCCACGTGCAGGAGGTTGCAGCTGAATGCTGGGCTCTCTCCTGCAGCCCATGTGCATGTGGACTACCTGAAACGAGGCGAGCCTGAACACAAGGTAGGTGGTTGGCATCGCTGTTGGCACCTGCCTGCTACTGCTTCACCATATCTCTGCACTAGGTCCCACTCTTCAATGGGAAGGCGCCCGTTGATCAGGCAGGCAAGCATGAGGCGTGGGGCACCAGGGCTTATCAGGCAGGGGCATGAAAGCAGCACGCACCACCTTACTGCATGGCCTGAAGAGGCATGCCAAAGCCAGGCAGCAGCTGGGCGACCACGCTCCAAAGCTGCCATGCACTACCTGCAGGTGGAGCGCAACCTGGCATCTGGTGTCAAGGATGTCTTCAAGCCCCACTCCTTGCTGGACGAGCAGGTGCCCCTCACCTCAGCTGAGCACCTGCCTGCCGGCCACTCGCACTCCAGAGCAACCAGCCCACCAGTCTGACAGGCCACCCTGCATACCCCTGAGTAGCTCCCGCCCAAGCTTTGGTGTGACAGAATGCATGCTGTCGTGTTCAGTGAACAGAGTGGCCCCTTGAACAGAAGCTGAACAGCTGAAACATCCCTTGCGCAGTTCAAATTGAATATGCCAGAGTGCAAAGCTAAGTGCAAAGCTAATTTTCAAGCCACTCGGTGTGCTGTGCATTGAGGGGTTGGCATGCAAGGCATGCATGTGGAGGACATCCACCATTTGCTGAAGGCGCTTGAGCGCGGGGCATGTCTCATTGCTGACAGGTAAGGATGCACAACAACAGTTTTGCACAACTTGGCGTTGGGCACCCTGCTCTGTAGCGCCCTGCTCTTCAGCCAGCGGGTGCCGACCAGCTGCAATGGAGACGGTGGCCTCTGCGCCAATGCCCTGCTGCTGGTCACCTGGCTGCCCAGACAGCTCCAGGTCGAGAAGCCAATGATGAAGATCCCTGCTGGCCTTTCTGGTGCCACAAGCATGGCCTCCACCCTGCCACAAAGGGGCTGCCAGTGTAGTGTTGTGGCCACAACATTGGCCTTCCTGCCATTGAGCTGCAGGCTTCAGGCCTGACTGTAATTAAGAGAGAGAGAGAGTGCATGGCTGCTGCAAGCGTTTGTTGCCAATCTGCTGGCAGCACCCAGTTGTCAGCACAGCTGGAGCAGTCAGAGCATCATGTTATGCATCAGCCCACTGCAGCTGCAGCCTACAGCCACTTGTGGATGTTGACATGCTGCAGCAGGTCAGGCAGCAGCAGCCACCTCGCCATGCAGTTCAGCAGCAGGCCCGACAGCAGGCCGGCTGCCACTGATGCAGCAGACAGCAGGCCGGCTGCCACTGATGCAGCAGACAGCAGGCTGGCCCTCATGTCAACAGAACTGCAATTACGGCTCCCATGTAGCACTTAAGGCCCCCAAGGCAAACCTTTCCTGATGCATGACTTGACCAAAGTTGGCTGCAAGCGCACACATCAGTCCTGCACAACACTGTGGCAGGCTGCATGTTCCACAGTGCAAGCTGAACGACCTTAGCAGCCAGCTGGTGCACCCATACTTGAGGCCCTAGACCTGCCAGCAGCCGTCAGACTGGTTTCAGCCAAGGCCTGTCTCAAGCATACTTACCTGCTCGGGGCATCTGGGGGATCACCAAGCCCCAGTGCCTAGTCGTAGCGGCTGGCCTTGCACTGAGCCAGCTGCTCGGCTACTGCTGTACCAAGTGTGCAGCAGACGGGATCATTTGTGGTAGGCTGGGACTCTGCTACGGCAGACCCGGCGCCTTCACTCACCACCATCAACTTTGTAAACCATACAAACATCATCCCAAAGTTAACAAGTTGGAAGCAGAGGCTTGGCCCCCCTGGACAATTTGTGTGTTTGTGAAGAACACATGTTACTTTCTGAATGCAATATATCACCAGAGAAGAGAGCAATGTGATGTTACCAGGTAAATGACGGAAGGAACTGTCAATGCAGAAACTTCCACACAACACAAACAAACACAAACCAAGGCATGCTCAGCCGCTTTCCTCTCTTGCGCTTGCCAAGCAGCTTGGGGTCACTGCTGTACCTGCTGTTGGGCATGCCAGGGGGTCTGCTGCTGCTGCTGGTGCGTCTGTTGCAAGGGACAGCACTGCTGGAGAGGATGAAGGGGGTGGCCGCCGCCCCCTGCTGCTGCTGCTGCTGCAGTGCATGGTGCTGCTGCCGGTAGCCAGCCTGCATGTCCTGCTGCGGCCAGGGCGGATTTGCAACAACTGTGGAGCAGCTGCTCACAAGCTCGCCTGACATGGACCCTGCTCAGAAACACAGGCCCCTCCAGCAATATTTCACAAGAATGTGGGCTTGCGATGCAAGTGGTGTGGAGCACTGGGGTTCTTCCTGGTGGAGCACGCCGGCTGACCTGGCTGCAGGTGGTTTTGAGTGCTTCTGCTGTGACCAAGCCAAAGCTGGTGCATGTTACTGACCTTCCCAGCCAGGCGCTACGGAGCAGGCGGGCGGCTGGCTCGCCTGGGTGAGGCAGCTGGCGGGCCCCACCGCCATTCAACGCTGGCAGGTGCAGCAGGCGCTGCTGCTGGGCAGGCCCACAGTTTGGCTGGCCTGCCCAGCTTCCCTGTGCCCCAGGCGCAGCGCCTGCTGCTCTGTACTGCAGCATGCCGAGCAGTGGCAGCTGCTTCTGATGCTGTGCAGGTGGAAACTGGACAGGCTCTGGCTGGCAAGGCGGCCCCAGGACCCCCCTGAGGCGCAGCAGACAGCCAGGGTGGCACCAGCAGCGTGCACAGCTGCCAGCGGCAACCAGGCATGGAGGCTGGATGCATAGCGCAGTTGCTTGAGTGTAGGGCCAGCCATGCAGAGGGAGGTACGGCAGCTGGGGAGCAGCCTCTCTCTTCCTTTAAAGAATTAAGGACGCATGTCTCTCCAAGCTTGCTCCCCCAAAGGTCCCGGGGTTCATCAACCACAGGCCAAGCAAAGCACGAGCCACAGATCATGCACAGTGGGGGCCGGCAGCCTTACTCGCTGCTCCCTGCCACGAAGTCTGCCTGTGTATTGCTGAGAGTCTGATCGATGCTGGCTCTGTATACATCCTGCAGCTGCTCGTGATGGACCTGCATGCTGATGTGCATTTATGCAGTGGCTTGAAGACTGACCTACAGCATCAGGGGTATTTTTTTTGGTCCTCCTTTGGTGACCGGTCCTGCGTGACCAGATGGCCTGCCCCAAGCTGGACAGCATAGATCAGGCTCACATGTGCGAGATTGTGTGTGTTGCTGAGACCTGGCACTTGCTGTTCTTGGCAACCGTTCTCAGCATCTGCTGATGCAATGTGACCAGAGCACGCTGCTTACAGGGCGAGACTGGCACAGGCCAAGATGCACAACTTTTTGACTGAGCTGGACGAGCAGCTGATGCCGCTGCCTGACCAGAACGGGGTGACCCCTGCAGCCTGGCCTGAAGGCTTGACCAGGAGGAAGCTGCTGCAGCTGTCACCTGCACATACACAGGCCGTATTGAAGGCATACAGAATGGCCCCCTCAGGTTCTGCCGAGTCCCAGCGTGAGGGCCTAGCCGTCTTCCTGGGTGTGGGTGGCGAGGATTGAGAGTAGGCCTCTACGTGGGCGTGCTGTGCTGTGTGGATGGTGGAAGCAGCCTCAGCTCATGCGTCACCAGGTGCTGTGCAGGACACTGAGTCCTCTGCCCTGGTCTTGCGTCCCCTGCCATCCCCTTATTCAGCGCCTGCATGTATCTGCCAATGGAACTGTACAACTATGTCCTGCTGCACCTGTGCATGTTGCTGCTGAACTGTACTCGAACAGAAATCTGTCTGGCTCCAGCATGTACTTACTGAGCACTGCACAAATTGTGCTGCATTGAAACAGGCTGCTGTTCTTCCCCTGTTTGGCTCACAGAAAGGGTTACCCGGAAATGCACATCTTCATGTGGACCAAGGGTGTTTCAAGTGGCAGCAGGGCAGGGGTGAATTGGTTGGATGAAAGTGGAGAGGCCACGAGGGCCATTAAAAATTGGGTTGATGCAGCTGAGTGTGGTCAAGACACTGCAATGCTTAGTAAAAGGCGAAGCATTGGTGAGCCTCTGTCTTGGCCACGCTGCGATAAGCTATTCAGGGTCAGCTTGAGATCTATTGTGCTTGTCCGGACGCAGCAGGGGTCCTCAAGTATGGGCCTCATGTTTGACAGGTTGCCTAAGTGCCAACTGCAGCTGTAGGCAGGCCCCCCTGCTGTATGCATGCCAGCCCTGGAGTGGCCATTCAGCACCAAGAGCATCAACCTGCATCTCACTCAGTCTGGTCTGGCCCCACCAAATGTGATCCGCCAACAGATATCAACAGTGATGCTGCCTGACATTGCATCTGCACAACTTCCCATCCTCCTCTGCCAGCATGTCTGTGTGCACAGCGTGTCCCGCTTCACCTTTCATGCCACCATCATCCTGCTTGCTGTGGTAATGCGGCCAAATCATCTGCAACTGACCACAACGCAATGGACGCTAAACTACCTTTGGCAGCAATTTGTGTCCCTCGCAGGCTTGGGCAGTGGCAACAGTTGCCTACGGCTGTGGATGCGGTGCTGCTGGTCAGTAGGTGCCCCTATCAAGTGCAGAGCAGAGCTCATCTGGCACCTGGTACCTGTGAAAGGCTGCTGCTCCCCTGTGCAGCCTGGTGTTCTTGCACATGCCATGGCTGATCTGGGTGCCAACTGCGCAAGTGTGCCAGGATTGCTATGGACAGGTGCCGGCATGTTGACTGGTGTGCTCAGCTTTGAGCCCGCAGCACTGCTGCTCTTGTTGCTGAAGGGCTCACTCCATGAGGGGATGCCAGCGTACCCTCTACAACAACAGCCTGGAGTCAAGAGACACATCTGTGATTTGGTTTGGTTTGAATGGAGGAAAGGTGTTAAGATGGTAGTGAGAAAAGGGTGCGCGTGCTGGGGTGGAGTGTGAGCCCCAGCCCACGCATGTGCTGCCGCCTGGCAAGCCAGGTGATGGCGAGCACCCCCCAGAGAAATTAAGATGATCGTTAAAGTCTCATTGAGACTTGTTGAAGCGATCAAACTTCATAGAACAGATACTACACTTGATCTTAGCCAAAAGGCCGAGAAAGGTATGAGGATGAGACGGGAGGGGGCGCATATGTGGCAACAAGATTTAATTGTGGGAGACCTCAAGTATGGGCTGCTGCCCTGGCGGATGCTCTGAAGTTGCCAGTGACATGCATCAGACGGTGCAGCTAAGGTGCCGCTGCAACCAAGTTGAGGCCGAGCAACTCTTGACCCGCCTCCTCTGGATTGATGGTCAGCCCCCACACACAAGTGGTAGCAGGCAGTCTCTGCCTTGATGTTTTGCCAGCAACTAACAGTGCTCGAATGAAAGAGTATGAAGTTCAGTGGTAACACCCCCTTTTCCTGAGCACTTGCTCTTCAATTCAAGATTTGTTTGAGAGGGCTCTTAGAGCAACCTCATGCATCAGATCTGCAGGAGCTGGCTGCCCGGTGAACAGCTCAAACTGCTGCATGGCCTGTCCCACAAACATCTCCAGGCCATTTACGACTGTGCAGCCAGCTTGCTTGGCTGCCTGCATGAAGTGATGCAGGCACTTGTCAGGTTCCTGCCACTGCACTGTTCTTTGAGCTGCAGCAGGAACACGGCGTTCATGCTCGCTGCATCAAGCAGCACATGCTGCAAGCAGAGCACAGTCAAGCAGTTGGCCACGACAGCAAGTCACCTTGAGCAGCTGAGTCTCCATGGGCACGTAGACTGCATCAAAGACGACCTCGAAACTGCTTAGGTCTGCCAAACCCATGGGCGACCGCCCCTCGTCAGGGTGCATCCCAATGGAGGTCGTGTTCACCAGGACATGTCCCTGCACCTGGCCTGCAGGCATCGGTAGAACAGGCTGACCATGCCACTCTGAAGCCTTCTATGTCAGCGGGGAAGTGAAAGAAAAAACATGCTGGATGCAAACCTGCCCTCCAGGCCAACTTACGTATGTCATGCTCCAGATGTATGGGATGGAGGCCATAGCACGCGAGCACAAGGGCTTGTCACATGTCTCACAAGTGCTGCGCCACACCGCAACCATGCCCACCTGATAGCAAGGCCTGCAGATCGGCCACTTGTGCCCGCCCCTCTGCGGCCGCCGCCAAGTGTTCAGCTTTCTGCCGACTCCTGCACAGGGCAACCAGGGAAGTCCACGTCAGTCAAACGCACTTCCCAATACCCTGTGCATGTTGCGGATACCCGTACCTCAAGACTGTGCACCAGAATGCCGGACAGCACCGAGAATGCCACGCTAAAGAAACACTCGCTTCACACAAACACACAGTGCCATCCCCGGCACAATCAAACCAGAACCACTCATTGGTTGGCCCAACACGCACGCATGTGAGGGCGACCCCGTGTGAGCAGTGGGATGCGATCTGGTCCCCCACGTCGGTGCAAAGCGGCTGCGCAGCACTGCACGGCTCTGCACCTGTTGGCAATGATGACGTGAGCGCCAGCATGTGCTGCTCCAAAGACCAGAGCCCTGCCAGCGCCGCCGGCCCCTATGATCACAACAGTCTTGCCCTTGAGAGGGGACTCAACCTGCGAGGCTGCGCCGGCTGGCTGCTCTGTTGCGCTGTGGGCAGGTGCCTGCCGGCCTGAGGGCCCTGCAGGCAGGCACATATGGATTGCTCAATGTTGCGCTCCACACCGTGTCTGGGTGTCCTGCATTCAGACGCCGCCTCAGCACAGCACACCCACACAGCCTGCCTGCCAGGACGCCTGACATGCCACAGAAGTTCCCTGTAGCAGCCAAAACCCTGCACACAGCAGACACCCCACACTCCGCTCACAAACTGCAGACAGGGGGTCTGGAGCTGCGCTCAAGCTGCATGTGCTGTGCTGCACGTGGCCTGGGCCGCAACACTGCGGCCAGCCTGCCTCTGTGCGTCTAGCACGCTGCAGGGTGACAACCTGACCCAGCGTAGCAGCCAAAATCAAGTATGCAGCAGACACCTGCACTGGCACCCCAGCGGATCAAGTCTGCTCTGGTTCGTCTGGGCAATGTGAGCCCTGTAGTGAGCATACCAAAGACCCCAACAACCCCTCCATTCCCATAGGTCGTGCTGCCTCACCGACTTGATTGCTGTGAGTGCTGCGTTCCCTCAAACCAGCCTCTATGGCCGAGATGGCGGCGCTCCAGTCGGTGTTGAACCCCTTGAGGCGACCGTCGGGCTGGCGCACAAGCGTGTTGACTGCGCCAATCTGCTGCGCGACAGGGTCCACCTCGTCTGCTGCCTCCATTGCTGCGATCTGCAGGCAGGGGAAGCACTCTTCCCTTGATGCTGCACTCCTGATCACTGTTGTGGTGCAACCAGCACAAACAGCTGCCGCAGGCACCAGCTCCCACGGCAGGGGGACTAGCATGAGAGCTGCGGGGATTACCATAAGTTACACGGTGTGGGCGCCTCCAGCCAACGTACCCTGCAGGTAGATTACAGACGATGCAAGCAGCAAAGGGCTGTCAGAACCACCACCTGCAGATCGGTGATTGCTGGTGCTGCAGGCAGGCCCACAGCCCATCTGCGCAGTCATCAACACAAGGACTGAGCAGACCTGCTCCTCCACAGGGTTCACCTCGTCAGCTGCTGCATTCAGCGCTGCCGTTCGCATTCACATGTGCACCCTGCATTGCTTCTGCACATGCAGCCTACATGAGCTGAGGCCTTGAGCCACTGGTGCTGCATGATGTGCTGACTGTGGCAATGCTGCCTTCAGGCAAGGCAGCACCCCTGCCTTGTCACGAAGATAGCCCTCCATGACAGGCTCGCCGCCAAGCACATGCTCGCGGCTTTCAGGTTGCGCCACTGAGCGTGCAGCTTGTCATCAAGTGCATGCGGCACTGTTCAGGCGAATGCAGGCTTGCAAGGTGCCAGTATCAGCATGGCCAGATTGGCCTGAGGCAGCTCTATGACTGCCCTGCTACACACCTTGTGAGGGATGGTCACACTGAAGCCTGCAAACTGGTGCCCCTGCCCCGCCAGGAAGTGCTTGGCGTCATCGACCAGCAGGGGAACATAGCAGCAGTCCAGGCCAGCCGTGGAAAAGGCTGAGTTGTGCAGAAGAGGGCTAAGGCTGTGGCCCACTGGGTTCCCTATGATGCCGAAGAACTGCAGCAGCAGGTCGGGCCTGTTAGCGACGAGAGCCACAGCAACTGTCTCAATGCAGCGCTGGGGCTATGGGCTGCTGTCTCCCACATAGTGCTAGCAATCTGCTGCAGGGCATGTCAAATGCGACACAGGCACAGCATCAGTCTCAGCTGGGTTGTGGCCCACTGTGTCTCCCAGGACCTGCATGACAGGATTGCCCCTAGATTGTTCTCCAGTCAGACTGGGGGACAGCAGCAGCAGCTTCCACTCTCAGAGCGGCCCAGCTAAACAAGCTCAAGAGAGGGTACCTGCTTGTGCAGCCACCACTCGCAGCGTGGCGTGCACACAAGACAGCATGCAAATCAGGCAGGCTGCAGCAAGCTTGAAGGAGCAAAGCTGGTCAACATGCAGCTTGAGGCCACGTGATGAGCCCCTGATCTGGCTGCAGCCACACACGCACCAGTTTTGCAGAATGCCTAGGCTACAAGACGGGCTTGGCGGTGGCAAGCTTGCAGGTAGCAGCCACTGCCCGCACTAGTCAAGCAGGATGCCCCGTCCGTGCCTACTGTGTGCTGCCAGGTTCGAGCACACAGCTGGACATGCTTAGGGCCAGGGCCGCATTGCAGAGATCAAGCTTGCCTTTGTGTCTGGCCCATGCTGGTCCAGCCTGTACAGCTTTCGCAAGTGCTGGATGGTGGGCTGCCCCGGAGCTGACTCTTTGCCAGCTTTCAGGGCGCCAAAGGTCAGCACTCCCCCGCGCTTGGCGGCCAGCAGGCGCGCCAGCTGCCCGCGCTCACCCATTGCCAGGGCAATCATGGGGCGCCCTGCAGTCACATGAGCACAAGTGAGCGCATGGAGAGCACCAGAAGTGAAGTGAGCACCGAAACCAAACTGGATTGAGCACCAAACCCAGACGCAGCACCGGAACTGGACAGCATGGAAAGCAGCAATGCTGCCTGCCTCATGGACAGGCCATGCACTGCAGGCATGTCACACCAGCAAGAGGCAATCCTGCAGCATCTGTCAGCGCCTGCCAGACTACAGAGTGCAATCAGTGTGGGCCGCCCGCCACCTGCCATGCTGCTCACGCCACTGACAGAGGACTGGCTGAAAAGGTGCCTCGAGGAGCATGCATAGCTGGAATGAGGCACCTGGGGCATCCACACAACAGATCAGGCGCTCAGCATCGCCAATGACTTTGCCCAAAGGCGACGATCCGCCAACCTGCTGGTGTAGATTGACCGTATGTGTTCAGCAGGCTGAGCAGGCGCTCATTGCCGCCAGAGTCTGTGGAATTGGCAGCGATCTTGCTTGCAGAGCTTGCAGGAGACCTACACAACACATGACCTAGCTGCGCCTAGAGTGTCTAGCAGGGCACTTGGTGTTACCGACATCAGAGGCCTTGGCTGCCATCTGGCCCTGCACAAAATGCAGGGGCACCTCGACCCACAGGGCTGCACCTGGCAAGTCCAGCAGGCTCAGCAGGCGCTCAGCGTCACTGATGTCTGTAGCCACGGCGGCGATCTTGCCCACAGCTGTGCCGTCAAAATTAAAGATCTCATTCTGGAGGTGTTGCAGTTCGCTGTCCTCAGGCGTCCTCTCATAATTGTGGCTGGACACAATGACTTTGGTCCCGCTGCCACCTGCAGGGCACAGCATGGCATGGTGCAGGCTGAGGGCACGTAGCTGGGGACCACGGCCTTGGTCCTGCTGCCATCCAACGGCACAGCTGAATCTGCTGCCTTGTGTATGCAGTCTCCAGGCAACCTCTTGTGTTAGGTGCTGGGTTGACCAGGGATGCAGCACGTGATCACTTCAAGAGGCAAGTTCAAAGAAGTCTAGGACGTGAGCTGTGCCTCCGGGTTACCTGCCTGCTTTGATGGAGGGGCCATCGGGGCCCATGCAGGCCACAAAGAAGCTGCCTGCCACCTTGAGTTCCACATCAACATAGTCTGCCCCAAGACGGGCAGCTTGCTGCAGAATAAGTAGGCGCTCCCCCTCTCCCCCAGAGTACCTGCCTCTGAAGACCAGCAGCAGTTGGGTCAGGGGTGTGCCACATGGAAAGCAGCATGTAGTACAGCATTTGGAGCTGAGCAACAGCCTGCAGCAGGCCCGCCTTTCCTCCTGCAAAGCATCTCACAATCCAGCCACATGCAACACATCCAGCCCAGGGCATCTGCAGGCACCTCCAATGCGCTGGCCCCGTTGCAGATGACAGAGAGAAGTGTCAGCATGTCACTTTCAGCGGCAAGGAGCAGTCTTGTGCAGGAAGTCCTGTGCAGCAAGGAGGAAAGCAAGGTCACCAGAGTACACTGGCTGCAGAAAGCATATCAGCATTCCATAGGCCAGCTTTGGAGGTCCACCACTGCCATGTCACCCAATGCAGGACCAATGACGCGCTGCAGTCTTTGAAGCCACAAGGCTCACCCTTCCCATGTGGGCCTGCAGGTCACTATGACTGGCAGCTTGCTGGCATCAAGCAGGCGCTTGAGGTCTGCCTCCCCGCCAAAGCCTCGTAAGAAATCGAGGCGCAGCTCAATGGCTGTCGCGCCAGCGTCATGCGCTTCCTCAATCTCCGCAAGGGCTCCAGACATGGTCTCAGCTGTGATGGATGTGCACAGCAGGGTGCTGTTCCTGGGCGCCGGCATGCTGGCAGCAGCGACAGGAGCAGCCTGCTGCCCAGTCTGGGCTGCGAATGCGACCGCGCTTCCCAGGCCTCGCTTTCTGTTTTTGCAGGATCGCCTGAATGTTGCCTGATTAGGCTGGCTGCAAGATCGCCAGATGAAGAGACAGGGGCCCGCAAGCTGCTGACCCGGCAGTGAAGGCTCAGTACTGCATCCCACGGATGACCTGTGCATGGCTGCACGGAGGTTGCAAATGCCTGCCCTAAGTCAAAGTCAAAGCTGTGGCCCAAGGCTCGCATTGCTGCTAAACAAAGTCGTGGTGCATGTCCAGCATCTGCCCATGCAGTCAGTTCCATGATCAGGATCTGTTAACAGAAGAGATAGTGAGTGGGGAAAGACGGCAGGCTCAGCGCGCTTGAAGGAGCGGCCTGTGAGGCATTAGAAAGCACCGCGCTGCAGCGGTCATGGCACCTGTCGCTGCCCGGGTGCTCTCAGCAGGGATGGCTGTGCCACAGCAATCCCAAGCTAGCCAGCATGCATGGGGCAGATGCCCCTTACTCCATGCGCAACGGTGAGCTGCCTCTTAGCAGCTGACAAGCCTCATTTGAGCAGTTGCTGCTCATACTGACGGCCATTCTGTCCCCACAGCGTGCCACATCCCGCCCATTCTGCTCATGCGACGGTGGGGCCGTGGCGCTTGAAAGCAGGACGCACTTGTTCTGCAAATCACCAGAAGGTCAGGCTTCATGCAGCCTCCTCTGCAGCTATCTGCACTTCTTAGTTGTAGCTCTTGGCGCCCGACTATGATGTTCATTGCACGACTGGCTGCGTACCTTGTTTCAGGGCGTACGGCGCCAGCGGCAGTGGGTCTGCTGCAAAGCGCAAGATGCAGAGGGGCAGCGCCTCAGCAGCAGCGATGAAGCTGAGGATTATGCCAGCATTTTCCCCTCCCAGGTGCCTTCCTGCTTTGCTGCTCGCAGTGGCAGAGGCGTCGGCTCAGCCCATTACAAAGAGCTTGTGGTGCTGCAGTCCTGCTGTGCTGCCAGTTGTTGAGGTGCTGGCCTCTGGCTGACCTCCAGGTCACCTAGCTGCCCCTTGTGGCTGACGTGCTGGGCCTCGGTGGTGCTGCCTGTGACTCCAAAGACTGCCTTGCAGCCCTTGATTTGCTTCTCAGCTGCTCCTCTGGGGTGACCTGCCATTGGACCGCCCGTCTGGGCAAAATGGTCCTCAACATTGTTGTGCTGCCTTTTCTGTTGCTCATGTCCCCAGCTGTGCTGCCATTGTGCAGCAAAGCAGTCTCAGGCAATTTACATTTGCTGCAGAGTGCTGGTGCGGATCACTCTGGCAATGGGGCCTCAAACCCAGCCATAGGCCAGGATGTTGCTGCCAAAGCAGAGGAGGCCAAGGAAGCAGTAGGACAGGTGTTGTCAGTCCAATGCATCAGCTGCTGGATGTGTTGCTCCAGCAGCTGACAGCTTTTGTGGTGGCTGACATCTGGCACGTGTTTCTGCAGCAGGAAGCTCTGCATTGCCGTGTTGCAGGAACTTGCAATAGCACTGCACACCACCTGCATCTCTGCTGGTAGGCACGAGGGTGGTCTGCACTTCAACCTCTGCAAGTCATGTTCTTGAGCGGCAGCCACAGCTCGGTACCCAGTAGTGTTCCTATGCCCTGCAGGCAGTCACAAGCGTCAGCCGCTGGAAGCGCCGGTGGACCATTGTGGCGCTGTGCTTCGTGGCCTTTATGCTGTGCAACATGGACCGTGTGAACATGAGCATTGCCGTGATGCCCATGGCAGCCGAGTTTGGGTGGGACACTGCCACCACAGGCATTGTTCAGTCATCCTTCTTCTGGTGAGTCCCCGCTCCTCGCCTTGACGGAGGGGGAGCACAGTCATGGCAGCCAAGTCTGGCTGGGGCAGTACGACTCTGAGCGTTGTACATTCATCCTTCCATTGAGGAGCTTTGGGCACTGCTTACGGCAGAGGAGCTCACTGGCAAAGGCTCTCTGTCCTGGTCCTGCGCAGGCAGCGCATGCAACTGTTGCAGGCAACCTGCAGTGTGCAGCTCCGGGGCTGGGACCAGACCTGCTACAGCATTCCCCCCATGTGGTACACTTACAGGCGGCCTGCACAGCCTGCGCTGGCAACTGCTGCAGGCAACCCTCAATGCCAACCTTTGAAGCTGGGACTAGGCCTGCTGCATCACACCTTGCCTGTGGCACTCCTGCAGACGGCTATCTGTGCTTTTGCTGGCTCTTGACCGGCCACTGGCAGCTGTGCAGTCCGGGCTGCAATGGAAGCTCAAGGCGCTGTTACCCTCATTCAGCCAGCCTGCGTCCCAATGTGCATTACCAAGCATTGGGAGCAAGGATGCAATGCTGCTTCCTCTGCGCATGGCCCACATCTGCTCGGTGCAGGCACTGCTGAAATCTTCTCACAGTATGTGGTTCCTGCCAAAGTCCTTGCAGCCGCTCTTTGCACCCACCCTATGTGCAACTGTGTCTCCTGCACAGGGCCTCCTGCTCCACAGCTGGCCAGCGGGGTGCGAGTGCTTCAGGGGCAAGTGCGTCCTGTATTTCGGTGAAGAAAGGTGCATGACGTGCTGCAGGAGCCAAAGTGAAGTGCAGCAGCGTGAGCCTGTGTGCTTGCAGCTAAGCCAGTATGTCTTGTCTGCTATGCAGGGGTTACCTCTTGACCCAGGTGGCTGGAGGCGTGTGGGCGGATCGCTTTGGGGGCAAGCGCGTCCTGGGCTTTGGCGTCATTTGGTGGTCCATTGCCACAGCAATGACCCCCATTGCAGCCAAGATGGGGTTGCCTGTCCTGCTGGCTGCACGGGCCTGTATGGGCGTTGGGGAAGGAGTGGCCATGCCAGCCATGAATAATCTGCTATCCAGGTGATTGAGGCGCCCTCGCAGTGATCCACTGCCTGTGCACAAAATATGCGTGCTAGCTTGCAGAGTTGCTGTGCTACATGCATGCTAGTCATGCAACAGGAGTATGGCGCAGCGGACAGCTGGTCATGAATGATGGGAAGGTGTGTAGTCAGTGCATGCTGGCTGGCTGGCTGTGAAGCCCCATGGGCCGGTACCCATTAGGTCTGACAGACTTGCACAACATGCTGATCAGGTTACAGGCTGCAGGGTTGCTTCCACCTGCTGGGCGGCTGGGGAGCTATGGCCGACCTGATGTCATTGAAGTGTGGATTCCATGCCCTCAGCCTTAGCTGGTGCATCCTCAATACCCAGTGCACCCCAAGTCTGCCAATCTGGCATAGCGCCGTAGCAGCATGCACAAGCACCTTGCTGCGCTGCAGATGGATCCCTGTCGGAGAACGCTCTCGATCGCTGTCACTAGTTTACAGTGGTGAGCACGTCGGCCCCCATCAATCATGCTTCCAACAGTTTTTGATCCTCAACAGCAATTGAGGGCGCATGTGGAAGGGTGAAGGGCTGTAAACCCTCCAGATGCACTATTGGTCTGACAGATGTGCCCCACAAAGCTGTCTGGGCTCTTTGCTCAATGCTGCCTGCGGTCAGCACTGACTCAAATATGGGATAATAGCATATATGCTGCATTCAGCCTGTGCTCAAGGTCCTGCCAGCAGCAGCTGAGCTGCTTCACCTGACGGCTTATTGACCTGCAGGAATGTACACGGGCTCCATCCTAGGCCTGGCACTCAGCCCTCACATGATTCAGGTCAGCACCTGCCCAGATCGCTGTGCTGTGCCTGCAGTCCTGTTGCTGCCACAGATCAGACTTCATTGATGTGGGGGCGCAAGCCAGACATTCAAGATCACCAGCATTGTACTACAGGGCTGTACAAATAAGCAGCCAGGGCGCTGTTCGTTGCCCACAGACCTGCATGCTGACATGCCCATCAGCGCACCCAGGCCCTCAGAGTGATGCAGAGCAATGATTCACGATCAAGTGCAAATGGTTACTTTCAGTGGCTGGCAGTGGTCAAAGACAAGGCCTTGATGCTATCCTGCAGGTCCTGCACTGGCCTTCTGTGTTCTACATCTTTGGCTTCATGGGCATCTTCTGGTTCATTGCATGGCAAAAGTTTGCCGGCAGTTCCCCTGAGGAGGACACCAGAATCAGCACAGAGGAGCGGAGTTACATTGTGGATCAGACTGTGACTCGGGTGGGTGCCCTGCCGTCTCATCTGGGGCATTTAGGAGGGCCTGCAGGGCAAAAGGCAGCTGTGGGGCAGCTTCTGCTCTGCCATGCCAGGCTGCGCGCTTGGAAGTGGTGCACCAAACACGGAGTCAGACACAAGTGGGCACCTGTGTTGAGCTCGGCAGTGTGACTGCAAGGCAGAGAGGATTGTGCCTGTTTTGCTGCGCCAAGCCACTTTGCACAGTCGGCCAGCAAGAAGTCATTTGCAGTGTGGACCAGGCTGGTCCCCATGTGGGCCTGCTGTGGCTGTCTGGGTTGAAGGGGGTTGTCAGGTCGGGTGCGCTGTGTCGCTGTGTGCGCTTGTGTTGTGGGTACTCAATGCAATCGAGGCCCAGGAGCTCAGACTGTGGAGCGCTTGGTTGGATTTTGAGCGCTTGAATAAATTTGCAGATCAGCTCAAGGTTGCACATAAGCTTGTGCAGCAGGCTGCCCTGCCAACAACAGCTGGCTGTCTGAGTACTGATGCAGTGCTCTGCGCATGGCGCACAGCCTAGGCCGCTCGCAGCTGTTTCTTACAACCTTTGCTGCCCTACGTGCAGTCAGCAGCCGACAAAATCCCTTGGAAGCTCATCTTGTCCAAACGCGCGGTGTGGGCACTCATTCTGAGCCACTTCTGCCACAACTGGGGCACCTTCATCCTGCTCACCTGGATGCCCACTTACTACAACCAGGTGCAACCTGTATGCGGACGCTACATGCCCGTCAATGGTGGCTTGTTTGTACGACATAAAGGCTCACTATAGCTGCATGGGCCATGTTCACCACTGTCTTATCTAGCCTCACAGGGTTGCCACAAACCAGGGCTCCCTGCCACTGGCCCTTCAGAAGCTTACGCCATGCAGCGAATTTGTAGAATGCATCAAAGGCCACCTGCGCTGCATCAGTGTGCCTTGCATCAGGCTCACCTGCCTTGCATGAGATGTTGTCTTGCCATCAGTGCCATCTGCGTCATGCCTGGAGGGGTTGTCCTGATACTGTTGCTGTTTGTCTTGCTTCCAGGGATGATTCTGCAGACTAAATGAAGGTCTCAAACCCTCTGTGCCTGGCATGTGTGGCTGACCCTGCATGCAGTGCGCAGAAGGCTATGAGCCCTGCATCCCAGTCTGTCCTGTGTTCCTCCCATCTGACCCCAGCACCCATGCCTACACCGAGTGAGGCCTCTTGACGCGACACCACAGGGGGACAAGAAAACAGTCTTGGGAAACCGTGTCCCTCTCTCCATAGACGTTCGGCTGCCCAAAACAGCAACCCAGCTTGTCTGCCCAGGTGCTGGGCATCACCCTGCCATGCTGACCCTGCGGCCTGTGTCCCCTGCTGCCACTAGCTGCCCAGTGGGAAGGGTGTGGAATCATGCGCCGCACACCCGCTGCCATGCTGGTATGCAGTGGCTGAGGATGGACGTGCTGTTTCATTGCTCAGCCTGCGCCGAACACTGTGATCTGCTTGCCACAAAGGAGGTCACAGCCGCTGCTGCCAGCTGAATGGGACTGCATGCACTGAGCTGATCACCTTGCTGGCGTGCAGGGGCTGAGGTCAAAACATGCTGTGACGTTTTGCAGCTCAAGTGCCTGCAGTCAGGCGCTGAGCACAACCACTGCTGTCCGCAGGTGCTGGGCATGGACCTGCTCAAGTCAGGCTTCTTCTCAGTGCTGCCCTGGATCACAATGGCCATCTCTGCCAATGTGAGCTCCGGTTGTACTTTGCAAGTCGATGCGCATCCCGAACTCATTCTTGTGGCCAACTTCAGGCACTGCAGCAGCAGTCCCTGCCCTATCAGGGCCTGATGTTTGCCTGAGATGCCGTATCTTGGGGGGCCCCTGTGATTCAGCACACACAAACAAGCATGCCTTCCATTCCAGGACACTGACTGCACCATCTTGTGCGCCAACCTGCCACGCCTCTGACATGTGCGGCCTCCTGGCTGCAGGTGGGAGGGTGGATTGCAGACACACTCGTGGGCAGGGGAGTTTCAGTCACTCGTGTGCGCAAAATCATGCAGACGGTGAGCAGCTCTGACCCCTCAAGGTGCAGCACACTCTGCAGGATAGCACTGAGCAGTGCTCCTGGCACAGCTCCAGCAGCAGCAGGGAGGCTGCCGCGATGGTCAGGCCCTTAACTCATGCTGGTTCCCGCGCTGTAGCAGTTAGTGTGTGCTGTTGTTGCCACATGTATCCAACAGCCCACATACCGCTGCACTGCATGCTACCCCTCCACTTGCTTGCCGCTAGGTACACTCTCGGCAGCGTTGCCTGCTACTGTCTGCATCATCACTGTTTGCCAAAGCGCCGTCAGCACTTGTTCAGCCCGTCAGCATCTGCTGCCATGCTCCATGCAGATTGGCTTCATGGGCCCAGCCTTCTTCCTCACGCAGCTCAGCAAAGTCACGACAGCAGGGCAAGCTGTTGGCTGCATGATGGCCTGCCAGGGCCTAGACGCCTTCTCTCAGTCAGGGCTCTACTCCAATCACCAGGTGAGCTTTCAATGTGTCTGTCTGATGCCCACTCACCACCCACTAGGCCTGTCTGTTGTGCTTGAGGTTGCCCAGCCCTTGCAAGCAGCAGTGTTCGCTGTGGGCGGAGGTGCGGCCCGAGATCACTGCTGCAGTGACACTCTGTGCAAGCAGCAGAGTCGTCCTGACGGGCCCTTTGTCAATCAGTCCAAGCAGGTGTTGCATGCTTGAGTGTCCGAATCACAAGCAACAGGAGGTGTTGCAGGCTGAGGGATGCCCTGGTCGCCTTTGCAGGACATCGCCCCGCGATACTCTGGCGTCCTCCTGGGTATGTCCAATACAGCAGGCGTTCTGGCAGGTGTCCTGGGCACTGCAGCCACCGGCATGATCCTGAAGACTGGCAGCTGGGACGATGTGTGGCATGTCTCCATCATCTTGTACTGCATTGGCACCCTCATCTGGAATACCATGAGCACCGGAGAGAGAGTCATTGACTGACTGCGCTCTAGCTGATGCACCACGATTTTGGATCAGATAAGACTGTATCTATCTCCATGAAATTCAGATCTGTCATTCTTTTGAATCAACTTTGGGACTGAGCCACGTGTCCTGTGCTGCCCGCCAAATTTAGTTTCACTGACATTTCCTGGCAGACCGGTCACATCAATTCCAACAACGCTGTGTATGAGTGTGCCAAACTCTTCCTCGCCACATTTGATGGGTGTTATGGATCAAGGTGGCGTCATGTGGCTATCTTCATTACAGAAGCTTCACTCGGAGAGTCGCTGGCTGGTTGCGTATGATGTGGCGCTGGTGCTGTTGATGGTGTTGGTGGCCTATCCATACTTCAGCCACTATTTGGGCAAGGATGCTGACCATCTCAAAGCAGAGATGGCTCAGGTCAGGCGGGACCTTCAGGCTGCGCAGGTGACCCTGGGCACCTTGAATGGCTGCCCAGCTGGTTCTGGGAGAGTTTTGAGCGTGACACCAGTACATGACATGTTTGCAGTACGCTCTGAAGCACCCCACTAGCGATGGCATCCTGGAGCAGCAAGTCAAGCTGCTGAATCAGGAATGCACGCGTCTCAGAAGCATGCTCCTGACATTCGGTTATCATGCAGAGGTGAGCAGCCCACCGTTTGGCATCTGGTGCATTGTTCATACAATTGCCTGAGGTCTGCTTAGCCTTCCTGGAAGCAGTATGTCCATTGGTTGTCCTTGCATGCTCCCTGTATCTAGCCAGTTGCCCTGCCAGCAAGCCTGCGTCCTGCTAAACCTGCCTGACAGATGCCTTACCCTACAACCAGGGCACTGTGTTGCCTGCCTGGCTGCCACAATCCTCTTTGGGACCAGACTGCCTGCAGCCAGGCCATGTTGAGGCCAGTGCCATGCAAAAATCCTCACTCTGCCTGCTGCCTGCCTGCAGACTGCTGACCATCCAGGCATCCCCCCAGCCACCAGCAAGCCTGTTCTGGAGAAGCCACAGAGGCCTGCATCAGAGAAGCTTCGCAGGACAATCACAAAGAAGAAAAGCTGGGGTCCTGAATCTATCTAGCCATACATAACAGCCACCCGTGCTGCATACTTCAGAGTTTGTACATTTCACCTCATGCGCCAGCCTAGCAGGCTGGCACACAGCATAATGCTCAGAGCCCCCCTGGTGCAGCCGCTGCTGCCCGTGATGCATGAGCAGAGCACATTGGCTGCTCCACACTTACTGATACCGTCTGTTCGCTGGTCAAGCCATCACCACCAGCCATTTTGTGTAGGCCATCCATCACAACACCTGTTCCCATCTCTTCTGGTCAGCTTGCTGACAAATGCATGCTGCAATGAATTGTGACGCAACTTGTTCAACTTTTGCCGCAGCACTGATGTAGCATATTCTGCATGTTTGTTGGCTCAGTTTCAGCTTTGAATTGTCATTCAGCCGTTGAGCACGATCAAGCATTTCAGCGTCACCTAGCCACCTCCTAGCCAACAAAACAGAAGCTGGGGTCTCGATACCCTGACAAAGCAGTGCTGCACTCAGTGTCAGGTTGCAGCATCACATATGATGTTGATCTGCAGCAGCTCCTCTGCCCCCAGCGACATAGCGCACATGGACATACTTTGACTCACTTCAGGGTGGCACACACAGCAGCCAGGCCATTGTCAGAGCTTCTGTCGCTGCTCTGCCGACTCTCGCCTTGCCTTCTCTGCAGCATCATCGTCAACAAACCCCTTGGCCCAGCTCCAGCCCTTTCTGCAGGTTGATACGCCAGCTTTGATGAGGCAGGGCCGCGAGCCGTGTGCAGAACCTCTGCCAGGGGCTGCCTCAGGGCAAGACATATCAAGGGGTCTGCCCAGTTTTGGGGCTTATAGCTACCAGCCATCTGAATTGCAAAAGTCTGTGAAGGCCTGACTCAAGCCAGATGCATGCAGGCCAGGATGCGCATACAACTAGATTGACAGGAGACACTCATGGAGCAAATGGCCCAGAGTACTCGCATTGCCCCTTCTCGAGGAGCAAGATCTGGCCCAAGCTGCAGACAGGCCAAAGCTAGTCACCAGCAGCCCTCACCAACAACCTTGTCACTGCAACACCCACCTGAAGAAGAGCTTGTCGCCTGCCTGCGAGATGATCTGCTCGTCCCCAGCGCTCAGGTCAAAACTCTGCACCTCAGCAAACTCCTGCATGCGTTCCTTCTTGCTGGTGGTGGTGACCACCACCCTGTCCTGCTGCAGGTTCCAGCGCAGCAGCACCTGTGCAGGGCTGTGGCCAGTCCTGCTGGCAATCTCCTCGACTGCTGCATCCACCGGACCGCCTACATTGAAAAGCACAGACAGTGACCCTGAGATTCCTGGAAGCGAGGGCCATGGTCTCCCCATCGGCACCTGCGCTGCACTGTGGCGGGTCTTTGGGGCCAAAGGCCACGGAGGGGGCCTCTGAGCCCCCTGCAGCAGGAGCATTCACAAACAGGATCCCGGTGCTTTGCTGAGTAGCTCCTGCGTGGATGCTGCATCCATTGGGCCACCTGTGAGTTCTGACAGTACCCAGGAGTGATCGGCTTATGGATTTGTACTTGCGCCACGAGGCTGCAGGGTCTACTATAGCAGTGGCTGGACTGTGACTATGCCTGCTGACGCTGTCTTTCACAGCTGCATACACTGGCCCCCCTGATGCCTTCTTTCACAGCTGCAGACACTGGCCCCCTGCATATCTAGATACAACACTGGGGTGCTGGGCAAATGCAGGGTTTAACGGATGGGCAGCCGCCTGCGTCACGCACATGCATGGCTTGCCAGAGGCATGGTGCTGGTTTTGCAACCCTGCAGGCCATACCAAACCTAAACGTCAACTAGCTGCAGATTGCTGAGACCTGGCTGGCAGCCAAGCGCAGAGGGAGACTTAGGTGAGGCAATGGTGCTACAGAAGGCTGCTGCAGCTCGCCTACAAATCTGCCGAGCATCTGGCCCAAGCTATTCAGCAGCCAGCTCACCTCTTTTATGGGTCAGGGACATTAGGGGCGAGTACGTCTCTAGAACAATGCCATGCTCCTTGCAGAAGGCTGCCAGCTCTGGCTGCTGGAGGTAGGGGTGAAATTCTATCTGATTTAGCTCTGGCTGCACCCAACAAGCCGGAATGGGTCAGCAGGCATGCTGTGGGCAGCTGGTCTGGCATGGGCGGGGCAGGACAGCTGGACGTGCCCCAGACAGGCAAGAAGTACCCCATACATATGCTCTGGCTGCACACAACGGGTCACTGTGGTCAGCAATGTTGCTGTCAGCAGGGTGGCTGCGACTGTTAGCCGGGTTGCTGCGAGAGCAGGGCAAGGCTGGCAGAGGCGTGTGGGCAGCGTGTTGCAACACCAGAAGACCTGGCAGCGTCAGCAGCACACAGCGGGCCAGCACGGCCAGCATCAGCACGACCAGGACAGCAGAGGGTTCCCTGCAGGAGCCTGCAACAAAGTCTGGCCTGCCAGACAGGTGCACCGCTCTGAACTACAGCGGCTGGCATCCTGGGTCCAGCGAGGGACACAGCTTGCACCCTGGGGAGCAGCAGTGGCACCCTGCTCACCCCTCGTGCATGGCTGGGAAGCCCTGCCAAACCCTACACTCCCCAACCACAGCGACTGGCATGCTGGGTCCCTGAGAGGGACACAGCATGTACCCTGGGGAGCAGGGTTGCACTGCCCCTTGCACTGCTGCCGGCGACTTTGCAGCCCCGGTTGTTTGGGGAAGCAGCTCAGCGGAGCGTTCAGGGGTTGACATCGGGTGCCGAGGTGGAGGCAGAGCCACTGCTAGAGCTGCAGTTAGTGCCCCCCACCCAGGCTGGACCATGGCTGCTTGGCTCTGTGTACAGCACTGTTGCCCAGCTTGAGAGCAGGGCCTGTACTTTCAACAGGTCTACTCATGCAGGGGCAGCGTGCACATGCCTGCCCCAAAGAAGAAGCTGGACAGGGGCGCGGACCTTGACTTTGGCGGTCTTGAGCAGCAGCTGCAGGTCAGCTACTCGAAAATTGCTGACCCCGATATGGCGCGTCAGCCCCGCCTTCTGCACTGCCTCCATCTGCGGGAAAATCACCAAGTGTGAATTGACGATGATCAATACATATTGACGATGATCAATACATTCAGTGCTGGGTACCGTTGCAGCAGTCCCGTGCAGGAATACGTCGACAGCATCCATTAAGCATGATTGCGTTCTGACTCACCTGCTCCCAGCAGGCAGCCAGGTCAATGTCATCTGAGACAAAAGGGGAGTGGATCAGGTAGAGGTCGACATAGTCCAGCTGCAGCTTCTGCAGGGAGGCCTCCAGTGCCTGCAGCAACACAAAGCGATTCTCCACTGCCTGCAGAAAAAACGTAAGAGCACCATTGGCCTCCAGGAACAATTCTCTGTTTCATAAAGCACATGCGGCCTGCAGCTGCTGCATGAGCCTGCAGTTGTGCAGCACTTGCTGAGCAGTTTGGAAAAACCTGTTCGTGCAGATCATTGGACGAGAAGTGCTGGAGCTCCACATGGCTGCATGCTCACTACAGCACAGGGTAAATGAGGCTTTACAGGAGAGTGTGAGGTCACATGCAGCCTGGCAGGGCCAGCCTGTTATTGCACCAGGGACCTCCTAAGCCTGCAGCGACAGGCACAGTAGGGCCACTCAAAGTTAGGTGCACTGCGCTCTTAATTGGTCAGTAGGTAGGCCAGGCAGGGCGAGACACAATTTCCTGAGGGAGAGGCCTTATTGTGCTTGAGGGTGCCCTGATAATCAGTCAGCCTGCAGGAGGGCTGCCCCCGGCAAATGCAGCATGTGGTCCCTGCCTAACGCTGGGCAGGGACTGAAGCGGACGCAGTGCCTGGGCGCATTTGCTTGTTGGTGCGGACCTCTCTGGACCACAGTGGCAAGTGTCATGCCTGCCAAAGTTCGCAGTAGTTGCCCACCTGACGCTTGGGCAGAACTTGGTGGGTGACTTCATCAGGGCCCCACTGGTTGCTGCTGCCAGGCAGGAGCTTACTGATGAAAACACTTGCCTGCCTGACGTTGGGCAGGGACCTGAAGACCTTGGTGGTGATGAAAACGTCCTCCCGCTGCTTGCTGCTGGCTGAGAGGTGCTCCTTCAGGGCGATGCCCACCTCCCGCTCTGTCCCATAGGCCTCAGCGCAGTCCAGGTGGCTGAACACATCCAGGGCCTGCAGTGAGGGACAGCACCAATGTGCAAAATGAGAGGCAGCTCTTGAACTGCAACCTCTGTGCTGCAGACTGCTGCCTTGTACAAGCCATGCAGCATGGTCCAGGTGTCTGCCTGCCTGCACAGTCTGCAGCAGTGACAATGCATGCCACGCGCCAGCCCCCTGCGTGCTGCACTGCGCAGCGTTTCCCAGCACACGCCCAAGCCTGCGCCCAGGCACATCCACCACTGACAGAGGGCTTTCTGCTCAGCAGCTGCAGTGTAAGAATGCTGCAGCTCCCATGTTGTGTGTTGCAGTGCCTTGTGTTCATGCAGGGATGGCCCGTACTCATGCTGGGGCCCTTCTGCATCAGTCGATTGCTCTGCATAGGCTGCACGGACCAGAGCTGTGCCCAGCCATCGAGCTCCCTGCTGCAAGCCCCAGCAGAGCCAGGGCGGCAGGGCTGGCATACATACGAGCAGACAGGCTGCTCGACAGGAACAGGGCGCTGATGCAGCATGAGGGATACATTTGCTCAAGCCAGTGCCTTCATCCAAGCAGTTCCAGGCTGCTTTGCAGCCCCGATGCTGCAGTGGACAGAGCTCCCTGGCTCAGCAGCAGTTGGTTGACCCCATGGGGGCAATGGCACTCCTTCTGCAGCCCGGTCACCTGTTGGATGCTGCTGATCAGGGCCTGATTCAGGGGCCCATTAGGATCCTTGCTGTACCTGCAGCATGGTTGATGGATGGTGGGGTGCTTGACAGTCTTGCACACATTTGTGCCACCCTTTGAAGCAAAAAGCTGTGGCAGCATCAGGCTGCAGGCACCATCAAGGCAGCAGTACACCGGCATTTGCTGCAATGTCACAGCTGCGCACGCTTACACATGCTGCCACTACTCACCAAGCGGTGCCTGTGCCATAGGCTAGTCTGGGGATTGTGCTGCTGAGTGTGCCTGCCACCATAGCTGCCAGTGACTTCCTGAGGAAGGGCAATCAGGCAATTGTTATGCAAAGTATGTCAGTCATATGCATGCAGTTATAGAAACTAATACTGAAGCCACCAACTAGAAAAAAGGAATGTTGCAGCATTTAGAGTCATCCCTGAAATGCTGGTTGCAAACACATTGCCTGTGCGGTGCTAGCTGAAACTACATCATTATGAGCCTGTGACAGGTGCTTGAACTCTTGGCCGCACATGATCAAGCGCCCTGCAGTGATGCAGGTGTGCAAAGCATAGGTGGCAGACATGTGCCCATCTCTGTTGGCTTCAGCCAGAATGATGTGCTCAGGCAGCCCAGACTGCATTGGCTCTGGCACACCAAAGTGTGAGCAATCTTGAGATTCACTGCCCAGTTGCACCCAATCTGGCAAGCAGCCTGCACTTCTGATGTGGGCAGCTGCTAGCTTTGCAGCCAGGCAACCACTTGTGGAGCTCACATCCAGCAGCTGGACATGCTGTGCAATACCTCAGACGCTGCAGATATCCTGAAACTGAAGAGGACCATCCTCAAAATATAGCTGTCTCAGACTCTCGGGCTGTAACACGAACATTATCGACAAGTCTAGACAAAACTGGGAGGCCACTTTCAGAGAACCTGTGCTGTCAAATACATTCAAGTTTGTGAGGGCCCACTTTTCAAGTCCACTGGCATGCTTCAGGCTGGTATCGTACCATGATGGGAGCTGTTGCTTTTCTGCATCAGCTGGTGGCATCTACAATAGACTCATTGGCCACTCTGTCCTCAGGTTTGAGACGGGAGGACACCTCGTCGATGGCTGAGTTTAGCTGGGCAATCTTGTCTGCCAGGTCCTGCACAAGCACCATCACATGTGAGGGGTGCACACTGTCTATTGGGTGCCAGTTCCGTAGCTCACAGCAGGCCGCCTGCAACCGAAGCGTCAAGCAGAATGGTAACTTGGCAGTTCCCACCGCTGAGCCTGACGCTGATTGTGCACAGGCCCAAAGATTAGCATCTCCCACTGCTGAGCCAAAGCTGGCAGTACTGCATGCTGCGCAAAGCATTCCACCTGCTTGGTGTCCTCAGGTGACTTCTGCTCATCTTCCAAAAATCTGGGCAGCCTCAGCCGGTTGTCATCTCCCAGAATAGCTCGCGAGATCTGTACAAGCAAGTTGAGGATGGCATCAGTAGCTTTGGAAGGCCAACAGCACAGGGCAAACTTGATATGGCCTCCAGCAAATCGGCTCGTAAGGTCTGCTTTGCAGTGAGGCTGATTTCAGCAGCACTGGGCAGCCTCAGCCCTCTGTCATCTCCCAGTCTGGCTATAGGAGATGTGCATTGCAGCGCGGTTGTGGCATGAGAAGGCAATGTCCTGCAGCACCTCCCCGCCTGCCTGCCTTATGCTGGCAAATGCCAGTCTGATTGGAACTTGCCATTCCACGCAGCCCACAGAGGCAGCTGCAACTGTACCTGGGGTGCAAAGAGGAAGCCCAGAGCGCCAAAGAGAACCCCACCGACAACAAAGCCTGATGTGAAGCCAGCACCATTGCGATCGCTGCTGGCCCTGCATCACACCAGCCTGGCTGAGGAAAGTGTTATGAGGACAGCATGTGGGGCAGCAGGTGATTAGCAACAGCATGTCCGAGGTATGAGCAACATCGTCTCATACCTGATGCATTGCTGCCGCTGCTGGCACCCTGCCGTTCTGTGTGAAGTGCTGGCAGGCATACGCAGAAGCATACTACTGCTGCTCAGCTGCCTGTGTTGCACGCTTCCTGCGATTCACCACAGGACTGCCAGTGAGCTGCTGAGAAGGTGTCAAAGGTGCAGGACATCCATGGCAGACCTCACCAACACGTCCTGACTGAAAAGGGGCTTGCATGGTTGCAGCCATGGGTGCTGCAGATAACTGCTCTTAAATGTTCAGTGATTGATGATGCTGATCTCGAGCTGTTGCTTGCAGTGGTGGGGCAGCTCTGAATCTGGACCGTACAGCATGTACGTGCTGTTTCCTGGTTTCGGAGGTGCAGCAGATCTCAGCTGACCTATACACAGCGCACGGCACAGGCTGGTCTGCAGACCCATGCTACTAATGCATGTCAAGCCAAGAGTGCCACTGGCCAGGAATGTAGTCTCACACAGAACTCCAGTGCTAGAACCTAGATCTAGGAGCAGGCATGGTGTCAGACCCATCAGAGCTTCTGGCCACCTGGCTCAGGAACAGTGGGCACCCCTTAACGAGGCAAGAACAGTTTGCATGAAGCTGGCACGCAAACACCTCCCTCCCTCAACATGTCTGGCTGCTCACAATGCAGGCCAGCAACCAAGCTGTCTCAGCAATGCTGAACAATAGCCAGCAAGATGTTGCTAGGGCAAGGCAGCAGCTCAGCCAACTGCAGATTGCAAGTGAGCAGGACAAGCTCTTTGTGCAAATCCTCGAGGTGCGTGCCTTGCAATGCACTTCTGCATAGGGTGGAGGTTTTGGACCTCTTGTTGCTGCAGGGCCGCCTAGGCCCCAGTGCTCGCTGAGCATGCCTGCCAAATCCTCTTGTGCTGCGCAGTCGCTCAGCAAACTTGCCAGCTGGCTGCCAGGCAGCGACCCCGTACCCCATAGCTATGTGCACTCTGCCCAGCTGCCCATGCCTACATGGCAGATACTCAGCAGACCAGCCACAGTGTTTAAAAGCCATCACGCTGTCCTCACGCTGCTGGAAGCTGGCTGCAGTTCTGCTGAGTGTGGGACGGCAGCACTTGTCACAGGACCTGCCAAGGTGCTGAATATGGGATGGCAATACTTGTCACAGGACCTGCCAAGGTGCTGGCTAAACGGTGGTGTTGCTGTGCAGGCCATGCTGGACCACACCCTCCTGCCAGCAGTTGAGCGCCTGGAGGGGCCCTACCAGCAGGCCTTCAGTCGCATCTGCAACCAGGTGCAGCAGGGCTGCTCAGGCCTGCAGTGGCTGTGTGCAGCGGAGCAGCGAGGGCTTTGGGCAGTGCTTCTCTGCATGAATGTGCTTCCCACAGTCAGCTCAGAACCTTCCAATGGTGCCAGTCTGTCATTGCGTCATGTTGCGGCCTTGATAGATCGCCTTGGCAGGGGCATCTCAGCTTGCTTTGGGCGTGCAGGCATGATGAGGAGCTTGCATGCTTACAGCATGACTGCAGGGTGCAAAAGCACTGGCTGTTTGAGGTGCCAGACCAGTCATTTTGGCGCAGCCTCAAGCGCCTTAGAGACCGCGAGGCTGGCTCAGGCATGCCTTGCCAGACCTCGGGGTGCTGGGCGTGCAGGCTGACATCAGCCAGCACATTGTGTACTGCTTATTGCTCTCAAAGCACAGGCTAGAGCCCACCAATCAATTTTTTGCCATCCGTGACTGACAGGTGGTTGGCTGAGGCTGGAAAGTGAGCATTCCTGTGCCTCACCGCCCTCCACTTCGTCCTCAGATGTCCAGACGACTGCCTCACGCCCACGAGGCAGGCTCCATTGCAGCCCCTAGGCTGGATGCCTGTGCCACTGCCACACCTAACGCCTGACACTGCCGCACTTCGCACTCTGCTTGTGTATGCATAGGTGGCTGGCTCAGACTGGAAGATGAGCGTGCTGGGCGAGGCTGCCCCAGAGGAGCCCCGGTTCTCAACTTGGGAGGATGTGAAGGCCAAGCGCAAGGCCAGCGGGCAGTCCGCTCAGGTGCAGCTTGAGGACTTGTTGGGGTTGCTCTGCTGCTGTTGGCTGAGAGTGGCGGCACTGCCAGCCAACTCTGGGCAGGCCTGGCTGCGTTGCTGACGTACCACAAGCCAAGAGGGGTGGGCAGTAGGCTCAGGGGTTCATCTAGCTTGGTGCCTTGTGCACTACGGCAGTCTGCTCAGGTGCTGCTGGCTGTCCGAATCTGCATTTTCGTCGTCTGCTGGTGGCCCAGCAGACTTTTTGGGCCACTTGAGGCTTGCTCGCTGCTAACAAGCTCTGCAGCGTCGCCCAGGTGGTGCTGGCTGGGAGGGGGTGAAGCGGAGGTGCTGAGGTGCTGCAGGCTGGGTAGCCTTCACATTGCTGCTCAGCTGCTATCGGCGGTGCACTGCCATCACTTGCCTCTGACTGGGGAGGCTTGGCAGCCCTGCTTTGGTGCTGCTGGGGGTGCTGCTGAGACCTCCTCATGGGCACCCACCTCCCAGCGTGGATTGGCCTGCAGGGCTGTGCATGGCCTCAGCCTGCTCAGCTGTGGCTGACCGTCTGGAGTGTGACCTGCACTGCTGCCAACTCCTGCAGGAAACACATGGCACGGTGTTGCATCAGTGTGTGCTCCTGTGCCTGCTGTGGCACCTGCCACATCTGAGCATAGTCCTCAATGTGGCAAATGTTGCCCTTGGCATGACTTCCTTGTTTACGCTTTGTCTGTCCACCTGTTGTCTCATCCAACAGGGATGCAGGACCTCAGATTTAGTCACGACGGCTTCATGCTCACTGCTGCAGGAGAGCATGGGAGGTGAGGCGCCAGGGGCGTCCAGCAGTGGGGCAGCGGCATCCAGCAGCGCTGCAGGGGCATCCCAACCCTCCAGCCAGCGGGGCCTGAGGGGCGTGGCAGATGCCGCATTCTACAAGTGAGAGCTGCAGGCATGGGTCTGCTGCCGGGTGCTGCGACCAACCATTGTGTGCAGACCTCTCAGCAGCTAGCCAGGCGCCAGGATCAGGAGTTCCTGCTGCCCTCCTTATACGCAACCGCTGTGAGCAGGTGGGGGGCATTCAGCACGCGAGCAGGCTGAGACCCAAAGAGCCTACAGCACCCTGCACCACTGCCCACAGAACATATGGCGTCACCCCTGCATGCAGGCTGCTGCAGGATCCCCTGGGCGCCAACCAGTCTGAGATCAGAAGCACTACTGCCATTTATATAGTAAACACAGTCTATACACACACGAACTTGGTGTGCAGGTTGTTGGGCATCCATCCTGGCGCTGAGCAGGCTGAGGTCAAGAGTGCCTACCGCAGAAGGGCGCTGGAGGTTCACCCAGACGTCAGCAGCGCGTCTGACGCCAACGAGCGGTTCGCAGAGATCAGTAATGCGTATGGTGAGAAGACTCTGCAGATCCCCTGGCGTGCTGAGGCGTGCCTGGCTCTGGACAGGTCACTGTCCACCTCCAGCTGGCACAGTGGCAGGGCAAGGCCTCGCTGCCTCTATTTCCTTGGCAGCATCATAATGGCCAAGGATTCCAAGGCCTGCACAGAGCAGGGCTTCCATATCCCCCAAATGACTTGCAGTGTAATGCAGACCAGGCTCATGCACTGCAGACCGTCACAAGGAGCCATACATCCTGTCGCAAACGAGTCATTGAAGTGCGGTCTTCTGGAGTAATCAGACGTGGACAGCTTACATTGGATGTAGTGTAGAGGGCATGCAGCAGCACACAGGACAGCATCAGGCTGCATTCTGGCCCTCATCAGCATCGTCCACCTAGATGCAAACCACCGCTCTGTGCTCTGCAGACACTCTGTCCGACCCTGTCTCGCGGCAGCTCTATGACGAGTATGGGCCAGAGGGCATGCAGCGGCACGCTGGGGCAGCCTCAGGCCAAGGCAATGCACGGGAGGCCTGGGATGAGTTCAAGCCCTTCACCCGCACCAACAAGCACACCCAGGCGCGGGATGCCGCTGGCAACACTGCCGGCATGGATGGGGGTGCCAGGTGGGCTGTGGATGGTCAAATTTGCTGAACTGCAGCCGGCAATCCAACAGCCGCACTGCTGCAATGAGACGCCAATGAATCTGAAAGGTGGGTTACAATGCTCAGGTTGAGCCGCCAGGCACAAAGCTGGGCTGGATGGTTCTGCTGCGATCAACAGATGGACTGCGCTGGTGTTGTAGACAGCGGGCCAATCTTTTGGATTGTGTGCACGGGTTCTTTGGTGGTCTGGAGAGGCAGGGGAGGCTGCCGAGTGTAGTGCTGGCATGCCTGCGGGTGATTGGGTTGACAGGATGGAATGCAGTACAGGTGAGGGGCCTACTCCTTCTCCAGCATCTGCCTTGGGGCCTCACCCCACTCAATTTGCACCAGCAAGCACGCTCCGATGCGGTCGGCCACCAGCTGCAATGCTGGCATGGATGGCGCTGCTGTCGGCAACGGGCGCACTTGTTTGGGATGCCACTGGCCCAGCGGACATGACGCAGTTGCAGCCGGCAGCCCTGCAGCTGGTATGGATTGCCACCAATGAGGCTGACAGGTAGGCTGGGCTGCTGTTGCTGAGAGTGGTGCAGCACTCAGGTCCCTGTGCACACAGGCGGGATGTGGTAGCAGGAGGCACAGTTATCACTGCTGGGATGGACAATGCTGGTGTTGAGGATCAGTGGGCTGCAGTGACAAGTTTTAGGCCTTAAGAAACCAAGCCAGCCGCAATAAGCGGGCTGAAACTTGAATTCACTGTATCCAAGTGAGCAAATCTATGCCCCTGCAGGCCGCTGATGGTACTGTAACTTTCATGAACCAGACAGATCCCCCGACTGAGCACCTGTGATGCCCTGCAGGCTGCCAGAGGCTGGCGATGTGGTGGAATACCCGCTGAGTGAGCACGTGCAGCGAGAGCTCATGGATGGGCGCACCCACGGAGTTGGCCTACTGGTGGGTCACGTTTGAAAACTTTTGACCCAACAAAACGCTTCACTGCCTTTGCATGACACGCAAAATTGCCCAGATCTTGTGTGGTTGCACAAACGGGCACCAAAAGGCCTGGGCAGTCTGTGGTCAGAGTTCCACTGCTTGACGCTGTGTTTCTGGCGTCCCTGCTTCTCTTTGCCTCAAGCATTTGTGCTCAGGACTTGTGCTTACTGTGTGCCAGGTGGGGCGCAACATCGACAGAGGGGACGCCAAGAAGCTGCCCCCCAGCGCACTGCCCATGTGCGAGGTGGAGCCACTGCGGCTGGAGGCGGAGGGGTCTGACAGGTGGGCAGCGGGTTATTGATGTTTGTGCAGCAGCTAGGGCTGGGCAGAGAGTGCACTCAACAGCAAGGGCTGCGTGGCGCTGCCGCTGGCTCAAGCGGGACATCGCTGAGACTTGAGGAGGGCTCTGACCGTTGGGCAGCTAGTACGCGCAGGGGGTGTGCCTGTGGCAGTCATGGTCTGGCATGTAGCTCAGCTGCAGGAGGCGGACTTGGAAGGTGGACAGTCAGTCTGGCAGCACTTGCATCTATTCTAGCCCCACCAGTGGCGACTACGGGCTGGCACTCTCACAGCCTTGCAAATGGTGACCCTGAGGGGAAATGAGGTCACCTTGCTGAGGTGAAACCTTACTCAAGGCCTAGCATGTGATCATGCGGAGCCTGAAGTATGGACCTGCACAACTGAATATATTGTTTGTCCAATTTGCCGCTCCCCAACCTGCAGGTGGATCCCTGACGAGCTGGGGGTGGCGTCTTTTGCCGAGCTGTCTACCCTCAAAGTCATTCCTGTCTCAGGTTATGACCGGCGACACGATGTCTGGTGCATCAATGCGCCCCTCTCTGAGGGCTGCGGCAGCCCTGAGCTGGTTGAGGAGGTTATGGTCTGAATCCAGCCTTATCAATGTCACAATCAGGGCTCAGCAATGTTTCATCTCTCCTCAGCAAGAATGATGTGAACGCACGCCACCCCATTGCACTGCTACGACACCCAGCAGCACTTCTACAATGAACCAGTTGAACACCAGTTCAAGGACAGCAGTTGTTGGCAGCAGCATAGCCACTGAGCAGGGCAAGTGAACAATGTGAATGCAGAGTTAGTGTTCGATGGCAGCTTGTGTCACTGACCAATGTATTTTGCAATACTGAGGGTGCAGGGCTGGGCAGTGCCAGTGTATTCCAGCACTGGCAGGTTGTGTACATGGCGTGATCATTGCCTCATGGCTTGGGCATCCTGCAGTACAAATACACTCAAGCGCTTGAGTTCCTTTTGGGCCAGTCAGGTGAGTCACTCACAAACCCTGGTGCTTTAGAGAGGGGGCTGCAATGCACCAAAAGCGTGGACTTAGGCACCCCAGGCAGGCTGATCTCTGAGAGGTCAACACACAGCTTTGTGGCTTACAGGCTGCATGCAGCCTACTGCATACACTTACCTGGGCTCTGAGTCCATTGTGGGCAGGATCTCACCCAGCTTCTTGGCGATCTTTGTGTTGGGGATGATGCCATCTGTGTGCTGCAGAGCAAGGGCAGAGCTTGGGACACGTCGCAAAGGAAGGCTTTGCTGGACCCATCAGCAACAGGGAGCCTGAAGGCTGTGGGCTGCAGTGTGATGAGTAAGAGTGCAGGTCAGGCACAGCCATGCTTCAGGATCAAGCCAGCTACATCCCATCAACTCCCACATGCTCGTGCCAGACACGTGCGGCGCCATGTGCCGGGACAGAATGCCTCGCACAATGCATCTGTCAGACATGCGCCCACACAAGAGCACGGATGGTGGGGCGTGGTGCCTTGCGATGCTGTGAGGACTTACAGCCACATGCTGCAGCGAGCTGTCTTGCGCAGACGGCTGCCTTGCCTGGCGAGCCGTGTGGACTGCTACCTGCTGCACGTCCTGGCAGAACCAATGTTGCAGCTCACGACAGGTCCATCAGGATTTCTTTTCTGGCTGGCCCCTGTGGCGCTTCTGAGCCCAACATAAGCCTCTCACTGCTGCGCCCACCACAGGTGCTCACCTGGCCAGACATGAGCCCTGCGTCCCGAGACATTTTCCGCCCCGAGCTTTCAAAGTGGTTCTTGCCCTCCGCATGGGCTCCATCCCTCTCCTGCATGAAAGATCCAATGCAGTGCTTAGCATGTGGCACACTCAGTACGAGAATCAGCTTCCAGCACGCCATTCAAGCTGCAGAGCCAGACTGGGCAGGGTGTGCTAAAGCAAGATCCGAAGTGCTCTCAGCTCAAGGCAGCGGGGCCAAACCCAGGCATGCGGCTTCCAGGATTCGAGAGCGTTTCCAGCCAAGTCCAGAAGAACCTCGAGGTGTGGATATGGGCCTACCTCATGCAGGGAGTCCTGGCGCCCCTTGCCAGCCTCCACAGATGGGTGCTGCGATCGGTTGGTCAGCAGGTACAGGGAAGCTCCAGCAAAGCCTGCAGCAGATGAGTAGAAGAGCTGGGCATAGAGCGGTGCAGCATGTGGCTTTGCGAAACTGGATGCCACAGTGCCTCTGGCAATGCCTGCACGCAGGGGGAGATCAGGCCAACAGAAGAAGTAGCTTCTGGTGCTTCGTGTTGATGTACTGTTGAGGAAAGCATAGCAGTGCCTGCTGGACTCAGGGCAGGACAGAGGACTGCTGACTGCCTGCAGAGGCTGACAGATTTAGGCATGCGGGGCTGGGCAGCAGTCCTGCTCTGTACTGTGCAGCAGCACGGGGAGCACTGTCATTGCAGCAGCACAGGCAGAGCTGCCCACGACAGACTGGACTTGCACTCTGCTGTGCAAGACGCAGGATCTGGTTGACGCGCGCACGGGAGCTGCAGGAGTATGCAAGGGCAGCTCCTGTCCTGCCATCACAGCCTGGCCGCTTGCTATAAAACTTGTACCATGTGGGCCCGCTGGGCCTCTTAAGTGTAGAGGAGCTCACAAATGCATGGGCAGTATCCGCAGGCACGCCCTGCGTCCCTGCAAGAAGTCCCTCTGAAGCCCTCACCAGGCCCCTTTCTCAAGATGTGTGCATTACCACACATCCTCCAGACACGCCTAGAGGCGCCTTACCTGCCCCAACCATGAAGTAGAGCGGCACCCGCTTGCTCTGGAACCAGCGCGCCCCAGTGGACACACTCCTGGCCTTGCTGGTGTGCCCCGGCTCCCCCTCAGCCATCGACTCCTTCACCTGCAGCAACACGATGAGTGTTGGGACATGACGATGGCAAGTCCCCACGAAGTGCTCCCCCCAACCCTTCGAACCTGCACCTGGCCCAGGCCCACTGAACGGCCCCTGATGCCTCCACCTGCAACAGCTCAGCTCTGCAGCCTTGGACTCTGCAAGCCCTGCAGCAGGGGCAGCCTCACAGCTCAGCCTCTTCTCCTGAGACTGCTCCGCCTGCAGCAAGGTTGCAGCATATTACACAGCTTCACATGAGGAACTTCCATGCATTATGCTCAGTTGTCCAGCGCCAGAGCTCTGCAGGCTGGCTTGCAGGCACCGGCTGCACAGCCCAGCTCAGGGGTGGTCTCTCATGCTAGCACAGCGAAGCCAGCCTGCAGGGGTTATACCCTCAGACAGCCTGTCTGGGGCGATGCAGGGGCTCTCAGATGCTGCTGCAGCGATTGCCTTGGAGGGCGAGGGCTGACACCCAGCGCTGCACCAGCTAGCAAGCAGCCCGCCCACTCACACCCATCATGCACACAAGCCAACGCTGTGATCCGCCTGCCACAGCAGTCGCTGGCGCACAGCCTGCTGGGCACAACATGACAGTCCAGGCCAGCATCAGCAGGCTGAGCCTGGGAGCCGCTTGCAGAATGCAGGGAAAGGCCTGAAGGTGGCCTGCATGAGGTGGGTGTGCGTAGTGTTGCACTTTGCGTGCCACCATTGCAGATAGGAGCCCTCTCAGCCCCGAAACCAGCCTGGAAGCAGAGGCCTGCGCCTTCATGTGGCAAGCCATTGACCGACGCTGACTCTGAAGACGTAGGCCGCAGTGCTCTCAGGCAGGCTTGCAGGCGACAGGCAGGGCAACTTGCTGCGCTGTCAACATGTGTCAGCCAAGGCATACATGTCCTAACTGGAAACATGCTGCGAGAGGCAATTGATGTGCATGCTCCTGAGCCAAGCTCAGATTCTGATCCAGGCTGCAAGCATTGCAGCAGCCACTCCCTCTGCTCCAATGAGAGCTGACAGGGCATTTGACTCGGTGGGGAACCACGCAGCTCGGCTCAATGCTGATGAGCTGCATAGGCTCACCAGCTTCAATGCACACAGAGTACAGCATCCTGCGTTCCCCCACTGCCGCCCCTGGAAGCTGGTCACTTCAGGCCACGTCTCACCTTATTTGTGATACTTGGCCTAGACATCTTTGCGTGGGGTTGCTCAAGTCCTGCCAGGTGGTCAGAAAAGCTCAAAATGTTTTGCCGAAACGTGCTAGACAGCAAGTCGAACTGCCCCTGAAGAAAAAGCTCACCTGCATTAGTTTTAGGCCATGTCGCAGCATGCTGCTCGCCAGGGCAGCAAGATGGTCTCGAAGGAGGGCCTGCCGCTGGCAATTGCAGTCGGAGGAGCAGGCCTTCTGGCTATCGGCATGGCTGTCAGGCATATTGTGGCAGATCCAGTGAGCCCATCTGTCAGCACAGAACAAATGCCATGCATGCAACTTTGCTGACTAACGACTCCCGTGAGCATCATGTAGTTTGTGCAAAAGGCTCTTGTCCCTTGTAGGATGTGATGGCCACAAAGCAGTCTCGCCTTGAGGAACCTGATGAGCAGAAAGGCCAGGCTTACAGGGACAACCCTGTGCGCAAGTGAGAGTCAGCCCAGCTGTGCAGTGCATATTGCATATGTCCTGCATCTGCCGAAGTAGTTGTATGGCCTGTGATGGTGTCCTGCATTGCTGCTGCAGGACCATGGCCTATGTCAGGCACGAGGATACTGGCGGCCATGGAACAAACTGACCTTCTGAGTTTGTACCCATCAACTGAGACTGCCAATGGCCTGGCAGAAAACCACTAAACCCAGCAAATGATTGACTAGAATGGATGGGCCCTCTTGCTGCACATTTTTCTGGCAATTTCCAGGATCCTGTAGATCAGACGCCGCTCAATTTTGCTTGCTGAGTCTTGTATTGCCATGAGCATCTGAAACAGTCCAACAAGAGTTGTAAATCTGCATTAGGCAGGCCAGCTTCCCCTAGAAAGCACAATCTCACGTCACTGCCTCAAAGGCTTCAGCCAGGATTCCATCTCTACGCAGCAAACCTCCACAAGGCAACAGAACCGCCTTTCTCTCCGTTGTCGGTCTGATCGCCCTTGCCCTGCTGACGTTCCTTGGAATCAAGCTCAGCTCCTCATCACCTTCGCCCCAAGCCATGGCCACCATGACACAGAGCAACCCCAAGACCTTTGTGGATGACCTCATCAAGTGAGAGAGGCGCAGCCTCTGGTAATGCTTGATCTGCCACTGATCTCTATGCTCACATTGTTCTGGCTCCCTGTAGGCAATCCCCCGTGCTGGTGATCTCAAAGTCTTATTGCCCCTACTGCAAGCGGTAAGCGCTGGCTTCCGGCTGGCTGTCATATCCCAGCGCCTGCCCACTGACGGATATGTCTTTGATCTGGTAGGGCTAAGGCTGCCCTGGCTGAGGTGGTGCCACAAAATGACATTGTGGTTGTCGAGGTGAGCTTTTGCACGCACTGGCAGGCATGCAACTGCACATGGCAGCTCCTTGGTCGAGCCAAGCATCACAGTAACAACAAGAGCCCAGCCTTGCTAGCTCCCTCTCCTGTATGGCTATTGCTTATAGGGCTGCCATTCATGCCAACCCTTTGATTGTCACATGCTGATGGGGCAGTGGGCGCTGCACTTGGCCAGCTGCTTGTGAAATCTGATCCTAACATCTACTGCCCTGCACCCAAGGCAGCCTCCTCCTGTGTGCCCGCTGCTGTATGCGCAGCCTGCAGTGGGTGCCACCTGCTGCATGGGCTGACATATCAGCACTGCCAGCTGCCTGACAGACCTCAAAATCTCACGTGTGGGCTTGCAGTTGGACCAGAGGCAGGACGGCGATGCTATCCAGGATTACATGCAGGAGAAGACCGGAGCCAGGTGTGCAGCTGTGACCCTGTGCTTAAGCAATACCAGGCCGCCCCCTCACAGCGCAGGGTTGTCCAGGCATTGTCTGAGCTGCTGTCCCTGCAGCATGTGGTGCTCAGACAGGCTGCCAATCTGTCAGGCCGCAGCAGCACCTGCCTCATGGTGTCCTGCCTGAAATGCTGTGCTTGCTGACACCATAGTTGCCTGTCGCTCAACAGGAGCGTCTGCTTGAGACACTGCATGTGTCACAGTGGCAAAGATCAATGTGTGCACTGCCAATGAGCCAGGCAGCAGCACACCATGGTGCGCTCTCACTGTGGGCCGATATGCTTGCTGCAGGTCTGTCCCCCGCGTTTTTGTCAAGGGTGAGTATGACTTTTGGCCATGCCATTGCGCTTTACAGAAAGCTGCTGTGCTCATTCTGTGACTGGGAGCTTCTGATGTCTGCAGGCAAGTTCCTTGGTGGAGGGGATGACACTGTTGCCAAGGTGAGCCAAAATGCCATGTGATTTCATGGGCAAGGTGCTTATACTGGGTCATCTCAAACATGGCTTCTCATTGTACAGGTTCAGAGCGGGGAGCTGAAGAACTTGTTGGCCTAGGAGGAGGGAGCCAGAATGCGCTACATTCATGCTACTTGATTTGTAAGGCATAATTGAACATGTGGGAAGTCAAGACAGCTGTTGAACACAGAATTCCTCATCACTGTCAGGGTGTGTCAGGCTGGCTGCCGCCCAGTTCACTGGGTCGGTCTTCTGTTTGCTTGCTTCTGCTGTAGCTCCCAGTGCTTGATGGCTTTGTTCCATAGGGCTTTCTGAGCTGCACTCATGTGGGCAGGAGCTGTCGGCTGCCTTTGTGTATCAGTTGGCACCGTGGCGGTGCCAGTCCAAGAGTTCAATGCTACAGAGGGAGGTGGTTGGATGTCTGGCAAGATACATGACTGGGGCTGGATCTGGAGGGACACTGCTTTGCGCAACACGCGACTATTGTGCACTCCTCTGCAGACAGCAGGGAAAAGCCATTGCTCCTGCCGGCTGGTCCTAACACAAGATCAAATACTGGTTGCTACAATGCAAAAACTGGTTATTTCTGGGGCAGGCCGGCACCTTGGGCAGTGCAGCGGCTCTTTGCACTGCAGGCATGCATAGGCAGCCCCTTCACATACACAGTCTTGAGCCGGTCTTTGCAGCAGAACCTCACAAGTACTCATATGCATCTGCCACACCACCTTTTGTGGACACAACAGCACTTTGAGCAGAATTTGTACGAGGCACTTGCTACAGGCTCACCTCGCGGAACCTCCTGAGCTTGTGCAGGACACCAAAGACAGCGTGTCGTCAGAGGCTGCCTGCCTCTCAGGTGCCCAGTGCGCACTGTCTGACACAGACCTCTGAACACGATGCTGTCCCAATGCAGCACACTGTGCCGTCCTGCAGCAGCAAGCTTACACTGGCACCTCGCACAGTGCTGTAGCACAGCGCCGCAGAGCAAAGGACCAGGTGGAGGGGATCACAGTTCAACATGCTTGCTGCAGCGATTTGTACCTCACCAGCAAGCGCCACAACTGTTGAACATGCTGAAAGCACTGCTGAAGTGACACTAGGTAGTTTTGGCAGAGCTAACTCGACCTCCCTGGTGCAGAGGAGAACTGCACACTGTCTGTGGCTTACCCGTCAGGCATGCCGAGCTGGCTTCCAGCTGACCGCAGTGCTGGCAGGCTGTCGACAGTCGAGCGCTGCAGGCTGTGCATGCACACAGCAGCAGAAGGAAGTTATTTATGCAGCCGCAGAAGATCATGCACTCTTGTCATGTTCAATAAGAATATGGGTGCCACACATCAATGATAAAGATCAACTTGCAGAAGTGTGAGCTACATGCATGCAACACTCACAGATGCTGTTCAGTCTTGACCGCTCAGGGATACTGAACAAGGGCCTAGAGGCAGTAATTGCAGCAGAGGGGGCTATGTGACAGCCCAGCAAGCCAGCAGCTGCCACAGCATGCCTGAAGATCAGCCTTCCACGCGCTGTTGTTGCCAATACGGGTGGATGGAGTAGCTGCAGGGGGTGAAAGCAAGCATCAAGCCGAGCTTACAAGCAGTCTAGCATCCCATCTGGCTTCCATGCTGTCACCCTGCAAGCGCTGCCCCAGAGCGAGCCCAAACACAACGCTGCGCTGGGCGACAGTGGTCACTCAGTCCCCAGCAGCTCACCTGGCTTCTGTGCAGTCAGTCTGCAAGCGCTGCCTCAGTCACATACCCTTAGCAGCTCACCTGGCTTCGTTGCTGTCAGCCCGCAAGCGCTGCCCCAGAGATGGTCGATTGTGCGGCTGAGCTGGTGGCTGCAGTGGCGCCCTGTCCCCCACCTGAGCCCTCAGCCTGGCCAGTCGCACCGCCGGGTCCTGCAGAGCATTCCTGGCTGTGCTTGTTGTCAAAGGGGAGATGTGCGCCACCTCACAGTGCTTAGTTGGGCCCATGCAACATGTTGCACCCCTAGCTGGCAGCATTCCAGTTACAGTTGTGAGACGCTTTGTCTTGAGCCCACACGGCCATCTGCTGGCAAGCAGCAGGCCAATCTAACCCCTCAGCTGAGGCTGTACACAAGCGGAAGCATGACCAAGCCCAGGTACCCACCATGCAAGCCATTTGCTCATGCTGCAGCTCTTCAGCTTTGGCTGCTCTTCAGCAGGTTGGGGACTGCCGCAGCCAACAATCAGCAGCCTCTCCTACATGGTAACAGCCACCCGAACACCTTCCCAGAAAAACAATGGAGACCTGCAGGTACACCCCGCCCTGCTGACCTGCATTCGAGCCTTGATCTTGCTGGAGCTCTTCTGCTTCAGCTGGCGCTGCCGTGACTTGAATATGGACTCTGCCACAGCAAAGTCCTTCACGTGCCACTCTGCCATCAGCTGTTCAATCATGGCCTGCAGTGGCACAAAAGCAACTTTATTGAGACAATTAGGGCCTGCCCTGCCAGCTGGTAGGTTATGTGGCACATTGCATGCTGTGCATGCGTGATGAGTCCTGTGTTTGGAGCTGTCAGCAAGGATGTATACCCTTTTGTGTTTTCTGCCTTGATGCCGCAAGTGCTTGCAAAGCAACCTGACTTTGCATCCTTGGCAGGGATCCAGCTGGTCCACAACCTGCATGAGTACAGGCTGGCACTTCCACAGCCTGTGCTGCCAGGGTGGACCTGTCTCAATTGGCGGCTTCTCTGGTAAGCAGGAAGACGCTCTGGGACATGGCTCCCCTGCAGGTGTGACTGCTGGGGCGGGCAGAAGGCTGACAACAGCCTCAGGCTGCCAGAGGGTCCACGTGTGTTGCTTCTCTGCTGCGCGGTCATACCAAGACTGGGGCAGCAACAAGAGCTGCTGCTCGAGGTGTTGCCCCTTGACACCCAGCCAGCTGCAGCTGCATGTGTGGTCGGGTCTGCAGCTATTAGGTGGCCTGTACCATCCCAGGCGCTGGCCAGGGCATCCCTCGCCCAGGCCCACCTCATCCTGTCATCCTATCTGAAGCGCTGATGCACATGCTGTTGCCGCGCTGTGTCACAGGAGCCATCCTGTGCCTAGTGCATTTCGTGCTGCTGGCACATTGGTTTGCTCCCCTGTTTTGCACCACCTGTGCCTGAAGCTCACTACCTGAGCCCCTTTCCTGTGCCCTGCTGCAGATGGCCGCCTCACCTGATACCTGGCGCCCTTGCTGGCAGGCTGGGTCCCTGCGCTGTCCTGAGTCGCCTCTCCCTGAAGCTCGCTACTTAATTGGCTTGCCTCGGCTTGCGCTTCCAGAGAGCGGCCAGCGGGCAGTTGATCGCGACTGACGAGCTGTGGCAGGGCAGGCACCTGCACCAGCCATCCCCCTGCTGGGGCTATAGGCTCCAAGCCACCTGCATGGCAGGCAGTGTCCCACATTATTGCTGCTGGGGGTCAACTGCAGGACACATTGTCACTACCAGCTCAGAAGGTAGGGGTGTGAACAGTGTGCAGCATGTGCCATCAAGGGTCTGGCTGCACTGCGTCGCCTCTGCCAGCAAGGAAGGGGTCAGCCACATGTAACAGTGGACTGTTGTCTGCTGGGCTGTCACATGCCACTGCGGAGCTGATCAGGACAGAGTGCAGCATGCTGCATTCCCGCAAGGCCACCTGCTGCCGCTGCAGACTTGCTGTCTGCAGCAACCCAGGCATGGCTCTGATGCACCGGCCACAAGACTTTTGAGCCCGCCTGCTGCCGCTGCAGACGTCAAGTCTGAAAGCTGAAACTTTCGAGGTAGACGCCTTGGAGCTCACCTGCTGCCGCTGCGCAGCTTGTGTCTGCCCAGCCCCCAGTACTGGATGCGGCAGCCCGGGCACGGCCACGCCCCCCAGTTGCAGCATGCAGAGGCCCTCTGAGCCCTGGGTCTGGCACAGAGCCTGGTGCTCTGCCAGCCAGCCCCTGTCTGGGGCCAGGCCCCACCCATCCCGCATCCATGTTGCTGGCAGCACCCTCTTGCAACACATGCATGCCATTCAGGTGATGTTGCAGGGCCACATCTGCCAGGCCAGGCCCCAGCGGCGGCCCAGTCATGCCTGCAGCAGGCAGCGTCTGCAAGGGGCCGCTGCTCTTCAGACGCTCCTGCTGAGGCAGACCTGCCCTGCCAGTTGCCTGCAGCCTGTCCTGTTGGGGCACAGCTGCCGTGCTGGGCCCCAGCACTGCCTCTGTGGGCAGCGACTGCAGAAAGGCTGTAAGGGAGGGGTCCAAGCCCATGTCCAGATCTGAGTCCCCATCGCTGTCCTGCGCCTGGGCGGCTGCTCGAGCATTCTGCAGGCGGCGGCGTACCCGCAGACCCCGCGTGGCGGCCTGCAAGCACAGTTTGGGGTGGGCGAGGCAGCCGGCACCCAGTGTGACACAGGCAGCACAACAACTGCAGGCTCCCTGCAGCAGCCTTCATGCAAAGTGGGGGCGTGTTCAGGCTGCAAATAGAGACAGGCAGCAACCTGTGCATGAGGCAGCGCATTTACGGACCCCGCACTTGCAAGCAGAGTTGATGCAAGTTAAGCGGTCTGCACGCACACTGAGCGGCTGGCCACCTGTGGCTCGGGCAGCAAGATCATGTGCTGCAGCCTGCAAGGCGAGGTGGGCATCATGTTCTGCATGCAGGCTGATCCTCATAGCTGGACTCCCACGCTACAGGGTCCTCAAAGACTGCACAGCCCCCGATCCAGCACTTCAGCTTGCACCCAAAACAGAGCGGGAGCTGTATTGCTTTTATGAAGGGCCACAGATGACAGGCAATCTTTGCGAGCATGCAATGCAGCCTTCACAGCCTCTGGCAAAAAGAGGCAGGGCAAGCTCCGTCCCTTTCCAGCATGAGGGGCACAGCAACAATCGAGCTGACCTGGATGACTGTGGCTGCAGCTGACTGCCGTGCTGTTTGCTTAGCGGCTGCTTGCTGCCTGCGGCGCAGCAGATCTGTGCTTCGCCGTCCTGTATGTCCTCGCCAGTGGGCCTGCAGGCATGCATGATGTAACTCTGGCAAGGACTGCGCAGGCTGCGTGCACAATGCAGACAAGGCCAAGCACTGTGGATGACCGTCGGTGCTGTAAGACCCAAAAACAGTCTCGAAATGAAGCCTGGGTCAGGCAGGTGGCTGCGCAAATGCAGTGCTGTGCTGCCAGGCTTTGTCTGCGGGAAGGACACATGATTACGCTGCAAATGACAGACTTGGAAGTGCAGGTGTTGGCGGCTCATTGCCACTGGGCAGGAGGTGAGTGCCTTTGCGTTGTAGACTAGAAAGTCCACCACCAGTGCAGGAGATGGGCAGCTCACGTCAGAGGGAGTTGCACACTTACTGGTCTGTACTGGGACCAACAGTGCGGAGCAAGTGGCCTCATGTCAGCAGGGCAGAAGGAGTCCAGACTTGGGCCGACGCTGTGAAGTGGAGACCAACACAGACTCACCTGAATGAAGGTGGCCGCGCGGTGCCTTGCTCGGCGCTGCTGCTGGATCCGCTCTGCAGCCGCAGCCCGCCGAGCCTGCCTGCCCCTCCAGTGTGCCTGGATGACAGCTGCCCTGTGCCCTAGCAGGGTGTGTAGAGCTGTCTGGTGCGCCTCTGAGCAGACAAGCTGACCCTGCAGGCCTCGGGCACAGAATTGGGACAGGCTGTGCCCCAACAGCATCGATAAGCTCTGAGCAAACAGGCTGCCCTTGCAAGTGGCAACCATGGTTTTGGTCTCCTAAGGGGTGGTGGCAATGAACAGCACGTGACGGAGGCAGGATCCAGTGATCAAAGCATTGAGCCACAACGCATTGCAACTCAGCTCCTCCAACAAAATGCAGCCTGTGCACATCTTGTGCACAGCTTTCACGACAGTACAGAGGGGCAGCTTGAGCAAGCCAATGTCCCAGTGGGGCAACGCAGGGAGTGGTGGTCAGCAGAGGGGAGCTCACAACGCAAGGGACTCTTACATTCATGCCAGAGACCCATCTAAACAGGGGCCACAGAGCAGGCAGCCTACGACATGCAGTTTTGCTGCACGCCTGAACTTCTCACAGGAGTCCCCCTTGAGCTGCACACATGGAGCAGCCTGGCCCCCACCAGATGGTGAATCCCTGCAGTTGCCAAGCAGGCAGCCTGATGGAGAGTCAACCAGCAGGCACCTGAAATTCCTCGCAGGACCCCCCCTTGAGCTGCTGCCAGCACAGGCGCCGTAAAAGTGTCCTCCAATGGCTGCACTGCTGCTTGGCCACGCTGCTGTCAGCGCTCTGCTGCTGCAGCCAAGCCTCCTGGGATGGCCTGTCCCCTGCACACAGCACCATCGGAGTCAGGCAACATCTGCAGTTTATAGGCCAGGTTGCTGCCTGCGCTTGCCTGCTGCAGCCAGGCATCCTGGAAGGAGTCCTTCCCAACTTTGCTCCATGTAGGGTGCTTCTGCCAGACTACGTATGCTGCCAAGCCAAAGATCCTGACTTGTGTGCACAGGGACTACCATGAGCTTGGCATTGCTGTCATGCCAGGTCAGGCATGCAGAGGCAGAATGACAGAGCCACAGTTTCTGCTCTCCTGCCATCAAGCAGGTGGTCAACACTGCTCCTGGCAGGTGCTGAGACATGCTCAACAGACTCAAATTGCCTGCAAGGGCTCCCTGCAGCTTTAGGATTCCAGCCGACAGACAGGCTTGCCTTGCAGGCAAAGCTTCCTCAATCTGGCCACAGAGCGGCCCCCGCACCTCATCCACCTGTGCTCACAAGTGCCACGGGTAGCTGCAGGAACATTCTACCAGATGCCACCAGGCATACCTGCTGCAGCCCTAAGCGCCAGGTCGCCAGCCTGGTGCAGGCCACCGACAGCCTCCATAACCCTCCTCAATCCCTGCCACGCCTGCGCAGGGGCATGCGTGCGCAGCCTGCGCTTCAGCCCCCGCCCCGCCTGCCCCCTGACAGTCTGCAGCGCCCCCATCAGCTGCTGCTGCTCGCCTATGACGGCACGGCTCCATGTCACATGCTCCCAGGCTGCCACCTCTGCAGCTGTCTCTGCCAGTGCCCATGCGCTGCTCGCTCCAGGGCGGCAGCTGGCGGCTTGCACCACACCAACCAAGGCGGCCTGCATGGCGTCGTCCCTCTCAGGCTCTTGCTCCTGCAGGCGGCGAAGTCAATGAATTCAGACTGCAGCTTTCTGGTTGCTGTGCCAAGCGTGTGCAGGCTCACGTGGCAATTGAGCTCAAGTAACCAGCATGCAGTAGTTAAAAGGCCCAGCAAAGCTTACAGATTGATCTGCTGTAAACCCACTCATGTGACCTAGTAGCGGGCAAAGAGACCAGAAATGTGGTAGGGCCCAGCATATTTGTGGGCAAGTGCCCCTTGACTTGTGGTAGTACCCCTCCAACTCATGTGACCCAGTAGTAGGCGGAACACCACTGCAGCAGAGTGATGCAATCACAGCCAGCTCTGATGGCACCCAGCAGGGGAGACCACAGCACAGAGCTCACTCCCCGTTGTCGTCTGGATTCTTCCTGAGGAGGTCATTGACACAGACTCATATTCTGCTGTAGGCATGCCAGTTTGAGACGCCCTGCTGGCAGCCACAGCATCATGGCATATGGAAGCGGGGTGCACGTGCAGCCAGCCAACCCGCTGGTACCCAGCAAGGTGAGAGACAGAGCTGACCTCCGCATGGGGCCCTCGTTCCAATGGCAGCTCAGCGCGCAAAGCATGCCCCAGCCTGACATGCCCCACAGGCACGTGCAGTTCTTGAGGCGCAGCCTCCTCCCCAGTCGCTGGCCCAGCCTGAGCAGAATTGGCAAGGTTGAGTTCAGCGAAGGCAAGCATGCTGGTCGGAAGGCATTGCATGTCTGCTGCACAGCAGTGTTGCTCAGATGACACTGCTCAGCAATGTCTGCAGGGGAGGGCAGCCCTGGGCTGCTGTACAAGCCTGGCTGCAAAGTTCTGCAAGCTGCAGCGTGCTCTGCAGTGGGGACTAAGTTGCCAAAGAGCGTCACCAATGCAAGCGGGCACACAGAGAAAGCTGTAGACGGTAAGAGCACAGCCAAGCCCGCCTGCCGGGGTGTCAGCCTGGCAGGCGGATGGGATGCAGGCGCAGCACAGGTGCCACCACCGCAAGCTGACACAAGGAGAGCAACCATGACGCTGACTTCACCTCCAGCGCGTCAACCTGGCGGCCACTGGGCTGCGTGTCCAGCAAAGGTGGGGGCAGGCCCAAGGCAAGACCACCCCGTCGCAACAAGCACACTAACGCTGACTTCACCTCCAGCGCGTCAATCTGGCGGCCATTGGGCTGCGTGTCCAGCAAAGGTGGGGGCAGGCCTGAAGCAGGACCGCCCCGTCGCAACAAGCGCCCCGTGTGGGCCCCTTGCGTGGCGACCTGCCTCTGCATGCGTGCTGCAGGGGCAATCTGCAGTGGCTGGGCGCTTACCAGCGGCGGCCAGGGCTGCTGCGGGCCTGGCTGGACTGCCTGCATGTGGGCGCATGGCTCAAGCGATGTGCAATGGTGGGCATGTCGTGCATGTGAGGTGGGCAAAGGATGCATCATGAAGTGAAAAGCTGCCGGCACAGAGACCTGCTCTATGTGCAGCAGCAGTGCTGGCCCCCCCACTCCTTGTGCCCCAGACATGCATATGATTGTGTGTGGATCATGTCAGACGCTCACCAGCACAAAGGCGTGCTCCGTCCACGGCAGCAGCCTCTGCACATGCTGGCTGTACCCGTCCTCATGTTCCACAGGGTTGTCCGTCAGCCTCAGCTGCCTGAGCTCCAGCAGGGGGCTCAAGTTGTCCAGCTGCGCCAGCGTGGCCAGCTGGTTGAAGGAGAGGTCCAGGGAAGTGAGGCTGGGCAGGCCGTGCATGGGCGACAGCGAGGCGATCTCGTTGTCCTGCAGCTTCAGCGTCTGCAGGTGGGGCAGGTAGGGCATGGCGGGGAGGTGCTGGATCCTGCAGGCAGGCAGGGTGGCCGCATATCAGCAAGAATCAGCTACTAGGGTGTTGACTTGTTTGAGTTGCTGCCTGCAGGCTTGGGGTGACACGATGGCAGCACTGTCATCCTCACGCTTGAGCAACTGCAGGTGATACAGGCTGGGCAGGTGCCCCAGATCCGGCTGGAAGGAGACTCTTTGGGCCTATAAGCAGGTGCCTAGATCCTGCAGAAGGGTGACTGGCGTTGGTTGGGGGCACAGTCAGGCATTGGGTGCAGGCCAAGCATGTGGAGAGCTACCAGAGCCTATGTGACTGCTCAGGCTCTACCCAACCAGACAACAACCCTAAAAAGAGCAGGTTGCTGCAGGCCCCAGTCAAGTCCAGCTGCTGCAAGTATTGCCAAGCCTCAATAGACATCCAGTGTGCATATGCGCTGCGGCAGCACACAGTCAGCCCTATGACAATGGAGGCCCTGAGAGGCCCACACCCAGGGCCGTGCATTGTCAAAGACAGATTCAGCAGCTGTACGCAGCCACATTGACCCGCTTGTGCTGAGAAGCAGTGCTCTGAATGCAGGTCAGCTTTGGCTACAGCACCAGCAAAAGACACAGCATTGTGGAGAACGCTGCGATGTACTGGGTGGCAGCTGACATTGCAGCCTGGCATGCAGCCCAAGCGCACCTGTTGCAGGACAGGTTGAGGTGCTGCAGCAGCACGCAGTCCAGCACCATGGGGAAGGCGGCAATGCGGTTGTGCGCGGCCGACAGGTGCACCAGCAGGGGGCACCCCTGGAGGCCCTCGAGCGAGCGCAGCTCATTGTCGTCCACGTCCAGCTCCTGCAGCGCGTTCAGGGCCAGGGCAGCTGCTCCCAGGGACCCCTGCCGGCCATGCAGGCTGCCTGCCTGCAAGGGCTTGCCCGAAAGCCAACCATTGGCTGCCGATGCCTGCCGCTGCTCCTCAAGCCTCCCTGTCTGGGAGGGCCTTTCCACCGCGCAGCAAGACTGCGAGCTGCCCTCTGACTCCTCTGACCGGGGAAGGGCACCACGCTCAGGGTGCTGTAATGAGGCCTGGGCCTGCTGCCTGTCAGCTGCTGCCTCACGGCTCCAGTCCGAAGGCTCAGGGCTCTCAGGCAGGAGGCTTGGCGCAGCAAACAGGCCTTCCAGTGTAGCGAGCTTGTTATGAGCCAGTTCCAGAGAGCACAGGGCCGAGCAGCGGCTCAGGTGGCCGCCCAGGCTGCTGATGCTGTTGCGGGCCAGGCGCAGGACCGTCAGGCAGGACAGGGCAGACAGGCGGCCCAGGCTGCTGAGGCAGTTGTCGGTCAGGTCCAGGCTCCTGCAGGGCAGCCAGGGAGTTGCTTGTTTGGATGTGCTTTACTGTCTCCAGCTGGTGTATGCAGCTTGTGCTATTCGCAAGTTGACACAGCTGAGAGGCATGGTGAGCAGACGCTGACAGCATTGAGTGTCAGGGCGCCTGCACATGAGCCACGCACTGCTGCCAGATTGCAGAGCAGATGCTGCTGCAGGAAATCTGTATGGGGCAAACCTGAGCGACGCCAAGCTCTCCAGGCCCCGCAAGCACGCGATCTTGTTGTGGCCGGCGCGCAGCTTGACCAGCTGCGAGCAGCCTGCTAGGCCTGCAGCCAGCAGAGAGCATGTGTGGCACATGGGTGCCAGTGCTCACAGCCTCGAGTCACCACTGAGAAGTCTGGCGCAGCTGGAAAGGAGACTCATGCCGCACTTCGAGAAGAATGGCTACTCACGTCCTCACAGCTGCCAGTAGTTTTGCATGCCATGCACGACAAGCCTGAGGTACGCCTGGTGCATGATGAATCCAGTGTGCAGCGACTCGATGGTGCCTACACACCAGCATGCACCCTAGCATGGGGCCGCATTGCACCAACGACCTGTCTCTATCATGCGTACCGGTCTACCAGCCGGCTGGATCGTAAAGCCCTGTATGAGCAGCTTGCCTCGCCATGCAGGTCTCCAGCCCCAGCCAGAATTACACCAACCCCCACACCATGCAGTGATCCCCTCAGAACCCAGCCTCACCATGCAAATCAGACAGCTGATTGGCACCAGCTTGCAGGGCCAGCAGCCCCGGATGGGCCCTGTCCAGGCCGGCCAGGCTGCTCAGCCGCTCCAGCTCCAGGTTGAGGGCCCCGCTGATGCCTGCCTCGACATGCTTGGCCGGCATTTGCAGCAGGCTGGCGCTCAGGGTGAGGGTGCCGCCCATGCTGTTGGCCCCCTTGCGCAGCAGCCTCACTGCCTCTGCAGGGACAGCAGTGTCTGGTTAGGTCAGGGCATGCTGTCAGTGCATTGACCAGGCAGATGCAACAGTTTGACAACCTGTGCCGGGCAGTGGGATCCTTTTAGGAGCATTAGGCAAGGTCATGCTGTCAGCAGAGCAGGCAGCAGAAATAAAGATCCAAGCTGAGGCCATCTGGCACGAGGTGAGATGCCGCTACCAGCAGCCTGACAGTCCCTGCAGCACCCGCCATGCAGCTACCCCAGCTGGGGGCTGTGACAATAGTCCATGCAAGGACATCAGCCCATACTACGGGGCAAGTCTGCCATATGAAATCACCTGAGGAGTGCCCAAAGACATGCTGCGGCCGCAGCAGGCCAGAAGCGTGCAGCTCGCTGAGTGCGGCTGGCCTGCAGCCAGCACCTCCTGCCCCTGTCTGCCATACCTCCCTCTGCTGCTGCTGTGCAGCCACTGCCACAGGCTGCGGCCAGGCAGCCCCTGGGCACCTCACCGCCTCAGCAGCATGAGAATCTGCACAGCTCAAACGGCCGACAGAACCGGCAGAGCTGCTGTCTGGCAGTTCAAGGCAATCGGCTATGCTGGTACTGCACCCTGCCTCTGCTCTGCCCCAGCCTGCACCACTGCCCTGTGCTGGCTGCTGACTGACTGGAGGACCATTCTGCCAGGTACCCAGACTGTCTGCTGGCTGCTCTAGCAGCACAGGCGTGGCGCACACCACCAGCTGCGCCTCAGCAGCGTGGGCCTGCTTGACATGGCCCAGCAGCAGCGCGAGGCCCAGGGCCAGCCGGCGACCAAGCCCCAGCATGCCAGCAGTGGCCACTGCCACCTGCAGCTGCCCTATACACCGCATCGCACCTGCAGGAGCGTGGCCTGCTGCCACGCACTGCTGCGTGGCAGCTTCCAGCCAGGCCAACAGGGCGTGCAGGGGCTGCTGCTCAGCGTCTTGGCCCATACAAGACTGGCCGCCGGGTGAGGGGGCGGCTGTGACAGCCACAGCCGCTACAAGGCCCTGCAGCTGCTGCACATACTGGCGACTGCCACTGTACCTAACCTGTGCCACCGGGCTGGCTGCACCCCCAGCAGCCATTGCTTGGGGCTTTGCAGCTTGGCACTGCTGCCTGCAGGACGCCAGCACTGGGATTGCAGCCTGGACTGAGGCACCCAATTCAGCCAGAGCCCTGCAGTGCATGTGTTGCAACAGTCGGCACCACTTCGACCCCCAAGGCCCTTTGTGATGGCTTGCATCATCAACAGGCCAAGAGTGCAGCTGGTCAGGCCGGCACACATTCTGATGGGGCGATGTGCGCTTCAGGGACCAAATTGCCTTCAAGGGGTTCCTTGCCCTCTCCACTTGGGTGGCAGAGCATCTTGGCATGCGGGCCTACCTGGTGCGGCGGCCCCTCATAATATCATCTGCCTCCGCCAGGCCTGCCCCCTGCATTGGCACCAGCATGGTGTTTGCGGCGCTTGTTCAGTGATTGTGAACATGACGCAGGACTGCCATAGGCATGACACAGGTACCAGCTACAATGCACTGGCTGGCCAGCCATGTATGCTAAATTACAGCTAGCAGATCCTGTTGCCAGACATCTCCACCTCCCCAGCTGGTAAACACAAGCGCAGCAAAGATGGTTCTGCTGCCCCAGCAGGGACAATGAGCCTACTAAAGTACAGCTGCAATTCTGCCAGAATGCTGTCAGCGCACCACAATTGAAGTCAGGAGTTTCAGGGTGAGGCAATTCTGCAGGGCCTACTCAAGTACCAGCAGCCTGACAGTGCCTGCAGTGCAGCATCTCAAGTAGCTGCCGGCAAGCCAAGCAGGCATGCAGCTGGTTGCACTGGCGGGTTTGGTGCGCACCAGCTGGACTGCAGCACATCGTGCCTCCCAGTAGGCGGCAAAGCCATGGCTGCTGGCAGCCGCCTCCAGCTCTGCAGCAGCACGGCTCGCGCGGGCAGCAAAGGTCGCCTCAGCAGTGGTGATGGCGGGGGCCGGAGCCTGCAGTTGCCTGGCAGCCTGCAGGGCGGACTGGAAGGCTGGCAGGGTGGCTGCAGCTGCGGCACTGTGCAGCTGCTGCGTGGCGGCTGCCTGGCGCTGCGCCAGCTGCCCACCAGCCTCAGTCGCCTCCCCTGTCAAGCCCAGCAGACGGGCCTGCCCACACAGCTCTGCAGCAGGCAAACATGACCTGTTTGCTGCATTCTCTTTGTGCTCTACGTCCGGCACTGAGACAATGTATTAGAGTATAGCGCAGATGATCAGGCAGAAATTGGGCGCTCACTCTGGATGGTGACAGCAGGGGCCCTCAAGGCCGCTGTGTTGAGCTCCTCGGCCAGCGCCACCCTCCTGGCACTCAGGGCAGCTGCACAGCAGTGGGAGGGCCTTTGCCGCGCCACCATTTGTAAAGCACAGGCGCGCTTGTGAGCCTACACTGCTCTCGTGAACACCCAGCGCGTGAGTGGCAGCACTGACTGCAGACAGGCCGACGCAGGGTGATGTTGACATGCATCAAAACGCCGCTGTGCGCTGTGTGCAGGCCGGGCAGATGTTTCATGCCATGAAATCTCAGCTGATGTAGCTGATGCCGCCCTACAAGCGGTGTGCGCACCCTGAAGGCCTTGCAATTGAAGCCCAACTTGCAGTAGCTGAGGCTGCTTGTGACAGCCCCTGCCCTGTGCCAGATCTCACACAGAACCTGGGCATGCAGCTAAACCTCTTGCTGCATAGCTGAGACCGCCCCTACAAGCCTCAGCCTGCAGCAAGCTATCAAACATGGCCCTTGCCGCAACCAGTAAACCCTACCTTGCGCAGCAGATGCTGCCTTTGCCAACCCCAGCCTGCGACAGTCCATGACGCGCATCCTGAAAGCCTCCCCAACGAACTCTGCAGCCTGGGCGGCATCCATGGCTGCTGCAGCCGCAACTTCATCCCTCTGGCAGGCAGCCCCCTCCAGCTGCTGCAGCCTGGCAGCCTCTGACCCGAGGGCAGCTGCCCGCTGCATCAGGGCTCGTACGCGCTCCAAGGTTGAGTCTACACGCAAACAATGCGCTGGCCTGCTACAGATAGCAGCAATCAGCCACACACCGCAATGAGGCTCAGCAGCAGGAAGGCAGCCGTGCTGATGCCTGCAGTTGCAAGACATGCTGCCCTTTTCAGCGGTTGTTTGACTCTCAAGTGAGCAACACAATGAAGCAATCTGGTCGTCTGCAACACCCAGGCAGCTCATACTGGATGCCAGGTGAAAGGAAACTCACCTTTCAGGGCCGCCACCACTTCAGCTTCTGCAACCTGCCTCCTGGAGGCAAGCTGCTGCTGTGCTTGAGCAACCTCCTCTGCAGGGCAAGCCAGCCAACGTGGAGTGAGCACCTGGCAGCTGCCTGGAGGTGAATGCAGAAGCACAGGGCTGGTCTTTTCCTGGACAGCGCACAGCATCATGGCCATCTCCGTTCATGGACAGCCAGCAGGGAGTGCACTGCCACTCAGATGAGGGGCAGGAGGAACAGAGGCACCCATTTGCCAGCAAAGCGGCTCTGCGTGGCGCATGCAGCCGACACCTTGATCACCAGTACAGGTGTCAATAAGGTCCCACCTTGCAGATGGGCAAAGCGCTGCCCGCAGCGCACAGCCTCAGCCACATCTGCAGCGGCCCCTGACAGCGCAGCCTGCAGCAGGGCCTGCCTGGCTCTACTGGCGGCAGCCTCAAAGCTGTGCAGGGCCTGCTGAGCTATGTTACCAAGACCTGCAGCCACACACACCATCTGCTGCTATCATGCTTTGCGTGATGCACCTGCAGCCTACCAGTCTGGCATGCATGCCCTGCACTGGGGTTCCTGCATGCTCTAGCATGCTGCGTATGGCGCAGTCTTCGTGACAAGCCAGTGCTCTGGTGCACAAATTGTATGCAACATGGGCACTTTTTGTACGCAGGGCAGCCAGGTTCGCATAAGCAGATACCATCAAACGCCACGGCTGCCAAGCTGAAGCTGCTCACCACACTCAGTTGCTGCAGTGGCTGCTGCCTGCAGCGCCGCCCTCTCTCCAGCCTCGGCGGCGCTCCTGAGCCGCTTTGCTGCAGCGTTCTGCTTGCGCAGGTGGGCTGCCTGGCATCGTGCATGCCGGGCGCGCCACTGTGCCTGAATTGAGGTGGCAGCTGCGTGCCTCAGCAGCCTGTGTGAGCTGCCCAGATACCCCCTCCAAGCTCGCCTAATGCACCCTGCAGGAGCACAGGGGGTCATCAGGAGGTGCAGGCAGAATGAACCTAGACGCAAGCAGGATGTTTGCCAAAGATGGATGTGATGACAAAGCCACCCTAGGCATTGCTGCACCTTCAGATAGGCTGCAAGGATGATGTACCACGACTCTGGGCGGATGCAGCCCACAGCTGCAGGCAATATGCTGCCAAGCACAGCACCTCAAGCATCTGCCTGCATGCAGATGTCCCACAGCAGCCAGCGCAAACCTGTCGAGCACACAGCTTGCAGCATGCACATGCCGCCTGTGTGAGCAGCCCCGCTGCATCGACCAGCACCCCTGCGCTGCAATTGCTCCTGACCTGCAGCCCGCAGCTGGCGCACCCACTGTGCCTGGAGGCTCTGCATGTGGGCGGCCCGGAGACGCCGCTGCGCCTCCCTCTGCCTGGCAACCTCTGCCTGCCTCGACAGTAGGGCGCCAGGCTCCTTGCTTTGCCTAGCCGGCTCTGCCTGGCCTAAGGGCGGGGCAATGTGCTGCTGCCCCTGCTGCGTCGCAGGCAGCAGTGCCTGCCTGGCCAGCAGGGCAGCAGGGTCCTGTCTCTGCTGTGTCACCACCTCCTGTGCCACTTCTGACGGCTGGGCAGAAGGCTCATGCCCCTGCTGCGAATTTGCTGCCTCAAACTGCCCAGAGAGCAGGGAGGCAGGCTCATGCTCCTGCTGTGCTGGCAACCCCTGTGCCTGTCCCCAAATCAAGGCAGTATCGTCATGCCCCTGCTGTGCATGTGCTGCCTCTTTCGGCCCCGACAGCAGGGCAGCAGGCTCTTGTTGCTGTTGTGCTGGCAACCCCTGCGCCTGCCTTGTCTGCAGGGCAGCAGCCTCCTCCTCGTGCAGGGCTGATGCACGCTCCACCTGCCGTGCGGAGTGCCTGTCTACCTGCCCCTGCTGCGCCGGTGAAGCCCAGTCATGTGACAGACGCGGGAGGACAGCAGCGGTGCTGCTGCCGTGGTCTGCGGAACGACTGCAGGTCGCCTCTATCAGGCTGGCAACCTCGGCTGTTGGCACCAGACTTTGCTTGGCAGGAGCCTGCTGCTGCCCCCCAGCTTCAGTGACAGGCCTGGAAGCCGCTGGGGAGGAAAGCACGGCTGCTGCTCTGCTGCCTGGCTCTGGCAGGGGGCAAGCGCTGTCACTACTGAATGCAGGCATGCCGCCATGTACCCCCTGGGGTGCGTAATCTGAGGCCAGATGCTGCCCCTCTTGTTCTGCTGGGAGGCTGCGAGCAGTGCCTTGCCGCTGCTGCTCGCTGGCGACACCTGCTTGAAGGGAGCCTGCCTGGCGCTGGACCGCACCATCCTGCAAATCATCGTGGCTCACATCCTGCTGCTTCTGCAGGTCAGGTTGGGATACTGCATTGATGCTTCAGGTCACAGTTTAGAGCAGCATTCGATGCGGGATTGCTTGTAGCCCTGGACATGCATGGCTCACAGAGACTGACAGGCTTGCTGCCTCCTCCAGCTGCCTCTCTGCTGCCTCTGCCTGCTGCTCACGCTGTCGCAGGAGATTCTGCAGCTCCAGGACACGTCCAGTGGCAGTGTAGGAGTCTTCCATGGACTCATCAAAACCTGAGTCCCACTGCCATGGCTCATTGCCATCCTCTGCTGCTGCGAGTGATTCCTGCTGCTGCAATGTTTGGGCATTGGGTGCTACGGAAGTGACAGGCCCATGGCTTATTGTGTTTGTGCCCGTGACTGACTTCTCTCCAAAGCCATGTTGTTCTGAGTCTATTGCAGTGTTCTCAGGCATGCAGATACGCAAATGAGATGCCTGTCCTGCGTTCAAGTCTGGCTGGAAGAAAGCAACAAGAACTGAGGCAGCACATGCAATCCATTCATGCAATGCTCACTGAACCTCAAGCCGGCTTCGAGGAACTGCACAACGGCTTCAGGCCCTCTTCTCGATATTTGACTAGCACTGCCACTGCATCTGCGATTTTCTTTGCCCCCCGTTGCATGCACAAGCACCGGGCCAGGTGGCAGGGAGCCTCATGATGGTCACTGGAGTTTTGGGTCGAAAGTGCAGCTCCAGCTTAGAGCCAGGGTCCAAGCCAGCGGTGGCTATGCTGGGATGGTGCATCTTAGCAGCAGCTGCAGCTGCTGTGTGACAGCACCTTTGTCTGGGGCCCACCAGGAGTCTGCATCCCAGGTCCCCAAGCCGGCATCCAGCGCCTGTTGGTGGCCCTGCAACACACGATTGTACTCCTGAGGTGGCCAAGGCCAGAAATTGTTGCCATCCTCTTGCGAGCAGTGTGCCAACCTGTCCCAGGCAGCCAATATAGACTGTGCTCAAACCCCTGCTGGTGCACACTGCTCAACATAAAGCTTGTATGTACTGCTGGACACAACATAGGATAGGCCATGGCCGCCTGCAGGACCTGGCGCTGCAGAATTGTCACCTTTTGCACTTGTGTGCAGCAGTCATGATGTCTGTTGCCCTCCTGCCTGTTCACGTGTCAGGTGTGATGTGCTGCTGCCGGCAGAAGTGTCAGGCTAGGAACTTGACTTGCGTCTTATACCAGCACATGATTTAGGCTGTCACGCGTGATTTAGTTGGCAATATCAGTGCCAATGCCAGCTTTGCCTATTTCGACTGTTGCCTTTACATGCTGAAACTTCTACATTCTAATCAATCTAAGCATGCCGGCGTAAGCTGAATATCTGACCTCCAAGATTCATCACAAAGCTGCGCCTACGCCTACTTGTCTGCTGCTACTTCTATGCTAATCTGGCTGCTGCTGACGCTGTTTCTCTGCCAATCTATGCAAGAATCTGGAAATGAGCTCAAATGAGGTGAAGGTGACTGCGGCCGCAGGAATGGTGCGAACAATGTTGACAGACCAACCTGCAGCAGGTCACCCATGTGGCGGCACAGATGGCAGGCATCAGGGCTCAGCATCAAGGTGAAACCTCTAACCGCTTGCCTGCATAAAGGCCCTTGATGCCCTGCTCCCTATATATCCTAAGTGTGATCTCTTTGAGGCCCCGAATGGGTCCCAGACCAGCTACGTGCATTTGAGACCTGCAGAGGAGTATTTGTCGGATACACCACCAAAGGGCCAAACATGGGCTCACTGCTGTTGACAAAGAGTAGGCTTGTGACCAAGTGCAGTCATACCTAATCAATTCATGTGGGTAGGCAACTGTGCTGGCCACGGCCTGCAGCCACACAGGTTTTGCTCAATTCTGGCGAGGGGCCCCGACACTACACATACACACATACTAAATACGGAACTGTGCAGTGTGGCCATTGACATAGTGTGAGAGGGGACGATGAGCCTCGAGCAGGGAATGGAGGCTCAGGAGCACATCAAGGGCATGTGCATGATGCCCTCTCTGAATGGGCCACATCCCAAGCAGCAGAGTCAGCCCCATGATGCACCAGCACAGCAGGGCATGGGTGCAGGGCGTACAGTGGCTGCAGAGGCCGCGAGCACGATGTCTGTGACGCTGTACGTGGGCCGGTCCTCCTGTAAGGCCAGGGCAAGGGGGCTGGTGGTGGGCATGGCTAGGGGGTGCTGCTGGCGCTGCCTCTGGGCCCACAGGGCATGCCTCACAGCCTGGTACAGCGGCAGCTGCACTGCGCAGTGCACCGGCCCCAGCAAGCAGGCCGCGAAGCCACTGCAGCAGGCAGCAACCCACATTGCTGGCAGCGGGGGGCAGGCAGGCAGGGCACATGACTGGGATGCAGCAGCCTGACTCACCGACCAGTGGGCTCCCTGCACCCCAGCCCAGCCCAACCCCCTGCCAGCCAGTATGCTGCCCCCTGTGCACAGTACTGCAGCGGAGCTGCTCTGCCCCTAAGCCATGCTCCCACCTTGGACAGGGCTGAAGCCAGGATCAGGTCCACTGGCTGGAGCTCCCTGGTGTGGCTGATGCGCTCACGCCGCTCCGACAGAAGCTGCTTGAGCTTCTCGTAGCATGGGAACTGCACAGCCACGTGCACCAGGCCAACCATGGAGGCACCCATCCCACTGCAGGGGGAGCACACACTGACGCTGGCTGATCAGGGCTGATCAAGGCTAATCAGATGGGTGCTGAGGGGCTGGTGCACTGCTCTGCCCACATCGTAACGGTGTGCATGCTGTGTTGTGAAGGCAACTGCACTGCTGCGCTGCAGCAGGTCTAGCAGATGCCAGAGAGCATGGCAGCCCGCCCACGCAGCTTGCTGATTGCACACCCGAGGGCAAGCCCCAATGCGGACAAGCCAGCATGGAGGTCCCCATGTCTTGTGACCCAACAATGCATGCAGCAAGCTAGACAGCAAGTCCTGAGAGCCAGTCACCTCCAGAGTGCGCCAACGCCCTCCCGACGGGCAATGCTGTACATGCAGTGCATGGTGCCACGGTAGATCTCCCGGCCTGCGGGACGGTTGCCCATGTGCTGGGTCTGTAGGCGCGTCTTGGCCACCCATAGGGGGTTGGTGACTACTGATGTGGCAGCGCCTGTACAGGCGGGGGGTGTTGGGTGTTGAGTGGACTAAATTGAAGGTAGGTGCACGTGCAGACAGGGAGCAGCAGGGACAACGTCTCAGTTCGGTTTGCGCCAGGGCCGGAGCCAACAGACTGCAAGAGGAGCGCTGAGCATGGTGCTGCGGTGCAGTGCAAAGATGCTGTGCCATCTGAGGCATAGCTGTGTCACACCGATACTGCCCTGACTGCAGACAGCATGTGCACCATGGGCTGGGGCAGGCACACGCCCCTGCCAGCAAAGTGCTGGTGCTGCAGTGTAGTGCAAGCATGCTGTGCGATCAGATGCATAGCTATGTCACAATGCTCAGCTGCTCCAACTCAGGAAGCATGTGCAAGCCAGGCAGCAGGCTCTTAGGCACATCTCCCTGCCAGCGCAGAGCTGGTGCGACGATGCAGTGCGGGGATGCTGTGCAATGTGATGCATAGCTATGTTACCCCGCTCACCTGCTCCGACTGCAGACAGCATGTGCACCATGGGCTGGGGCAGGCTTTGCCGCTTGCCCAGTGTCCCCTTCAGGCGGTTGTACACCGTGAAGTACACCTGTGCGCAGGGGCAGCAGGGTTGACATGCCCGCTCACATTTGCGAGAGGGCTGAGGCTGATATGTGAGTGGTGATGCAACAGGTGCTTCCATGCCTGCTTACACTTGCAGAGTGCAGAGGCTGCTTTGTGCGCAGGGGAGAGGCTTGGAGCCTGCACAGCTGTGGCAGCACACACATGCGCACAGCTGTGCGCGCCACATAATTTGAGCAGATGCTGGCTACAGGCTTGTGAGATTCTGGCTTGATTGCGTTGTGAGCAGGGCAGAGGATCATCCCTGAACATTGCATAAGCTCCATCATAGGTGTGCTGGGCAGAATTCGGCACTCAATGGCTGAAGGCTCAGCAGACCTCAACATTGAGCAGGTCTGTGGGCAGGATCTGGACAGGCATGTGCTGGTGCAGTTGAGGGGCAGTGCGTGGCACTGCCAGGCAGACGTCTGCGCGAAGGGGAGGGATGTGGCTGCAGTGTGCACATGAGAACTCACCGCCCAGTTGGGGAACAGCGCCATGAATTGGGGGCCAAGCCCGCGATAGAGGCCCCCCACGCCCTCGCTGCGCACAATGCGCTGCAGACCGCCTGCAAGATTGCATCAGCCCAGGTGCTGAGGTCACATGAGCGTTGGCAGGGTGGCTCGTGAGAGGTATGACAAGAGCCTGACTGTTTAGGTCTCAAGGCCTTGACAGTAAAGGCCCATGAATGTAGTATGTGCAGGAAGTAGGCCACGACATGGGCAGGCAGCAGAATCTGCCAAACAGGATTGGGCCGGTCCCAGCTGAAGGATGCACAAAGCAGGGCTCCAAGCAGCCGCAAAGCCAGCCATGGCTTGTATCTCTGGTGCAGCAGTGAATGGCAGGGGTCGGAGGCCCTCACCATAGATGTGGAAGCCGCCTTGATATCTGTCAGGCCCCTTCAGCTCCTGTGTCTGCAGTCTGGTCTTCAGCACTTCCAGTGGGGACACAAACACTGCTGTGATGCCACCTGCACACAGCAGCTGCGACTGGCACTGCTGCTCAGGCAACGACCACACACTGTAAGAGCCAGCCCACCTGCCAGGCCGCCGGCAAGTGCATCAATAACTACTGGATGATCTAGCTGTATTCCCTGCAGCATCAGAGCACTGCCACTTGAGAGGTGTCCACAGTCCTCCCCAATGCATGCAGTGATGCCCTCACCGTATGCTTCTGCTTGTTTGCCATGCTCTCCTTTGGTGGCCTAGCGAATGCCCAGCAGTCAGGCCAAAGGCCTGCTGCTGAGCTGCATTAGTGGATTGTCACAGCTCTGTTCACCACCTTCTTGGTGTACTACGGCAAGCCTAAAATGTCAATCGCTTTTAATTGCTCCGAGAAACGCTGGCTGCCAATTTAATTCTGTACGATCTGGCCTTTCGGATCCACATTTAGAATCACATGCATTGGCTACGGTCTTCATTCATATGGATGAACTTCATGGGGCTGCCTTTATGACTTGCAGCATGCCCAGCATGTGTGCTCTTGAGGGCATGCTGCTGAGTCCAGGGGAGCCTTCGTTCTGCCCAAATGGCTGCAGAGGAGACAGGCAGGTAGGGGTGTCTGTGTCCATAAGCTATATCACCTGAAAGCACACTGGGGCCTCTAGCCTTAACTTCTTGTTTGCACTTGTTGAGTCACGTAGTCCGCCTGGATCATGACATAGGTCAGGGCGTCAGCTGCTGAATTCTTGCAGCATCATCACAGGCACAAGCGCGCCTGGATGGCTTGGACAGGCCCATTAGTCATGCTGGGGAGCAGCAGCAGGCTGCTGCTGCTGCTGCCGTCATCTGCTGTGAGCAGAGGTGCCTGAATGGGGGTTAAGGGTTTGCTCTGCAGGAGGCGTGTGGACAGGAGGCACATGCGTGCAGCTGCCGTGGTGCCGGGCACCCTGCGCACGAGCTGCCGGCTGACCTGCAGGCAGGCATGCAAGCAGGCTTGATAACAGAGCATGCGCAGCCAGACGGCCCCGCAAGGGGCACCCCAGCATGAGATGACTGTTGCAGTGCACGCACCAGCACCAGCACCAGACAGACCGCACATGCCGGCATGGCTGCATGATGACTGCCAGCTTTGCAGGTTTAAAAGGCAGCAGCAAGTCAGGCCTTGTGTTTTGTGTGTCAGGCCCTTCTTCCGTGCTGCAACCCTGGCACTCAAGGCTCAACCAGGTGCTGCGGCACAACACATCGGGTGGTAGGTGGACAAGGCACACCTGCCACCAGAGAAGCCACAGGCGCGGGGGCAGCTGCATGACAGCCTGTGGAACTGTCAGGCGCCTGATTGGCTCCTGCTCCAGCAGGCCTGCCACGGTGGACCTCCACTCCTCAGGGACGTCCCTGACGTTATCCACCTGCTCAACAGGAGATGACATCGTCTGGCCAACATGCAGAGGAGCATGTTGGTTTGCAGGGGTGCAGGCAGCAGGTTTCCTAGGAAGCAGGCAGCAGTGCATGCTTGAATTACTGACAGGTGGGAGTCAAGTGACACTGGGCACCCCAGCACTGGCAAACAGGGTGACAGCAAGCTGCCACAAAGCATGGTGTGCCCTCTGGGTGGACCAGGCAAATGTCCCTGCACTGGCACAAAGGTATGTGCCAGATCAAGCGGGTTGGCACACCCTACCAGGAGCTGCTTGTTGGCCTTCATGTCGGTCAGAGTCCTCCCGGTCAGCAGCTCCAGCAGCAGAGCCCCGAGAGCCCACGCCTCTGCCTTGAAGTCGTCAGGCACCTCAAGCTCCTGCTTATAAAACGCCGCCTCGGGCGGAGCCAGGGCTGTGTTGTACAATTTGACGGAGTACTGAACAACACCAAATACCTCGCCTGCAGCACGGCAGACCAACCTCTTCCTGCTGTCTCCTGTCATTGGGAAGCACACTCAAGCAGGCCAGCCTGCAGCATGGCAGGTCTTGGCTGCTGTTGCGTGGCGAATCTGCGGGGCAGCGCGCAGCATAGCAATGCCATGGCTCCTGCTGTGCATTGTAAAATGTGTGCATCAGCCAAAGCGAGGTTGAGCAGGCTGGTGCAATGCACTGAGGCACGCATGGCTGCATGCAAGAGGGCCACATGCGCCCATCCACTGCCAGACACAAGGCGCAACCTGACGCAGGCACTGCAGCAGCCCTGCCTGAATTGTCATGTCCCGTCTTGAGCTGCTATGGCACTGCTTGAGTTGACATGATTTGCGCTGCTTTGTCGGGTCCTGGCAGGCGACCAGAGGCAGGTACCCACCGGGACTCTCAAAACAGTGGTAGGCCCTTGCTCCAACAAAGCCAGTCAGGAAGAAGCCGATGTCGTCATGGAGTGCAGGCTGTCCCTGGGGATGCGCATCATCACATTGGCACTGCTGACGTCGTTGTGACAGATCCTCTCCTCATGCAGGGCTGACACTGCCTGCAGCCAAAGGTCTCACTAAAGATGCCAGATCTGCTCACTTGCATGCACAGCTGACTCAGCACCTAGCCTGAGTCTGCATCCGGGCAAGGCAATCCCATATGAGCACCCACCTGAGCAGCTTGTCAGCTGGCCTGCTTCATAGGGTGATGTGGCTATTCTTCACAGGGGGTGTCAGAGACACGCAACAGTGGACAAGCAAACCCAAGTTCGCAGCAGCGAGAGTCTGCTGCCACCTGACAGAGCCTCAGAGAGATGCCACATCAGGCAGCCTGATGTCTGCAGCACTGGGGAGTCTGGGTGCAGCCCCTCAAAGCTGTGCACCAACAAGTTTGCTGCAGCTGGCTTTTGCATCCACACGCTGCCTGCTTCTGGCAGGACAGATGCAGGCACTGGGCAGCGCATACTTGCTGCCTCACCTGCAGCATCTGAATGGCGGCCCGCTCTGCCAGTCGACTCCAGAGGTCAGGCGTCAGCCACTCCTGCACTGGGTTGCGCTTCAGCTGCTTCAGGAATGCCATTCCGTCTCGCACAGGGAGCATGCGCCTACAGCAGGGAAGGGGCTTGCTCAGTTTGGGGTCAACTATAGTTGGGGCACATCCAATGCTCTTGATGGCTGGAAAGCGAGTATGCACCTGCACTGCGAAGGCCACCAGCTGGAGCCCCACAGTGCCGCACGGCACAAATCTGGTAGCGCCCGCACAGCAGCCAGCTGCTGCCCACACTCTGAGCAGCCTTGCAGTCCGTGGCATGAGGACACCCCTGAACGTGGCAGCCAGAGCGGCTTGCAGGATGCAGCGGCTGGGGGCCAATTGTTGTGCTGCCTCAACAGCTCATGTTGCCATGCAGCAGCATGATATGTCCAGCAAGCTCGTGGTCATCAGCAGCTGCCACATACAACCTCATGTCGTTGGCACATTGCACAGGCAACTGGCTATGACATGCACTGCAGGAGTTGAGGGTCCAGACAGAGTCGGCCTTGAAACTGGGCCCGCCCTGAAAGCCATGACCAGAAGCATCATACCTCGGCCTGGGGCTCACCCAGACGTTGTTGCCAGGAGCTGCACCCTGGACACCACTGTGCACGAGCACTAGCCAACTGGCACAGAACACAGTAGAACAGCCTGCAATTGGAGTTGATGTGCCACAAAGATGCAGGCTGCTGAACATGCCCAGCACTCATCACAGTGCTAGCCCTTCACTGTGACGGATCAGATGACACCCAGCTCAAGCCAGATTGCAGTTGGCAAACATCATCATCGCCAGGGCAGCCTTACACTGGCCAAAGCAGCAAGAGCCAGATCGCTCTTCACTTGTCACTGACAGCGAACAGTGCTGCAGTCTTGCGCCAACACAAGCCGCCTGCAGTGTGAGTCACTTGAACACCAAAGCACCAGCCTACATCAATGAAGCATGAGACATACCTCAACATGAGAGCGGCTTGAGGATTGGGGCCCGCATGCTACCCCCCAGCCCAGCCAGAGGGTGCAAGATATAAGCCATCATCAATGCAGTCTGTCACACTGGGTTTGGAAGGCACCTCAGCACCAGGGAAACTTGCTGCACAGATACACATACCTCATCATGAGGGCACCCCTGCAATCTGGTCTGCAGCTCCTCGGCCAAGTGACCTGCTCCCAGCCCTGGTTCGCGGGATCATGCTTGGGCCGCATCCAGGCAGCCTCCAGCCCACATGAGGGATGCCCAGCTGAAAAGCTAGCTGCAGGCCCTCCAGCTCCTTGCACAGCTCCCAACCCTCTTCATCCTCATACAGCCCCCAACCCGCTTCAGGCTTGTACAGCTTGCACATGTAGTCCCCATCAAGTTGGCTGTTGTCAGCCCTGCAGCCACACCAGGTCTGGCCATTGTCAGGCATTGGTCGCTCAATGTGGACTGATGCGTCATTCACTCAGTACAATCTCTGCTGCAGGTCGCCAAGGCACATGGTGCCAAGCAGGGCGAGGAGCACAAGCCTGCTGCTCAGGCAAAGTGGCAAGGCATGGCAGACCTGCTTGAAGGGCCTCCCAATGCCAACTGGTAAGTCATCTTGATCAGCCTGACAGGCACAATTGCCTGATCTGCAGAAGGCCTGCTCTTCTCGGCCCTGCAGCCACAGCAGCAAAGGGCACTGTGAGGTAGATGGTCTGGGCGCGGCCTGACGCCAGGCAGATCGCCTAGGCAAGGGTGACATCTCTGGGGGCACCACAAATGATCAGTCACCACAAGGTGGTCCACTGCGAAATCTGTAGCAGCAGCAGTGATGGGCATCGTCATGTTCTTGAGCAACTGGCCACATCTGGTGATTAAGCACAAGGACCTGGTCTGATGCTGTTCCGTCAGCTCTGCAGCCAGAGGAGTGCTGCTTGCTGTCAGGCTCAAGGGGCATCGGCAAGGCCTGATGTGCTAATGAGATGGCGCACGGGTGCCAACACCCATCAGTTGTATCTTTGCCCACACTCTCTGCGATGGCTGAAACACCAGAGGCCAGCAGTGTGTGCTGTTCAGGTCACTGTGGTGCAACTGGGGAGTACCTGACAGAGTCACAGAGGGACAGACAGTGTCAGTACCATGGCGTGGTTCTTTGTCCTGCAGGAGATGCCTGCCTGAGTGTGGAGCACTGGCTCAATCTCCTGGACTGATATGACGCGCAGTTGATGCAATGTCAGCGTCTGTGGCTTCAGGGCCACAGCTGCCGTGCAGCATCTGCACATGCTCTCTGCTGTGAGGGTGGCTCTAGCACATTCAGATATCACAACTGGATTGTCGTGGTGGGGCCATCAAAGGTTCCCTGAACAGCTGGCAACCACAACAGCTGCCAACCATACCAGAAGTATCTCACCTGACAAGCTGGTGACCCTGAGAGCTGCCAACGACATCAGAGCAATTAATGGTCCACTGGCCCATGGCATCCTTCGGACTGCTGAACAATGACCACTGGCCCTTGGGTGCAAACAGGGGGTCATAGCGCACATAGCACGAGGCTGCCTGCAGCAATTGCTGACATGCATTTGGCAATGGCCCATGCACAATCTGCCAGAGCTGCTGGTGCAAGCACCTCTAAAGCGAACGCATGTCACACTTGAGTAGCATGAGCATGCCAACGCAGCTGGCCTGCACTGACATGCAATGCTGCCATGCATGCAAGTGGAGAGGCTGCAAACAGGGACTGCATCCATCAGGCACTGTTGCAGGCAGCAGAGACTTGCCTCTGTGGCCGGCACCCTTTGCTTGACAGCTGCCCACGCCTCTGCTGCTGCGGCATTACTGCAAGGATGCTCCATCTGCAGTATGCACAGGTCTGTTGGCTTGTATAGTTGCAAAAGCATGCATGCATGCCAGCAGCTGTATATGAGCACCTTCTCCCCTTGGCACACAAAGTTTGTCAAGGAAGCTGCCTGCTTGCACTGAGGCACGCTGAGAGCCTTCAACTGCTGTGCCCAAAATTTGCAGCACAATGCCAGTGCAGTTGACCACACCCAGGGTTTAGGCCCTCACCATTGCAGTCACTGTCACAGCTGCAGCATCTGCAAGCAGCGCTATCCTGCTCTCTCTCTGCTTCCTGAAGCGGGTCGCCGAGCTCTGAACCAGCCGAAAGGGCCATCAGGTGGTGGACTTTGCACCAACAGTGCAGGGGCAGCTATGGGCTGCCATCAGGCAGGCTGGGCTTGCATTATCAATACCAACATTGCAAAGCAATGCTCAACAGCTCACAGAGCTCTCACCTCCCTTCGGTTGACAGGGCTGCTGAGTCCTGGAATCTGCAGCACATGCAAGTCAAAGGTCAGCACCCGCCCTTGGGGAAAGCATGCTGCACTGTAACCCAGATGATGTTGTGCAAGAGGCAGGCATCTGAGATCACAAGCAAATCACAGGCAGCAGCTATACGCATTATGTAGAGCAGTGCATGCTGTTGAGGCCCTGCCGAACACCGGGAGTCATACCTGGAGCATGGCATCCCAGTGCAAGAACACCTCTGTTGTGATATGGTGATTAAGCCAGGCAGGGATTGATATCCTGGCCAGAGCGTCCCCCCCCCAGTCCAGACGGTAGCTAAAAGCCAGAGAGCTCACCAGAGATGGTGGGCACCCAGCGGTGGCAGGCCGCCAGACCTACATGCAGGTGCTTCAGGCAGGCAGCCGGTGGTGGCTGACAAGTGCAAAGCAGCCCAGGCCCTGATGATCACACAGAATGAGGGTCGGCACCATTCAGCGCTTTTTGTGGGCCCTGAGGTGGGTCCTGGAGATCCCTCTGCCAAGGTGCTATGCTGCAAACTGTACAGAGCAACCTTCATGCACAGCTGACTGAAACTTGGCAACTGTGGCAGTGTGTGGGCGGAAGCCTCACCTGAGGCAGCTCTGGGAAAGCGCCAGCAGGGGCCCCGACAGGACACTCAGAGAGGTCCACATCCATAGTGTCAGCCTCAGAGACACCATAAGCCACGCTCACTCCTTCCCCCTGGTCCTGGCTGGCATCCGGCTCACCTGCTGGATTCTGCACCCAGGACAGGCAGACTTGAAGGGCCATTGAAGGCTGGACTAGCACAGACGAACACGGCATGCAGAGGGTGCACCCTCAAGCAGACAGGCCAGAGGTCTGCACAGTTGGGGTGTGTATTGCAGGCACACCCACCAAGGGCGCACACTGTAGATCTCTGGGCGCTTGAGGCCTGCTGCAGAACGTCAGCCACCTCTCGCACACAGGTCAGTCAGGTGTCAGGTGCGGAAGCCTCACCTGAGGCAGCTCTGAGAAGGCGCCAGCAGCGGCCCCGACAGGACACTCAGAGCGGTCCACATCCATGGTGTCAGCCTCAGAGACATCAGAAGGCACGCTTGCTCCATCCTCCTGGTCCTGGTCCTGGCTGGCTCCAGACTCACCTGCTGGAGTCTGCAAGCAAGGCAGGCGGACTTAAAGGGCTTCTGAAGGCTGTTGCAAGCTGGACTAGCACGGACATCCAGGGCATACATAGGGTGCACCCTCAAGCAGACGCCAGAGGTCTGCACACACACATGGGGTGTGTATTGCACAGCCACCAAGGGCGCACAGTGTAGGAGTCTGAGCGCTTGAGGCCTGCTGCAGAACTTCAGCCTCCTCTTGCGCAAAGGTCTGGCATGTATCAGGTGCAGGCAGGCCCTCACGGCCACCCACCTCCTGGATGCCATGGTCAAAGTCAGAGGCTGGCAAAGCCAGGCTCTGAACCCACGGTCACTCTGACAGTGCTTGGCTGCCACCCGCATGGCAGCCATGCCATTGCTTTAGAGTGCTGCATCAGCACCTGCTGCAGATGCATTGTTGGTTGAAGCATTGTGAAACGTTTAGAAGTTCTGCTCTGCCCTACTTGGCCTGCAGGGCTGCCCTCTGAAGCAATCTTGAAACGCGCATGCTCCTCTCCTGCAGGTTGGGAATCGCTGCCAGAGGCCCATGCTGCATTGCCCATCTCTGCTGCAGGGCTAGCTCCTGCTGGATTCTTGGTCTGCACTGGTGACCTGCCTGCAGGCTGAGCATCGCTGCCAAAGGTCTCGGCTGCCCCCTCATCTGATCCTGAAGCTGCTGACACTGCAATGGCATCCTGCAGGTTTGAGGGATGTTCTCAGCAAGCGCCACCTGCAGTCTGATTAGCAGCCCCCCTGATGCTATGCAGGGCCGCCAAGCATTGCAGGAACAGAGCTACAAAGCCACTGCTGCTGTACCCCCCCCCCCCCCCCCCCCCCCCGAGTGAGGGGCTGCTATCCAGATGTAGCACGCATGGCACTGACAGCTGCGTTGATTCGCTGAGGGCTGCTACCTGTCCTGCTCTCTGGGCTCAGCAGTGCCTCACCTGAGACACATCCCCCAACAGCCCCGCTTGAAACTGCTGCAGCTCCAGAGCTTGCTCTGGAGTGTACCAGGCGGGCATTGCGACCTCCTGGTCTGGCCTGACACATGTGCGGCGGGGTGACATGTGTTCGGCGGGGCTGGCCTCCGCTGCACTCTCAGCCTGGAGCTGGTCACCCAATGCAGGCTGTGCCACGCGGTCAGAAGTGTCCACGGCCGCCTCCGACGTGTCCTGCGGTGGAATTGGACAGTCAGGGCGCCGCCCGCTTCGCTGGCTTGGGCACGGCAAAAGATGCTGTGCAGGCCAGCCAGTTGCATGCAGTCAGCCATGCCCCACCTGAGGTGCGCTTGCTGCAGGGTGTAGCTCTGCTGCACCCTCTGCCTGCACCATGATGTCGACTGCAGGCTGTGAGCGGCTGCCAGGGGCGTCTGCCATGTCCAACCCTTCTGCGGCAGCTGACGGCACCACAAAAGCGCCCTGCAGGGAAACTCTGATGTCAGACCACGCTCACGAATGCCAGACCCTGAAAATGGGTGGGGTGCCATGTAACTCAAGCCAGGCTGGCCTGGCTGTGCATCCAAGTGCACCAACCCCTGCACAGTACCCTTCTGTGGTCTGCAATAGGTATTCTGCCACAGCACTACACCAGCTGCTCATCTCCCAGGCACACTTAGATGTCACTACACCATCCTACCTTCAAGACGCATGGCACCAGCAGTCTCCCCTGCTGCAACCACTGCTGTGACAATTGCAGCCTGCTGTGTCAAGCACTTCCTAGTACTTTGCACTGTCCACTTCCGAGGAGATTGTCCGGCTTACCTGCCCTGGGAAGGACCCCCCCGCAGGCTTCTGTGTCAGGAGGTGGAGCGCTTTTATTGCTGTGAAGCGGCTGCAGGGGTCTCTGTGGGTAAGGCCAATGATCACCGCTTGCAGTTCCTTCGGCAGAGCCAGCACATCTCCGGCTTTCAGCTTGTCCTGCGCAAGACAAACCAGCAGACTGTGGAGGCTGGCGGCTGCAAACATACAGGGCTTAGCAGGCGACCACATCTCAGGTGGTCCAGCCAGTGAGCAGTTGCACGGGAGGTGACAGCGCCGCACATCACAGTCATGTTGTCAAACGTATGTGAGTCAATCATCGCTCACATCTGCGCCGAATGCTGTTGCCCATCTTGGTGTTTGACAGGCTCCACACTGAGCACTGCCATGGCAGCTCTGCCTGCTGAATTTTGCTTAGTACAGCACAACTGGGTGCAGTTGTGGCCATGCTGCATGCTGCTCTTGGCTGCGCACTATGCTAGTGCACAACTGTTTGTGTGTTTCTGGTCAAAGCCCTGTATGGTGCTCTTGCGGCAGAACTGCAAGATACACAAGGCTGAGCCTGGTTCTATGCCTTCCTCAGCCTGACGAAATTGCTTGCGGTGCTCATGTGCACTGAGCTTTTGTATGGGAGCAGCAGGCAGGCAGGCAACTGCCCTCTCTATGCTGGCATCCCAGCCAGGTTTCCTCCCTGTGACCATCTCGAACAGCACAACTCCAGCGGCGAAAGCGTCTGCCAGTTGTGCTGAGCTGTGCTGGGCAGCATACTGCACGGCATCCTCATGCGAGCTGAAGAGACGCACGCAGAGGCTGTGCACAGCTGCAACCTCAGGGCAGCAGTACTCCCCAGGTCTGCACCAATCAGCGGGATGCCCTGCAGGCCACCATGCAAGCCTCATCAGCTCAAGAACGTCAGAGCGCTGGGTTTGTATAGCATGTTAATAACACCACCTGCAAGACTGTGCTGTGCCATTACTGCCGAAACAGCCAACATTGTATGGCAGGTAAGTAGTACTGCTGGCAAGGCTGTACTGTGCAACTACTGCCAAATGGCTGGCTGTCCAGGAAACTTGACTGTGCGGGCCAGTTGTGTATCTGCACAGGCAGAAAGCTTTCCCACCCCAGCAGCAAGGACAGCTAAAGGCACCCCTTGCACCAGGTCAGTCCCTCACGGCTGCACAGGCTGAGGCTGTACAATGGCTGTGCTCCATTCCTGGAACATTTGGGGGTGGGTGCTTCAGACATACTCAGACAGGGTGCTGGCCAGTTGGCATACTTGTGCAGGCAGGCAGTTGTAGAGAAACAGGCATGGTGTTGCGGGGTGCAGATGCTGCAGCCCACCTGAGGCGTGGAGCTGGCAGTTCTTCAGACATGTGATGCTGCACAACAAGGCAGAATGCTGCATGGAGCAGGTCCTGGGCTCACTTGCCACAGGCTGCTGGATCCCATCCAGAGTGAAGCGTTGCTCCAGCACAGCAGCCGCAGCTGCCTCTACGTCAAAGGAGGCTTGACTGCCCAGGCCTGGTGTGGGGGCCAGGCCCTGGGCGCACACAATGCTGAAGCATCCCAGGTTCCCATGCACAAAACCCCTGCTGTGCAGCTCGCTCAAAGCCTGCATGCACATGACTCAGGAAGCTGGGTACAGAGCGGCCTTGACAGCTGAAGTTGAAGAATGCATGGCCCTTGCAAAGGCCACAAGCTTGCTGCAGAGAGCCACTCCCTGAGTGGAAGCTGTCTGCAGTGCAGAGCGCGCATGTCATGCATTTTTGGGGATGGAGTGATCAAGTCTCAGGTCTGCGATTGCCTGTAGAAGTTGCTTTGCCTGGGCTCCCTTCACAGCCTCCCACCACTGCTGCACGTCTGGGTGGAGGTGCTTGGCTCTGGTGCGCAGAGGCTTGAGCTCCAGGAACGCATAGACACGCCCCTGCAACCTGCAGCACGCCGCAGCACATCAGCTTGGGCTCCAGCAACACAAGCACGTTCTGCTCTGCGTTGGGCATGCAGGCTTAGTTGAGGGCTTGACAGGCATTAAGCTGCCGGGAATCCTTGCCTGGGTTCATGGAGTCTCGTCCTCTGCTGCGATAGGTACCGCACAGGCCGCTTGCTCATCTTGTGAGCATTGATGGAACAAGTGCCGGCGACTAGAGCTGCATGACTGTATTGTCTATCACTCTGCACGTCTCGCTTGAAGGCTGTATGTGCGCAACAACGTCCTCTCGGTTTCTTAGGGTAATGTGTGACTCCTGCGAGTGGAATTTCTTTGTGATGATTATCAAATCTTGGGCCTGATCAGGCCCAAGATACAAGTGCCCCATCTTCAGCCAGGCAGCAGACAGAACAAGTTCAGACAGAAAGTGATATTCTTTCTCTGGTACTGTTACAAAAGCGAAAGTCAGCCAGGGGGAGAGGGCAGCTCCTGAGGTGTGGGGTTTCTCACCCATGCTGGAAGAGATGAATGGCCTGCAGTGTGCTGCTGAAGGCGTGCCTCTGTACGCAGAAATCCCCTGCAGCAGGCAGGTGGATGGCAACACTCAGTACTGAGGAAATCACACATCATCACAAGAGACCACTTTGCAGGAATGTAGATGTCAGGCTTGCCTACAACTTCCAGAGTGGGGCATCTGTCAAAAACTCACCTGCGCCTGAATGGCTCCAGCAAACACAGGATCTGGTCTCCTGTCAAATGCTTCCTCCAGCAGAAGGCAGCCACCTGCTCAAAGAGAGCTCTTGGGTCATCCCTCCCTGGCCAAGTCACGCCGTGCACCCCCGACAGGTGGCGCAGCAGCTTGCGCTGCTCAATCATGTTTTGATGCGGCACCACATATATGTTGCTGCCTTTGCTGGATCGTCTGCAGCAGACGCACTCAAAGTCAGCGATACTGACAGCACTTGTGTCAGCTGCCTCGAGAGCCCAGAGCCCTGCCTAGGTCCTGCATACAGTCTGGTACCCTGCAACATGCACACACAAGTGCAGCCTGTGCAAGATATGCAGCACAGAGGCTGACTCTAAATCAACAGACGTAGCACTTCAGGCCAACGCTGATGTCAGCACGGGACACTGGGAGGCTGTCACAAGAGCCACGTCACACATGCACACAGGGGACTCACAAGAGCTGCTCTGCATGGCCTCTGCTCGCGCTGGTTGTCATTATCACAGCATATCGCGGGCCCCTGCCTGCCTTCCATGTCTCCTTGAGCATGGAATTCAGTAATGCCAGGGCTGCGACCTCCACAAGCAAGTCCATGTCCACTGCAGGACCAGCAACAAGTCCACTTTATGTCGGCAGTGTAGGCACAAGCTGACAGTGAGCAGCAGGGAGCATGCATGCAGCCGTGCAACAGAGGCAATTGCCTCGGCTCTGACTCACACAGCACCAACAGACAGTGGCCAGCCCTCACAACTGGCTGCAGCCTTGTGAGAACAGCTACTGCGTCCCCTCGCAGCCTCTCATCAGCCCAGTCCAGGATGAACACCTCCACCTCTCTGCCAGCCATCTTCAGGCCCTGCCTGACGGCGTGGCGCTTGCCGACACCCGTTGGGCCACTGATGATCAGCAGGGGCACAGGCTGCAGGTTACCATAGGCAGGTACGTGCCACCTGTTGGGCCTGACAGAGTGATTGCTGATCTCCTGGAGGCAGCAAATGCAGCATATCTGAAGAGCAAGTAGTGGACATGCTGTAGGCCAAGAGCCAGCAAGGCAGGTTGCACGGCGCTGCTGTCAGGCCTTTACAGGAGCACCCACAGTGACTGAAGGCAGCATCGTGGGCAACACACAATGCCCTTGCCCTGAGAGACTGCCGCTGCAGATGACAGGCTCAGCAATGTATGCTAGCTGTGAACCTTGCCAAGCAACTTTGCTGTAAAGCACAGATCAAGTTGGCCTTCTGCTTTTGCGCTCTGTCCATAATCAACTGTAGGTTCTGCAGTTGTGCCAAGAACCTGAGCGAGCTGGCAGCTTCACCTGCACACAGGCCACCAGGTCTTCGCCAAACACAGGCTGCGGGTCGACTTCTGGCTGCTTGTCACCCTCAAATGTCTCCAGCTCGCCTGCACAAGGAGGCGAAAGGCTATCAGGTCCAACACCTTGCCCCAGCACAACCTTGCCTTGCACCAGATAACATCAATCAGCCAAAACAGACAGTTGCACATGCTGCCCTGCACGTCTAGCTGCTTCACAGGCATTGCACAGCCGTCTGGGTCCTGATTTGAGGGTGATGACAGCGCCATGTGCATGAATAGCAGGCGCCGCTCTGCAGCCATCAGCAGCAGATTGGTGTTCGGCAGGCCCAATGAAGAGGAGCCCGCCAGCCAAGCCAGAGGGTGGATTGCCCTGGCCCCAGCCCCCAGCAAAGTCCTCATGACCTCGCGGGCAGAGATGGTCTGGCCCTGTACTGGAGGCCTCTCCAGGATGACGGTGCCCTGCAAGGAATGAAATGAAAGATGGTGGCTGGGCAGTCAATATGTGCCTGCTGGAGGAGGCCCATGGGTTTTGGCATGGCCCTGAGAGCCTATGTGACTTCACAGCGCATAAGTCATAGGAAATGAGGAGAGGTGGCAAGGAGGCAGTCTTCACCTTGCATGCAGCTGTGGAGGGCATTGCTTCCAAGACATCATGATCACATCCGCATCTTATGCCAGCAAGACACCATGCGCAGAAGTCGTCAGCCAGCCAGAGGCTGCGAGGTAGCAGGCCTCACCTCGCAGACCAGGTCAAGGGCTTGGGTCCCAAGGGGTGCTGCACACCACAGGAGACCCCAGCTGTAGACATCGATGCTCTTGCGAGCAGGCCAGGTCATGGCCGAGATAATGCCATGGCAAGAGCCATTTGTCTTTGCCTTGCTGCATGCATGCATGCATGTTGTCGATGTCAATCCTCTGTGTCATGTGGGTTGCCTGGCAATGTTGCATTGATGCTCAAATGCTGGCCCGTGCTGCAGCTGGTTGGAGAACATTCAGATGCAGGGCCTTGCTCCACCGGCCATGCTCAGAGCAGTGCAAAGGACGCAGTTGTGTGGTGCAGGTGAGAGCAAAGCTGCGATGTGAGCAAGAGACTGTTGTGCCTGAGTGCGGCCCGCACCTGACAAATGCGCAAACGTCAGTCACCACACGCCTCTGTGCTTTCTCAACTCGCTCTTGGAAAGCTGTTCTGGAAGGCCTCCCAGCGTACAGCTAGCTACAGCTGGCCTGCAACATGGCAACAAGGGCTGGATCAGCAAAACGCACGCCTCTGCTGCAGTCAGGCTGAGGCAATGCATTGCAGTGTATCACATTAGGAAGGGAAGGAGGCTTTTGGGCTGGTACTGCCGGCCTGCAGCATAGGCGTTGTAACAGTTGTGGCTCAGTAAAGCAGGTTGGTTCTGCTCCAGCTATGTGGATGCATGCAAACTTACAGGTACTTAGGCTCACATGCTGGCCATGTTGGGCTGCAATGTGGTGGCCAGCAGCTGCCTCTGCAGCTGCACCAGCTGACGCAAAGGTCAGCTTGACCCGTAAGCTGACAGCTGTGTCAGGAGCTGCTGCAATACATGCACATGCACCTGCGCTGCTCCCAATCCTCATCACAGACCCTGCCTCTCCCCTCTGTTGGGATTTGCTTGCATGCTTCCCATTCAGATACACTCACATCATCAGGCCAGCAAGTCCTCTGAGCATTGCATCAAGCCCCTTGACCTTGCAGGCTTGAGATGTTGTGACATGCACAGGGGACACTACAGCCTGACTCCTATGTGGGCTGCGCTAAGAAACCCATGGGCCTCAAGACACGTATGCATCCACTCAGGCGTTGACGGTGAAAGGAAGCGCTGGCTCCTCTTGCAAGAGGGCAGCAGGTCACCAGGCCAAACAGGAGCATGATCTACTCGCAGCGTTCACCTTGCTGGCACGGTGCCTGGGTGCTGGTGAGCAACCTGGATCGACTGGCACGCCAGGCGCAGGTCTGCGTCTTTGAGGGTGAGTCAGCACTGCACGCGGCACACTGAGCAAGTTTGGTTCTGCCAGCAGGCTGCTAAGCCTCCTGAGCCTCCTGATGCATGATGCAAGAGATGCAATAATGCAAGAGCAGCACCTTAAGGCAAGCTTGTCAAGCTTAAGCCCGCCATCAAGCAGATCACCACAGTGCAGTGCCGATCAGTGGCCCAGCAGTTGTGCCTGGTGCAAGTGCATTGGCGCCACACTTGTGCCTCAGGCAGCTGCCAACATCATGCAGATGCCAACCTGCTATGTCTGGGACACGCCAATGGCTGTGCGACACCCATCTGGTCAGTGCTGTGCTGTTAGTATGGAGGTGATCGACTTTTGGCCTGCCTTGAACTCGCTGTGCAGCCCGACAACATTGTTCGGGGTCAACTTTAAGAAAATGACATGTAGACTCATCCACATCCAGGGCTGCAGTGCAGCCCACAAATCAGGCACAGGACCTGAGATTGGTATCAGGAAGCAGTTTCATGAATGATCAGGCGTCTCAAGATATGCACTGCCACGTCTTGCTTGCGTGAGGCTCCTTCATTAAGTGCAAGGTTGCTTCAAGCAGTAAGACGTCAAAAGCACATTTTGGGCACAACAACGTTGCATTGACAAATGATTCAACCTATAGGGCTAGGGCCTACCGCTGTCATGGCACAAACAGACAAACTTGCCTTTAGGTGCTTGCCTGCTTTCCTGAGCCTGGGGCCTTCTACTCCATGCTGAAGTGTGGGCTCATGCTCTGCAAGCCTGAAGCTAAGTTACCACGTATGCCTTGCAGGGGAATCCCTAAAGCTATTCTCATATTTAGGCTGGCTGTTACAGGCGACAGTGGCCTACCCAAACCTGGCATAACATCTATTGCGCCCTACAATATGAAGCACCCAGTGCTGGTCTGAGTGATCACTCATGAGCTAGGACAATAGCAGCAGCTAGCTGCAGGCAGCTTCTCAGGTCAGCAGAAGCCTTGCTTTACACCTCTGGGCCCAACGTCTTGTCCTACTGAAGACTCTGAACGACAACCTGGCCGTCCTGTAACTGCGCCAGGACGAGGCAGCAGAGCTTGCCAGGTCAGGGTCATGCGTGAGGTAGCGCCCTTCTGGGGCACTTGCACCGCATGGCCGGTGCTCGAAGTCGCCAGCTCCTGCTGCTCACTGCACCTGGCTGCCCACATGCTGCGCTGCGTTGCCAGTCCCACTGAGTCACTGAAGAGCGGCAGTGCCAACACCACTGCTGCTTCTGACACCAACAGGGCGCAGGTGCTGAGTCCGCTTAAGCAAGACAGCCAGCCAGGCACAGTCTTGAAGTTGCCCGCAGACAGCACTGCTGACTGGCTGCGTGGCTGTGGCTTAAGGAGCACGCTGGGCATGCTGCTGTCCTCCACCTGTTGCTCGCTGTGCAGTCCTGAGAGCTCAGCAGCAGGTTTTCACAACAGCTGCAGGTGCAGTTTCCCTCCAGGCCTGCAGTTCAGCAGGCATGGCTCCAGTGACAGCAGTACCACAAGCATCACATGAAATGGTTGCTGCCAACCTGAGTGATATGGCAAGCAGCAGACTGTGGCCTGGGCCTGAAAGGCGGCTGCACAGCAGCATGGACTCAATTATGAGCATTTTCTGCTCTATAAGGCTGTTGGCCAGCACTGTCCCCCCTCCAATGTAGTCCTGCAAGGGATGCATTGGCATCCTTCATGCTTGATGGCCAGCCGTTGAGGTCACTGGTCTCTGAGCCGGCCAGGTTTTCATGTTTTCGTGTGACCCATTTCATGCTGTGTCACATGGCTCTCAGAGCAGAAACTGCTTTGATGCAGGCCTGGAGGGGGACACTGGTCCATGCTGTCAGCCTGGATGAGATCGAGCTGCTCGAGGACCATGTGCTGATTGTTGGGACAGGCAAGATACTGGCCATCTGCTGTGGAGACAAGGAAGAGACTGTGCTGCAGCAGCATGGGCTGACATCAGCTGATGTTCACCGGCTACAGGCAGGGAATGAGTTCAATGATAGTCCCCTGTGAGCCTGCAGCTTGTGCCTTCAGGTTTTACTTGACCTGTCTGCAGAGGGGCCAGATGCTGACCCCTGGCTTCATAGACCTGCACCTGCATGCACCTCAGGTGAGACTGCCCTGCACACCTGGGTGCAATGAATTCAGGCTGAACTGCAGCTGTGGCCGGCCACTGTGCCGTGGTGTTTCAGCGCTCAGTCAGATCTGCGCCTGGCCGTGATAGCTTCCCCTGTGCAGCCGATATAGACCACACATGACTTCTGTCCTGCCATGGGGCAGCGGGGCTGCAATCACAGCAGTCTTCTTGGGCCCCTAGCGAGTGGCTCCTGCCCCAGAGCATTAAGCAAGGTGAGTGTGCTGGTGCAGTACAGTTACACTGGTACTGCCACAGACCTGCCCCTCATGGACTGGCTGGACCACTACACCTACCCCCGTGAGGCAGCCCACAGCCACCTGGAGGTGGCTGAGGCAGAGTACAGGCAGCTGGTGCGGCGCACGCTGGCCAATGGCACAACCACTGCACTGTAAGTCAAGGATGCTGAATGGCATGCTGGATTCAGAGACGATATCTAGCAGGACCCCGCTGACCGACTGTCGCTCTGTGAGTCTGAGCAAAGGCGCACACAGCATTTCCATTGCCAAGCTGGATGCTCGCCGTCCCTCTGCAGACTACAAGCAGCTTGTTGCCAGGGGGCCTCCCACAGAGACATCAAGTGGCATGCTGATATGTGTCATCGTCCCCAAGCTGACCATTGCTGGAGCCTCTCTAACCCCGCCTGCTGGGCGGCACATGCCAGATGATGCTAAGCTGCTCTAAGCAGGGTTAAACGCCGTCCCTGCATGCAGCCTGGATGTCAGTGCGTGATAGCAATCCACATTTTCAATGAACCGACAAGTGCATGTGACTGGATAATGTTCACATCCTGCACCTGGGAGGCTGCTTGCATCCCTAGGCCTGCTACTGAAACACAGAGACCCTCCCTGGCCCACCCTAACCAGTTGTGCACCACTCCTGCCCACCGATGCCTCTTCTCAATTGCTTGTCATGCTTCCACCAGCCTGCAGGTTCTTCGGCGCCCTGCACCTGGAGCCCTGCAAGCTGCTGGCCTCCATATGCCTGGAGCTGGGGCAGCGGGCCCTGGTGGGCCTGACTTGCATGGACCGGAACTGCCCTGAAATCTATACTAAGAGCACAGAGCAGAACCTGGCAGACACAGAGGCCTTCATACAGCACGTCCGGGGGCTGGGCTCAGACCTGGTGCAGCCAGTGGTGACGCCCCGCTTCGTGCCCACCTGCACGCCGGCGCTGCTGGCTGGGCTGGGCAAGGTGGCCTGGGACCAAGCTGTGCTGGTGCAGAGCCACATCAGCGAAAGTCACGATGAGGTGGTGAGCATCAGCTGCATGATGGGGTGTGATGTGATTGCAGTCTGTTACACCCACCAGGTGGCGATCATGCGGAATGCTGACCCGCCAGGGCCTACAATGCTGCACCAGGGTGGCTTTGCTGGGCAGTCGCTGAAGAGGAGTGTTGAGGAGGGCTGCATGCCTGGGCAGGCAGTTTGTCAACTGGGTCTGCTGGAATGCAGCTGCTGCAGACACAGTTGCAAGTCTCCATGCTGCGGCATGCTGAGTGATCAGGCTGCTCAAATGCAGCAGCTGCACAGGATGAGGTCCCTGCAAAGCTGTCTGGCTGGCCAACATGACCAGGGAAGGCTTTGGCTGGTACAGGTGGGCCTGAGCGAAATTTTGCTGATGTGAAAGTCAGCAGGCCTGTGTTTCACAGTACTGTGTTCCCCAATCTTGCTGTGCAAAGGTATGTCTCTGGCGCTTGTCTTCATCCACAGCTGCAATGCAGCACAAGGCAGGCAGACACTGCCAGGACATTACCACCCAGCACAGCAGTTAGATGTCAGCGTGTGACTGGTGCCGGCCCGGTCACACTGAAGATATGACAGTCAGGACCTGTGCTGCCGCATGCTTCTGGCAGGTGCTGCATGCTGGAGAATACCCTGCCAGCGCCTGGCGTCCAAGTGCCATAATGTGCTGCTGCAGACCTCATTCAGGCATCACATGCTGGGGCGAAGGACAAGGCCAAACCCTTGGCAGCATGCCCTCCACTTCTGGGTCCTTTGTGTTGCAGGCCCATGTGCAAGCACTGCATGCTGAGGAGCAAGATTCTGCCCAGCAGCACTCCCTCAATTGTCAGAATCAGGTCATTGCAGCCTGCCTCACGCTCTTGGGCAGATGCTGCACCCCTGGAAACACCGTCCTCCAGCAGGTGCACAGCCTCCTCATTCAGGTCAGGCTGGTCCTGGCCTGTTGCATGCATGTCTGCAGGCGCTGCACCCTGGAAGACCACCTCCAGCAGCGCAGACTCTCTGTGCTCGATGTGACTCCTGCTCTACAACATGTTTCATGCATATGCTGCAGCTTGGGTATTGCAGTGCTCCTGCAGCACCTGTCATTGGTCAAATCTACAGCGCTACCTTGCTGCAGGCGCTGCTGGAGCATAGCACATCCCATCTTACGGCAGCGGCGCACCCTGCAGTGGTCTGCCAAGGCTCTGCCATGCAGCACAGCCCAGCTATACATGCCTCCTGTTTGCTGCAGGCCTTTGTGGAGGCCCTGCACCCTGGGGAGCGGGACGCCACCATCCTGCAGCAGCACGGCCTCCTGCAATGCTCTGTGATGGCCCACGGCACTTGCCTGCGGGACCATGAGCTCAGCAGTATGGCTTCTGCTGGAGCTGCCATTGCACACTGCCCTCTGTCCAACTTCTTCTTTGGGGACGAGATATTGGCAGTGCGCGATGTGTTGGCACACGGTGTAGCAGTGGGCCTGGGCACAGACATTGCCGGAGGTGAGAGGTGCCTCAGCAGCGCCTGTCGTCCAGCTGGCAGCACAGCTGTTGTGTGCTGTGTCCTGCACCGGGGCGCTGTGACGGGCCTAAGGACAACTGTCGCCAACCAATAGCAGCTGTGAAGAGCCACCCTCTGCTTCACACCTGACTTTTTAGCCAGCCCAGACTGCTAAGATTTGGCAGCCACTTGGCAAAACTGCTGGAGGGTATTGCCCATGTGCAGCCGCCATGTGATTTGGAGCAGCTTGCTGGGCAGCAGTCACTTTCCCCATCCTGGTGTGCTCGTGCAGCCACGAGGGCCCCTTTCTGTGTAGCGCCTAATTGCAACTGTGGGGTTCTACATCAGAGGTGGCCCACTGCAGCCCCAGCCAGCTGCGGGCTTGAGATGGACGGCCCTGACCTGCGCTGCCCTGCAGGCTACTCCCCGTGCATGCTGCACACAATCCGCACAGCTGTGGTGGCATCCCGCGCCCTGCGCAGCCTCAGCTTTCAGGGGCGCCACGGGGCCCCACTGCCTCAGCCCGAGCTCGACAAAGCCAACTCAGTGGCACTGGACTTCAAGGGAGGTTTCTGGCTGGCCACAGTTGGCGGTGCACGAGCCCTTGGCCTTGAAGATCAGCTGGGAACGTTTGCAGTTGGCAAGCAGGCAGACCTCCTCCTCATTGACACCACAGTCGGTTCCACCTTTGACGTGCATCCCCGTGACACTGTTGCTGACCTGTTCCAGAAGTTTGTGAACCTTGGCGATGACCGCAACATTGCTGCTGTATATGTGGGTGGGCGCAGGGTACTGCCACACCAATGAAATGGTCCATTGATGACCCACCTCTGACATTGCCATGTTGGAGGTACCGGTCTACACACATGAGGTGGCTGACCTGTGACACTAGTTAAAGTTGTTGATGAAAAGATGAGTTGGGTAGCCGCTGTCAGCTTGGTACTGCCATTGCCCAGGAAGCGGCTGGTCTGAAGCTGGGTAAGGCTTCTTGCCAGGCCTGGGCGCAATAAGCCGATATGCAAGGCATCAAGCTTGCATCATGGAACAGCTTTAAATGCCAGCAGCGCCGACAGCCATCAAAACTGGCAGCAGGAAGTGCAAAGGAGGCCTCCAGGCCCTGTGCAACAATAGTTGTGGAGCACAGCATGCGCAGAGCAGCGCTTGGTTGGGAAGGTTGGCCAAAGGTCCACGCTTTCTCCTGGCCCTATGCTGCTCTGCTATGAAGCAGGAGGTGCTGCAGAGATGACTACATAGTTCAGAGTCTGCATGTTCATGATCTGTCTTTTCAACATGTCTTTGCAACAGACATGCAATGTAGAGCTCTTGCATTCAAGCTGTGGGCCTGGCTGCCCTTGTAACAAGGCACTGACTGACGCACTTGCTCAGCTTCATAGTAGGCTAGGCCCCTGCAACCATTCTGCAGGGTGGCACCATGAAGCACGCAAGATGAAGTGTTTTCATTGCCTCATCAGGCAGCTCCACCTTGTAGCCCAGAAGCTGTTGCGTGTGAGACAAGTGGACCTCCGCTTCTGGACAGCTGAAACAGGCTGCAATAAGACTGTTGCATGGAGCGCTCTGAGCACATCTGCGACATGGCTGCTAATATGAGTGCTGCGTGTGTGCTCACCGAGGACATCTAGCCAGTAGCGGACTCATGGACAAAGCTGCACTGGCAGCCATAGGACGCCACTCGCTCATGTGACCTCCCAAGTCGTATACCCCTGGCCAACTGATCACTTCAGGACCAGGAGGAGTTTGCAAGCTGTTGTGCCACCTGTCTCAAAGCCATTGGCCTCGGATGCTCAGCCTCGGAGCTAAATCTCAGCCTCGGAGCTGAGACCAATGGCTTCAAGACAGCTGGTGCAACAGCTTGCACTCCTCCTCTGTAGGTGCCTCAGCAAAGGCGGCAAAAGTTCTCAAAGGTGCAGCATCACAGCAGGTGGCGCAGCAGCTTGTGCTACTCCTGCATGTCATGATGCTGCTCCTTGTGATTATTGCCGCGATTGCTGAGGCACCTATAGCAGAAGCACACAGAGTCAGCGATACGGAGAGAGCTTGTGTCAGCTGCCTTGAGAGCCAAAAAGCCTTATAAAGGCTCTTCATACAGGCTGCTTCCCCTGCAGCATGCACACACAATCATAAGTGCAGCCTGTGTAGCACCAAGCAGCAAACAGCCTGAACGTTGAGCTAACAGTAGCACTTGAGGCCAATGCGACATCAGCATGGGCCGTTGCACAACAGCCACCTCCCTCATGCACATAGTGGACTCACTTCAGCTGTTTCAGGATGTGTTCATCACAACAGTGTAGGATGGGGCTTGATGCCTGCCTTTCATGTCTCTTGCAGTGTGGAGTGCACCAACACCAGTGCTGTGATCTCCACCAGCAGCTCCATGTCAACTGCAGGACCAGCAACAAGTCGTCAACATATTGGCAGCCTATTCACTGCCTGACAATTGAGCAGCAGGGTGCATGCATGCAGCCATGCAGCAGAGGCAAAGGCTTCGGCTCTGACTCACAGAATACCACCACACACCGGCCAGCCCCTCAAGACTGGCCGCAGCCCTGCGACGACAGCAACGGCGCCCTCTTGGATCCTCTCATCGGCTCAGTCTAGAATGAACACCTCCACCTCACGCCCAGCCATCCTTAACCCCTGCCTGACCGTGTGGCGCGTATCCACACCCATTGGGCCAAAGGTACCCTTTGGCCCAAAGGGTTTCGGCAGGCGCCACACCATCAGGCAGGGGTTACAGATGGTTGGCAGAGAGGTGGAGATTACTTTGGTGGACTGGGCTGAGCAGAGCATCCCGGAGGTTGCCGTCGCTGTCCTCACAGATTTGCGGCCGCTGCCGTCTCTGGTCAACATGGTCACCACCTCCGAAGTGGTGCTTGACCCAGCATTTGATGACTTCCTGAAGGCAGTGATAGCAGCTTTTTTCATAAGCTTGAATCACCGGCTGATAGTTCAGAGCCTGCAAAGCATGCTGCACAGCATCGCTGTAAGGCCTGAGCAACCCCCACAGTAACTGAAGGCAGTGTTGTGAGCAACTCACCCTGCCCTAGCTCGTAGAGAGACTGCAGCTGCACAGTGAGGGCTCAGCACTGTATGCCAGCTGTGAAGCCTGCCAAGCAACCCTGCTGCAATGCAAAGATCAAGCAGGAGCTATGCCCCTGCGCTAGATCGATCGTCAGCCGAAATGTTCACCCGCATAGCCTCGCCAGGTCCATGCCAAAAACAGGCTGTGGCTTGGCTTGTGGCTGCTGGGCCTAGACAAGTGTTTGCACATCAGTGATGCCCATGGAGGCAAGCTATCAGGTTCAATCCTCTTTGAGCAGAACCTCACCTTATACCAGATGCCATCAACCAGCCAGAGAAGACATCTTCACATGCTGCCCCCGAAGGGTTAAGCCGCTTCACAGGCATTACACCATGCATGCACGGCGTCCGAGCCCTCACCTGAGGGGAGTGACAGCGCCAGTCGCGCCACAGGAGGCTTCTCTCTGCAGACGTCAGCTTGGTGTCTGGCAGGCAACGTGAAGAGCAGCTCGCCAGCCAAGCCAAGGGATGGACTGGCTGGCTCCAGCGCTTAGCAGACCCTTCACGACCCTGCGGGCAGATAGCCTCTGGCCCAGTGTCCCCTCCAGGGCGATGGTGCTCTGCAGGGAATGAAGGACAGTGGCTGGATGGCCGACAACTCCGCAGCTGCATGTGGATACAGCTCAGCCATGATGGGGAAGGCGCATGACATCTGGTGGACACAGCACAGCCTTGATGGGGAAGGCGCATGACATCTGGGCACAGCGCATTGGATGACACCAAGGCATAGTGCAAGCTGTGCACTGAGAGCTCATGCAACCTCACAGCATATAACTCTTAGGCACTGGAGAGGTGTTGCAAAGGGCAACCTGCACCTTGCATGCGTCGTGGAGAGCCTTGCTCCCAAGAGGTGATGACCACATGCGCTATTTATGCCAGCAAGCCACTAAGTGCAGCTGTCATTAGCCTGTGCATTCTCAAGAGACTTAGCTCAGCTCAGGGATGCAAATCTGCACATGAGCAGCGCATTGAGCGGCTGCGAGGTGGCAGGCCTCACCTTGTAGACCAAGTTGAGGGCTTGGATTTGGCGAGGTGCTCTGCACTACCCAGTAGGGAGAGGACTGACCACATCCATTCACGCATACAGCAAGAGGAAGACCGAAGGCTCTTGCCAGTGAGCAACCTCAGAGTGTGGTGGATGGCACTAGTATTCCTGCCGACACCTGGCCTGCTTGCAAGAGCATTGATGCCTGCAGCTGGGGTCTCCTGCGGTGTGTAGCACCATGCTGCAGACCAGGTTGAGAGCTTGCAAGCCCTCGACTTGGTCTTCAAGGATGATGCTCCACACTGCACGAGGCCACAGCCACACACATCAGCGCTCTTTTGAGCAGACTAGCTCATGGCGGAAGTGATGCCTTCGCCACACTGTGAGCTTGCTCATCGGCAACCACCATTGGTCTTCTGCCTTGCTGCATGCATGCATGCATGTTTATCAGACCTCTGTGTCATGTGGGTTGGCTGGCAATGTTGCCTCAATCCTCAGATTCCAGCCTCGTGTTGCAGCTGACAGGAGACCATCCACATGCAGGGCCATGCTCCACTGGCCATGTTCAGAGCAGTGTAAACCATGCAGCCAAACAGTGCAGCTGAGTACAAAGCAGCGGTGTGAGCAAGTCACTATTGACGCGATGATCACATGCACCGACGATGCCAGCAAGCTACTGAGCACAATTGTCATCAGCCAATGCACCCTCAGGTATGGGCAACACATGGAGAGCTGCGAGGTGGCAGACCTCAGCTTGTGCTTGCAAGAGCCTTGATATGTACACCTGGGGCCTCCTGCAATGTGGAGCACCGCTTGCTCAGAAGATTACTGCCACACCTGTGAAGTGAATTCACTTGCTGATCCATAAGTGGAACTGCTGAGTCAGAATGCCAGCCTGTCACTTGAGGTTGCTGACCTGTAACATTGTTACTGCTCATCAGATGAGATGGGCAGAAGGTGTCAGCTTGGTATTGCCATTGCCCAGAAACTGGCTGGCCTCAAGCTGGGTGAGGAAACTAGCCAAGGCCACTAAGAGCACTCACAAGGCATCAAGCTGGTGGCTGGGCTGTGAAGCTCAATGAGGGGGTTTGGTATGAGGTATTTGAGCCTATGCATCAGCACTGGCAGATGTCAAGGCAGCAACGCAAGGCACGCACCTGACAAGGCTTAGTGCGCATCACAGCCTCGTCATCAAACCGTCCCCGGCCATGGCACTGGTCTGGCTGAGATGACAAGTGACTACCTGCAGGACAGCAAGTAGGGTAGGCAAACAAGGGATAAGTCTGAAGCATTGCATCCTCTTGGACAGCACCAATCAGGGGTACAGAGCAGAGGAGCCCCTGCAAATCATTCAAGCACCTGCTTGCTCAGATCCGCTCATAGCTGGTAGCCATTTGGGGAGGCATGGCATGACATGCCCTTGCCTTGTCAGTGTAGGTCATCCAACTTCCTTTCTTCCCCTGCTGAGCTACATGGCCGCTCAGCTCCCGCCAGCACGTCTACAGCTTGTGAGGTGTCCCAGATCAGCTATTTACAGCAGCATCAGAATTGGATCGTCATGTAACCTGAAGGTGAGCCCTGATTGCCAACACTGTCTGATCAGATCATCAGTCAGAGGTTTACTGCCTGAAATGGCCAGTACATCTTATGAGGCACTGCTATGCTATGTGAAGCTCTGGCATGCCATGTAATGACCAATGCATGTCTACACTGCCGCCCGATGAAGCCCAAGCAGGCATCAAGAGACCCACAGCAGTGTGCCCTCTGCCCTGCAGGCCCGCATACAAAGGGGCAGGGGCACCACTATGGCTGTGTGTGCAAGCAGCCCCAATGAGCAGGACACCATCTGCATCCAGAGCTGGAGCGGCCCTCGATGCGTCTCCACCAGCCTCATGTACGCCTTTGCGCAACGCCCGGACTGTGAGGTGGTCGATGAGCCTCTCTATGCTCACTACCTGCAGCTCACTGGAGCCTCACGACCCTACAGGGACCAGGTGGGTAACCTGCTGACGCGGCCAGCAAGCTCGGCTTGCCCCCTCTTTGGTGGCTATGTCTGGCGGCTCCAGCAGCTTGCAGGGATAAATACATTGCAGCATGGCTGTGGCGTGCAGCACACATTGGCGCTTTCAGCCATCAGCGGCTGCCCTTTCCATGTCTGCCCAGATGGCTGGGGCTGCTGTGCAGCTTGCAGTGTAATGTTGCGCACTGTTCACTGTGAAAATTGCACATTGCCCTGTGTGCATGCTCACTTTGCAAAACTGGTGCCAGCTCAGTGGTATGGTGGCATGCCAGTGTTTGGTTAACCCAGCAACATCAGCCATGCCGCTGCTCAGGACGACTTCCATCAGCCTGCTTGCAGCCTGTGCAGGACAGCCTTCTGCAGCACCTGAAGCCACCTCCCCTCAGGTGCTTGCAGAGCAAGAGCATGATGGGCGCAAGGTCGTCAGGGACACCATCTTTGGCGCGCAGCAGAAGAAGGTGAGGAGTCTTTGCATGCAAGGGCTGTCTCCTGCAGGGAGGGCTGTGCCTTGCCTGTGCCCTGCAGGATCAAACCCCGTCAGCTTGTCTCCTGCAGGTTGGCCTGTGCTCTGCCTGCTCCCCGCAGATTGTTCCCTGAAGGAGGGGCCCGTTCCCTACAGTAACTGACCCTTGCAGGCAGGCCTATGCTCTGTCAGTGTCCTGCAGGGTTTTTTTCCTGCATAAGATCTCTGCAGAGCGGCCTATGCAGGGATAGGCCTCTGCAGCCAGAGGGGCTGCCTTCTGCATGTCCCAAGAAGAAGTGCTGGCGCACACAGAGATGGCCAAGCGCCAATTGGCGCAGAGCCGCTGCCGTCAGGCAGAATCCCATGTCCACTCGCCGCACCTGCAGGTGCGCTATGTCAAGCAGATGGCCAAGCACCGCGTGGGGCTGGGCAGGGAGCTCCTGCAGCAGGGGCACCACATGCTGCTCCTGCGCAGCCCCCAGGGCGTGATCCAGAGCTTTGCTGAGGTGCTGGAGCCCACGCTGCACGAAACCTGCTTCCCGATGCTGTGCGAGATCTACAGCGAGCTGCGAGCAGCAGGGTGAGTTGGTGGTCACATGCTATGGTCTTCAGGGTTTGGCCCAGAACTGACACATTTCATGAGTGATTTACAGCAAGTAATGCTGCTTGGGAATGAGCCGCCTGCACACTGTGCCAGGCCTGAGAGACCCTGCTGGCCTTGGCTGCCGCAGGAGGGCCATGCTCCTACTGGCTGAAGCTTTGCCTGTGCATTGTAGTCCCACTTTGCAGCACTGCAGTGGGGGTCTCTGCCAAGCTGGAACGTGTGCAGCTGCTCTTTGTGCTTGCAGACAGCTGTTGCCTGCAGACAGAAACAGACCCTTTATAACACAGAATGCCCCCCAGGGTTTGCTCAGCCTGAGACTACCCTGCTTGCGGTAAGCGTCTCCGAGGACCCAGCCAGCTCAGTGGCCAATATCACAGCTCTTTGCCCAAAGCTTTGCTGACACTGATGGGCCCGCCGCGCTGCTGCTGCAGGAAGCCTTTCACTGATGGGCCCGCCGCGCTGCTGCTGCAGGAAGCCCCCACCTGTGGTGCTGTCAGAGGACTTGGTGTCCCAGCCTGAGGGGACCCTGCGAGCGCTGTGCGCCGCGCTGGGCATCCCCTGGGACCGCGCAATGCTGTCGTGGCCAACTGGGGCCAGGCCTGAGGACGGCTGCTGGGCTCCGTGGTGGTACGCATCAACTCACAATGCCACAGGCAGGTGCTGCTGTGATGTGACAACCTGAAGTTCTTCTTCTTGGTGGGTCGTCTCCGCAGGGACTGGCCCCTGCCTGCCTCTCACGCTACAGTCCGAAAAGCTGGTGCGGCTGCCCTGCTGCAAACACCTTGCTGGCTGGGCACCATGTCTTTGGGGAGGTTGGGTTTCTCATCAAGTCAAGGTTGTGCGGGCTAAGAGGACACTTGCTGGGCTTCGTGGTGGTACAAATTTACTCAAGTCCCAACAGGCAGGTGGCCGCTGCCCTGCTGCACTTATCATGTACATTCAGTAAGGAGGTGCACGTCTAACACCCCTGTGCCGTGCAGCGGACTCCTTCCTGCTGCCTGCTGCAGGCTTTGGGTCACGGTCAAAGGAGCGTCCCCTCCGCCCACTGCCAGACGCCTTGAAGCCCCTGTTGGAGGAGTGCCGTCCCCTGTACGAGCTACTGCGCAGCCGCGCTCTCCGTCCGCTGTCAGCATCGCAGCTGCAAGAGTCTAGAGTCGCAGAGGCTGGCGGCCTGCAGCAAGGTGAGAATGGTTGGCACGCCACTGTCAGGCTGCTGACTGCCCAAAAGGGCAACGCTGCTGATGTGCAGCCTGTGACTGGCAAGCTTACCTGCCAGCGCGAGGAGATGTTGAGACCAAGACACATGACAAGACCAGATGGGTGACCAGCTGCGCTGAGCAGACTCAACTGCCCCTGCAGCATGGCATTGGCCTGCACCCGCTCACCTGAACCCTTCCTTTGGTCCCAGCTGCTGCCTGAGGTAGGCAGCAGCAGCCTTTGCAACTCGCTTGCTGCTGGCGACCCACCTGCTAGGGCTCCTGCAGGTGCGCCAGGTCCCACAATTCCAAGCTGCTGCTTGGCGGGCAGCAGTAGCAGCAGCCTCCAAGGCCTGGAGAAGCCCTGCACAGTGTATGCAGGACCCAGACTTCTAGGTGCCTGCTTGCAGGGACGCAGCAAAACGCTTCCAGCCAAGAAGCGGGCCGTACAGCCGTGTCCAAACAGAAAGAAAGGCGGGGGACCCATGTCTTTGAAGACGACCCCCGCAACCAGGACATCATGATCGGCTTGAGGGATGGCGTCACAGGTCTGGCCCGATTGCCAAGAGTCTGTCTGGCATGCTTGCAATGCCTAAGTACATCTGCGCATCAGCAGTACTGTGGCATGCCGTGCCCCTGACTAATTTGAATGCCAGCATACAGGATCTACCGGGCTGCACATTTACTTTGTGCACATGCAAGCATTGAATGCATTACCTTGTCCCATTGCTGTGCATGTTCCTGGCTTGTTTTGTGCTGCACAGCAGCAGGCAAAGCAGTCGCTGAGCTAGCCCTGCTGGCCATGTTGGCTGTACCCTGGTGAACTGGGCCCTGAGTATCGTGCTTGGCTGAGCTGGACCAGCTGTCTGTGCAGGGGCCTTTGACCTGGTGTGGCGGCCACATGCCAAGGTCTCAGTCTTTGACTCCGGCTTCATGCTTGGGGTGAGCCTGCTGCCTGCCCAGCTGATTTTTGAGTACTGTCTGGCTCCTTACTTTATGCAAGGAGCATTGCTGAGCACAGCGTTGTTGTTCCGCTGCAGACATGCAGACACCTCCCTCCTGCACATGCACATCTGTGTCGCTGCATCAGCACACTGCAGTGGTGGCACTTGACCCAGTAGTTGCCTGCAGCTTAACCTGGCAGCGCCCCTAAATGCTGCAGGACGGGGTGTGGGAGGGAATTCGCTTGCACAGGGGCGTACTTGCCTTCGGTCGGCGCCACCTCAAGCGGCTATTTGAGGGCGCCAAGGCCATCGACATGGACCTGGGTGAGCTGTCAGTACTGCTTGCGCCTGACCAGTGACTGCATCCCAGGTGGTTGTAATGGGCACTGCATCATGTTTGTGCCATGCCCATTGCTGCGGCTAAGGGTCAGCCTGGACGCTGCCTGCGCTCCTGCAGATGCTGCTGGCGTAGGCAGGGTTGTATTTGAGGCTTACTGGGGCCTTCTTGATGCCCACTGGACCCAACAGACGATATGCATATGACGATCGCCAGCAGCCATGCAGCTCCAAACACCTGACTTGTGCCTAAATTGTTTGCTGGTTGAGGTATGGGTCCAGCATGAGTAAATCCCATGCAGCTTCTGCAGATGCAGGTTGCTGGTGCCACCTCCCCTTCCTGCTGCTGCAGGGTTGACCAAGAGTGAGCTGCAGGACCTGATCTACCGGACTGTGGACGCCAATGGCATGCAAGAGGCAAGCGGCATCCACATTCGCTTGATGGTCACCCGCGGCTTGTGAGTGCCCCCCGGCGCGTGTCACATGTACTGATGAGGGCCACCAAAGTGGCCATTGAATAGCTGTGGTGGCATCTCATGCAGCGCCATGGACATGCGCAGCCTGCCAGTGAAGCCCTGCTGCACGGCCTGGACCTGCATGCAAGAGCCAACCAGCATCCTGGCAAGCTAGATGGTCAGCTGTGGCTTGTGTGTAGCTCTGTGTATGCACGTCAAGCTCGATGCATCTGCTACTCCTGGCCTTTGTGTGGTGTCTTTTGCCACATCCTGGCTGTGGCCACCCATTGCCGGAGACCTGCAAGATCATTCCATCTCAGCTCTGCCCAGTAAAGCTATATGCCCTGCTGTGCACAATCCCGTTCTTCGGGGGTGTGAACTCAAAAACCATATACAAGCGCTTCTCACCTGTTCCTGCATTATGTGTGGCCCCCTGTCAGTGCAACTGAGCCTGTTGTACTCTCCTGCACAGCTTTCCTGCAAAGGCCCTCTTTTCTGGGAGGGCAGATGCCTGCCACTGCTGCAATGGTCTATGTCTCATGGGTGTTGCTGACAAACATCCCTTATGTCACACCTCGGGGGCACGCTTTGTGAAATTGTGACCCCACCCACAGCTGCCACCTGACGGAGGCTTGGCATGTGTGCGGGCCCTTCTGGGCACAAAGACAGCTCCTACCCAGCATCACACGTGGCTTGCTGACCAGGAACGGCTGCTGCTGTCTGCATGCCCCTCTGCAGCCCTCCCACTCTGTGATGACCTCATTTACAGCAGTCAAGGAGCCCTGCTGACCACAGGAACGCTGCTCCTGCAGGAAGCCCACGCCCTACCAGAACCCTAACATCACAGTGGGCCTGCCCACCATTGTGGTCATCCCAGAGCACAAGCGTGCTGCTGCAAAGCCCAAGGAGCAGGGCATCCGCCTCTTCACTGTGCATGTGCGGCGTGGGGCGCCGGATGTGCAGGACCCCAACCTGAACAGCCATAGCAAACTGAACTGCATCACAGCCTGCATCCAGGTGGGTGCAGACATCTCTCCGCCCAGCAGCATGCCATTGCTTACCGATCTGTCCAGCACTGCTCGCTTTAGATCTTTGTATACATGAGTTGAGCCGCCTGGCATGCGTCCTGTGTCATTTGTCTGCCAGGAAAAGCTGACTTGCATCACTGGCCACTCAGTGGGACACACCCGCATGCACCTCGCACCATGCGACCTGTCCTCGCTGTGCTCCTTCCCTGAGGCGCGCTGCAGCTTACAGGCAACCTCTCTGCATGGCTGCACCCTCCTGGCAGCCTCGACAGGGTGTCAGCCATTGTAAAGTTGCCCTGGATGTGCAGTGCTGGACAGTGCTCCGCTGTGGCTGCCCACACTCTCTGCATTCACATGCTGCAGCAACAACAAGCCTGCTGCAGGCATCTGACCATCAGCTCCTGCCTGTAGGCAAATAGAGCTGGCGCAGACGAAGGGCTTATGCTGGACCCCCATGGGTTTGTGGCCACATGCAACAGCGTCAATTTCTTCATCGTGCGCGACGGGGAGGTCTGGACAGCGACCACCAGATACCAGATGCCTGGCATCACACGGGCCCACTGCATCGAGCTGTGCCGTGCCAACAACATCCCCATCAAAGAGCTAGACTTTTCCCTCACTCAGGTGCGAAACCATGTCTCACATCGAGGGGGGAGGGGGACGCGCTCATGCAAGTGCCTGGCGTGAAAAGCAAGCCCACTGCATGGAGTCCCTCTGAGGTGTGAGTGGGGACGCAGCACAAACAACCACTGCGCTGGGCCATGCCAAGCATCAGGGAGCTGCAGTTCCACCTTCCTCAGGTGAGGCATCGTCCCTCCCTGGGGACTGAGGGGCTGCGTCCAGTAGCACTGGACCAACAGCCTTTGGTTTGACATTTTCCTCACTCAGGTGAGGCAGCAGCTGGACTCCTTGATCACTAAGGTGAGGCACTACTGCAAGCGGGGGGACAGGAGACCTGATAGGATGCCATGGCGTGCGAGTGGTGACTGCAGGCAGCCATCAGCATCCGCTCCAGGGAGCTAGCCAGCAATTTCTTGCGGGGTCTGCAACCATTTGCTGCCAATGCAGACATCCCTTCTGTGGGGCGCCCCTAAGATCACCCAACAATACAGAGTCTTGACGCCCACCCTCATCCTTGATGCAACCAGCTGTCTTCTGGGAGCTGCAGTGCAGCTCTGCAGCCTGCGTCTTGACATCTACTACCTGCTACTGCAAGTGTGCAGAGCTGCTGCTGCCACCTCAGACCTGCGTCGCACATGCAGGTGTACGGCGCGGATGAGGCATTCGCAACGGGCACCTTTGGCGGTCAAACGCCTGTCGTGGAAGTTGATGGCAGGATCATTGGCGACGGGCGCCGTGGGTCCATCACACAGAGGTTGCAGGAACTGTATGCTACATTGATGGATGAGGAGGTGGCCCAAGGGCGGACCCTCATCACTTAATCTCTACTGAGCACAGCAATCGATTCTTGTTGTAAAACATAGAAGAACATCACAGGATCAAACATCAATGTAGCTGCCTAATGTTGCTTGCTGCAGACAGCGGTCTGAACTTCATACTTGCAGACGCCCTCAGCTATATAGCCGTGTTTTGTCAATGCAAAGCTTCTGTTCCTCTGTCAGATTTCTGCAAGTTCGACGCTCTTGTTGAGCTGCTGTTGCTGCTATGATCATGCTGAGGACATTACACTCAGGCCAGGCTTGGCGCCCTGAGGTTGGACGGACCCAAGTCCAGACCTGAGGAAGCTCTCTGCCAGCTTGCCATTGGGGGGCACAGTCCGGTTGCCCCAAGGCCTAACATCGCCTAGGAGCTGATTGAGCATGGATGCAGAGCTGAGGCTCTCTGGCACAGAGGGCTGCGTCTGCACAGCTGCATCTGCCAGTTTGCGTTGACGCATGGCCAGACTGGTGTGCTCCAAGTGCGCTGGCAGAGACTCTGCAGTGCTGCCAGTAATCATTGCACCATGTACCGTCGACTCCGCCAAAGACTTGAAGCCCGCCCTTCTGTGCTGGGGCTGAGCCAACCCACCCGCAGCTGTGCCACCTGCATGCGACAAGGCAGGTCCACAGTGCTGACCAGCCAAGCCAGTCTCACAGTGCATGTTGTCCAGGTATAAAGCAAGGAGCATCCCACTAATTCACGACATAGCGGGCCTACCAGTAGTCAATCATTGCACACACACAGCTAAAGCCTGCTACTGCTTGAAGGAGCCCCATCTGCACAAGAGGTCCCCTAAGTATGGCAAGGATGCTGGTGACAAGGTGCTCTGAACACACCTGCTGCAGTCCTGCCGGCGCCTGAGAGCTGACCTACTCCTCCCCCTGTGCTGCCAGCAGTGGGTGCTGGGCGAGCCTGCCACTGCTCCAGCAGGTGCTGCAGGATCTCCTGCTGCCTGACTGGACCGACCCCTGCGCATCGCACAGCAAGACTTGCTCCTGATGTACCTCATAAGCGACGTTTCGGCCAAGGCAACTTTGCTGCACAGCTCACTCCAACGCCGCGGCTCCTGTCCAGCATTCCTGTCTGAACTGCGCTGGGCTTTGGTCAGTACGAGCTCGCCACCCGCAGCAAACAGACCGTCACCAGCCACCGGCCACACAGGGTGACCCTCCTCTGGCAAACAGGGGCTCAACAAGCAGCGGCATCAAGAATGTGTCAGCCAGGTGTTCAGCCACTGGCAGCAAGGGCTCATCACGCTGCTGATGATGACGGGCTCACCTGCCAGTGGCAGGTCTGCAGCAGGCCCAGGTCCTGCAGCAGCCGCCTCCTGCAGACGGATGCTGCTAAGGCAATTCTCCAGGAAACGCGCCACGTCGCTGTGAAACCTGTCCCTTTCATCCTGTTGCCGTCTGCAATTGATGGGCAGAGCAGCCTGTGAGAGTCAGGCTGAGAGTCGTGCAACAGCCATTGCGCCTGCAGTACCCCGTCAATAAAACCCAATGGGAGGTGCATTTCTTATAACACCGCTGTTCAGTCCACCTGCTTGTGCCAGAGCTCTACCTGCAGCCTCACCAGAGTCTGCTTCTCCAGGCTGCCCCTTCCTGTTGCCAGTTATCCTGTCGTGCAGAGGCACTACTAGGCCACTCCCTGCTGATAGCTGCTATGACCACCCCAGCACCTTCACACAGCATGTGTTTCTTTTCCTGTCATGCCACCACCAGCCAGCCCTGCGGTTGCTTGCAGGCCTCACCCACAATTTGCCGTCTGCACTGACATGCCCCTGCAAGTGCAGGCAGACTGCAGCAAACATGCAACTACCAGGGGGGGGGCTTGCTGAGGCAGCAGAGCAAATGTTCGGCTCGCATCCATTCGAAAGCAACGGTGGCAGCTACCCCCAGAATTGATACATGCCAGGAAACTGCAGCGCATCTCTTTCCCAACCCCCTGCCTCTGACAGCGCCCGCCAGCCACCCTGGCCATCTGCACTCTGCTAGAGAGGCTGGTTACTGCTGCAACTGCTTGCATGCAGCACAGCAAGACATGTCTGTGCAACATCCATTGGCCACTTCTGCAGCTGCTGACAAGCAGCACTGTGAGGCAGAGCACCATGCTAGCCTCATCCTTCTTGCTGCATGCCAGGCACACCCCCATACATTCCTGTAGCCCAATGTCCGCCTGCGCCCCCTGCAGCTGCTTGCAGATGGCCTGGCTGGTCGCCATCACCTGCTGCAAGCGCAAATGAAACTGGCAGCTTTCCAACATCCCACTTGCTGCTTGCGAGGCACTCATCATGCAACCCTGCAGTCCAGTAATGTCTGCCAGCGTCCTCTGCAGCTGCTCGCAGGCGGCCAAATGCAAGCGCAAATGACACAGGCGGCTCCACGCCCTGCACCTCACTTGCTGCCTTGCAGGCACCATTCGTTCCTGCAGCCCGCCTCCTCTCTGCCAGCAGCCCCTGCAGCTGCTTGCAGGTGTCCTGGCTCGCCCTGTCATCCTGCTGCATGCAAATGCAAACACAACAAGCAGCGCTATGCCCAGTCCACTCGACTTGCATGCAACTCTGCAGCCCACCTGCTCTCCGCCAGCGCCCCCTGCAGCTGCTGACAGCTGGTCTGGCTGGCCGCCAGGTCCTGCTGAAAGCTGGAGGCCTCCCCCTCCAGGTGGCTGCACTCCTTCTGCAGCTTGGCCAGCAGATCCTCCACGCCCTGGCGGTTGGTGTTCTGAGCCATCAGCTTGGACAGCTGCACACACAGGGCGGCGAGTCAATGTGCACAGCTAAGTGTTTAAGTGGCCGCCAAGTGCAAAAGGGGCTGCAACAGGTGTTGTGATGACATTGACCTCTAACACTGCCTCACCAGCGAGTCAAGGCCTTTGCATGCCAGCAGGCTGAGCAACGGCAGCAAGCATCACTGGTGTGCAACAGGCTGACACCTGCCCTCACCAGCGTCTTGATGGTCTTCTGGTACACCATGTTGCGCCGCGCCAGCTCGTGCTCAGACTGCTCCAGCACGTCATACTTGCGCCGCAAGCCCGCATTCTCTTCCAGCACCTCCTTGTTCCTGTCCACGAGCTTCTCTACCTGCACAGCACATGTGTGGAATCGTATACGAAGGCAATACATGGCTCCTTCATTAAAACATTCAATCACTCGGTGACCAAGACAATGACGACCCGACAGTCTCCATTTTCCCTCCGTTAAAGGCAAGAGTCTGGAGCTGTGCAGACCAACAGCCTGCACATTGCAGACTCATTGCTCGCTCATGTGAGACACAGCAGCAAAGCCCCTTGATACATAGCAGCAGGCTTGTCTGCAGCACACTGTCTGGTAGCAAACATACCAGCTCCAGGCAGCACTGCACAAGCAGGGCCGACATGTCCAGCACCTTGCGGGGACTTGTGCAACACTTAACGCGCTGCACAGCTCACACAACTTCTGGCGTCCCCACTAGGGCCAACCTTCCCACCCTTGAATAACATGTTGCTTGGGTGCACCTGGTCTGCACACTGCTGTGCCTGGCCTCACTGTTAACCATGCTGCAGTACCTGGCCTCACCCCACCTGGCGCAAGTGGCACCTCATACCTGCGCTCATCTGGTCGTCCACCACCTCACGCCTGCCCTTGCAAACATTATGACATTGCAGCATGTCCCCTCCCCAGGCGTTTCAGTGCCGCTGTCTGCTGATGCTCCTGGATGATGCAGCATGGGAGACCTCAAGCTGTTCTGGCGTACAATGGCCAACAGGCACCTTCACGACAGCCCAGACCCATCACGAACACCTATGCCCGATCATGCAAGACAGTGTCCTCTTCCTGCACAAAGAGTTGTTTTCGACAAAAACGCCTGATTCTGACAGAACCGCCTTGCGTAAGAATGTCAATGTTCATCAAATCCGCAGCAAGACAGAGCTTTTCACCAACCATACTAGCTCATCAAGTAAAGTCCTCGAACACCCACATGCACGAGTGGCGCCCCGTCCCTGCTCATGCCTCCAGCCTCTAGTTTCCCAACTCCTGCTGCAGAAGGCCATGCCACCATCTCGCCCATCCAGCCCCACCTGGCGCGACTGGTACCTCATTTCAGCATCCATCTGCTCGTTCTCCAGGATGGTGCGCTTGGTGAGCGTCTCCAGCTGGTTCTCCGTGAGCTTCTGCATGCGTTCCTTGGTGTCCCGGACGCGTGCAGCAGTCTCCTTCTTCCAGTGGTCCTTGTCCTGCACATGCTGCCTCTCCAGGTCGCTGCAGGAGGGTCTCGGGGTCAGTGGACATTCTGTTGGTGGCAGACAGCCTGGCGGCTGCTTCTTCTGGCCTCATGACGACAACATGTGACAAGTCCCTGCTCACCAATAGTCAGCTGTCATGGCTGTTATGGTGACCAGCTGTCAGGCCCACAGTCCAAGCTCAGCTTGCAGCGTTGACTGGTCCCCTAGTACTGCCCAACCTGAATCCAATTGGCAACAGCCTTGCACCCAGCATCCAGGACAAGCTAGGGAGGGCTATCCTCATGCCACAACAGCCACCAGACAATTGTGAAGCAGGGCTTCAGACCACACCCCCAAGGCCGCCCCACCTGATCTGTTTGTCGAAGGCCTTGCGCTCGGCAGCCAGCGTGTCCAGCAGCTGGCGGTGCTGCAGCTCCAAGGTGTCCTTCTGCTCTAGGAACTCGCGGCTGGTCTTGACCTGCACCAATGCTCCTCTGTTAGGTGCCAGGCCTGCCACATTTGAGTTGGCGGACAAGCCTGGTGATTAGCACCACTTTCAGGCGATGGAGCACGCCCAGCGCCAGGTCAAGGCCAACCGCCAGGGCAGTGGAGGGCAGCCTGGGCGCTGTCACAGTCTGGCCTGTGCTGTTGTTGATCTGCAGCAAAGCATATGCACCAGCGGTGATGCATGTCTGTTACCAGCCGCAGCTTGCGGCTGGTCTTGGAAGTGCAGCTGACTTTTGCCGCAGGTGAGGACGTGAGGCTGCTGGCAGCGAGCATCAAACCTCTGTCTTTGTCATCAGCAACATCTGATGGTGTCAAGTGAAGTAAAATTCAGGCCTCAAGACGAGTCTTGCGGCGCAGTGAGCCTGCTGCTAGACACTGCACATGCGACCAGCGTGTGGACTGCACCACCAGGTCCCGTCAGCTTTATGATGTTACCTTGCGCTCCATCTCCACCAGCATCCCCTCGTGTCGCTCCTGCTGCGCAGCCTTCTCCTGATGCAGGCGCTCCACCTCCGCCTGCACAGCACCACAGAGCCAGGGCGAGTCCGGTGCTGTGACTTGCTGACAGGCTGTGTGCCGTGCTACCACCACCAGCACAGCAGCACAGAGGCATGCTCACTGCCCATATAGCCCACCTCCAAAATTCATCTCTGCCTACAGGTCACATCACGCAAAGACATGACGCCCACCGTCATCAAGCCCTGTGGCTTGACCCAAGATTGGCTTTCTTGCAGCCCTTACAAAATCTTTTTCCCTCATGTAAAAGCACGCCCTGCTCACCGCGGTGCTCTCCCGCAGCCCCTCCAGCTCCACTTCCAGGTCCTCAATGCGCTGCTCCAGGGCAGCCCCCGCAAGGCTGCGCGCTTTGAGCTCGTTGGTCAGGAACTCATTGATGTCGCGGAGGTTGACCTTCTGCACCTCCAGCTCCTCGCAGAGCTTCACGTTCTCCACCAGCAGCAGCTCCCCGCGCTCCTGGTACCTGCACTCAGGATAGATGGGTGCTATGCCGCTGACTTCACCAGAAAACTAAGTGTCAGCCAGATTGGTCTCCTCATAGAGCTTCATGTTGGCCAACCAGCAGCAGCTCGGCACACTCTTGGTTCCTGCAAGCAGAACGCATGACCTCCAAATTGCTGAGGCTGGCTCTGGACAAGTATCTGCAGGCTGAATGCCCACAGCAGCAGTCCCGTGCGCCTCTGATGCCTGCAGGCAAACAGGGGTCATACGGCAGAGCTTGGTGCTGCGCTCCTGCAGCTGCAGGTGCCCTGGCTGGGTCCTGCGGGCAGCACAGGTTGCCGGCACGCCGTCTCAGTGACTGAAGTGTATCACACACACTGTCCACCAGCAGGGCCCCCACCCCGCGTCCTGTGCCTGAACGCAGGCAGCTGCACAGATGTACAGGTGCAGCCCAGGGTGACCAAATCAGCACCTACATGTAGCCCAGAAGGTCCCCCCAACCAGAGGTATGCATGCAGGACAGCAATGCAGTGCAAAGCTGCACCAAGCCTGCAACAGCTGCTGATGTCCCAGCTGCTGCATTGCCCCTGTGCGCACCTGACCAGGTGCCCCTTGAGGAGGGTGACAATCAGCTCCTTCCACATGCAGGTATTTCATAAGGGGGACTTGGCTGCTTTGCAAGTGGCATTCTGCTTGCTCAGTCAGATGGTAGCAGAGCACTGCGAGGCTGGACCGACAACAGTCTCCTCAGCAGTCTTCCCTCGCACAACCCAGCGCTGGCATCACCATATGTCTGCCTGCTTGGTCTCCAGCTGTTTGGCGGAAGTCAGTCACCCCCAAGTCCGCACCTGCCCAGCCTGCTTTTGAGGTAGGTGATGACGAGCTCCTTTTCCACCAGCTCCCTCTCTTCATCATCTGCTCCGGTTTCCTCAGCCGGGGCCTTGGCAGGTGCCTCCTTTTTTGGCGGCATGGTTTCCTGTCACCTGTGACTTGCCTTGGCCTGCAAATTTGCAGCAGAGGGCAGGTGAGACCACCTGATGCAATGGGGTGCTGGTCAGATGGCATACATACATACCTGGCCGTTATTTGCAGGTCCTCAGCACCACCGCAGGTCCACAGGTTGGGTTGAGAACAGTATAACCGACCAGATAGGTCAAGACCAGACAAAAAATCGCATCGTGCAGAAAGTGCACTCCAGCTAGGCACTCACAGCAAAACAAAGACGATCACAACCAAAGCAGTTCTCAGGACACACGCTGGCAGACCAACATAATCGAGGGTGAGCACCTCTCCCGCCCCCCCCGCGTAGCCTGACAGTACCGGTAGTTGCCTTGGCAACATCAACCACACCCAGCAAAGGACGGCTCGCACAAGAAAGGAGACTTGAAGCTGTGCAAGGCCTCAGCAGGATTTCTTAGCGGCACTCACAACTGGTCGTCAGCAAGCCTGTGTGTATCCAAGGGGCTTCAACGATAGGTATGGCCCTGGCCTCTTCGGCAGAGGTCATGCACAGCAAGTTGCTTTGGTGCTGGTTGCAGAGAACCAGGCGGTGTGCATGAGGTGGCCGTGAGAATCAACTCACTTCCTGTGTAGCCTGGTACACTGCCCTGGTCTGGTACACTGGCCTGGTAAAGCCTGAGCAGGCCTTCACATGAGGTACATGTGCTGGGTGGGTAGCCTTGTATTGGGTTGAGATGCCATGTCATTGTGTCTTTGCTGCAGCATGCTTTGCACTTTGGCCTTCAAACCTCATGCTTTGCTGTGGGAGGCAGAAGGGACTTGAGAGGCCCACCTGTTGTTGATGCAGTGCCTGCCACCTAGCACGCTTTTATTCTGAATACTGCTATCGAGGTGCCTGAAAGCAGCTCTTCTGGGGGCCAGCCCAGCCACAACTTTGTCTGCAAAAGTACTGTGCCCCGGCCTCGGAATCAGTGTCTCTGTTTGGCCTAACAAATTCTAAAATGCTGTGGTGACCTGCTGAAAAGTCAACTCGAAAAGACAAAGTGTGCAAATCTCGGCGGCACAGCAAGAGCTTTGGAGCAGGTGGCATCAGACTCGTGAGGCAAAGGCATGCGTCCATGGCCTCACAGAACACTCGCATGGCTGTTGGGCTAGTTGGGCTCATCGTGGCCGGGTGCAGCCTACCACTGCTGCTATCGCAGCTCAGCAAGGTGGGGACATTCAACCATAGCAGCAGTCTCAACATAAAAGCCTGCTCGGGATGACATCCAGATCTGTTTGTCATTGACTTGGCTTGTTGCTGGACATAGGATAGTGCGCAGCATGTCCTGGCCTTGGCAGCATGCTGCAGGAATCTGCTCTCATTGCATGTTGCTGCCAGAGGAGAGCCTTGCTGCATACAGAACCTCCTGTCCTTCCCGCGCAGATTGATTCCAGCAAGCCCTTGGTAGGCCAGGCCACCATCAGGGGAGCGTACACAAACACAGGCTCTAGAGACGCAGGTCCAGACCCTGACGCAGCCAAGTACCACGGTGGCAACAGTGAGCGCAGTGCAACATGACAGGCCTCAAAGCTCTGCTCAGCTGCTGGAGCCTCTGGCGATCTCAGGCTGTGCAGCCTGCTATAGGCTGGCTGAGCACCTTTGTTGCCTTCTGCAGGAGAGCAGTGAGAACTAGGTTGTGCAGAGACACTCATGGCACCTCAGCAAGGGGGATGCAGCAGCAGGCAGCATCTGCCTCTTGCAAGCTCCTCAGGCTTCCACCGCCGGGCTTTGAGTGTACGGCAGGCAGCTGTAAGTTGCCAGATCGACCCACAGCCTGGACCAGTCGGTGTCAATGTGCGCCAGCAGCAGGCCTCTGAGTGTAGGCAGCAAAGGCGCCGCTTGAGAACACTGACAGCTGCCTCAGGCCAAAGGCAGCATCATGGGCGACCTGAAAAGCGCTGCCAAGCACCACAGGTAGGTGCTGCTGTAGGCAGTTGCCACCATGCTGTGCGTCCTGCATGCCAGCTGTGGATGTCATCCACGGCGTGCATGATGACTGCTTGGCTGCCTGGGCTCCCTTTGCGCTGCTGCAGCTACCTTTCCGTCTCTTGGCTTTGGACAGTGGCACAGGTCGCCGTCGCATGATTCTGTCAGTGTGTGGATGACGGCCGCGTCTTCCCATTGCAGGCAACCCCACCTGACATGGCTCAGCGAGCCCAGCAGGCTCTGGCAGGGCTGATGTGCGCCATGCAGCTCCTGCTGTGCCCGCTGACAGCTGACCTTGCGCTGCCAGCTCCAGCGCAAGCAGTACTGAAATCGCCCAATGCCCAGATCCCCCGCTCAGTAGATGCAGCCCTGCGCAGGTGTGTCTCACCATGGGGTCTCAGTATGTGGGCTTGCTGCTTGATGCCCAATGTAGTGTTGACTGTTGAGAATGCCTCTCATCATGTGGTGCTACAAGCAAGAGTTGGAGGCCTGAAGTTATCCTCCATTGCATGGGGCTGCTTGAAGTTTTGCTGTGCCCGCAAGCCACACTCTAGACACGACCTATGCAAATGATCTGGGCTGCGCTGTTGTGATGCGCTGGAGGAACAGCGCGGCAAATGACTGCAAGCAGCAGCCTGCTTGTGCACGCCAGCTGCTGCAGAGCCAGCTGGTCACCCCATGTAGCACGGCTGTCATACACCTGAGGCTGGCGCTGTCAAGCTCAAGAGTCTGCTCTTCAGCTGGATGACTGTGGCGCCCTCTGCAGCCACGAGACCCCAAGCATAGCATACTATGTGCTTTGACCCTTGACTTGTGTCTTCAGGTCTATACCTGCCTTCAATAACGATCTTCGGGAGGTGCAGAACCGGATGGAGGACGTTGCCTTCAAGCTGCGCATCCCCCAGCGCAAGCCTTGGGGCGGCATGACAGAGAATGTGTCCCGCTCGCAGAAATTGGTTGCTCAGAGGGACAAGGTGAGTATCAGAGGGACACAAAGAAACCTGCCAAGGGGTGTGAAGGATCGAGGCTGCATAGAACCCCAACACTCTGCACATGCTGCAGGTCATGAACGGCGTGGCGCCAGCAGACATGCCACGGGCAGAGGAGTTCCTCAGCAACATCAACCTGAGCCTGGGAAAGTGCCTCATTGCCATCGACCTCAAGTGAGCAGTCCTGCATGAGGACGTGTGCCGCCCGCCCGCCTCACAGCCACTCAAAGGTCACTGCCCTCCGTCTGTCTGCAGAGACGCTGACAAGGTGTCGATCAGGACGGCAGAGGTTCTCAGCAATGTGGCAGGGCTGGAGCTGCTGCAGGCGCCGGGTGTGAGCTTCATCATCCCCAAAGAGTACCGCAGCCTCCCCCAACTGAAGGGTGAGCATGCCATGTGTCTAGTCTAGGCCAGCTTTTGGCTGGCCGGGCTCTCGCTTTAAATGAAGGTGTTTGCGCTGAGCAACGCTCATAAGAGGGCAGGCCGCGCATGTCTTGTGTTTCCAGACCCCCCACCAGTTCGCCAAGTCTCGGCACCGTGACGGCAACTGACCCCTGCCAGAGCTTGGACTGCAGGGCGGGCAGTTGTGGACCTTACTGTGGAGCGTGCAGCATCCACGCAGGGCTTTGTGCTCAATGCTGGTGGCGGCCCCCAGAGGCTGGCCCACATGCAGCTGACAGTGGATGGGTGAGTCTTGCCTGTCACCAGTCCAATGCAGACTAATCTCAGTGAAGGTGCAGCTGACAGTGCGTGGATGAGCTTGGCCCGCCTTCAGTCTGGCAAGGGCTCCTACCAATCTTGGTGCAGCACACGGGTGAAACGTGTGTCTGGTAGCATCTGGTGCTGGAGGCCAAGTAGCAGCTGATGGCAGTGCTCAGCAACTGTGTCAAATAACACGGCATGGGCCACTGTTAGCAGTGCTTGCAACCACACTGCTGCATGTCTGTGCCTCCACGCATCACCTGCCAAGCAGGTGGCTCCATGCGAGCTGCAGCCCTCGGCTCCATCAAACCCTTTGGTGTCAGTGTACTAGGCGCAGTCCTTGTGTATGCCCTGACACAGAGCGCAGCACCTGTGACTTGGTATGAGCTGTGCCTGCTGCTGTGTAGTTACTCCGCCCCAGTGACTGCCGGCAATTTTGTGGTCAATGTCCTGGACGGGTTTTATGACGGCAAGGACATTGGGGTTGACTACTCCTCTGCCTACATTGGCAGGGGCTCTTCAACAGGTGGGGCTGAATGTTCTTTGGCCTGCGGCATCTGCTGGGCTGCTTGATGTGGAACTGACATCAGCATGAGATCTTCCGCCTGTGAGTTTGGACACTGGCACACGCCCTGAGGTCCGCTTGCCCTGGCCCAAAGCCATTGTTGCCCAGGTGGCCAACCTTGACGACCAGCCTGGTATAATGAAGCAAGAAGGCAGAGGATGTTTGCAGCTCATTACCTGTAGCCCTGCAGTCTATGGCCAAGGCCGCCGCCAGCTCACTACATGGGTGCGTCCTTGCAGGAAGGCTGCTGCCACTGGAGATCCTGCCAGCAGGACAGTTTGACCCTGTGTACCGGCTACCAATCAGTGTATCAGGTGTGGTCAACATTCGAAGCTCTGTGCCTGGAAACGAGAGAATTGAAGCCAGCAGCAGCAGTGCGCAAGCCCCGCTGATGAGGGCAAGGTTTGCAGGGGCTGCAGCTTTGAGCGCTGCCTGCGCAGTGTCTTGCCTGTGCCTGGATACAGCTTTCATGCTGGCTGGAGCAACCAAACTCTTGCTAGAGGGGCATTTTGATTTCAAGCTCACCCTGGCCCCTGCAGCCGGGGAGCTGCCCACATTGCCGCTCAGCATCTATGGGTCGCTTGCGATGGGCCATGCTCCCAATGGGGAGGACGGCTCGCAGTCTGCAGAGGAGTGGTTCATTTACAAGGTGTGCCATCAGTTTGGTTGTGGTTGTGGAAATGTAAAGTGTGGATAGTGGTGTGCACAATGTAGCTGGTGGTGTGCACAGCACGAGGCAGACATCAAGTGTTGCCTGCACACAAGACATGCACCTCCCAACACCCCACCACTGACTGACCTAGAGCTCACTCTTTGCCCACCTGTAAGGCGGTCTAGCTGGATGCTGCCTGAGATGCGGTGCAGATGCTCGTGTAAATGGCTGCCGTGCACAGATGCTGTGTCATGTGGGCCCTCTCAACTCAGGCCTGCACCACTGACAGTTTCTTTACCTGGCTGCAGTTTGACAGGGGCTCATCTGGCTTGGCCGGGCTCAGCTTCGATGAGGGAGAGTTTGGAGTGTTTGGCTATGTGACGGGTGGGAGCGATGTCATCCCACAACTGGGCACTGGCGACAAAGTCATCAACGCCAAGGTCGTTTCAGGGGCTGACAAACTCTCACGCTAACACGTACAAGGGCTGACAGGCTGCTATGCTGACAACCCATGCACTTGTGCTTTGGTTGGGTGACCGTCACCAGATCAGTCCTGAACAGTTTTGAAACGTGTTGCCAGGTCAATGGCGCCTAGAGATAGCTGGCTCGAAAGAGTTCTCTTTCTCAGGCGTCTTCTGAAACACCGCCATAAGCAGACTGGGGGACAAGCTGTGCCGCCTGCTGCAAGTTTGGTGACAGCTTTGGCAATGTCAGCGGAGTAGCTGCCATACTACTGCCAGGGACAGCTTCTTGAGCTGAAAGTGCTTCTGGGTTCTGAAACAGCTGCAGACGAAGAGGCAGCCCATAAAGGTTTTGCACATCAAGCGTGGCCATGTGCACACCCATGCACAGAAAGCAGTTATCTTGTGGGCTCCACCAGGCGGTGAGGTCACCTGGCTCTAGGCCAGACCCATGAGACTGGCCTTGCATGCTTTTATGGGGCATCACGCAGCGACTGCAGCTAGTTGATGGACTCGCACTCCAGCAATGGATCCCCGAGCAGGTGTGTGAATGCATCAGGCCTCACACTTTGCAAGCTGTCCTGCGCACAGCATTTGAGCTTCAGCAGAGGAACTTGTGGCGTCTCGGTCCTGGCGTGACTGCATGGCTATCCTCAGCCTGTTGCTCAGGATCAATGAGGTCCCCTGGAAGGCCATTCAGCTGCATGGCTGATGTCAAATTGTCTTTGACTGGGCATCTAAATGCAGCTGACAAGCTCAGGCACAGATTGGCACAGGGTAGATTGGCCACAAGAATGCCGATCACGGACCAGAAGACCCTCAGGCTGCCATGACCTGATAAGCATGCCAGATCTGGATCTGGAGCAGTTCAGGGTTGGCAGCCTGCCATCACTGTTCTACATACCAGACTTCCTCCCAAAGGTCCAGCAGGACAGCCTTGAGCAGAAGATCACCAGCGCCAAGGCCCAATGGACGCAGGTGATTGCAGGCAACTTCTGCATCACAAAACAGCTCACAGTGATGCTGTGTATGGCCTGATGCAGTCCCCCTGCCGGTGCACTCACCTCTTTGCAGGCAGTGCTGGCCTGCTGCTCTGCAGCAGTGGAGCGCCGCAGCAGACCTGTGTCTAGCTTCCGTCAGAGAAACACTCCAGTGTGCCTTGCAGGTGTCTGGCAGGCGCCTGCAGAACTTTGGGGGCGCTTTGCACGAGAAGTGGGGTGGCCTCATTCAGGCGCCCCTGCCGGGCTGGATGCAGTCCCTCGTGGACACCATTCAGCAGCGCACTGCCGTGTTCGACCCCGCAGCCAACCACGTCCTGCTGAACGCATACAGCCCAGGGGAGGGCATCATGGTGACACACTTCAAAGTGATGGTCAGCTGAGGCCGCTGCAAGGTGCACCTGAGACCTGTGCTCGGCCTCCTGGCAAGGGCTGTAGAGAGGGTTTGCTGAGTACCTTCAGCATGTGACATCTGTGCACAGGCCCTGCACAGCAAGGTCTGCAAGGGGGTGTGCAGACTGCCATTAGATTGTGACGCCTGTGCATGGGCCTGTATGGCAAAGTCTGCAGAAAGGATTGCTGAGACCCTTCAGCATGTGACATCTGTGAGACGCCTTCACGGCCAGGCACTTGCTGATCACCATATTGGGCTTGGCAGGGGCATTGCTATGTCTGTTGCTGAGCTAGGCAGCCACAGGAACAGCACCAGCACCTTGTGGCTATTCAGTCATGAGCCCTCCCAAGGCGCTTCACGTTGTTGCAAGAGAGGCACTGCTGCTGTGCACAGGCTTGGGCAGTGTCACACCACTGGATGTGCCTGGTTGTCTCTGATGGACAGTACTGCGTCTCGCCACACCATCTGATGCAGCTGGCAGTGCTTAGTGTGGCCTTGATGCATATTTTCATACTTTGCCTGCATGGCCACCGTCGGATGCAGCACAATTGTGATGGAGCCTGGCCTGTCTGCCTGCAGCCGCATGAGGATGGCCCCGTCTATCGCCCTGTGGCCTGCATCTTGTCGCTGGGCGCAAGCTGCGTCATCAGGTTTACATCCAAGCCATCTGAAGGTGGGGCCCTCTGAAAGCTGCAGCTCGCCATAGCCCTGCGGCCTCTCGCTGCTGCTGCCCAATGCACCCAAGGCCTTGCTGCAGCCGGTCTGAATGCTGCACAGGCAGTCACACAGTCTGCAGAAAGAGTGCAGCAGGCTGGGCTTGCCTGAGGGACCAGGCAGGCCATGAGAATGCATCGGGCTGTGTTTTCCTGAAGGAACACGCAGGCCCCCGCTTCTCATGAGTTCGGTGCCAAATCTCCAATAGCACAGGCAAAAGTATGTACTTTTGTCAGCTGCGCCATCTCCCTGACACCTTTGCCAACACAGACAGCGCTGCTGCAGGCAAGCAGGCACAGCTGAGGGAGTCAGTGGCAGTCCAGCCAGGCAGCCTCTTGGTCTTCAGAGATGAGGCCTACACTGCCAGCCTGCATGGCATCATGGAGGTGGGAAGGGCCTGTGCCTACAAGGCTGCCACTTGCTAAAGGGTCTGCGCACTTGTGCTTGGTCCAGCCTGATGCTTCTGCAACATTTGACGCCTGAATGCCAGGCATTGCCGCACTAGTTCGTCCATGTTTTCAGGCTCACGCAGCTGGCAGCATGCGTTCTCTCTGCCTTTGAACATGTGCTGGGCTCAGTACTGCAGGTGGACGAGGACGTGTTGGATCACACCGTGGTGAACCTCAAAGCGTCTGGGCTGCAGCTTGGGGGCAGGCTCAAGCGTGACGGTCTACGCCTGTCGCTGACTGTCCGCCAAGTCAACAAAGTTAAGCAGAACCTTTTAAAGCTCACCAGTCGATAGCGGCACCCTCCCTGCCAGCTTCTTGCCAAGAGCACTGGCTGTCATGCATTACTACATTAAATGAGAGGGGAGCCTTCATTTCATTTTGATTTCGTGCTGAATTGTAGCTGTGTCTGGAATGTCAGTAAATGTACAGGACAAGAAGGGGTGGTGGCAGCAATGAAGGAGAAAGCAGCAGAGCGTGTTCAGCCCTTGCGCAGAGCATCCAAGCGCGCCTGCAAGTCATCCTCCACAGAGCTGCCCCCTGGCCCGCCGCCCCCACCGCCAGCTGCTGCTCCCATTGCCTCTGGCTCAGCTGCAACTCCTGCTGCTGGTGCTGCTTGTGCCACCGCCTGTTTCTGGCCAGGTGCATTGACCAGGTCGACGTCCAGGTTGACACCAATCTCATCGAGCACCTGGCTCACTAGAGTATTGGTTTCCTCCTCCTCATCTTCTGCCTGCAGTGCTCCAAACAGGCGGCTGCCGGACAAATAGTTGCTGGGGCCCCGCCATGTGGTTACAGGCTGCTCCCTCTTTGATGCACAAATGCCAGTTGTACCAAGACTGGTGCCTGAGCTCATGAGCAACCTCCTTGCATCAGTCTAAGGTTGGAAGCTTGGTCTTGCCCGCACAGGCCCTGACACAGCATGTCACACTGCCGTCAGGCTGCTGCAACATGACAGCGTCTGGTCACCTCAAAGGCGTCGTCAATGGCATCCCCCATGACCTCAGAGGTCATCTCCATGCGCTCATTCTGGCGGTCAAACTCCATCATGATCCTTTGCAGCGCTGGCAGATTCATCTGCTTGTTCATCATGCCCATTGCCTGCAGGCAGCACCAGCTGCACATGAGGCAACCTTATGGGCTCCACGGGATGGCATACTGGCGGCCGCTGCTTTTATGACAGGCTGGCACAGCTGCCACAGTGGCAGGACATACTGGTTGCTGTAAGGGGTGCAGCAGCAGCAGGTAGGCTGTGAGCTGCTTCTCTGACACCTAACGTGTCCAGGCATGGAGGGGCCAAGACAATATTGCTAGGTCTGTTGCGCAGACTGTAGCTGAGGGGTGCAGGGCATGATTCAATGGCTCAGACAAATACTCCCTACCTGGCAGGCAGACTGCACAGCATAGAAGCACGCATGCTGGCATTGCAGGGCAGCTTCCTCACCTTGGTGGCCCCCTTCATTGCATCTGCCATCGCCTGTGTGGATTTGAGCGTCTGCAGCAGCAGGCAGAGCTCATCAGCCTCGCAGCCAAGCCCGGCAGGACCTGCGCCAGAGCTTCAGCCAGGCAGCGCAGCCTAAGACAGTAATTCATGTGCAACGGCAATCAAGCGGTGCAGCACAGGTCAGCGCCCAATGCAGCAGAGCTCCAGCCAGGGACCGCTCTGGTACGGTGCAGGTCACACAATTGCACAACCTGGCAGAACACACCAAAAGTGACAGACAAGTCTTCTGACATTGGAGAGCAGGTGACAGCAGGCCATGCAGAACACCTCTGACTTGTGGGGCAAAGGGCCCACCTGTATTCTGAGGGAGACTGCCTGCAGCTGGCCCTTAAGATTGTACATCTTTGTGACTGCATGCCTGTTGCGTATCAAGGACTTGGCCATAACCTTGACTGCGTCCTGCAGCAAGCGTGGCAGGATCACAATTTTTGTGTGCAAGCCGTGGCAGGACAGTGTCAAATGGCAGAGCTCACGCCAAACGGCCACATGTTTCCCCCCTAGCCAACTGCCCCCTCTGTGCTGAGGCTGCTGGTCACCACCAGCTGGTGTTAGGTTGTGCTTTTTGCAGCTGCCAGACCCTGCCTACCACATGCTCCGGCTGTGCTTGGGTTGTCCTTGAGAGAGACCAGGCCGTCCTATACCCTACATATTACGCATGGCTGCAAGAGAGCAGCAATTGTTCCATGCAAAGAGGACCTGCTGCTGCACCAAACCCCGGTTGCCGGACCACGCTCAGCTTTTTGCAGCCCCTGATGCCCAGCGACCCAAGATCTGCCAGTCCATGGCCGTCCTGTTGTAGCCTCTGCAGAGCCAGGGCTCTCTCACCACAACAGCTCACACTGTCACCATTGGCCCTGGGCTGAGGCTGTGGCAGAGGCCAGGCTGCCCCCATGAAGAAGTCCACTGCAGCGTACTGGGTGCTGCCGTCTGGCCTGGGGCAGCCGCCGCCGCTCCAGAATGTTTGCAGTGGGCGCCCCACCCTCCCACAACCCCGCTCACCCCATGCCCATGCTTGGCAGGACCCTCTATGGCCATCCAGCTACCTCAGCAGAAGCTGAGGCCGCAAAGTCAGTGCTGCAGCCCCCTGTGGCAGCCTTTGTGATGGTGTCTAGTCCTGCACACAATCTGTTTCTGGTTGGCGGTCTGAGGGCTTTCCCCCTTTCCTGTATGTCCCCAATGTGACCTCTACAGTGTCACAGCCCCCTCACTGAGCCCTGACACTCACCATCTGCCCCTGCTTGGCTGTCTTCTTGATCTCTGCAACTGTGCGCTTCTCCTGTGTTTGCAAAGCTGCACGCTCCCGATCCAGCTCCCGAATGGCTTTGTCCAGCATGCGCTTATTTTCCCGAAGCAGCTCTGCAGCAGTAGTGGGTCATAGACGTCAGTTGCAGCAGCACTCAAGAGTCGACTGCTCCTGTGTGGTCTTGTCCAACATATGTTTTCCCTCCCCACAGCAACTCTGCAGCAGCTTTGGTGACACACAAGTCAACTGCAGGCTTCACAGTCTGACTGGTTTTGCATTGCATCGCCCAGCATCTGCTTGGTCTCCAGTAGCACTCTACAGCAGCAGTAGCGACGACAATGTCAGTCAGCAGCAGCGTCCACCGCTCCTGTGTTCCCTGGGCCAGCATGCCTTGTCCCCCCTGCAGCAGCTCTCCAGCAGTCCTGACGGGGCCACAGCTCCTGCACAGCTGGGTGCAGTGTGCACCCGCTTTTGCAGCAGATGTGCACCAGCACGAGGGAAAGCGGCATCCCTCGTGCTGGTGCGGAGGCTGCGAGGGAAAGCGGCATCCCTTGCAGCCTCCGCTTTCCCCACAGCATGCACACCTCTCCCGCAGCAGCTCTGCAGCAACGGCTGCACAGCCGTAGCAGGGGACAGAGACTGAGCTAAGATGTGAAAGGTGAGCAACAGCAGCACTCGTCTGGCCTTGCAGAGTAGCTCTGGCCTCAGCAGCTGGCAGGGCTGGGCCTGCTTGAGGCTATGATTTCAGGTGCGCCCGGCAGATTCCCCTGGCCATCCAGCAGGCCTCAGTGCAGACGTTTCATCAAGCAAGCTCCTATCAGCTGCAGCATCAAGAGCAGCTGTGCCCTTAGGCCAGCATAGCTGAGCTCCTGAAGTGGTGCACTCTGTTCTTGCCGGGGCAATGGGCCACACTGATGCTGCCATGCAGCCCTCAAGATGCGCCTGTCATTGCTCCTGGCTGTGCCTTGCCTTGCGGAGTCTTCTTTTTTGCGAAAAGGAACGCCATGATCGGTCTCTGGCCCACTCTCCTGAGCCTTCAGCTCCCTGCAGATCCTTCTGAGGGAGAAAGTTTGGCTCTGGGGTCTCCCGGTGCCTGACTACTGATGGGTGGTGACTAAAACTACCCGAAGAAGCTGTGCCAGCTTGCAGGCTTTTGAGAGGAACCCTGCAGGAAATAATCCACAAACCATTTCTGTTCCGAAACCATGTTTGCAGTTTGCAAGGCAAGAGATGCGATGGCCACCATAGGATTGCCCAACCTCCCTATCCACACTTGTCCCCCCAAGAAAAGGGACAAGAAGAAGAGCCATGCTGCCTTGCCAACCAGCCCCACTTCTCTGCATTCGATGTCAAAGCGGGAGCTGCTCGCCACGACTGTTGCCGTGACCCTGGGCTTGCAGCAGTTTGCTGAAGCAGATGCCCTGGAGACGGAGCTGAGGGAGTCAGGCATGAAGCAGGTGCGACCGTCTTGTGCCTGCCTGCCCTGATCAGTGCATGACAAGCCAGCGCCCTCTGAGCATGCATCCTTGAAGATCACCAGGCGCGACTCTGGCCCTCAGATATTTTCCCCGTGAATTTTGCTGGCCTGCCAGGCTTTATGCTGTACCCTGAGCATTTGATCTATCTGCAAGGACCTGCCTGATGCCGTCCGCAGCACACGAGGGGCAAGAAGGCTGCCTCCTTCAACCTCTGCCCACCCTGCCTTTCCACCTTGTCCTGTCGAGCTGTGCACTGCATCTACACAGTCTCAAGCAAGAGGGTGCCATGCATCAACCTGCCTTTTGCCTGCTGTGGCATTGGGATGACCATGTATGCCTTCGCTCACATACTGTGCTGCCTGCAGCATTCACCTGCCCTTACCTGTGGCTGTTGCGACTCCGCTGTCTGACAAGCACTGTGAGTGTTGTGCCTGTATCCTCAAGCAGTGGATGGCCAGACATTAAGCTGGCGTCCCGAAATGTGTTCCTGACTGCTCGTTCATGTCTGCAGCCCCCTGAGCTGCTCAAGCGGTACTATGACCAGACACAGGAGCTGCATGGGCACATGCGTGCCATTCTGGACATCAAGGGCGCGCCTGACTCCAATCCTGCGGCTGTCAAGGCTTTTGGGCGGGATGCCAATGAGTGAGCTGCGCCCGACACACTGCAAAGCGCATGCAGCTGGCTGAGTGGACGCAGCGCGCAGGCCTGCACTTGCTGCACTGGCAAACCTCAGCTGGCTGTCAAGCAGATTGCCCCAAAACAGGTTGCTGCAAACAGCAGACCTGGACCTGCAGGCTGCAGCTAACTGCACGACTGCCTCCCACAAGGCTGCCTGCTGCGTACCAAGCCAATGTAGCGTCAGGGAGGCCCCCCTCATCTGGAAGCTGCAGCTCAGGGGTTGAGCTGGGAGGGCATCATCTCGTGAAACTCACAGCTGCAGCCTGTGTGCTGGGCAGCACGGTGCTGCTGATTTGTGCCCTGGATCCCTGCAGCTGGAGTGCAGACTATCGCCGCCTGGTGTCCCCCAGCCGCAAGTCCTTTGCTGAGACCTACGGTGAGCAGCGCCAGGCAATACTGTATCTCAGCCTCTGACCTCCCCAGCATCTAGCTGACGATCTGCAGCCAAATGTGCAATGCTCTGTGAATATTCTTCGATTGGGCCAGCGCCCTCATGCCCAATCATGCACGTCTGGGGTATTGGGCAGCAGCTCCCTGTGTGCGCTGCAGCCTCAGTGCCTTTCGCAGTTGCCCCTGTCTGACCAACGCACTGGTGCCTGCAGGAGCCATCAATGCACTCCAGGGTCAGGTATGAGCAGCTGCTGCTGTTGCAATCTTACCCTGGCAAACACCAGGCTTTCTTAGCATGTTGACGTCAGGCATTTTCACCATCCCCGCACACTTTGGCCTGCTGCCAACTGATGACCCTGACGACAGGCATGGCCTGCTGCTGCAGCTGAATGCAGGCAAGCTGGACAAGGCGCTGCCCAAGAAGCTGCGCGAAAACTTGGAGAAGAGACTGACGGTGAGTGCTGGTCCTGGGAGCCTGCATGGGACTGTTCATTGCGTGCCTGTGCCAGCATTACCCATTGGCTGTGCTGTGCCAGTAGGCTGTGCAGGCCACGCTACTTCAGTGCCTGTTCCGGGCTGCACAGACTGCACTGCATGGGTAGTGTGCACTGGGCCACACTGCATGCGGGTGCAACTGCCTGCGCTGGCAAGGTCAGTTGGCTGTGCTGCAGCAGTGGCAGGCGAGGGCCTTGCAGCATGCTTGCCTTGGGCCATGCTGCATGGGAATGTGGGCGGCTGGGCCAGCCATCTGCATTGCCTGCATTGCAGCACTGAGGTGCATGGGCCACACCATCAGGGATTGTGGCCCCTGCGGGGCCACATCGTGTGAGTGCCTCTGCCAGGAACCTGCATGGGCCATGCTGGATGGTAGGACAACTGTTCTAATCATTGCTGCAGGGGACCGTCACTGCCTCTGCCAGCAACTTCCATGTACCATGCTGCATGGCAGAGCCAGTGCCTGTGCTGACAGCCTTTGCAGCGTTGCCATTGGCATGTGATGCAGCTGCCCATATGGAGACCACCTTCGGCGGCATGCTTGTCTGAGCTGTGGGGAATTTTGCCATGCCATGCAAATGTCTACAGCATTAGCTGGGGTTGCACATGGAGCATGCAATCGAACATGGTGACATGCTGCAGGTGGCCGAGAAAGCTCTGAAGCGTGAGAGATCCCAGCTGACCTGATGGGCTTAAAACTACAGTTCACTACGTGCTTTTACTGCATTGACACCAGCAACTGCAAGAGATCCTGATCCCATCATGTGGATGATGTGTCGTAGCTGATGAGCTGAGAAGAGAAGACATTCTGAGAGATGACTGACCATGATAGGTCATATTATCACAGGCCCTGTGACACTCTGCAACTAGACCCCAAGAATTGAGTCTCTTGAGCCGCTTTGTTGAACTCGCTTCCAGAGGCATGCACTTGGCGCCAAGCCAACAGCCCGGAAGAAAGAGGAAGAACATGAACAACGACGAGCAGCATTATCAATGGGAAAGGGCAAAGGTAGAATTTCAAGCTGTGGCTGCATGTTTTTGGAAGCTGAGGCAAGCTCTACTAGGAAGCCCCAGGAAGGGCCTGCAGGTGTGGGGCTCGCTCTCACTGGACCTTTTGTAGCTACGTGACCCAGCAGCCGGCTGCTCCGGCTGGTCACAGGATGATCCGGATACAACTCCCCTTGCACATGTCTCCCAATAAGGCCTGGCAGCTGCATTGGCCTTGACACTGCTGGCTGCTCTGCTGGCTGCTCTGCTGGCTGCTCTGCTGCTAGCTCTGCTGCTAGCTCTGCCTTGCAAGCCACGGGTGACCATGGTCACAACGCGCCCTCTGTTGGGCAAAGCACTTGGCATGGATAGCACGCTGCAGCTGGTTGGTCAAGAGTGCAAGCCTTGGCCTGGACACTGCAAACTGTTAGGCCCCCAGCTCTGCCTTGCAAGCGCCACATGTGTTACTGTGGGTCCGCGCCGCCCTAGGCATGCAGGTGACAAACAGAGCGCCAAACAGAACAGTTAGGACAAAACATGTGTGCTATGCTGAGTACATGTTGCAGCTTTCAAAGATAGTGCACATACATGCTGTAGCGCCATTTCTGGAGAGCTGCAGGTTGAGCACTGGATGAGGGACTGTCATTATTGCCTCGAGGAATGAAGATGCGCCCAACCCGACAGACATCTGGGTCAGCTACTTGACAGCATTTCCCCAACAGCCAGGCTACCACAGACAGTCTGATTCCCAGCTGAACAATGCCTATGCCGAATTTGTGCTTGCTCTTTATCTCTCCTATGTCAACATATGCAAACTTGCGCTTTGTGACATTCAGTTTTCCTCTGCAATCTATCTCAAGCTCGTCAGGTGGCATCATTCCTCTGCTGATGACATCGTCCAGCTCTTGAATTGAGTCGCTTGCATCAAAGTAGGGTTGGCCGTCCATGGAGCGGGCTGCACTTACTAGAGCAAGAATGCCAGGCCCATCACAGTTCTCCATCCATTGTACCTGTAAACAATTCATGAGAAAGCCTGTAGCCTGCAGCGTAAGTGCTGCCCTTGTACTGGTGAATAATGTGCTAGCCTGCAGCACCAGTTCACAGCATTCGGAGATGCTACCAACAGACTGCAAGCTGGAGGTAGCGAATGTCGAGCTCCTGCAGGCTTGAGGCAGCTTTCAGGAGGCAGGGCATCTGAAACAGGACCAGGGAAGAACTGCAGCATCCAGGTCTTGTGAGAGACAGCGTATAAGCAGATTGTCTGTCAAGGTACTGGCAGGCTCAGAGCTTCTCAAGAGCACAAGGGCCACTGCAGATGTGCAGCTGTCTGCTGAGTGCCCAGGCGACGTATGCAGTGTGGCAACAGCATGCGAGGCTGGCCACCCAGAGCATGCTGTCACAGGGGGCTGCAGGCTGATGATGCTGCTTGCTGCCATGGGTGCCTGCTCTGGGGTTGCCAGGTTAGCATATGTCCACTGGCAGCTGCTCATGCATGCTGCAGACCAGCGTGGTGCAGCATACGCAAGGATGCATTGAGATCCTTACCCTGTCCTCTTTGTCCGCTTTGAGATACTTCTGCACCCTGCTGAGGGGTTTGGATTGGCGCGACTTGTTGTCGAGCGTGCCAATGAAGTTCCCCAGTGCGGTTGTAGCGATAATTGCCTCAGCCTCATCCACCACCCAAGTGGCTTCAGGGGCCAGACCACTTCTCACAAGCAGCTTGGAGAACCTGACCAGGAGGTGCTCAATTTCCCGTCCTTGAACCAAGGCCTGCATGGAGGTGTGGCACCTGACTTGCACAGGTCATGCTTGACATGGCCCACCAGGCCTGCAGTAATGCCATGGAGGTAAGGCAGCAAGTGCTGACTTGCACACATCATGCTTGATGTGGCCTACCTGGGTGGCAGGTCTGATGAAAGCTAAAGCACCAGCGGCCTTGTTGGCACTCCTGTCAAACATGTCCTCTGGAAACAGGTGGCTGAAGTCAACAATGGACCTTGCCAGCAGCTGCTTTGAGTATCGTCCTCCAAACTGGCGAGAGATGGCGTCTTGCAGCTGCCTCTCAACTATGCCACCAGAGTCACGCTGCAGTGCCATGATAAGCTGCCGCTGTTCCTTCAGCCCCTTCTCCAAGTCACCCAGCCCTTTTCCCAGTTTGTAGTCCAACTGATGGAACTGCTCTTGGAAGTTGTGCTCCAACTGATGGTACTGCTCTTGGAAGTTGTGCTCCAACTGATGGAGGGCTTGCAAGATAGCATCTGAGTTGTTCATTGCAGCAGGATCAGAGGACGGAGTCAAGTTATCAGCTCCTCGTCAGCAATATTTTCATTTTTCAACAAGAAGAATAAGTGCATACGCCGGCTTGACCTATATAATAGGTCAGGAACCCTAGCGCGCCAAAGTTCCCCAGATCCATCTTCATGCAGCACTACCAAGTGCCATGCTCAGTACAGCAGCTACATCAACCATGCCATCAGCCTGGGGCTGGCTGGGGACTACATGGCACAACTGCATAGCAATTGCTCCCCAGACAGTCCCCCTTCACTCAGAGCCGCCATTAATCAAGTGTAGACACCTGTCAGGCGTGGTGGATGATCTCCAGCCAGTGCCAGTCTCTGCCCTTGGTGTGCACAGTTTAGAGACCTTGGGCCAGCAGAATGGAGCACCAATCCCAGACGCAGCAGTTGGCTTGGCAGCAACCATGCCTAACACTCCTGAGGAGGAAGCTCGTGTTCTTCGATGCACCCAGCACATCAATGTACGTCATGGTGTGGCTAAGCCACAGAACACAGTCCAGGCTGAAATATCCGCTGCCAAGCTCTGGAAGGTAGACACTGTATGGCCTTTAATCCCGTTTTTCACAGCGCCCTTGATGCTTACAAGGCCCCATGTCGCTCACACAGACCCATTCTTGCAGAGATACTGTGAGCAGGAGGCGTCCCCTGATGGCGACCTCATGTCCCAGGCCAAAACTCTTGAGTTCTTGATATGGCTTGTGGATGAGGCAGTGCAGCAGAATGGTGCTCGATACTCATTCAGCAGTGTGGGGTGAGAGGCCACTCCACTGTAGTGTCTGAGCTGCACTCAAGTCTTGCCCTCCCCAACTCTGGCCTGGTGTGTGCAGTGATTATCTGTGCCACCTCAAGGAAGTCCGCAGAGAGCAGTAATCACAGGGCCGCATCACCTCAAATGTACCCGCACCCCTGGAGATTCACGCAGTTAGGGACTTGGTCTGTGCACGTGGCAAGGAGATGCAGGCTGAGAACCTCAATGCGCAGGTGGCAGCTCAGGTGTGCATGGACCTCAGAGGGTCTCCCTGTTGTGAGGTCGATGTCAGTGGACTGTGGTGGGCTGGCATCAGCCTTAATCAACGAAGCTGGCGGCTTTGCCCTGACCATGGCTTCCAAGCTGCCATCGGCCAAGAGTTTTCAGCGCTGGGTGTTCTCAGGGTTGGCTGAACAGACAACTGACATGCTTCCTAGCTCTGCTTTGTTCATCCACTTCTCTCCATCAGGTTCTCTGTCTGCCTTGAAACAGGTTATCAGCTCGGCTGGCACAAGTCCAGCCGCTACTTGTGACTTTCATGCGTCAAGTTGCTGTTTGAATGTGCAGGTGCATGCTGCACTGAGCGCAGGGCAGCTTCGCCAGTCCCTGCAAGCAGCTTTCCAGCAGAAGCAGTGGCAGTGGGCCTATCTGCTGAGGATGGCAATGACGTTCATGCCAGCCATACTGGGCCGCTCTGATGACCTGCGCAAGCTTCCCTGGAGCTGCCTGGCACTGAGGGCGCAGGATGGTGTAGGGCCAGTGCCCTCTGTGGCAATCCTCTGTGGTAGCATGCAGGGGAAGACTGTGAAGCCCGGGCAGGTGGCTATTCCTGGTGTGGTCAGGTATGCGCATTCATGCTGTCAGACGCAGTTGGGCAGTGTGCTGCAGTGTGTTCTAAGTTATCATGCCTCCTCTGCCACAGGTACCGAGACCATCGCATCTGTCCTCAGGCAGCGCTTGCCGACCTGGCTGTCGCTACCTTCCACAGGGGCATCAAACTTGAGGATCTGACCAACTACATTGTTGCAGCCCCTAGCATGCAGGGGAATCAGCCCATGAGCGGGGAGACCCTCAACGTTCACCTTCGGCAGGCTTTTGAACTTGCTGGTGAGCCATTGCGTTAATGCTACAGCTTTGGGCACAGCTATGGGTGACATCTGTGACTTGTTACATTGCAGGCGTGCCCTGTGGCAGGCTTGATGGGTACTCAACGAAGGGGGAAGTCAGCAACACATTCAAGAAGCATGGTGTGGAGGCGGCGAAGAGCGTGGGTATCAACAAAGCGGAGATCAAGATGGCGGCGAGGTAGGCAACTCAGGCCATGCTGTGCACTCTGAACAACATTATCCCCAGCTGACCAGTGTTGTGCCTTGCAGTCATGAGTCTGACACCACATGTGTCTGTACAGACCTGTATTGCATCTTTGACCTGGACACAGCCCACAGGCTGGCAGGCTGGGGACGGGACTGGAAGGAGAATCATCGTTTGGGTCAGGCTGATTTCAAGGTAAGGTCACTGCGGTGCCAGTGCTTCTCACGCAAATCACCAAATGGGGGGAGGGGGGGATCTGATTGTGTTCTGCAGGCTGAGGAGGATGTGCTGGATCGCATCATCCCAGGCTTGACAGTGCTCCTGCGCCAAGCTGGCATGCGATGCCACCCTGCACATCCTCTGCTGGCGCCCTTACACGCCATCGACCACCTGCGGCAGGTGTTTGTGCAGAACACCAGCTTGAGAATTCAGTCATATGGGGACCAGTGGCTCCGCACCATCCCGCCAGCAGCCAGTCGCCTTCTGCAGAGCGCTGTAGGCAAGCAGCTGCGGCAAGAGACATGAGACAAACAGATTGCCGCTGAAAGGATTTTCAAGGACAAAAATGAGTTTTTCACCAAACTAATGGTGAATGTTGTGGCCTTGAGGTGTCAAGATCAACCATGCTCTGAACCTTTCCCTTGCCAGGGGCAGGCTTTCTCCAAGACGCTGAGTGGAACGGAGGCCACGCCTATGCCTTTGGCCCCTGTGGTAATGCTGCCCCAGGTGCCGCTTTCCGGTGTTCAGCCTCCAGTATCTGCCAAACCCATGCCGTGGGTGCCTCTGGCTTCACAGGCCAGCTATGGCGTTACTCTGCCGCCTCAGTCCCTCAGTGCACTGGGCGCCCCAGATGAGAGGGACTCCTTTTTGGTCGAGAAACAGGTATGCAGTCAATTGCCTTTCAGCTTGAGCGCCTGTGTACTGGTCCGACCATTCCGCCTTGTGAACTGCAGGTGTGGAAGCTCTCAGAGTTCCAGACAGTCCCAGAAGCATTTGAGGCGTACTCCAAGATCTCAGCGGTGCCTTCAGACCTCCGCAGATGGCATGGCAGCAAGAAGGAAGCAAGGGCCAGCAGCATGGCCTTCTCAAGATTCAAGAATGGCCTTGCTGCTGAGGTCAAGAACCGCATGGATGCCCTGGGAAGCACCATGGCAGCTGTTGTCGGGGCTTTAGAAATGGAACGTGAGCGCATTCCCGCCACCAGCACAGTCAGCTCGTTGCAGCAGCTATGCAGCAAGTACAGCAGTGATTTCAAGCTGCTTGGCAAGCGTAGGCAGAGCGGCTGAGCATGCCTTTAATTGCTGATCTAAATTGATATTTCCTACCGCCAATTACCTGCACATTTTCTGCTGAAAGTCATGTTTTACTGAGTGGTGTAACATTTTACTCAGAAAGTGAGATTTCACTTCACAGAATCACATCTCATGCAGGGGGGCAAGCCTTTAAGGCTCGCCCCCTGACAGACTGTAGACCAAGAAAAGGGTTGCACTCGCGCAATCTATGCATCTGTTACAAAGTCATACAGTGTGGGTACGTGGATGCGCTTGCCACACCTGTGCTGTGGCACGGGGATTCAAACAATTTCATGATCCTGTAAACACGCATGCATCATCTCGCCTTCATCACATCGGCAATGACAGCTGGGCCAGCTTGTAGCTGACACATGCCCTTGCTGGCGCACGAGCAGCCGTCCATCCAGGAGGTGGGTAGCCCTCGAACAGATTGATGAATGCCTCCTCATAGTGATGCTTCAGCTTGGCAATAGGAAGGCACGTCCAGATTGTAACGTCCTGACAGGCTCAAGGATCCTGAATCGACAAAAGTCAGGAGGGTGCGCCTCCAAAAACTCATGAGCAACCACCAGCTCCTCTCGCAGGCTTCGGTCGGGCCGTTGCAGGTACTTCATGGAGCGCCTCTGCTGGTCAGTCTGCTGCTCCTTTGGGACGGCCTTGAACTCCTCCTGTTCATAGGCAAGGTTGCGAATCAGGTTGCCTTCCTTACGCCTGGGCACAGTGCCAAAAGAGCTCTTAGCCAACACCCTCGGCAAGGCACTCGTTGTGCAACCCACACTCCCTGCGGCAACTTCCATCAGACGCTGGAATTCCTCATACGTCTTGCAATGTGACTCTGGGGTCCCTGCCTTGATAGCTGCTGTTGCCACCTGCACTGGACCTTGTCACCCGGCGCCATTTCTGGCACCTCCATGCGAGATCATCCACTCTCCACCGCACATGAATTCCACTGTCCTGTGCTCAGGATCCTCTGTCTGTGTGTTCTGAGCATGAACTACAGGTGAAGAGAAGACTTTTAAAGGCAGCAGCATGAAGTGCAATTGCTGCCAACATGTTCTGTTGTAGACAGACATGGCACAGCAGGCTCTAGGGCAGTGCTATGCTTGCGGCTGATGCTGCATGTCATCTGCTTGGAGCTGACTGGGCACCATAACGCAGAATTGATATGCCAGCTGCTCCCAGTTCCCTCAGAGTGGCCATCAATGAAGCCTTGAGACACCTTTCCGGAGTTGTGCATGATGTCCGGCCAGTACAGGTCACTGTCTTTGGCATCCTCAAAGTCAAGTCGCTGGGGCAGCGGAACAACACCCAGCATCTCAGACTCAGCAGCTCTTCATCTCTTAGAAGGTGCACATCAGCACAGGACACAGCATCTTGCATCCTGGTCCCAACACAGCATCTTGCATCCTGGTCCCAACACAGCATCTTGCATCCTGGTTACCGATGGCTGACAAAGCAAGTTTTGTCATGCTGTGCTGGGAGCTCGCAAGAGCAGCTGCTGCATGACATGTTTTGTGACACCCACTCCTACCAGCGATAATTCCCCAGCAGAAGCAGTCAACCACAGAGGAGCCTCTGGCTGAAACTACCCGCCCATACTCCACCCACAGGGACAGTCTATCAGCAATTTGATGAAGCCGGCAATGACAGGCAAGCCATGGCGTTACATTGCTGAACAACAGCTGAAACATCACCTCACAGTGTTGTCTTGGGCAGCAGCGTGTTTGTATTCATGATAGACGTGGAGCTATGCGGTGTGGACCTCATCACAGGCTTGCGCGCTGAACGGCACCAGGACTTTGGCCTTGAAGTGAACTGGTGAATAAGGAAAAGGAAGCTGCCTGGAGCGACCCCAAGCTAAGCCCCGGGAAGGGGGCAGAGCCCCAGAACGCTGCACCTCGGAAGATGGGGGATCCAGCTTTGGGGGTTCAGCTGCAACAGGCTTTGCATAAGCATACTCTTCATAATCCAGCAACATGACAAACTGCTGAAGCTTTGCAAGCAGGTGCCGCGCCTTCCTGGGCACCTGCTCCCACTCGAGCGCCTTGATGGTCCAAAACTCTGCACTGGGCTCATCTGGGGGGCAGTTGTCATCCAAGGCAGTGAGCTTGTCTGCAAAGGGCTTGGCGGCTGCAGGAAAGCCTGACAGGGCTTTCTGGGTGTCCACAACTGAGTACAGCTTTGGGGTGAGCCGCTCTGGCATGACCTGCAGGGTCCTCACTATTGAGGGGACAATGGGGTGCTTGTCTGCACGCGTGGCATTGAATAGCTTTCCATCCGATGTGAAACTGTCCACGGCGGGGTAGAAAGAGCTGTAAGGCTTGAAATACTGTGGCACCTCAGGGTCCAACTGCAGCTCGCTCACATAGTCAAACTCCACCACCCCATAGCATGGCAGCGTTATTTGCTCCCCAGCGCCTGCCTTTGCAGCCTTGGTGCCAGCCGGCCGTCCTCTCTTGGGCTGCTGCTTGTCGTAGTCGAAGTCTAGAAGCCTGTAAGAGAATATGAACCTGTACAGCGAGCCCATGCGATGCTTGCACTTGAAGTGCAGGGTCATTACCTGATCTGAAAATCTCCACCTCGAGGCAGCTTCACATGTATGAAGGCTTCATGCATGTCCATATCGCCTTCAGGTCCAGCCTGCACCAGCATCAGGCAGTGAAGCGCATGGATTTCCTTTCAGCGGCCGCAGGCGTTGCAGACCACTGACTCACCAGGCCTGCAATGAGCTTCATGTACAATTCCTGCCTGACATCGTCTTTGGCTCCGTCCCAGATCTTTGTTGCCACATACAAGGTCCTGGGCTGCACCTTAATGGTCACAAAGTCACCTGCATGGGGCAGAGGTGCTGGCTGCCAGGGCGCGCACACATGATAGGTACCAGTGGCCCGCTGCAGACATGTGGGGCGCTGACCTGTGTGCCACTCTGGCACATTGATGATTATGAGCTGATGGCTGGCAGCTGAGAAGGTGTCAGCAGCGTAGGTGGCCTTGGTGACTTGCAACGCATTCATGTTAGCCAAAGCATTGCCAAGGTCCCGCTCCACAATGGTGTAGTCCTTGAAGATGTCCCGAGGCACGCCACCTATCTTCTGAAGACGTTGGAGCACCTGCAGCAGGCTGTCGAAAGTTGTATGACAGAGCGAGAGATGTGGTGCCTGCCAGCAAGCTTCCTACTCTGCTTCAGCTTGGACACATGTTGAAGCCTGAGTGACAATGCTGCAGGCATTCGTGCAGCCCTGACTTTGTCCTGATGCGAGTGCAATCCCTCACCATGTCCTGCGTGAGCGCCTCCTGGCCCGGCAACACCCAGGGCCGCAGATGCCTCAACTCCTCAAGCTCAAACGGTGGCATGAACTGGAGGGGAGCAACAGCAGTGCCCTTGCGGAACTCCTTGTATCTGGACATGCTGGGTGAGTGTGCCAAAATTGCCCAAGTGTCGGCACACAGCACAGGCTGTTGACCATCAACGAGGTATATCGGTAGCACACTCTGCAGCAACTCAGAGGTCTCAGCAGACCTGTTGAGCAATTGCTTTGCAGCCATGTTGGGGGCAGTGAGCCGCTTGGAAGGCTCAATGAGGACATCATGCACGTCTTGAAGCGTGCATGGGCGCCCCCACAAGCTCAGACACCCCACCGGTGAGTCAGCCTGGGCTTGGGTCAGCACACCACCCTCGACCGCTGGCAGTTCTCCCAACACCTGCAGGCGCACAGGCATGTGGGCAGCAGTGCTGGTAAGGCAGATGTGTTTCTACAGGCGCAGCCCCAAGCCGCTGGCAGTTGACCCAGCTACTGATCTCCAGCAAGCAGCTATGCTGCCAAGCACAGCCTAAGGCACCCCTGTCCAGATATATTTTGTTGGCAAACAGATGGGCGGAGCTTGAAGCAGAGCTGCCCAGCATGTATACCGCATGTTTACTCTCATCGCATGCATGCGGCCTGCCAGGCACCACCTGGTTGACATCAATGCACAGCTTGCGCTGCTGTGCACCCCAAAAGCTTTGTATGACCTGGACCCACCAGACAGACGTCGTCAGGCTCAATCTTAAACACTGTGTCCTCCAGACAGAGGTGGTACCCATTTCTGTCATGCCACAGCACAGGCCTGCCCTCCTTCACCAGCCTGCCAGCAAGGCACAAGTCATTCAAAAGCACTGACAGGGGCACCAGCTTGCAGAGCTTGCATCAGCATCAGTGCTGCTTGCGGCTGCTCCAGGGTGCATGGCCAAGGCTTGGACCTACCCAGGGCGGCTGCAGGCTACCACCAGCAAAGCATGACCCCCTGTGTGCTGCAGCGCCGGAGCTGAGGACAAATCGCACAGCCTGTGCTTGGCGAGGCCTGCTTCCAGACAAGCAGCGCCTTCAGCTTTGAACATGCGAAGGCATATTGCATCCGAGCGCAGCAATGAGACTCGCAGGCAGCCTGCAACGCACACAGATTCCCCACCTCATCAGCAGCCAGATCAGCCAAAAGGTCTTGCCAACGCCTGGCTGGCCGGTGATGACGAAGCTCGTGTAGGCCTTCTCAGCATTCAGCTGCTGCAGCCTGTCCCAGAGCATAAGGTAGGACTCGCGGATCAGAATCCGGTTCCCCAGCAATGGAGAGCCACGAAGAGGTGTAGATACGACCAGGAAGCCGACCTGCTGTGTAGCGTCCTTGATGGCAGCTGCAGACCTCAAGATGCCTCGCTTGGGCTGCCGGGTGGCCAAGGAGGGTTGAGCAGGCCTCTGGAGTGCTGCAAGAGCAGGAAGGGCTTGTCAGGTAGCAGGTTATGCGCTGAGCTCACATCTGCCTGCTGGGGGATGCTGCCCCATGCCTTGTCCAGCAGCACACCAGGGGGCAGCATGATTGTGCCCGTGCCAGAAGCATCATCCAGGTGTTGCCCTGCTGCCCGCTGCCATCAGCATGCAACCTGAGCCTCACCTGATGCCTGCTTGATCTGTGCAACCAGAATCTCCGCCTGTTTCTGCAAGAGCGCCGCCCGATGTTCATTGCATTCAGCGCCTTTGCCGAGCCATTCTGCTGCCAGCCTATGGCAGAGGTGCTATACATCCTGGGTGCTCAGGCTCCAAGGCATCCACACTTAACTCCAAGGCACCCACAATCGCGCCGTGAGGTGACTGGAAACAGTTGCTTTTGCACTGCTTACCATGTGGGGTGGACAGAGCAAAGTGCAGAGTTCCCCAGTACAGATGTCCCCTGCATGCCCAGGCCTCAGCACCTCCGCCAGCCCTGATGGCAGGACCCTGAATAGCGCCTCCCGCCAGGGCACTACTTGCTGCCGCATTCCATGCAGGTCAAAGCTTGCAGCCCTGGTTGGGATCCTCACCTCCAGCCACCCACTGCATCTGTCCAGCCGATCCTCTGCCTCCTTCCATATGGTTTGGAGCTTTGATGATTTGGCAGGATCCTCCTCAGCCAGCCATGCTTTCTTGGCCTGCGCCGCATCTCTTGTCAGCTTGTTTTCCAAGCGCTGAGCGTCCATGCCTGCAGCGACAAGAATACTCCAGATGGTAGGTCAAGCCTCCGATGATTCTGACCCCTTTAGGGCTTGGCAGCATGTTGTTGATTACCCAAGTAGTGCCATGGTGTTCTCAGAAACTCAAAACCTGCCAGCAGCCTCCAGAGAGGGCAGACTGCCACCTGGCCTGGAGTTTAAAGAGGCGCCAGATGCTGCAGGGGTTGCTCTGTGTGCCAGCAGTGCAATGGGCAGGTGTGTGTGACAGCTTTGTACTGAATGCTCAAGCTGCCCACAGCAGATGAGTTACACGCCCACTACATGCACAGGTGTCCCTGGCAAGGACTGCATCAGAAGCTGCCCAACCTTGCCTGACGGCATTTTACAGCTTCCAACCAAACCATCAACCCCCGTGCAGCGCCCAGCCCGGCCGCCAGCAGCGAATCTGCATCGGGCCTGGCAGCACTGCTGGAGCCAGGTGCACAAGTCAGGCACCCGGGGGTGGCCTGGTCCATCGGCAAGCGGTCCAAGCAGCTCTACTACCCTGATTGGTTGGAGGGCACCTGGCAGGCTGAAGCGTCGCTTGACAAGGTGAGTACCGGTGACGGTGCCGCCTGTCAGCCGGGAGAGTCTCACCAGCAGTGCTGAGGCCTGTGAGGTTCTCAGCCGCAGCTGCTGCCAGATGCTGGGCAGGCCTCGTCAAAGTTTGCAGGCTTGTGGGCTTCTGGGCCGCAGCTGGTGCCAGACGCTGGCACAGCCTGTGAGGCGGGTGCATGTGCAGCTACACTGACATGGGGCGCCAGTTCCAAAGGACCTGGTGCAGCTGTCTGCTAACAAATGGTGCCTGCTGTGTGCCTGTCCTGTACACAGCAGCTGCTCAGCGCTGCCCATCAATGTCTGCTGCCAAGTGTAGGTGGCCAACCCCCTGGGTCGACGATTCGTGACGCGCAGCACCCCTGGGGTGACCAAAGCCAGCATGCTGGCGGCGCTGCCCGATGTTGGGGCTGGCATGGACGGCCGCACTGTACGCTTCCAGATGCGCTTTGTGCGGCGCGTAGAGGAGGGAGGTGTTGTGGCAGACAGGTGGGACCATTCCAGCCACAGAGTCATGCAGGTGCACACATCACGCCAAGGCTGGGACGGCCTGGGTGCAGCATCGGTTTCCCTGAGTTTCCCTTGCCTGTTCCTGATGAGTCTTGGGTTGGCGCAGATCCCAAGTTCTGCATTCAGCAGGCCAGCACAGAGCGGCCCTCTTTGGCAGGCGACCACCTCTCCATTGGCTGCGCTTGTGAGGCACGGGCTGGCCAGCCTTTGAGGGTCTAGGATGTGGAGGCTGGCCAGTCTCATGCCCTGCTGCAGGGATCGCAGCAGCTGTCTGCTGCCCATTGTGAGGCCAGGAAGCAGCCAGTCTGGCAGTACGAAGAGGCGGGCTGACGTGAAGCTCAACTTTCATAAGCAGCTCAGCGTGACAGCCGAGCCATCAGTAGCCATTGGGCAGACCTCCGCCCAGCAGCTCTTGCCCTGACATCACTCATCACAATGCTCTGCAGGCCGTTCAACCTCGCCCAGCTGGACAATGCCTTCCTCGGCTATGAGGCCGTCACAAGCGTGGTACGTGTCTGCTGGAGAGTCCCGTGACTGGCGCAACCAGCTGTTCAGCAGCTGGCTGCACAGAGTGCCTGACATCCTCCCTGGCACACCTGTATCAGCCAACATGCACGTCATGCTGCTGCTGGCACCACAAGGCCCCTGCCAGCACTAGTGGGCTGCTCGAAGTGAACAGAAGGGGCACCGCACAACAGTGGCACCGTACATCTCTCCAAACCAGCATGCAGATGCTGCTGCTCGCTGCGCAATGCCCCACTGCCACAGAAGCTGTTCAGTAATCTGCATTGCGTTGCCGGCAAGCCACTGCATGCAGAGGCCTGCTTGGCAATGGTTGCTCAGTACCTGCTTTGAATTGTGACTCAGGTCTGCACAGAGCTGTCATCAGATCAGGGACTACATCTGCTACAATCTGCATTTCTCCTGGTGTGCAGATGTACAATCCCCTTGAGAATCCTACGAGGTTGTCCATCACTTACACGACTCCCAGGAAGGACACAGCGGCGCAGAGTAATGACATACGCAAGGCTGAGATTTTTGTCAACAACAGGACCTCGGAGCTTGATAGAGGCACATTCACAGCCTTAGAAACCTTCAGGCAGGTGTGCGGACCTGTCTGCAGCTGCAGTGGCGGTCCTGTCGCCATGTCTGCACACGCTGGAGCGAGAAGTGGCTGGCTCATATGGCTCCTTGTCTGGCAGTCAAGCCCGATCTCTGCAGGTGAACCAGGCAAAGCAGCAGGGAGCAGTTTTTGACTATGCAGTCATCTCACAGTTCAGACAGCAGCCCGATGCCCCCGACCACATTGCAGTCCGGTGAGTTGCTGAGCTGGCTGCCACTCTGTGAGCCCTTGGCCCTGCTCTGCTCACTGCACCATTCAACTGCAGGCAGCGGACTGCAGCGTTCCTGACCCCTCAGGACCCCCTTTTCTTTGATGCTGGTGCCAAGGCAGTCGGCTTGTATGATTACACGCTCAAGCTGGCACGGAGTGGCTGACCCCCAACTGCTGACAAATTGTCAGCGCCTTGTGTTTATTGTGGATGTGGCGTGCGGCTTGCAGTGCACTGACCAGCAAAGTCGATAATGAAAGCAGAACTGAATGAACCAATTGTACCATGCATTGTGACCTAGTCTGACTGACGCAAGGGGGTGCAGGGGCTTGAGGGGGTCACAGAGTCCTCAATTTAGGACTTTGAAACAGTTCTCGGCATTGTTTGGTTCTTGGGCCTTCATGCTGATGGCATAGCGGTACATTGGCTCATCAAAGGAGCCCTCAGTGTTGTCGCTGCCTTGAGCCAGGCCGCTGTACCACTTGGTGTAGTGTGAAAGGTGAGGCTGACCGACATCCCAGGAAGCCTTGATGAACACGGTCTCAAAGGGATGCATGCTGATGTGGTCATACGTGCCGTGGCGGGATGGGTGCACCCCGTCATTGCATTTCCAGTTGCGCTCCTGCAGATGATAGCCGACTGTCAGGCAGGCCGAGCGGTTTCCGACAGTTGTGAGCAGCAACATCGTCTAACTCACCTTGTGACAGGCAGAAGTATGAGCCTGAAGAGTAACTGAATTCGAATTATTCTCAAACTCAGGCAGCACTGTCACCCAGGCCTGGACTGGCGCCACTTCAGGATCATCAGCACACCCAGATTGAGAACCCGGCAAGCACCATGGACAGCACAGGCATGATGAGCGTGCCTGGCGGTCATGCCGTGATCCCTTCTGCCACCTTGCCTGGCACGAAAATCCGCTTGGCCGATACCACCAGAGCTCATATTGGGCATGCCCAGGTTGAACCCATTCTCACCTGACACCAATCCATGCTCGACCGTTACCGGCTGATGAGGGTGTCCATCTTGAACCCATTGCTAGGAGAACCATGGACCCTCACCTGACGCCAGTCCACGCCCGCCCGGTACCGGCTCATGAGCGTGCCCAGGTTGAACCCATTGGCCAGGAGGACCGTGGACAACCCATACTCCCCCATGACCACCACTCCGTCATCGCACAGCTTGCAGGTGCGCAGGTGGTACACCCCTGCGGCTGTGACCAGATCCAGCCCCTCCTGGTCTATTGCAAAAGCCCAGGACTCTATCCTGGGGCCTGGTCCGCCAGCGTCGACCTGTGCCAGGGCATGATCCATCAGCAGAGTGCAGCTGATGCTTGACAGGCCAGCCCCAGGGCTGTGACATGCTTTACTTGCTTAGTTCATTGCAAACACAAATGTTGTCCTGGGGCCTGGGTTGCCAGAGTCCACTGTGGAAGCAATGTTGAATGTCTGTGAGCAGTGTGTAGATGGTGCCAATCAGATCAGCACATGATTGCCAAATGCCTTGAAGGCATGTCGCTTAAACCTCTTGGTGGCAACAAAAGGTGTCAGGGCCAACACAGAGAGCCCTGTTCTCAGCAGCAGCAGCAGCAGCAGCAGCAGCAGCTTTCAGCGTATGGTGCACATGAGCAGGAAGGTCTCTTCCAGGCAAACCTGAGGGAGGCAGACAAGAGACGAGGAGACAGCTTTGATGCTGCCCGTGAGGTGCTCCGTATATGCCATAGGCCACTGCCAACCCCGCGGCATGTAGCTGGGGTAGAAGGGTCCCCGCACTGAGCTGCAGTGCAGCAAAGTTGACACATCTAGCAAAGCCAGCACAAGTAACATGTGCCGCAAGCAGCTTCCAGATTACTGGACTGCAGGCATTTGAAGCCTGCTGCTAACGTCAGCTGCTGAGCCAGAGCAACTGGCCTTGCAGCCTGTAGCTGGTGAGAAGGCACAAACCTCTTGCATGAACACGCACAGCACAGTCCAGCCATTGTGAGCATGTGCACATGGGCAGCAGTGCTCTGTCCTGCTTCCCACATGCGGCTTTGCCTGACTGGTTTTCTTATGCTGTTGGCATGCAGATGTATGAGGGCCACTCGTTGCTCATGTATGCCGAGGAAATTAGGAGAGCAGCGCTGTAGCACCCATCAGCTTGCAGGTGGTGGGCAGTCCAGTGCAGGGCAATGCAGCTCTCAGGTTGCTAGACACCCGTGGCACACAGTCACCAGCTCAGCAAGGACATTGAACAAGAAAAAGGGCAACAAGGCTAGCTTGCAGGTGGTGGGTAGCTGGTGCTCTGCAGGTGGTGGGCAGCTGGTGCTCAGCAGCAACTCACCTGTTTAGGAAAATGAAGTATTTGTAGCGAGTGTAACGATTTGTCTGCCTGCAGACACCACAAACACAGACGTCCAGTCAAGACATTCTAGGGTCTGCACGGTAGAGAAGGCATCAGGCTTGACAGCAGGCATGTCACACTGGCTGCCTCAGCTAGACACAACTGTTGAGAGGGCAGAATGCCCTCTGCCAGCAGGGGGGGGGTCCACTAATTGGCAGCCAGGGTCTGTGTGCAGCTCCAGAAAGCATACTAGAATGCTCTGCCCAGATGTGCAGGCCTGGCATTGCCTTGGCACATCAAAGTTAAGGCCTGCAAACACGGTCCAGTCCGCCCTTCCCCCGACAGGTCAGGCCTGCACACTACCAACAGCTCTGCCCAGCTTGCCTGCAATGCAGCTCAATGGGTGCACCCATGCTGCGCCACTACTCCTCGACAAGGCAGCCCAACAGCCACAGCAAGCCTACGCATTCTCAGGATGCCACACTGCTGCTAGTGTGGCCACATGCTGTGGCACTCTGCAGCACTTAGAATGGACAGCCAGTGCTGCTGTGACAGATTCTGCTGCCAACCAGCAAAAGGGGAAATCTGTGACAAGGATGTCGCTGAGCAGGCACCAGGCGGCAATTCAGGCTGGCGCCACATCAGGCCCCTTGGTGCTCATGCAACAACATCCGTTTGTCGGCGGATGTCCATGAACAATTCTTCACAGCTGACGAACGAAGGGTGCCAAAAGTCGGAGAACGACAAGGTGCTGTGTGCCGCTAACATGCTGGCCAACACAGTTCATGATACTTGGTTGCCTCCCTGTCACTTTCCTGGTTGGCCACAGACTACCTGACCCCTTGCACCAGCCCCAACATGCAGCCCCAAGCATGCACAAGAAAGTCAAGGTTGGCATACAGCTCTTGCAGCCTCTGCTGCCGTTGCCACCAGCCCAGCAAAGGCAGCAGCCCCAGCAGGCCTGCCCACCTCAGGAACTCGATGGTCACATTGTGGGCGGCGAAGTCCATGCCCTCATTCTGGTCTCGCTGCAGCAGGGTGAGGCCCTTGCCAGCCCAGGCCGCCGCGACGTGAGGCACGGCATCAGCAGCAGCTCGGTCCTCAGAAAGCATCTTCAGCAGAGTACTGCAGGGCCAAATGGGTTTTGGCTCAGTGCCCAGGGTCTCAGGGCATGCTGTAGCCTTCTGGCACCCAGGTACCAGCTCACGCCGGGGGTGCAATCATCGGGAATCTTGGCTCAAGCCCTCACCTGCAGGGTTTGCAGGCCTACCCCAAGACTGCAGCCATTGGACAGTGCCCTTGAACTCCTGCAAGCTTGGGCCAAAGACCACCAGCAATCAACAGGTGTCAGCTGCAGCCCCACCACATGCCGCAGCCCTCAAGCGTGCACCTGGCACTGCACCCCGTGATGGAGGCCTCAATCTTCAACTGACTCCAACCATAGATGGTGCGGCCCCAGCTCTGACCTGCAGGGTGTGCAGACCTCCCCATTGATGACGGTCACAAAGTCTGTGGCCACAGGTGTCTGGAAGGTGCTCTCGATGCCCATGCCCACTGCGATGAAGAACTGGAAATTGGCCAGCTGATTGGCGTCCTGCAAGGGAGGGAAGATGGTTGCCAGCTGCAGACCGGCTGGTGCTTGGGAGGGACCTTCAGCCACACGTGAGCGGGTTGACCGAGGGTGGCACCGCAGGAGAGCAGTCACACTGGGACAGGGCAAGTGCGCAGACTGCATTCAGCGCTGATGCTCAGGCAGGACCACATTTGGCCACCTGAGTTGCATCCTGCAAAATATGGGACAGCAAAGGTCAGGCTGGAATGGCTGGCAGTTCTGGTTGCAGAAAGGGAGACAGTGTTGTGCTGTCCAGGTGATTGGCAGCCTGAACAGGGAGGGCAAGTCTGTGCAGCAAGCTAGAGGCCTCAACAGGCTGACCGTGCAGCTCTTCACTGTCGGCAGGAGAACAGGCTGAGACACAGTTTAGAAAGGTGGTCGGCTGCAGGACTGGCTTGCAAGGACCCTCCCTGCATCAGGCGAAGGAAGAGGTGCACTGAGCCTGGTGACGCGCCTGTTAGCAACGATAGGTGGTTCTGACGCGAGCCCCCAGGCAGAAGTGTTAGTCAGAAGAGCCTGTATGAGGTGGAGTGGAGCCTCCTGCAGTACAACTCCATCCTGTGCCAGACAAGGGCGAGCACCAAGGGCGCAAGCTCTCCCGTACATCTGTGGCAAGACATGTGACAACTGTGGCAAGACATGTGGCTGGGCCAGGTGGCGCGGGAACAGCACCTGACGCTGCCACCCTCATGTCCAGGGGTTGCAGGGAGAGCCTGATGGTCGCTCAGGGCATGCTGCGGCTGGTGCTCACCTTCTCAAAATAGCTGTAGCTGACCAGCACTGGATCCAGATCTGAGTTGCGGTGCAGCAGCAAGCCGGAGGGCGATGGCAGACCTTCCACTCTGGTGGCCATCAGCACCAGCAGCACCGCCAGGAGACACAGGCCTCCCAGCAGTGCGGCCTTGAGCCAGAAGGTCTGTTTCTGCTTCCCTCTCCTCATCGGTGTAACCGGCATGGCTGACTTGACTTGAGGCAGCACAGCATCGATCAGGACAGTGTCCAGGCCGGTGCTGCTGCTCCTCACCGCGCGATGGTGCACTTCCTTGCTGGAAGTCATGCCTCCCGTGGAGTGATCACTGCATGTGGAGGCTGTCTCTGCATCGAGATCGCCATGCTGTAACAGCATGGGCCATGACCTAAGCTTGACATCTGATCAAAGGCAAACTTTGCTGGAATGCATGCCGCATGCGACTGCAGGACCAGGCTGGCAGGGTCCTCTCGATCAGGAATAAGTCTCTCAAGGTCCAAGAACATAGCCACCTTTATAACGATGCAGGTGTGACATTGTTCACAACATGTTCGCCAGAGCTTGTCATCTGAATGTCTGTACAGATGGCGTGCCTTTTGTGGTTGGCCTGAAGACCTGCCAGTCCTTCTTCAGCTGCGATGGCTGCCCTTTGACACCAAGGAACATGGTGACCTGCAGGGGCTGTGTTGTGGGATGCAGGCCTTGTGCTGATTCACTACTTGGCCACTGGTGAGGCTGCCTATATTGCCTGAGTAAGAGGCTCTTGCACACAATGCAGCTGGATGTATGTGAGGGGCGGGGGAGGACCCACCATGTCCTCTGCCTTGCAGACAAGGTTGCTGAAGAGGTGAAAGACAAGACCATCCTTGAGCTTGGGGCAGGAACAGGAGCAGTGGGACTGGCAGCTTCACTGCTGGGCGCACAGAGCGTGCTGCTGACAGACCTGCCTCACCTGGTACCCTGCCTGCAGGCCAACATCCAGGTCAGCAGTACTCCAGCAGCACACAGCAGCTGCACTGCATGCTTGTTGTCCACACCACACAGGCCTGCCAGCAAAGCAGTCTATGGCAGAGTCCTGCAGCTGCTGGCATCCAGCCATCACTGGCCTGACAGCTCACCGTCTTTGCTGCAGGCCAACAGCCTGCAGCACTGTGTCGCAGCTGCAGCCCTGACCTGGGGAGGCGCCCTGCCTGATCTGCCAGCCCCAGACGTCATCCTGGCATCAGACCTTCTGTACAGCAAGGACCAGATCCCGCTGCTTTTCCAGACGATCTCGCAGCTGAGCTCGCCAACTACAGTCACGTTGCTAGCCTACGAGCACCGTGAGCCTGTGGTGCAGGCAACCTTTGACGCTATCCAGGATGCTGGCCTACGGGCCCAGCAGGCAGGTCCTGTGCACAACTGCACCAGAGAGTATCAATGAATGAAAAGCGGGACCATCAATGGCTCCTGGTGTGCTCTGTGCCACAGTGCAGCATTGATTGCAAGGCTGCCAGGCCATGAGATGGCCCTTGCGGAGCATTGGAGCAAGGGCGGAGCTCTTCATGGCACAGAGATTGGCAGGCAGCTGTCAAGCAACTGCTCGCTGTGCATGGCTGAGCAGCCATCAAACCGGCTAGATGGTGCGTGCAAGCCACGATGTGAGGCAGCTGTTGTGACCTGCAGGTGCCTGTGACAGACCTGGATCCTGAGTGGCAGAGCCCAGACGTTCTGGTGTGGCGACTCAATCTGGCTGCAGCAGCTTGATGTTTTCAGCAGCCTGACAGAGACCTGTGGACCGCTTCTATCTTGTGGCTCCCTCAGCTTGAGTCTGGTTCAAGGAAGTCGACACCAAGGGGCCTGCAAACAGGGGCTTTGACAGCACTGCCGGCACTGCGCGCGCACAGCACTGACAGCAGCTGCCTGAGGCTCCAGTCCCTTCAGGGCCAGCCTCAAGCAGCCAGCCACTGAGGGGCTTACAAACAGGGGCTCTCCGACAGCAGTGCCATTGCTGCGTGGGCACAGGGCCGGCAGCTGCTGCCAGAGGCATGCCCTCTGCGGCAGAGCGCCTGCACGAGGCAGAGAGGTCGGCAGCGCACCTGCAGCAGCAGCTACGCGATGTTGAGCACAGCATTGCGGCTCTGAGCGCGGAGGCGGCGCAGCAGGTGGAGGGCGCCAACGGCCCAGAGCTGGGCCAGCAGCCGCCGCTGCCAGCCAGCCTGGCAGACTGCGCAGCTGAGCTGGCTCTGCTTTCAGCGGGGGAGCTGTACCTCAAGCGCCTGCAGGTGGGGGCCTTGTGGCAACAGCGGCTCATGGGCACTCTCGTTGTGCCTAGCAGACTGCAGGAATCGCGACCAGGCAAAGACGCTGGTGTCTTCTGACAACAATGCTGCAACCTTAGCAAGAGCACGCACAACAATGCTAGGCTAACTCTGCTGCAGTTGACTTGATGGTGGAACTTGTGGTGTGCAGAGCGTGGTGCACAGCTTCAGAAGCTAGCGGCGGGCCCCAGGGGCAGCAGGCAGCCCAGGAGAGGCATCAATCGATGTGCATCAAGCGAGCACCCTGTGTGGTGCTTGCAGGATCTGCAGAGCGTGGTGCGGCAGCTTGAGAAGCTGGTCGCGGGACTCCAGGGACAGCAGGCAGCTCAGGGGAGGCACGCCTATCTGCGGGCCGCCAGCCAGGGGCTTGGCACCTTCGCCGCGGTGCACTCGCGCGCAGACAAGCTGGCTCAGGTGGCCACCTCAGGGCTGCCCAGCGAGCTGGTGCACTATGGAGAGGGCGTGATGGCTGCAGGCAAGGCCGCCCAGGTCAGTGCTTGGGTTGTCTGCGGGCCGAGGTGCGGCATTGGGGTTTAGACGCACCAGCATACAGCATCAGGCAGGGCTGCCTCGATGGCATAATGAAGCCAAGCTGCTCTTGCATATCTGTCTGGACAGCATCAAGTGTGTTTGGGCCAGCATGTCCTCAGGCCTTGAGCAGGCAACGGCAGGTGTGCTTGCAGGGTGCTGGCTGCTGTGTTTGAGGCCCATCCTGCACGCATGTGCAATCTGTCCTGCAGTCAGGCCGTGCCCATGCTTCATAACCTTTTATTGGTGGGGCACTAGCTGCTGCTGTCTCTGAAGCTTTGTGCCTGTTCATGTTGTTCAGTGGTCAAACTCAAACAGGCGTTGAGCAGCACCTGGTCCCCTGTCCTTCACAGCTTGCATGCATGCTCTTGCTGGGTGCCTTGTCCTTAGGCCCTTACCAGATGTCAGACAGCGAGCAGCTTTTTCACAGCTGCTGTGTCTGAGATCTGCAAGTTTTTACACTGTACTCTCTCTTCGGTCCCTTGCAGGATGTCCTGTCCTCAGGCCTTGAGAAGGCGCTGTACAGTGTGCTAGCTGACTTGAAGTGGCCACCACCGCTTGTGCCTGCCGCTGCCAGCTCCGACCAGCCGAATGGGGTGTCTCCGGGAGCCACCTCCCCTGGGACCTGGGCAGGGTTCCAAGACCAGGAGGGCAGGGTGAGGTCAATGCCATGAGGTGCTGTGTTGACTTCTTGGCTCATGTGCCTTGTTTGCACAGTTCCATGGCTTGCTTGGAACCTGGGCAAAGGGGTCCAGGACTAAGTGGACAGGATGATGCTGAAGCCTTCAGATGCCCAGGTACCTCCCATATTGGCATCACGGCCCATGTGTGTCACGTTCACAGGCCTATGTCTGGCCCAAAGCACTGCTTGCAGCACAAGCTGCCAAGCACAGGCCTGCTCGCATGCTGGTGCGCGCCTATGCCCTCTTGCCAGAGCATCAGTCTGCAACTGCAAACTGGGCAGTGATGTCATGCCTCAAGTGCCGCCAGCCTGCTGAGGTGCCTGTCCTGCTGCTGCAGACCAACGCCGATTTATTAGAGGCAGTCTACTGTCTTGTGGGGCTTCAGAGAGTCACGCAGAGCACTTCTTTTGATCAGGTGTGGGTGAGACAGCTTGCTTGCCCTTGCTTATGGCCCTTGCAGGGTTGAATGCTGCAACAGACGGGGTGCAGACTGCAGACCACAAGGTGCACAAGTCTTTTGGGTAGATCTGATTGAAACCAAGATCTGTTTCCAGTGTAAGGGCCGTTCACATGCATATCCATCAGCATCCGCTTTGATTTTACAGTGTTGCTCCTCCTGACACAAGGGTGCCTTGGCTACGCAATGCATATGTAACAGAACAGCATTTTGTCTTGCTGCAGGGTTTGAAAACACCTGGCATCGACACGCCTGCCCTGGATGTGATGACGCTGCTAGCGGCCCCCATCACTGCACGCCTGCGGCTGCACTTTGCCTCAGGGCGTCGCACTGATCGCATAGACCGGCCTGAGTGGCTGTTTGCCACTGCGCTGAGGGTGAGACGCAGCAGCCTGTTTTCCTGCCGCTGTTCTGCACAACGGACACAGCAGGGCTTCATGGCTCTTCTCCTACTCCTGTAGGTGGGAGAAGCGCCTGAGGTCCAGCTGTACAGTGTGCCACAGCGAACAGCACGAAAGCAGGTCGATCTTGCACCCAACTACTGACTGTCACTGCACTGTGTGGGTCGACTGCAGGTGGCAAAGGACTTGAGCCCCAGCTTTGCAGCGCTGCAGCCCGCACTGGCTCGCCCCGGCCTGCAGGCCTGCTACCACCTGCCCTTTGAGTTCGCACGTGCTGTGCGTGGGGGAGTGCAGAGGCTGCTGCGAGAGCACCTGCTGCCCCGCCTTGCAGCACAGGTGAGGCAGCGTGCCTGCTGACTCCCTGGGTATGTTTTTGCTCTTTCAGCGTGCGTAGGCGTTCTTGGGCTGTGCACAAGGCCCCTGCAGAGAGTTTGGCCGTAGATGAGTCTTCCAGCTCCAGCCCACTGCACAGTCTTCAATGGCATGCCTTGCACATGCCACTACATTGCTGAAACATGGGCGTGCCACCTGTCCTGGGCTTCGTGCACCTGCCAGGGCCTTTTGCTTCCGTAAGCTCAGCAAGCACCCCATCAGGCTGGTCTTTGCCGAACTGGCTACACATGGGTGAAACTGGGGCTGTGAGGACTGTTCAGCGCACAAGTGTTTCTTGTGGAGCAACATCAAGTGCTGCCTCACTTTGTTCAGGAGGCTGTGAGGGCTGCGGAGCATGCCTGCTGCTCTGCTGCAGGAGCACTCTGAGCCATGGCTGCATTTTGTGGACGAGGCTGTGAGGTTTGAGCGGGAGTTGGCGCCCCTCAAGGGGCTTCCTGCAGAGGAGGACGACAGCACAGGTGGGGAGCAGTAGAAACTTCACCCAATGCCCACATAGACCACAATGTGGTGCTCTGAGGAGCACCGTCAAGGACTCTCTTGAGGTAGCAGGGCGGCCCTGCAAGCCAAGTTTGTGTCAGCACTTGATTCCACTGAGTCGAAGGTGCTGCATGGATGATGAGCTGCAATGAACACATTCTGTGTAGACCTGTGGTCACGCCTGGGTTCATGCAGAGGGTTTGCATCAGCCCCCGAGGGCACCAGAGAGCAGCAGCCCTCACCTGCTCTCAAGGAGTGCTCCTTTCTCAGAGCATCAATCAAGAGTTTGCTGAGTAGACAGAGCAAGTCAAGAGCATGTCACTTTCTGGGCCTGCATGTGTCTCTGGTGCCCAGGGGATGCCACATCCTTTGCACCCAGCAAGTGATGAACGGGAGACCCTAGTCACAATTTGGCAGCAGCCTTCTGCTCTGGCTTATGTTTACACGCTGCTGTCACTCCTCCAGTACAGCCACCCAACCACGGCGTCGTGTTCATCAGTCCTGCTCTTGGGAAAGTTGCAAGGTCGCACGTCACTGCAATGGCTTCGCATTGCTGTGCACAACAGCACGCAGCAAGGGCGCAAGAGCAAAGCAAGTGCGTTCCTATAACAAGAGCAACAAGTGTGCTATTTGCATTGCTGCAGGACCGCACCTGTGGGCTGAAGGGAGCTGCCTGGAGGTCATCTGTGAGCGCGACACGTGGCAGCAGCCCTGGTTGGCAGCAGAGGAGGCCGAGGCTCGCAAGCAGCTGCAGGAGGTGCGTCAGTGTGCAGATGAGACAGCAGCTGCTGTGGGGCAGATGAATGCCGTGTGTGGCTGTGTTGCCATTGGAGGACTCTGTGTGGCATCTGCTTTCCTCAGGACAACGTGCTGCATGAAGCATCCAGCTGCTGCCCGCAGCATCCAGGTCCTGCTTGACCCTTCATGTTGGAATCTGGCCTGCAATATGTGTCTGATGCGCCTGAAAGTCGACAGGGTACGCAGAGGCTTGCCCGGGAAGTTCAGGCAGCTGCATCATCACAAAAACTGCTGCCAGGTCAAGGTATGCCTGCAGAGTGCCTCACTGAGGCACAAACCTCTGGCCTGTGCAGAGCCTGGATGCAGAAAGCGCTTGGGAGCCTGCGCAGTCTGCCTGGGGCAGCCAGGGTGCCTTGGGCGGCTCTGACAGCAGCAGGTACGCCAACCTGCACCCTTTCCTGACCTTTTGATGGGTGTCCCAAGCGCCTGTGCATCTAAGCATCCACCAGCATCCTGCTACCAGACCGCCAGTGCCTCCATCTTGGACTGGCTTGTGCTGCTGTTGGTGCTGCCAAAAGACAGAGCCACTAGCACCAGGCAGCTCTGCCTTTTCCACACAGTCTGCCCTCACCTCATGTATTGAGCTGCCGGCAGCATGTCTGTCAGGTCTCAAATGTTACAGACACCATACCCTGCTGCCTGCATGTGGTGCCTGGCAACTCTCTGGCTTGGCTGATGCTGTCACTGTCCAGACTCACTTGTGTGCTCAGCCAAGCTTGCCTGACCTGAGCTTGCTACACATGGCCTGTTGTGCAGCCTGCTCATGTTGTGGCTTGGTTGATGCTGCAGGCAGACACCTGCATGGCAGCAGGAACTCTGGCCCCCCGTCTGTGCAGAGGGCGTCCTGCAGCAGGCAGCAATGCTGTGCCGGCGCGCCATGTGGCTGCACGATGCAGACAGCCGGGCAGCCTTCACAGCAGCTGTCCCCCGGGTGAGCAACTTTGCCTGCAACCACAACACCTGACAAGTCAGCCGCATATCTGTTTCATGGTGTGCAGACTGCCGCGCCGCCTTTGCAGCACGTGTCCCACGGTCAACAACGAAACCTTCCACTGACATAGCTGTCAAGAGGCCCCATCAGCCCCTGGGTGGTATCTGGGTGGTTCAAAGCACACAGGCCCTCTCTTTGCCTCATGCAAAGCTGTTCTCTGTTGATGTTCACACCTACATGGACGTCAGACTGGGCCATGTTGGTGAACCCCTAGGGTCAGCAAATGTCTGTTGGCAAGCCTGCACTGGTCCTGCAGGCTGGCCTCAGAGTTGAGACCCAGCTGGCTGCCCTGCAGGCCCTGGTCAGGATATTTCGGGTGAGCCTCGCCCGCCTGTGCAAGGGCGCCGAAGACATGCGCGACCTGGCGTCCCCTCACTGGGCCCCGCGTGTGGCGGCTTACGTCAACAGCGCCCACTTCCTGCAGCAGGCCCTTCAGGTGCTGCTCCGCCAGCATTGTGCCCTCACACTCTTGGCTGCAGTGCAATGGTGCTGCTGGCAAGTCAGAGACTTGCATGCACAGTGCCCTCTCACTGCAGTAGGCCACTTGAGTAATGGTTTTGTGGCATAGTCGTCAATCGCACTGCCCCTGTGCAATGGCTGCAGCGTGTTGTGTTCGCTGTCCAGTCAGGGCTTGACCAGCAGCACGAGTGCGCCGTCCATCTGCCCAGCAAGGCTGCCACGATTGTGGTGTTCCTGCATGCCTGTTGTCCACAGACTGTTCTGCCACGAGGCTTGCGGGCAAGACCCGTGAATTGACATGCCATCCTGTGTGCTCAGCTCTCTGTGGCGCTGCAGACTGCGCTTCCAGCACTGCTGGCGCCCAGCTGTGTCCTGCACCTGCAGGAGTCACGCGCAGTGGTGCTGCTGAATCAGCAGCCCCGTCCAGATGCCTTTCCAACAGATCTGGGCTTAGACGGTCTGCAGGAGGAGGTAGACTCCAGCATGGAGGGCAGCCAGCAGGACAGCCTGCTCGGGCGGGTGACTGCCACTGCTGAGTCAGGTGGGGCATCGTCCCACAATGGAGCACGTTCATGCTCTGCTGAGGGGGATGGGCAGCTGCACCACAGACTACATGCAAACCTGCTGGGGCGGGCAGTGGCCCCCCCTGAACTAATATGTGCAGAGATGGTCTAGCTGGTGAAGTGCAGCAGGGGCTCACAGCCAAGAATGTTTGGCCAATATGCCTGCATCAACGTCAGATGTGCAGCAGGGGTCCACACTGTTGCATTGGCAAGCGCGACTCCATCGTCAGGCAATCCACTCCCGCGATGTGTACATTGCGCAGGGCCCAGCAGCGCCGCCGGTGCCCACAGCCAAGAGAGTCTGATGGAGGCAGAGGCGCGCCTGTTCGGGACGTTTTGGCGCAAGTGGGCCCTGAAGGTGGCGCGGGCGGTAGTTGCGGACTTTAAGCAGGACAGCGCGGCCTACCGGCGCAAGCTGAGCCTTGCAGACTTTGCAGCGGGTCCAGAGGTACCGAGGTGAGCTGTGTGGGGCGCAACGCCCTGCTCACACAGGGAGGTACAATGCTGGGGCCAGTGATTGTGCTTGAAGGCCTGGCACCTGCTTCCCCTGGCATCCAGACCCTTGCTCCACTCATCAGCTCTTGTCAATGGGATCGTGAATTTTTGGCAGAGGTGCAAAGCCTCAGAAGCTGAGGGGAGGGTCAACATCCCCAAAGTAGCGCTGAACGCTCTGGTTTGAATGGGGCCCAACTGCATATCTTGGTGGCTGGCGTGTAGGCCATAATGCCTGGTTTGCGATGTACTGGGCATTGGGCCTTCAGTTGAGCTGGAGTTACCCTGAGCTCTGGTGGCCCAGACGAACATTTACAAAAGACAAGTTGATGCCACAATGCCCTGTGCCTGCCCTCCATGTTTTTATTGACAGTGCAGCTTCTGCCCTGCTGCAAGCCAGGCACTGTCTCTACAAGACTACGCCCCGACATTAGGCAGCTTGAGCTTCTCCTGAGGCAGGCCTTCCTGGCTGCAGAGACCGCCTCTCAGTGCTGCACCCTGCAGTGGATCCATTGCTGAGCAGTCCTTGAAAGACCTGGGCTCCCCTGTGTTGCAGGCAAGGCACCGTCTCTAGAAGACTGGCCCCCGCAATCTCCCACCTGGAGCAGTCCATGCAGCTGCTAAGCTCCCACCTGGATCAGGTTGTCTTCAGGGAGACCTGGCGCGTGGTTGCTGCAGCAGCCAACCGAATGCTGTACAACGATGTTTCCATCCAGGCAGTCTTTAGCCAGGAGGTGAGCGTTTCTAAGTATGAAATCCCCCTTGGAGCTCCAAAGGGCAGCAATCAACTGTCATGTCAGTGAGCATCCTACTCAGGAGGTTGGCAAACATGTCCGGTAATGTCTTCACATGAGGTTATCCTGAGCCAGAAGTAAGCCTGTCTGATGCAGTCCCCAGTGGACTGAGTAAGATGGGCAGCATTGTCTGCTTGAGCATCAAGCCTTCCGGTTTCTGTGCTGCAGGGCGGCCAGCAGTGGCTGACAGACGTTCAAGCCCTGGTGGCAACCTTCCAGCCCTACACGCGGCGCCCTGAAGCCCACTTCAAGGAGCTCTTGGACTCTGCCAAACTCTTGGCGCTGGATAGCGACATGGTGTCTGAGCTGCAGCAGGTCCTCACAGCAGATGTGGATGGCCTGCCGGCCCGCCAGCAGCTCAAGCAGCTTGGCATAGTGCGTCTCAGCAGCCAGCAGGCACATTTCGTCCTGCGGCAGAGGATGTAGTGGCCATGTGCTGGATGCTGTGGTGCCAGAAGCCCCGTGTGGCTTCAAGGCTGAGCAGTGCTACGTGCAGCAGAGGCTCCAGCCTGCTGAGGAGCTTTGGAGTTGTTGTGCTGCAGCAGAGCACAGTTGAGTAGCCAGCAGGTTCACTATGCCTTGTTGTGAGGACTGCAGTGCCCCCCATGCAGCAGGCTCAGGGGCGCAGTGTGTGCTGCCCGCCCGAAGCGATCAGGTGGCATGCAGGACCCCTCTGAAGGCCTGCCTGCAGAGCCCCATCCTCAACATGGGGCAGACTGCATATCCAACATAGGCCAACTAATTTTGAAGCTGTTGCTGTCACCTGCCCCAAGAGTCTGACAAAGTCAGTGAGATCACCTCACAGCAGTTTCAATTCATCATTACTGCACTTAATGCCAGGTGGCAAGTGGGCCAAACACCGAATTGTGCATACAGTAAAGCGCAATATCCAGGCAAGAGCCTTGCTGATGGTATTGGTGCTCTCAGGCATCGAGTTACGAGGAAACTGAATGTTTGACTGCACTCCTGCTGCTGCCGTACCAGCCAGCTGGCTGGCATCCTGCCTTGCTATATCGTCCTGCGGGACTGACTGCACCCTGCCAAAGCTGCTTCTAAACTGCACCAGACACTGGGGTATGTCACTCAATGTGTTGGGTACCACCGAGGAGGGAGCCTGCTGACGGTGACCTTCCGACATGGTAAGAGTAGTTCCTGAGGCTGCAGAGCTCGCCATCAGCAGGCAAAGCCTGGCCGGCGGGCTGCCTGCAGAGAGGCCTCCCACATGAGCCGCAGCCGACGCTTCTGGTGCTGCTGGCGATGGTACTCTGATTGAGCTCTGCTTGCTGAATAACCCTGCCCGGACCCTTTGGGGCTGCTACAGCAGACTGAGTGCAGCCCGTCCCCGCAGGTGCTGGCAGCCACAGCCACGCTCAGGGATGTGTCTGCCGACCAGCTGGCAGGCATGACAGCATGCACTGGGCTGCCTGAGGCGGCTTCCTGACTGCTGCTGCCGGACATGCCCCCTGAGGGCAGGGACTCATCAGCGAAGCGGACCCGCTTGCTGGCGGGACTGCTGAGCCGCCGAGGCGAGCACTCTGTGACGAGGATGCCGGGCGGCGGCTTGGCGCCCTCGATCAGGTGGCGGCTGCGGGCGTGACTCCATGCCCACTGCAGCGCCTGCGCAGCAGGGAGTAGGGAGACGCTTCATGTGGGGCTCAGTGGGCAGCAGGAGGCTGCTGTGCAGTTTCCCTGCGTCAAGCTAGGGCTTGCTGTATATGGGACACAGCAGAACATCATGCAGGGCTTGGCAGCAGCATGCTTCTCTTGCGCACGGCTGTCTGGGCAGCGGTAGGCTGCAGGCGTGGCTCCAGGCCGACAGCAGCGCTTGGAGGACAAGTGAGGGAAGCAACGTCGGACTGAGCTTGATGGGTAGCAGAGATGCCAGCAGGGCAACACGGCAGGATGTCCCACATGCTGCACGATGTCTGTACTGACCACCAGCACCACATGGAGTGGACGCCATGAGCTTTAGAACAGCGGCAGACAGTGTGAGGTGATGGTCACCTGCTGGGCCTTCCTGAGGATGACGACCAGCAGCGTCTGGGGCATGAGCAGGGTCAGCAGGGGGACCAAGCGCCCCTCCGGCCCCTGCTCCTCCCCGCTGAGCTTCCCGCTGCCTGCCCTCCCCGCCACCAGCTGGCTGCCGCCGGTCGCGGCGGTGGGCTGCTGCCTCTGCCCCAGGGGCCAGGGGCGCCATCCCCGCACGCGGGCCAAGGTGTGGGACTCTGAAATGGAGTGCACGGGGTTGTGGCGGCGCAGGAAGCCTGCGCTCGCGGAGGCCCACCGGCTAATGGCCCTGCAGGCAGAAACCGGGCTGGGACTGGGGGCGGGGGGGCAGCAGGCAAGGCAGGCGGAGGCAGTGCAGTGTCTGGGGCTTGAACGCCGCAGGAAGCCTGGGCGGCAGGGGCCCACTGACTGATGGCTCTGCAGGGCGCCAGCTCTGAAGAAGACATGAAAAGAATGTGCAGCACAGCAGCTGAGCAGCAGGTGACCCAGATGGCATCAGCTGTCTTTTGACCATTCTAACAGATGCCACTGCAGCCCACAAAGACACCAGCGAAGCCAGGCTCCTACACAAAGAATGCTTACCAAATGCTGGCAAGGCAGCACGCGACAACGGCTTGCCCTAGCATGCTCAACCTGCCTTATGCCAAAACAAGACGAGGCTGTTTTGAGCTGTTTCACCCTGCCATGGGGTAGCACAGCTTTGTTTCTCTCAGTCAACTCGGCAGCCTGCTGTATCACAGACCCTGAGAAGGTTGATGGCATTCTGGTGCGCGCAGCATCCTGCCTGGGCGCCGTTTCATTTTTGGCGTGCCAGTCCATGTCCGTTAACACTGCAGGTCTAGCCCTACTCCAGGACAGCGAGGACAAGCAGGGTGACTGACCTGCCAGCGCCGCGGATGCGCCCCACATCCTCTGCAGCTGCGGGTGCCTGGTCAGCCTTTCGGCTGGCCTGCTCCCGTGCAGCGCCTGCCGCTGCCGCTCTGACATGGGCCACAGCCTCCTCCACTGGCATGGGCTCTGCAAGGCCGCCGTACTGCTGGGGCAGGACCTGCAGTCAAGTGAACACCTATACACCTCATCCTCGTGTGGCCTGCGCTTGCATGCAGGGTGGCTGTGAGGGAGGCTCATATTGCAGGGCAGGGGAAGCCATGCACAGATGATGTTGACGCAGAAGGCGTACTAATGGACCGCCACCACGCATGCTCACAGGCAGACAGACAGCAGCTGCATCTCACATACCCATGCACACTGGCAGGGTGTACTGCCACACCCACACCACCAGGTTTGCCGTGTCGACGACATGCCACTCACGCTGGCAGGGATGGTCTGCGCCAGCAGCTCCCCCTTCTCAGAGTTGCTGAGGAACCGGATCTTCTCCCGCGTGGAGGGTTTGACGCAGGGCTTGACCACAGACCAGAGGCCCCAGAACAGGAAAGGTGCATTCAGAAACCAGAGCTCCCCCAGACGCTCTGGGTAGTGCTGTTGGAGCAGGTCAAAGATGGCTGTGAGGGCGCCCACATCCAGATTGCGCATGCGCAGACCTGCAGGCAGGCAGCATCACGATGCTTGACACAGCCGCTGTAACACCCAGGTGGCGCACCTCGCAGGTGGAGGTGCATAGCAGTGGACTCAAGGCAGGCTGCAGAGGCACGCATCTGCTCGGTGTGCTGCAGGGTAGAGTCCAGTGGGCAGAGCTAGTGCTTGGACATGAAGTGCGGACAGTCAGATCCTGTGGGCCCACAAAACAGCCTGTTTCATCTGCCACGTCCTCTACACACCCCACACTGGATGGCTGAGCTTGCCGCAGGCAGAGATGACGCCCCCACCTACCAGAGTTGTGCTGTACAACCATTGTGCACACAGGGATGAGTCCTGGCAGGAGCAGCAGAACCCTTTAGCCTTTTGAGGCAAACGCTGCACACCACCTGGCTGGCGGTGGAAAGAGCGAAGACACTCACAAGGTCACACAGGCAGAAGGGGTGCCCTGAAGCACCGTGGCGCTGCAGTCCCGTGCACGCCCATGGAGGACCACCATCCACGCCAAGCAAGCACAGCAAACCCCTGACAATGCAATTCGTTATGCCAAAGCCACGGACGTGTCTGTGACCAGGACCCACCTGCCAAGTCAAACAGGCACAGGAACTGCCCAAACTGGTTCTCCGGTGCAGCCATTGCGCACACGTTGTCCAGAACATAGCAGATGAAGCGCTTGGTCTCCTCAGGATCCCTGCTATGCATGTCGTGACGTGCGGCATACACAACCACAACAGGGCGCCCATGCCGATCGTTCCCCTGCAGGAGAACCTTGCGGGCGGCCAGCTCGTTGGTAATCTCCCCCTGCAGCAGGCAGCCAGAGGGATGAGGCTTGTGAGGTGAGCCAAGGGGCAGAGATAAGGTTCAAGCTGGCTGCTGTTTTGGGCACAGGGTGGCTGCCAGCTGCAAGGTATGGACACACACCACAGTTTGCTTGGCCTGAAAATTCACTTGATGTACATGAAGATCACCCTGGGCAGTAAACACTGCCAGCGCAATGACGACCCTGCAGACAGCAGGACCAGATCACTGCCATTGGCTCGTACTCAGCAGCTCACCGGCCTGGAGTTTCTCCATGACAGCATCGCAGCGGGACAGTCCAAGGAGAATGCACTGGTTTGAGAGGGGTATCACTGTGCCCCGCTCAAAACTTGTCCTTGCTGCAGGGACAGCAGTATACCTAGGACAACAGTCACAGGGACCCTGTGAATGTGAGTGTGAATGTGGCTGTGAAATGGCTGGCTCCTCTGTGTGTGGCTGTGAAATGGCTGGCTCCTCTGTGTCAGTCCCCAAGTGCATCCCAGTTGTGGGGCAATGTGCAGAGCCAGCTTGTTGTGCATGTGGTTGAAGGCAGCCGGGGTGCCCACCTCTGGGACATGCCCCTGGGGCATGAAGCTGGCGCGCCACTGTGCATGGGCATGCAGAGCCTCGGCGGCAGCCCCCACATCCCCCTGCTTGGCAGCCAGCCACCGCGTGAGGGCATTGCCGTCCAGACGCACGCCACGTGCGCGGCTGCGCTCCAGCAGAGGAGCTGTGATGGGGTCCTTCCGCAGCAGCCTGCAGAACACAGTGTGGTTGGTATGGGGGACCTGTCGTGACAAGAGGAGGTGTGATCAATCCCTTTCAGCAGTCTGCAGGGCATTGTGGTGTGTGCTGGTCCCAGTTGAGCAGGGCATGCTTCAGGAGGGAGACGGTCATCTGGTGCGGCTGAAAGAGCAGTACTGATGAGATGCAGCACAAAGAGACGGCAATGCCACCCATCTGTCTGCAGGCCACTGCACCTGCCCGGACCAGCACATTCTCTGCTGCAGCTGATGAGATTGAAATGCAGCCAGGCGGCCAGTGTGCATGGCATCGCTGGGTTGTGTTGGAGTTGTTGTGTTCGTACATTACTTGCTGGGACTACATGTGCAGCAGCCTGCTGGGGACTGCAGGTTCTGCACACAATGCCTGCGAGGATGCAGCAGATGCAGTCTGCAATGAGGCGATTGCACGCTGCAACCTACTGTCAGGGGCAGCGCTCAGGTCGCATCGATGTGGGCTCGAAAGATCAGGCCCGCTTGCCCATGTAGGGCATCTGCCAAGCAATCACTGCGCCACCCTATGCAGACAGGCCGCAAGCCTGCCAGGTTGCATGCACTGATCTGCCGTGCCCACCTGCGCAGCTTGTCGACCTCTGGGCTGCTAGTGGCAACCGCAGTCCAGCTGTCCTGCCTGCTCATGAGCTCCTCTGTCCTTGCGACAGCAGCACAGGCTGCACCCTCTGCCTGCTGCGGCACTGGCAACAGGGGAATTGCAATGTCCCACCCGCACACAGAGGCGCGGAGAGTCACCACCAGTGGCGACTGCAGGTTTCCTGACTGGTGGTCCATGCTGGGCGCAGCAAGCCTGCAGGCAGTGCTGCTGTGACAAATGAAGAAGGCCACAACAGATAAAAAGCAGCAGTAACGGGACAGCTTCCGCACAGATGTGCCAGGGGTGTTGCTTCCGGCGTCACTGTCTGGCCTTGCTCACCGGCAGAGCCGTGCCACTGTGTCAGAGTTCTGAAGATTGGCCCACTTGGGTCGAGCAACTCATCCTGCAGTGTCGAATTGTTTAGCGAGTCCGAAACGGCTGCTGAGCTGCCCAAAAAGCACGTGTCCAGGATTGTGCTGAGGGTTCAAAGACCTACCTGATCCGGGTACCAGGTGCCCGCATCAGCCCGTGATTGCCATGGACAGCAATGTGAGCTGCTTCACCATGATGGCAACCGGGCAGCTGGAATCTGCCCAGGTAACAACGTTGCCGCCTTTTACAGACAGACCTGGCATTGATCTTGTTGCCCTGTGCCTGCAGGTGCCTGGCGGCGCAACAGCTTACTGCAAGTTTCATATCCTGCATGGTGAGGACTGGACGAAGCTCGATGGCATGGGGGAGGGCCTCACACAGATCGCGAGGCGCTCCCGCGGTAGGCGCTTGCGCTGAGATGCTCAGCCTCCTCCTGTGCCTCCAGAGACAGCTTTTGCAGCAGCCGGTGCAGCACAGCTACTCCCTCAAATTGTGTCGCTGAAGTGTCAGCTGTTCTGTCAATGATGCAGCACAGCGCGGCACTAAGCTGTGATGCAGAGATGCAGCACTTCCAGCAGCGGCACAGCAATCTCTGGCCTTGATTTGTACAGCTGCTGCTGCACAAGCAGCTCATGTGCAGCCCCGCCTTGCCTGCAGGACAGGCCTTGATTTGGAACTTCCCCCTGGATGTAACATACAAAAGCACAAATGCCTTTGGATGGCCCCAGCTGGTGGTCTGCGTGTATGGCAGCGATGTCTTTGGCAGGGACGTGGTGAAGGGCTACGGCTGCACCCACATCCCCACATGTGCAGGCAGGTGAGCAAGCCAGAAGGGTGCCAGTTTTGTGAAGCTGTACCTACAGGGCCCTGTCTAACTCGGCAGGCAGTCCCAGGTGAGAAAGGTATTCAGGATCTGTACAGACCTGCGGCAGCCCTCAGCATCGGCGACATAGGAGCATGGACCCCATCGTTGGCTGCTGCATGGCCGTCCACATGTGCAGCAGGCTTTGGTGCCTGCTCTCTGCTTGCATGACCCCCAGCATGTATCTGCTGCTCAACCAGCGCTCCCTCTAGCCTGCCACTGCTACCAGGTGGCACTACATCCAGGATGCTAGCTGCTGCTGCTGCAGGTACACCTTGAAAATCCTCCTGTTCAGACCCCGGTCAGCCACTGTGCTGCAGAGCGTGGCAGGCTGGCTGACTGGCATGCCAGCCGAGTTTGCAGACTACAAGTTCCCTAGTCGCAGCGAGGGGCGCGATGGTGGGTGTCCAGTGTCAAGAAGACAGCTGCCCCTGTCAAGCACGAGCTGCTCACAGCTACTGATGTGAGCTGCTGCTTTCTGCAGTGACCAAAGTCAGCGGAGGCGGGCACGTGCTTGTGCAGCTGAACATCATGACTAAGGCAAGGGTGGCTGCCCTGCGCACGTGAAAGCTCCCAATACTCGTGGTGCTGCCCTGCATTGCTCGACTCCCCTCAAGAGTCCCTGAGCTTTGCACTGGGTTACTGCCGCTCAGCTGAACTCCCCTGAAGGATCCATCGTCTTGCACTAAGGAGATATTTGCGGGCCCCGTGTGCTCACACGCCCTCAGAGCTCTTGCTTCTGCGCTGTGTGCTTGCTGCTGGCCTTGCCATGCACTGCATGCCTGGGGCTTATACCAGACTAGATGGTGCACTGTCATGCAGGACATGGAGCTCTTTGGTTACAGCGACGGGTCTCAGCTGGCAGGGGGTGGCTCCAACAACATCAAGCAGCTCTAGCAGTCCACAGCATTCACAGGAGTGGTCCATCAACAAAACAGAGGAACAAAGCGGGGTGGCTGGGTGGCAGGGCTCATGTACCTTCTGGCTTGCACCTCTTCTGCTTTGCCACATCCTGTGAGATGCCCGCGGTCCCTGCAGAGCTGTTTTGCAGCTGCTCCCTCTTGGCAGTCGACAAACCCCCCTTGGCAGCTGCATGACGCTGTTCAGCTTCAGCCTGCAGCATCGCGGCTAGCCCTAGTGGTTCAGCTGCAGCTTGTGCAGCCATTGAGTGTAGCAGCTGAAGAATGCTCCTTACATGCATCTTCTCTGTTGCTGGGTTGAAATTTCCAAACGACATCTGCCCAAATGGTGCGCTTGGCGGGGGGTCCCCCTCCACAATCACGCGGCATGAGGCTGGGCTGGTAGCTGGGCTGGCCCACTCCGTCTGGTCCTTTTCTGTGGACTGCAGAGTAGCATGGACCTCTTTCTCTGCCAAAGATGTTTCTGCAGGCAGTCATGCTACCTCAGCAGGGGCCTCTGTTGCCACCGGCTGTGTGGCTGCTCTTCGTTGCATGAACTTCATACTGGAGATACGTGAGCTAAGCAAGGGCTTCTTGACAGTGCCATCAACATCGCGCTTGGACATTGGCAAGGTTTGCAAGAAGGCAAGTCGCATCCGAGGCAATGCATCTGCCCGGTGTAATGGATGCCAAGTTGCACCGATCTGGTGTTGGGAGACTGGGACAGCTGAGTGGCAGGAGGTTGCCGCCCGGGCTTGGGTCTCCTCGACCCCTTCCTCAGCTGAAAGGTGCCATCTGAGTCCTTGGGAGAAAGAACATCATGAGGACCAAGCAGAACAAGCACTCATTCAACTTCTGCAGGCATCCAACGAAGGTGTTCTGTGAGGCCTCATGCAACCTCTGCTCCTGAAGCAGAGCAGGTGGGCCTGCAGAGCGCAGCATGATGCAGGGCCTAGAAGCAAGCATTGGAGTCCAGCGTTCTCTTCTGACTAGTTGAGCACAAACCAAATGCAGGCATGGAGCAGCATAAAGGAACAGGCCCAGCATGCGCTGGAAGAGGCATACGCATTGGTGTCTGAGGCAGAGGCGGCAGAGGAGCAGGCTGCACAGCTGCAGGGGCAGGCGGACGCTGCTACCAAGTGGGCCAAGTCTGTAGAGGCTGTATGAAAAGCTGAAATGATCAATGAAGCGTGGGGGCGGTGTTCTCTACCTGGAGACCAGCAGTGACCTGTCAAGTCCTGCTCTGGCTGGCCGTTCCCACTCCACTGCAGCTGGATCTCTACTACCAAAAGTGGTCCCATGACTCCACACCTGCAGTTTCGCCCTGCACTCCAGCTCGCCGCATGCCCCCATGGCCGGGCTGCAAGCTGGCAGACTAGAGCTGCTGAACCACTGCCAGATGTGCCGCCTTCACCTGCGCTGCACCTCTTGCCCTGCGCTGCCTTGAAGTCGCAGTTGCTGTGCTTCTGCCTGCATCTGTCGCTCTCCCCTGCACTGCCCCTCACCCGCACCGGCTCCCCTGCCCTCTGCTGCAGAGATGCTGCAGATGCCGAGCAGCAAGCCAGCCAGCTGGCGACCTCAGCAGCCTCCGCCCTGCAAAGCGCAAGAAGCTCTGCAGCGCTGCTGACCGGCAGGCAGGGGGAAGTGGAGCCCACAGATCTGGAGGAGTTGGCTGCCAGCAGGCTGGACGCTTGGCTGAATGAGCACCCTGGTGCTGACAGCTTTCAGGCAAGCGGCAGCCTCACTAGCAGGGGGTCTGACAGCAGTGGAGTCCCCAGGGCAACGCGAAACACTTCACAACCAGAGCACGCTCGACCCTGAATGTCCAGACCTCAGCCACCTGCTGTGCTGCAGCCCTGTATGCACGCTGAGCACTCCCCAATGTGCTGCACCCAAGCAGACTCAGGGTCAAAGCCACAAGGAGCTTCTGCAGGCTGTTGTGGACCATCTCAGGGGCTAAGCGGCTTGCTGTTGCAGAGCATGCTGTGCACCAGTGCAGGATACATGTGCAGGCGAGCATGCACATCCTCTGCAGGCAATAGACATGGCAACCCTGTGCCGGCCAAACACATAAGCTGATGCTGTGCAAGGAGCAGCCTTGGAACCATGGGCAGTACGGCGCCTCTGCAGGCTATTGCAGACCGACCAGACGGCCGTGGAGTAGACTGCTGCAGACCAGGTGGCTCTGTTCTGGCCTGGGATGTCACTGCTGTGAAGGGACCCCTTGAAGGTGCAAGTCGCCCTGCAGGTGGTGGAGAAGCAGACCTTTGAGCTACCCAGCCTTGGGGAGGCCTGGCTGATTGCTCAGATTGCGGCTGTGCGAGTCGAGAACCGGCAGTATGCAGTTGTAGCCATTGCTGCAAGCGATGGGCTGGCGCTTGGGGAGCTTCAGGTGTGTCCCTGCCCTGGATCACTTGTGGTTAGAATACCTTGCCACCCCCAAGCTTCGGCATGTGCTCCTCATCCAGGGAGAATTTCCAGGCAGCTTTTGGCTCTCACTGCATTCTCTAGCCAGAGTTCCGTTCGACAGAGCTATGCTTGATGAGCACAAAGATTTTACCAGGTTTCAGGTCAAGAGCCATTGAGGACCACCGGTGGCCCGCGGTCTCACACATCTTGACTGCTGCAGAAAGCCGCGCTGCACTGGGGCTGCACGCGACAGAATGGGCGCTACTGGGAACCTCCACCCCCTGGCTGGCACACCATACCAGCTGAGTCAAAGGATGCAGGTGCGAGATACTGCGGGCTGAGCTGGCACCTGCAAGCAAGGGAAACAGGGGTCGCACCCAGTTGTAAAGGCAAAAAGTTCTCAGTGGCAATGCTTTGCTTGCCCGTCTTTTGCTCAGTTGCTTGAGGCGTGCATGCCAAGCCGCACAGCTGTCGCCCAGGGTGGTGTGCTTGCTTTGGTGCAAGCACTGAAAGGGCAACAATGCCACGCCATTTCAGAGGTTCCCTGGTGCATGTTGCCTGCAGCATGTGGCAATCAGCATGCTGCTCCCCTTCGGTCTGTGTCTGCAGCCAGATAAGCTGGCATGTGCAGCTAGGCTGCAGGCCAGTCCTCGCTGAGGCTGGACAGCTCTGTGCCCTGCAGGCAGGGCATGGCAGACGCCACTGGGGTCATACACGCCAGCCTCAGCAGCACACCCTGCCTCTGGCCTGACCTGCCAGGCAGTGGTGCTGCAAGTGCCCCTGGAGGGAGTGCTGTACAATGGCAGCCTGGCGTTCGTGGTGAAGAGGCCGTCAGGGAAGCAGCCGGAGTGGGTGACTGGGCCGCAAGGCAAAGACCTCACCCTGGGTCTGGAAAAGGTGAGCGAGCGCTTGCACTCACAGCAGGGTGGCAGCCGCATCAAAAGGATGACTGGTGCTGCAAGTGTGCCTGTTGGGGGCGCTGTACATTGGCAGCCTTTTTGTGGTTGCTGGAACAATGTTTGGCAAGTATCAGGGTGTGACAGCGCCTGCAGGCATCAGGATCTGGGGAGAAGGTTGGAAGTGCACACAGCGTTATGGTGGCAACTCGCATGAGGGGAAGGGAAGCAGAAATTGCCTTGCTGCCAGCCCAGCAATTTGCCATCAGGCTCTCTGCAGCCTCAGCCCAGCTGGTGTCAGGGATGCCCGTTCGCTTGCAGCGGCATTGAACACAAGATTGCGTGGCAGGACAGTCTGTTGTGGGAACGTCAAGGGCTGGGACGCATCAGAAGCCCTCAGCGCACGGGCCATGTTGTCAATTAGCTGTCTGGCCTAAAGTAGCAACCAAAGTAGCAACCATTTGGATCCTGGATAGGACAGTTGCTTGGCAGGATGTTTTCATCCAAGCTGGACTGAGGCTGAAGTAAGTTGTAGGCTCAGGCAGCGCTGGGAGCAGGCAGCCAGCAGGAAAGGCAACCACCTTCAGAGAACGGGGTGCCCGGTGCTAGGTGCGTCTCAGCTATGTTGCTGTTGGTGGCTGCGTGTGCCTGATGTATGCTATCGCACAACGGCCGTCATGACTGCATGGAGCTGCTCAGAGCTCCCGTACTGTGCGGGTCTGGCCTGGCAGGTTGCTCAGTGGCAGTAAGCAAGGTTTCGACGTGCCTGCATTGTGCAGACGAGAAGTGAGCTGGGAAGCTGCTGATGACACTGGCAGCAGGGCACTTCAGAGCAGGACGTCAGTGGTGCTCTCAAGTCTGGTGAGTTCATGCAGCGCTCCATACACAACATCTCTGGCCTGCAATCTACAAAGCTGGTGACCCAGACCACATTGAAATTCAGCAATCAAGTGCTGCTGCCATTCAGTGCAGTAAGCTGAGTGGCTGATGCTTTGCCTGCAAAGCACCTCTGCAGCATATCTGCTTGGAAACAACATAGGGCAAATTGTGGACAGACTCGTGGCATGCAGGACATCACAGATGATGAGCAGGCCGCAGCAGATGCGCGAGCTGCCCTCGAGGGGGCCGACAGGCTCCAGGAAGCTGCACAGGAAGCTGTAAAGGCTGCCAGCCAAAAGAGACAGGAGGCAGACCGCCTGTCCAGGTCTGCCTTGCACCATGATGACTCCGGCTAGCTGTTTGGGGCAGGGGTAGCATTGCCATCCAACAACAGGCCATCATGGGCTGGCCTCAGCTGTCGCCGTTAGCATTCCATCTGCCAGAGGGCTATCTGTGAGTGGGACACACCATGAGTGGTGCGCTGCCATGCTGCAGCGCAACTTGTTGCCTGTCAGACGGTGCACAGATAGCTGTGGCAACTTGTAAGCCTTGCTGCAGATTTGTTGCCTGTCTTTTATCAAGTGTTCAACGCTTGCCGCAGAGCAGTTGAAGAAGCCAGTCAGAAGCTGCGCAAGCTGGACAGCCGAGCTGCTGCAGCTGTAAAGACGGCCAAGCAGGCAGCTAGCATGCTCAAGGTGGGGCAACCCAGCTCAATGCAGCCGCGAGCATGGATGCATGTATCTGCACAACATGCCCCCTGGCACCGGCACGCGGGTCCAGCTTGTTGACCAGTCAGCACTGCAGCAAGGCACCAACTGCTATAGATGTGGGCAGCACTTGCGGGCCTGCAGGTCTCTGACAACAAAATTGGTTGATCACATCGCTGCTGAGTCCGATGCAGGACTGTTGGCGCAGGCAGGTGTCCTAATTTGCACCTAGGAATAAACACCTGAGGTCATTGGACCAAATCTGCTTTGACCAGTATGGTCTTTGGTGTGCAGGGCTTTGACAGAGAGCTCAGTGAGGCAGAACCACACCTTTGCTGGTGCGTTGTCAGCTGATTGTAAGCTCATGTGAAGTCTTGACTTTGGTGTGCAGGGCTCAGATCGTGAGGTCAGTGGGGCAGACCTGCACAGTGCAGCCGAGGAACGCCTGCAGCAGTGGCTGGGCTGGGCAGCCAGCAGGGCAGCACACCAGCAGGGCAGCCTCAACGGGGCACAGGAGGAGCCGGTGAGTCCTTTTCCCTGTCCAAACATTGCTTATCTCAAGAGCTTTTTACAAAGCAGGCCCATCTGTGGTGAAATGAGACACAGGTAGGCAGCCAGCAGGGCAGCCTCACAGGCCACAGGAGGAAAAGGTGAGACTCTTCCCTGTTCTGGCAAAGCTTTTCTTACAGGAGACACGGCCATGGGTATGTGGGAGACAGCTGGGCAGCCAGTAGAGCTGCACATGAGCAGGGCAGCCTCAGCAGGGCGCAGGAGGAGCCAGTCGGTAGCTTGCACAGTGCTGGTTATGCTTTCGTACCATGGTGACCAAGTCGGGAGCGCAACAGCTCCCTGCGGAGCCTTTGACAGTCACAGGCGTCTTTTATGACGCTTGGGCGCACATGCAGTGAGCTCTGCCATCGTTGCGTGGCAGGGGCGCTGCTTGCTTTTGGTGTCTTTGCGGAGGGAAGCAGAGCAGTGCCTGCAGAGCAGCTGGGTTCAGAGAAAAACTGCCTTCCTGGGCAGCCTTGCTGAATGGCCTGCTTGCGCCTCTTCCCCGAGACAATGTATAGGCAGCTGCAGCCAGCGCAGTCATCTCCCAGAAATCTTGCTGCTCCGTGTCAATCTGAGGTTTGATAGTCTTAGATAGTCTGACGCCAGTGCGAGGCTCCTAGGCAGCCCGCAACTCCCAGCCCTCCCCTGGAAACCCAGCCTGCATACCCTATTAAGGCCTGTTGTTTGCAGCTCTGCCACACACAAATGCTGGGCGCACCGGCTACCCATGCTTTCCCCTGCGAATGCAAGCCTCAGATTGCGTACCTGCTACAGCTGAGGTCCGTTTGCCCCTAAGTCACAGCCACCTCACTCAAGCCTGAGCCTGCCGACCTTGTGCCCGCTGCAGGTGAGGTCCGTCACCAGCAGCTTCCGTCTGACGCCGGTGCGAGGGTCCCTTGCCGCCCACATGACCACCCTCTGGGAGAACGGGCGCCCATGTGCAGCCATCACCATTGCCGTCGTTGAGGACTTCAGCGACGGAGCCTTGGACGGGCTGGTGCTGCACTGGGCCTGCGCCCCCCGGCAGGGCGGCACCTGGCAGAACATTCCTGGTGGTTGGCGGACAGACCCTGACAATTCCAGAGATGCAGGTTCGGACCCTTGAGCAGGCAGGGGTGCTCGCCAGCCTCCCTTCTCTTGCAAATATCAGAAGTAATACCCCTGTAGGAGTCCCCTGTCCTGTGCAGAACTGCAAGTCTGGGTTGCCCTGGACGCAGGCGGAGGTGCCCGGCAGACCTCCTCTGAGGCTATGCAGGATAGGCAGGGCAGAGGTGCACACCCGTTGGCAGCAGCATCTCAAGTATGCGCCTGCCCTGATGCAGGCGGAGGCGCCTGGCAGACCCCCTTCGAGTCCATGGACATCGTGCAGCTGGGCAGCACCCGCAGCGTCAGGGCGTGCACTGTCCAGGTGCCCCTGGAGGGGGTGCTGCAGCAGGGTGGCGTGGCATTTGTGCTGCGTACCGGCAGTGGGCAGTGGGTCAGCAGCCAGACGCGGGGCACCAAGCAGCTGGACTTCTATGTCAGCTGCAGAGAGGTGGGCTCTTCTTTGAGGCCCAGAGATGACCCACAGAGACTGCCCGCCCATGCATAGGGCTGAACTTCTTTGTCAGTTGCAGAGGGCTGGGCTGCCTTATGGTGCTCAGAGCTGCCTGCCTGCTCTGCCATGGCCAGGAAGGCTGTGAATCCACCTTCACAGGTCTACTTAGGTTCTCGGGGGTGTATATCTGGTTGTCCCTGTGTCGGGCAACCAGTCAGGTCTGTGCTATGCCCCTCGTGCAGCAGCCTGTTGCAATGCATACATGCGGCCCGCAGAAATATGATGACTGAGGTTATCTTGGCCCGATGAAGCTGCAACGAATGAACCCTCCTTGCCTGCAGGTGGCCAGAGGCACTGCAGCTGCACCACCAGTGGAGCCAACAGCAGCACCCAGCGATCAGGCTGCAGAAGAGGCTGCTAGTGTGACACTGCCAGTGGAGCCCCAGCCTGTGCAGAGGTCGGAGCGTCCCACAGACTGCCTGGTCAGGCCTCTGGGTGGGCTGGGAACAGGCGGGTAAGAAGCCTCCCCACGCGTTCAACAAGGCAATGCTCAAGCAACATCTAACTTGCACACAAAGAGGGGAGGGTAGTGCAGAGGCTGTGTTATCTACAAGCAACTCTGGCCATGAGCGTCACCGTAGCCAGGGCGCTGGCACTGCGCTTAGGTTGCCTCCCAGAGACAGCTCCTGCGCCAGGACCAAGCCTGGACCAGCATACCAATGAAGTGCATGGCACTGAACCCACAGGTTCACCCAAGTGTACAGTACATGTTGCATCAGCTCGGTCCCCCATCCAATGAAGCTCACTGCACAGCCACAGCTCTGCCTGACTGCACCCTGGCCCGCTTGAAAAACAACAGCATGATGTGCCAGTACCAGTATACCTGACATTCCTTCGCGTCCTGCAGGGTGGGCAGTACAGTGGCGCAGCAGATGATTGCCGACATTGTTGCCCAGGAGAGCAAGGCAGAGCGCTCGCTCATGCACAGATTCTCCATTGCACATGTGAGCCACCTCGGGCTGCCCCAGTCATGACTGCCCGCTGTTAATTAATTGCAGTTGGCGCTCTAGCTGGCCAAAGCAGATCTGACAGGGGCATATGGAGCTTCCCCGCTGTTTGGTCTGCTGCTCCAAGGCCCTCATGGAACCCAGCAAGCGTATCCTCAAGACTCACAGTGACTGCCTCAGGGCCAGAGAATGCTAGGGAGCTGACAGTTGCTGCTGCGGGACAGATTTGACATGAGCACGCCCCGTTACTGTTGTGGTCGTCTCAATTCGCCAAAAGCAGGGCAAAGTGCAGGCGATTGCACAGCACAGACTGATCTGCCATGCTCCTGCTGTGTGCAGGGCCTGCTGGAGAGTGTAGTGGGCAAAAGCGACTTTGAGGAGTCCCTGACAGCCATCCTCACCTGGCTGCGCTTCAGCTCAGCCCGTCTGCTCACCTGGAACCGAAACTACAATGTCAAGCCGCGCGAGATCAGTGCTGCACAGGTGAGGTCCTCTGATGCTGTCTGGCTGCCGCCACAGCTTGCAGCTGGGAAGACCAGCCGACAGCCATCATCCTGCAGCCATCTGTTCAGAGGCAGACCTGACGAACAAAGCTTCTGCTGGGGTGGCACACTACACTGTCAATTGGGGGTTCAGTTCACTTCCTCCATATTCAAAATATGTTCCCTTCACATTGCAGTCTGCTGCTGCGCAGGACCGCCTGACGGCCCTGATGGCGCAGCTGTTTGACCAGAGGACAGACCTGCGGGACCAGCTGCTGCTGGGGCTGGCAGCTGTGGGACGTGGGGGCCAGGGCGATCTGGGGCAGCGCATCAGGGATGAAATTCTGGTTGTGCAGTCCAAGAACAATGCAAAGGTGAGGCCGGCGGCCTAGGCGCTCATTGGACACCGCCATGTGGCACACTGCCAGCTGTGGCACCAGATGGGAGCAGCAAAACAGGAGTCTATGATTATCAGCAGGCCAGTGACAATGGCGAGGTGAGGTGCCCATGCTGTATGGGGCAATGCTCTGTAGGCTGACGTGTCGCAGCCCAGACTGAGGCAGTGCTTCAAGCACAAGGTCCTGGTTCTGCACTTCAAACAGGACGCTTAGGTAAGCTGCTGTGTGCAGATGGCATACACAGCCTTCGTTGCAATACTAGTATACCTCCTCTTGCAGAGCATCATGGAAGCCCAGCCCCAGAAGCGATGGGTAGTACCTGCAGCAGAGCTTGTCGTTCAGATCCTGTCACTTCATACCAGGTGCAGGAAGTGCCTGAGAAGTTGCACATGTATGCACAGACTCAATGCTGTAGTGTGGCCTGCAGCTGTCTGGCACAGGGTCTTGCCCTGCTTCTCCAGTGCAAGATCCTGTGCCAGACAGCTCATGTCCATTGCTACAAGGACAGCCTGGGGAGTGCAGAAAAGGCCTGACGGAGGAGTTTGTGAGCAGCTGCACAGCGACTCCCACATCGTAGGCTGCAGCATTTTGGCATGTCCCAAAGCCTGCGCCATTCAACAGTTTCTGTCATTCTCATCTGAACTCCACTGGGGCAGCTTGACATGTGCAGGGAGGCATGATGGAGGAGTGGCACCAGAAGCTGCACAACAACACCAGCCCAGACGATGTGGTGATCTGTGAGGCTCTGATCGCCTACATCAGGGCCGGGCTGGACATCCAGGCCTACTGGGACACACTGCACGTGAGTGCAGCAGTTGTCTGCATCCCTGCACTGCCTATGTGCTGCCAGGGACTGCTGCACAACCAGTTGCCTGTTGGCGTCCAAGACAAACATGCTGCCTTCCAGGGCATTGCCTCAGTGTCCTGCAGGATGCTGCTCCTAGCAGCATGCTATTCTTGATGTCTTCTTCAGGACTTACAAACATACAGTCGCATGCCTACTCACCTTTGCATTGTCTGCCAGGCTGCCAACATAACTGCAGAGCGCCTTGCCAGCTTTGACCGACCCATCAGGAGTGAGCCTCACTTCAAGCAGGAGCAGACAGAGGGCCTGCTGAGGGATCTCACTGCCTACCTGCAGACCCTCAAGGTAGGCCCTCCTGTTGCGCACCAATGCTGGCTGGCCAGGAGGGCCACGTTGGTGGTGCTGCATCTGTCTAGGCTCCCTGCTGCACGATATTTGGCCTGAAGCGGCACTCCAGTGCCAGCCTGCATGCTGGAACAAAGCTATGTTGTGGCAGGGACACAGGTCTGGGTTCTGATGAGCACCCTCTCCTGCAGGCCATTCACTCCGGAGCAGACCTGCAGTCCGCCGCAGCAGCTGTGCTGGGCTACAGCCAGGTGTCCATGAAGGGCAAGGCTGTGGCGGTTGAGCCTGTGCCAGGCATCCCTGCAGAGCGTCTGCAGAAGCTGCTGGCACAGTGCATGGCTTACCAGCAACTGCAGGTAGGGCTTGTTGCATGGCTCTGGCCACTCAGCAGCTTTACAATCTTGGAGTCAGCTGGGCTGTCTCTGCAGTGCTCTTTGGTCAGAAGGTCTGCCGCAGTGGTATGGCTGCTGGACAGCTGCATCACCACGCATGTGGGGCTTACGTTGTGTGCACTCTCATGTGTTCAGCTTGGAAGACCTGACTGCCATACGGCCAACTGTGGTCGTGCAGGCTCACATGCATGCCCATTGGCCTACCTGCTGCCTCACACGCTGCCACTGTTGACCTGTAGGCAGCCCAGCAGCTGAACAGCCTGGACCAGGTGGAGCAGGCTCTGAAAGCTCTGCTGGAAACGCGGCAGGAGCTCTTGCCACTGCTGCAGCAGGGCAATCAAGGCTGTGGAGGGCGCATCAGGTGGGTTTGTGGCATATCCGCAGCAGGTGATCGCCACACACCACAGATCTGGGTCAGCAAGAAATGTGCTGCCAGCCTGTTTGCTTGGCCTGGCCATCAGCGCAGCTTCCCTGAAGATGACTCTCTGGGAAGAGGGCACCTCACACTGTGTCAGAGCAAGCATCTTCCCTCCACATCTCCCAGCAATGAGCTACGAAGGCGAGAGGCTATGCAGACTTCTCTGCAGTTGATGCAGCACACTGATCTGATTGCCAATACAGCAGAGGTCATGCGCTGCAAGGTGCCACATGCAGTCAAAGCCCATTTGAGTGACATGTCGGGGCAGAGACACACCTCATTTTCCTGCGGCCTTGCAATGCATGCTCCTCGTTGTATTGCCCCTGCCAAGACATTCAGGCAGTGGCTAGCCCTGCATTCACTGTACGATGTGCCTCTGCAGAGACCTGGTATACCTCGACCTTGCTCTAGACGGCGCCATCAGGACAACTGTTGAGGGAGCCCTGGAGCAGCTACGGAGTGCAGCCAAGCCTGGCAGCACTGACCAGCTGCCGCAGCTGCTGCAGATCTGCGCTGCCTGCGCTGAGAACGCCTGCCTGTCCACAGGCAGCAATCAGGAGCTGGTGCTGGCTTTCAGGGATCTCCAGGTGAATATCAGTTCCTCATGCTCACAGTCAGGGTCTTGCATGTCTATGATGGGAAAGCCTGCCTGTCCAGGGCAGCCACCAGGCACTGGTGCCGGCTCTCAGGGACGTCCTGCTGTGTTCCTGGTGTGCAGGCGGCTGCACCTGGTGATGACTGGCAAGGCAGCTTGCATGATCATGCAGTCATTGCCTCTGGAGGCATCCCTTGCATTACTGTGGCCTGACTGGTAACGAAAATTTTGCTCACGTCACCACAAGCTATGATTTGCTTGTTTGCAGGCAGCTGCAGGCACTTCTGATGGCCAGGAGCGCAAGCCCTATAGCTGACCCAGCCACTGACTGCCTGTGTTGTGATGTCAGTGTTACCTCTCATTGAAACAGAGTATAGAGCTGCAGCCAGTAGCTCAGGCGCTACATGTCAATCTGCAACTGCAGGGGCTATCGGTCAGATGCTTGCCACCGTCAACTGTGCAGGCTGCCGTACAGGCCGACAATCAAGAAGCGCACAGTGCAGCGCCGACAGTGGTAACCTTTGATGGGTCTTCTGCATCAGCTCTCGACCTCTGATGCCCCCTTCTGCAGGCAGCTGCGAGCACTGCTGATGGCCAGGAGAGCGCCCTGCGAGCCCACGCGGCCATCGACCGCCTGCGCCGAGAGTTGGCAGGCACATCACAGCGATACAGCGCAGTTCTGCAGCCAACCGCAGACATGCTGGGCAGGGCACTGGGGCTGGCAGATGCCTCCACAGCTGTTTTTGCTGAGGAGGTTGTGCGAGGGACTGCTGCAGCGCCCCTGTCTCAGGTAGGCTGACTGGGCCATCTACACTGACAGATCAAAAGACAGGATTGCCCTGTCGGTGTGTGCAACATGTGTGTCTCCACCCAGCTGCAGGTGCTGCCCTGGTCACCTGCAGCTGGGTTCAGGCAGCGTGAGGCAACTGGCAGGATGCTCTTCTTTAAGGGCGAGCATGGTGACTCGTTGATGGGCAGCTGGCAGCAGCTGGCACCTTGCAAGACCCTGCAAGTAGCATGTCTGCACTGATGTGCAGATGCTATACATTGTGGATCCCCTGCTGTGAGAGGCAGGCGGCCTGGACATTCAACAAGCGGCACAGTTGTGGGCCCTGACAAGCATGTCTGCATTGGTGTGTAGGTGCTGTCCATTGTGGACCCCCTGCTGCGAGAGGCAGGCGGCCTGAGCAGCTGGCAGGTGATCAGCGCTGGACAGGGGCAGTGCCGCGGCAGGGTGGTGGTGGCTGCCTCACTTGCCGATGTGCAGCAGCAGCGATATGAGGAGCCCACCGTTTTGCTGGTGCAGCTGGTGGGCGGGGAGGATGAGATTCCTGAGGTGAGTTGTAGCCTGATGTGCCAGATGTACAGGCGCATGCTGTGGGCAGTGAGCAGGGGCCCTGCCTACTGCTCACCTGCACAAAGTTGGGCAATGACAGGGTCGCCAGAGTTGTCCAGAGCAAGGAGCGTCGTGCACAGCCATGCTGAAAGTTCTGCTGCGCCACAAGTGCGCTGGGGGCAAGCTCACACACACTGCCTTTGAGTGGGTTGAGATGTTGCCTTTGCCATGGCCCTCAGCACCAAGTTTGCACACTTTCTTTCAGGTGAGACAGATCTGACTTGTGGTGGAGAATGCTCTTGACCAGCACCCAACAGATGTGGGCCTGCCAGGGATGCGAACTTTGTAGGTCAGCGGCAGCCCTGTGAAGACCTTACAGTCGCTGCTATTGCAGCTGATAAGCAGGGAAGGGGAGAGATGGGGCCCCTCTCTGACTCATCATGTAGACCCATCGAGTCGTTTGCATGTCCCGTCTTGTGCTTTTGACCCAGCCAGCAGTTTGTGCCTGCATCAAATCGCATTGCGTGATGCAGAGGGTGCAGGGGCAGCCACCAGTCCCCTTTGTCAAGGCTGTTACGCCCACTGCAGGGTGCAGTGGCGGCCATCACGCCTGACAACCCAGATGTGCTGTGCCACGCGGCCGTGCGCGCCCGAAACAGCGGCGTCATTTTTGCAGCCTGCTTTGACCCGGAGGAGGTGGCGCACATTGCACAGCTGGAGGGTCAGGCTGTGCAGCTTAGCATTGCTGAGGTAAGGTGTCTAAACTAAGAGTGGCTGAATTTTTGCTCTGGCAGAGCCATGATCAGCCAAAGGCCGCAGCTTTACAGATATAGAGTGGTCAGTGCCACCCTGATCCCCATGGTCCGTATCACTGCTGCAGCTGTGACATAGACCAGGTGGCCGCCTTGGTCTGGTCTTTGGGTGCAAGCATTTGGCTGCGCAACTTGCTGCCATATGTGCTGAACAAGCTGCTGCCACGCTGCCATCATCAGCACTGGATGCCGCAGTCTGACACCATCTGCCTGCTGGTGATATCAATACAAAGTTACAGGGGCTGACCAGGGTCACAAGTCTGGGACCGTCAGAATGGAGGCTGAAGAACTGGACTGTTTGGGCAGCCCCGTCGACAGGACGTTGTGGCCTACCACACTGTGCCAAGATGTGTGCCTGACCTCAAGCAGGCAGGGCCAACCTGTGTGACAACTGCGTGTGAGCTCTTTCCATGGGTACACCGCTCTGCAGGGAGGCGCCCATGTTGATGTTCAGCTCAGCGACAAGGTTGAGGAACAGGAGGCTTTCGGCGACAGCAAGGAACAGCTGCGCCCAACCCCGCTGCAGCTGCACAGCTGGTGTGGGCAGTTTGCGGTGCCAGGCAGCTCATTCAGCGGGGAATATGTTGGCGCCAAGTCACTCAACACACAGCAGCTGCAAGTAAGGGAACTGCAGGCAACCTACAAGGGACTGGTCACTTGTGTGCATGTGCAGCTGACAGCAAGCACTGCATTGCTGGCAAGTTGCAAAGCAGTCAGCAGGCCGCCTATAACAGCCAGCCGAGCCATTGGCATCTCTGGGCACTGGTGTTGCAGTGGCATGCCATGGGCACAGGTCTGCAGCCAGACTGCTCACATGAACAGGCATGCCAGCATTTTGCACCTGCATGAGCAGCGCTGATGAAACATCATACTAAAACCACTGCCCTGCTCCCTGCCTGCAGGGCAAGCTACCCTCCTGGGTTGGCCTACCTGCCTCAGTGGCGCTGCCATTTGGAACATTTGAGCAAGTGCTTGGGGACTCCAGCAATGCTGAGGTCAGAACAGAGCTGGAGGGGCTGGCTGGCGAGGCTGCCCAGGGCAAGCTGGCAGGCCTTCGACGAGCGGTGCTGAGGCTCAGGGAACCTGCGCAGCTGCGGGAGCAGGTGCTGGCGACCTGCCAGCGGGAGGGTGAGTGACTGTCTGCACGGCGGCACAGGGTGGAGGCCCTTTCAGGTGTTGCCGCTGACAGCCTGTGCTCAAGGAGCCTGCTCAATCACATGAGCAGTTCCTACCAAAGAGCCAGCAGGACTGAACAGGCGGAGCACCATGCGCTTTCTGGGTGTTGCACTGGTGTGATGGGGGCTGAAGGAACCTGCTGAGCTGTGAGAGAAGGGGTTGGGTGCATCTCAGCAGGAAGGGCATCACGACATGCACCTGAGGCCCTTGCTCCATGTGGGCGGCGGGCAGTGCTTAGGCAGGCAGGGCGTCCCTCTAGAGGGGCTTGCAGTGTGCTGACTGTGAGGCAGACGACCAGCCGCGTGCAGAGGTGCACTTGTGACGTGTCAGTACGTACGATGCGGCTGCCCAGCCTGAGACATATGCAAACAGGGGTATGCAGTGCTGGTCTCGCATTTGCAGAGTGGGAACACTCTGTTTCAGACACCAGAGCAGCACATGCGGGCACCAAAAGTAGTGTCGGCCTCCGCATGGAACAAGCTGTCTGCTCTAAGGCAGTGCTGAACAAGTCTGGTTGTCTCATCGGGCACCTGCTGATGCAGGCATGGCGGTGCCTTCTGACAGCTGGGGCCAGTTGTGGGCAGCCATCAAGGCAGTGTGGGCCTCCAAGTGGAACGAGCGTGCCGTGCTCAGCCTGAGGAAGGCGGGACTGGACCATGGGCAGCTGCAGATGGCCGTCCTGCTGCAGGCGGTGCTGCCTGCGCAGCATGCCTTTGTGGCCCACACAGTCCACCCAACAACAGGTGAACTGGGACATGGGGAGCTGCAGATGGCTGCCCATATGTAGGCTGTCCTGCCTGCGCATTATGGATTGCGGCCCACACCGTCCACCCAGCCACAGGTATGCATATCAACCTACCTGACACTGTTGACTATGGCCTTGAGAGGCTGGCTCAGGTTGTCCGCAAACAAACCTGAGGCATGCTGCTCTGCCAGTGCAGCACTAAGTGACTGTCCCCAGCGTGTACCCGGCTACAGGTGAGTGTTTGCTTTTACAACACAGCACGACCCCTCCAGTGTGTGAAAGGCTAGATCTGACACCTGATTGCAGGCTCTTGCACCACTCTGCCTGTGCCTGCTGACAGGGAAAAAGACAAGACTTACACTGTGCCTGCTCACAGGGAACAAAGACGACGTGTACGCTGTGCCTGCTCACAGGGAACAAAGTCGAGATGTACACTGTGCCTGCTCGCAGGGAACAAAGATGAGGTATACATTGAGCTGGTGGTGGGCTTGGGTGAGGCGCTGGTCGGCAACTTCCCTGGCTCAGCGCTGCGGGCGGTGGTCAGCAAGGCTGCCCTGCAGCAGCTGCTGCAGCAGGCAGCCGCAGCTGGCAGCCCGGCAGATGCAGGTGTGAGGCACTTGTCCTGTTGGTGGATGCGGCCATCGGAGCGCACCCTGCTGCCAGCAGAGCTTGTGCTGCGCTTCTTTGGGTGTGATTGTGGCAGCCTCCAGGGCAGGCTGATGCGTAATTGCCTGCCCATGGAGCGGTCTCCTTGCAGCATCTCTCAGTGCTGAGCTGGTGGCTAATCAGTGTGAAGCTGCCGGGCTGGTATGGCATGCAGGCTCTTCAGCATCCATGATCATGCCGCGCCTCTCAAGGGCCTTGTACCAATGGATTTCTGTCTCAGGGTCTTCCTGCCCATGCAGTCCGCGACATGCACAAAGAGGCTGTGCAGCTGCTGGGCCTGCCCAGCAAGTCAGTAGCGCTGGTAATGGACCCGGATGACCTTGAGGGGGCTGTCTATTGCCGATCAGACTCCAATGGCGAGGACCTGGAAGGGTGAGGAATGCGCTTGTAGGGTTCACCTGGTGGGCTGCCATGGGTTACCGGAGTCAGCCCATGTTGGTATCGAACAACTAAAACCTGAGGCCCGCATGAGTGGCATCGTAAGTGAATCCCATGGAAGTCTCCAGCGCAGGCAGTCAGTTCCCCAGAAGAGCATCTTGTGCACTTGCCACTGCAGCCATGTCTCTGCCAGTGCAGACCTTTCTCTGCCGAGCTTGCGCTGGCACAGGCTGGCTGTGGCATGCTGCTGCAAATGAACTGGAAATGTGCCAGGACTTGGACCTCTCATGCATGCTTGCCCACATGCCAGCCCTGCTTTGGTGGGCTGCCCCACAGATGACCTCCTGCGGTGCCTGCACGGACCTCAGCAGGTGTCTGTATGCTGGTGCGAGGGGCACTAGGCCTGCCCTCAGTTGACCGGGGTCTCAAATGACTCTGCTAGTGTCCCTTGGGCCTCCCAGGGGACTCCACCAGTGACCCTTTGGTGCGTCAGATATTACTCGGCAACATTGCACAGCCAGGCAATGTCAGCTCTGGTCCAGCCAGTCAGCTCTGGTCCAGCCTCTGTATGGTAGGACCTTTCCCTGTGGCCGAACTGCTCACAGCCTCATGTCCACACCTCTGCAGGTTTGCCGGGGCAGGACTCTTCGACTCAGTCCCCACTGAGCGGCCTGAGGCTGTGAGGGTGGACTACTCACAGGACAAGCTGGTGAACGATGCTGCCTATCGGCATGCGCAGCTGAGCAGCATTGCGTTGGCGGCTCTGCTGATTGAGCAGGCCATGGGCGGCCCCCAGGACATCGAGGGTGTCCTGACAGCTGACGGGGAGGTTGTGGTGGTCCAGACACGGCCACAGCAGTGACATTCACTGCCATGTTGAAAATCTTGAACTCTGTTGATTTCATGTGGATAGATTGTCATGTCCTAGCATCATCCAAATAGTGTCATACCAGTGGTCTGGCCAGAAGGAGCCACGAGTCTGGTTGCATGTCCTTGCATTGCAGGCTCCGCAACTAGAAGTTCTCTGCTTGAATCCAGTACAAGGTGATACCTGAAGCTGCATGCATCAACTTCTGCGCCATGAGGATCGGATTCCATCAGCAAGGATATGCCCCAAAAATGTGCGCCACGTTGGGTCATCTTGATCAGCAAGTAAACATGTTTTCATTTCTTCTGTCCCTGTCTCAGGCCTGAAGAGCTGCCAGTCGCGCCTGCTGGGACTCTCAAAATCACTTGGTGAGCCTGCATGATCGGCCATGCTTCTCTATACGTGCATTTCCGTCTGCTGTGTGTGCATTGGAGATGCTACCTGCCTCTGCAAGTGCATATGTCTTGCAAGCAGCCTTCCAAGGTGTGCCAGCATGAGGATCTGTGAGAAATTAGCGTGGCTGCACTGCACAATGGCATCCTCATGAGGGGCATCATGTGTCCCTGGCTTTCAGCACACACTCTGCTGGACTACCCACATGTAAAGGTGCAACAATGCAGGTGCCACAGCAGATGACCTTGTGACGGTTTTAGTCACCCAGACCCTGTCTCCAGCAGCAGCCTCATCTGTGTTGAACAAGGGACCGGCATTCCCTACGCTCGCCTGGTAAGTTTTGTGTGCTGTTTGACTCACAGTCATCCACAATTGCCTTTAAACCTATGTCAATGGTGGCTATAGCAGTCAAGGAGCCTCCTGCAGCAGCAGCCTATGCACAGCGCAGCCTTCAGCGCTGTCAGGCAGCATGACTGGACATATGTTGCTTGCTTGACAATGCAGACAACATCACCCTTCAGCCATGGTCAACCACACTTCTACTGGCAACCACTATCTTGATGTCATCGGCTACTTCGAGTTCTGGCCCAGCATGGCACTCGCCATTGTGGCGCTCTGCTGCTTTGGCGTTGCAGGCATCATTGTCTCTGTGGTGCGTCAGGAGACATCAGACTTTTGGTTGTGTGCTTTGCTTGGCTGTGACACTTTGATGCTCTGGTGCAGCTCCAGTGGTTGCATTGTTGACGAGCCTGCTGCCTGACAGATACACTTGACGATCATCTTGGGCACAACATCCTTTTGCCTGGCACCAAGACAAACACTACTCTGACTCAGCATTGCAAGCATGCACACCACTGTAGGTGTCGTGCGCCAGCTGCAGGGTCTGTCATTCACATGCTGCCCTGGCATGAGCAAAGCCAGCTGTCTGCACCCTGTACAAGTCCTGGGGCCTTTGCACTTGCCTGAGTCCCTCTGACCTGATACAGTTGGCATGCTGTGCAGCTTGGGGCCAGCTACAACCTTCTCTTTGTGAAAGCATTTGCTGCCTGGAGAGTGCTCCTGCCCGTCCACCCTGCCAGCACATGAGGGTCAGGCCAAAGCTCTGCCGGCAGGAGCGCGTCATGTGTTCAACATATAGCACAAGCACATTGCTCCTGCATGCCTCCAGCCAGACCTCTACTTTGCTGCGCCTACAGGTCAACATCATCACCAGGACAAAGTTTATGTGGATCTGCACATTCTTCTGCATGCTAGAGATTTCTGGGTTCGGGTGTCGCATAAGTGTCATAAAGAAGCCCAGCTATCCTGGCTACGTGTCCATGCAAGGTGAGCAACACTGTTCAGATCCCTGCTCATGCACAGCTTTCTGGACCCTGTCTGCACATCAGAATGCTGCTGGTGCACACATATCAAGGCACTGGAGGGTGACAGAAACCTAGCTTTCTGCCTGTCTTCTCAGCCTGGGGCTGGTGACCCCATGGGTGCCTGTTGCCAGCCGTGGCTTCTCTCTGGTCTTCACAAGTTGCTGAACATTCTTTAACAGCTTCTGTTGCTGCCCTGCAGTGTTTTTGGTGGTGGCGCCCGTGTTCCTGGCGCTCCTAAACTACGTTGTTGTAGGCAAGTCCTTGCTTGATCAGCTGCGTGGTGCTGCTTTGCGGCGGCAAGTCTGGGCTTGTCGCCCGATTGTAGGCAAGCCTTTGCTTGATCAGCTGCGTGTTGCTGCGTTGCGGCGGCAAGTCTGGGCGTGTCGTCCAGCCTTTTCCTTCTGGGCAGCTCATTCAGGGTGACCTCGTGAGGCTTACCGCTGCTTGGTGTAGCAGTCAGACCACCTGCTGGTCTGACCCCTGTTCTGTCTTTGTTCAGGGAGGTTGGTGCAGCTGGCGACTGGATCCACAAAGAAGCATCGCGTGGTGTCCTGGTTCTTTTTCTCCTCAGATATCTTCTCACTGGGCATTCAGGTGTGACACTCAGCCCTTGCATTACACCCCAGTTTGATTGTGCTCTGCAGGCAAGCTTTGGGCACTAGTCAGACCTTAATGTGTTGCCCATGTAGCCTGCTGACACCAGTGACATGAGGAAGTGCACCTTGCAGAGGCAGTCTGTGGGCACTGCATCGACATGTATGTATGAAAACATGTGTGCTGGCCTGCAGGGCGCAGGCGCAGGTGTATCAACCTCTGCACAGGGTGTGTCTCAGTCCAAGTCCGGCAAAAACTTGTTGTTGGCTGGGCTTGCGCTCCAGCTCTTCTTCTTCATCGTCTTCAGCGTACTGACCGTCTTTGTCCATATGAGGCCCAAATATGGCCTGTTTAAAGTGTGAGCAGGGTTTTTCGCTTGTCTGTCACAGCAGACTTGCATCTGCCTGGCAATCTGGCCCTGCTCTCAGTGTCTGGCTGCACCCTGCCCAGCCTCTGTCTCTGACAAGGACAATGCTTGATGCACCATCTTGGCAACAGTCATGTGGGTGCTGGCCTTATGCTTGACCTTTTTCATATGTCTACACTTCTGGCTGCAGGCGTCAGCTGGTGCCCGTCTTCGTCATGCTCTACGTCACAATTATTTTGCTTTTCACCCGGAATCTTTACAGAGTTATCGAGTTCGGAGGTGGCTTTTATTCAAGGCTGGCCGTCCAGGAGGGCTATTTCTATGTGCTTGATAGGTGAGGGATGTGCCGGTGTCTGGAAGAGGCTGGGAGGTGTTGCGTGCTTGCATCATAGAAGGCAGCAAAGTCCGCCACCAGGCTTGCTCTGCAAAGACTGACACTGTGCGTCCTGCAGCCTGCTCATGATCATAGCCGTCGGGGTGTATACAACACTCCATCCCGGCTTCTTCATGGTGGGCAGTGAGCTCCGCGACAGGGGCGCATCTGGCCCTCCCCGCGGTCACACAAAGCACACCGACAATGATGTCGAGATGGCCTCACAGCCAACAGTGCAATGACCAGGCCTTCACGAGGCAGACCGACAGTCCAGTCAAGCACATGTAAATGGTAGCAACACATAGGGGGAAATGTGCTGCGCTCTCCAGATGTGACTGACCCTGTTTTACCTATCTTGAGCATTGATGCCATAAAGCTCCACTTCAGCAACCTATTTGGGACACTAAGGAACCACACTCGAGAGAACAGAACACTATGACTGGATTTTAGCAGTGGGCTTTACACTGTAGTCTAAGTATGCCATGCTTTATGCTGTTCATATCTGGCTTCACTGAAAGCTTTTTGCAGTTTGTTGTGGGCAGCTGTACAGCAATTGCCTGGAGTTGCCTGCCCCTTTAGCAATGAACGCTGTAATGCCGCTGTCTTGTCCTGTACAACTGGTTGGTGAGTGCATGTGTGAGGCGGTACGCATATGCACCCGACTGTAGCCTGAGATGAGAACCTGTTGCTGTGTTTCTTGGACGTTATTGCCAGTCCCAGCTGCACCAAAGCTGTGATGGCACCTGGGTCTCAAAGCCTTCCTCCAGCAGTGCAAGCTCTGCTTGCGTAAGCAGAGCAGCTCGGTTGCCTGGTGACTTGCTAAGCCTGCTATAGCATTGATCATGCCAGAAGGGCACTCATGTCAACGCCACAGATGACAATGCCTGACACCACCATCAGTTTCTACTGGTGCTCTTTATCACCAATTCTGAAGGATGTGCATGCTTCAGACTGCAAGGGCCTGCCCGTCATGTGAGATGGCAGCAAGTGAAAGTCTGCTCAGTGACAAGGGCATGACCAACTGGCGCCATCCTTGACGTCTTCCATCCCCATCGGGTCTTGCACTGCTCAGCACCCGGACCTGGCATGCTGTGCACCGTGACTCCCATCGTGCCAGCATATCATGCCCCCTTAGTACTGTCATATTTGCCAATGCAACATTGGCAGTGATCATGTTGCGCCACCGGTGGATGTGCTGACTGGGCCCTTCCCGCTGGCCCTCAGATCCTCAGCTAGTACTTCTTGTGGGAGTTTCCTACAGACAAGCAAGCACGGGAAAGGACTGGCTGCATGCCCAGCATGCATGCAGCATCTGTAGTACATCTGCACACCATCCCCCAGCAGAGTTTGCCCCACCTTAAGCAGCCAGGACAATGCAGTTTGATGGAATGCAGTTTGCAGCGTGTCTCACAGGGTTACTCAACTCTCACGCCCTGGCAGAGGCAGCCCAATAGCAGGCCAGGTGATCCAGGGCTGCAGAAGTAAGCAGAGCTTTCACTCATTCTGCTGTGACATCGACAACTTTAGGTTGTCTGGGTCTGTCAGATGGTCTCTCACCTCCTGCTCAGTTGTCGCCGGTGTAGACACCTATGGAGCTGACAAGCAATCCAGTTGAGTTTTCCCCAGCTTGACAGACTGGCTGCAGTCTATCATGGCAGCCACCTGGGAATCTATGGTGCTGCCAGATCTCGTTGCAGCCTCTGCCATCATGTCATCCGCTGTCATGTGCAGCCAGCATTGGCACACCGGCCCCTGGTCACGCGTTGGTACGTTTGATCTGCACAGCCTGCATGCCGCCTCAGTGATGTGTCAGCAATCAGGTCAGGATCTGACAGTGCTGTCCCCTGCAGGGCCTCGTCTGCAAGAGGCACCAGCACATGTATCAGATCGAGCGCCAGCAGTACTGGATGTGAGCTATATCTCCTGCCTACGGTTTGCTGCCAGTGTTCCTGCTGCCCCACTGAGTGGCAGCTTGTACCGTGCAGGGTTGCCGCAGAAGCTGCAGGAGCTTTCGGCAGACCTGCCCATCCAGGAGGTGCTGGCTCCTGCACTGGCAGCCTTGATTGGCAGCCCAGGTCTTGTGCTGGAAGCACCTCCAGGTAGGGGTTCTGAGAACATGCGGGCTTCGCTGCTGTGCAACACTTAAACAAGCCCACATGGCTACAGCTGGTCTAGTGTTTGCGGGACAATGGGAGACTCCTGCCATGGGGCACAGTCAGCAATCTTTTGCCGGTTACCAAAGCACTAGCCAGCTGAGGACATCAACTGACTTGTCAGTGCACGTGGTCATGGCCAGGCTGCAGCCACACTCAGGCCTCAGATGAGCACCACGCTTCGCTTCAACACCGGTGCTGCTCATGCAGGAGCCGGAAAGACGAGCGTGCTGCCTCTGGCCATTCTGCTCAGCGACCCAGAATGGCTGCCACCAACCAACCACATTCTGGTGGGTGCCAAGTCCAATTGCTAGACATGACTGCTCATGTTCCTGGTAGCGTTTCATGAGCGCTTGCCAGGAGCATGCAGAATGTTTGCTGTTGTCCAGTCTTGTCTGCCCTTCGATGGAGAGATGTGCACCAAGTGCGCTGCACACCTGCTGCCATGCGCCTGTGCAGTGCAATGTGCTGGAGCCTCCGTACCTGGCAGTGCTCGAGTGGCCTTTGTCTTACAGGAGTGACCCGCACAAGAGGTGTGAGAGCCTCCAGCGCTTAGCAGTGCTTCAGCAGCCTGTGTCCCTTGCCAACAGGTGCTGGAGCCTCGGCGCTTGGCAGCCAAGGCAGCAGCACGGCGCATGGCTGCACTGCTGGGGGAGGCAGTGGGCCAGAGGGTGGGCTTCAGGGTCAGGCTGGAGGCTTGCGTGGGGCGGGCCACCAGGATCGAGGTTGTGACAGAGGGCATTCTCCTGCGCAGGCTGCAGCAGGTGAGGGTCTCCGGCTGTGGGCCAATTGCTGTGCCACCAAGGTCCTGTCGAGGGCAGCAGGTCTTCTCCTGGATTGCCTGCATTGCGTCAGGGCATGTAGTCAAGGGCAGCAGGTGTTACCCGGGAAAGTTTGCATCGTGTCAGGGCTTGGCGCCAGGCCGGTCTTTGCAGGTCACAGCATGATCACGGCATGGCAAAGGATTTGACAGAGGGCATTCTCTTGCGCAGGCTGCAGGTGGTGGGGGTCTGTCACCGCTCTGGCGTGGAGGGCTTTGACTTGGCCTGTAGCACTCCGGCAGATGGCAGCCAGGCTCCTTATGCATCCTCATCGCCGCAGCTGGTGCCATGCATGCCTTTTGCTTTCTCATGTGAAGCACTTGTGGTGCTATGTCGCAGAGGCCTGTGCCCGGTCTTTGCCTGAAATTCGTACTTGATCACATTCTGACAAGTGCGGCTTGACATTAGCCAAAGCATGCGCACTTGAGGACATCTGTGGTGGAGGTTTCAGTGTGTTGAGAACAGCGGATGCAGCCAGCCACCTTGATAGCTCCTCTGGCACCTCTGCCCCAGATCTTTGCCTGGGCCAGCACGGCTTTGGGGCTGCAGAATTCCTGGCCACTGTGCTGCTGAGCACAGAGTGGCTGCTGTACTCTGAAAGACAAACACTCTGCTGCACTGTGGTTGCTGCCAGACCTCGAGCTGCAAAGTGTGGGCGCTGCAGCGTTTTGACGAATGTAGAGTAGAGCAGTGGACACCAACACAAACCTGCACTTTGGCTGCTGCAGGACCCTGAGCTGCGGGGTGTGGGCGCAGTGGTGTTTGATGAATTTCACGAGCGCAGCCTTGAGGCAGACACCGCGCTGGCGCTGTGCCTGGACTGCCAGAGGCTGGGGCGGGCAGACCTCAGGTGACATAGGCATTGTGGTGGTCTATACTGGTAGAACTGGACAAAAACAAGCAGACACAGCCGCCTTGCCAGAAGCATGTGTCTGTACCCTGCAGCAGTTTGCAGCGCTGGACGTCACGGCAGAGGTGGTAGCCAGGTGCAAGGCTTCCATGCATGTCACCAGCCATGAGCAATGAATGCCTGGCCTCATACTCGTGAGTTGTGTGCTGGATTTTCTGCATCCTGGTTGGCCTTGAGATTCACTTTGGCCGCCTGACAGGTGAAAGGGAGCTGTTAGGGCCAGGGTCTGTGCTCAGAATCTGCTTTGCTGGCTGCTGCTTGTCTTGTGTAGGACATATGACAAACTAGCCCCAGCTTTGTGCCTTGTCACGTTGTCAGCCTCTCGGCATCGCTGCTGACCAGGACATGCAGTCCTGGCCTCCAAGGGTGGCAGTCACCCTACCGCCAGCATGTCTCCTGTGCAGTGGTAACACGTTGCAGTGGTAACACGTTAGAGCATATGCTGGCTACATGCCTAGCGCTTACAACTGACAGCAGCTTCCTGAGCCCACCTCTCTGCACACTTTCAGGGCTAGTCCACAGTGCCTCTCTCAGATGCTGCGGATGTGTCATCTACTGAGGTCAATTTTGCTGCCCAATCCTGCAGTTGGGGACGGCTTGTGGCTCCACAACAGTTCAATACAGATCAACAAGTGAATGACGGGCACCTGGCCCCCAGATTGTGGTTTAGTGACAGCCAGGCTTGCAGGCCAAAGTGGCACAACCTGTGACTTACTTCCAAGATCCTGCTCGAGACCTGCAAAGGCATTGAGCAATGTGCAAGTGACAAGCAGAGATCTTCAACCGTCACCCGCTGCTGCAGGCTGGTGGTGATGTCTGCCACGCTAGGTGGAGGGGTGGGCCCCAGGATGGCCCAACTGCTTGCTCAAGCACTGCCCCGGCGATATGAGGCAGTGGGTGTGGCTGAAGCAGGACTGAGCCCAGCTCAGGAGGATGCTGGGGATTGGGCAGCCGCACAGGCAGAGCGCATTGTTGCTCCAGCAGGGACTGCAGGAGGTGTGGCCGCGCCCTTCCTTGTGAGTCACGGGCGCAGCTTCCGAGTGCGGACGGAGTATTTGGGCCTTCCAGGTGCGAATGCTGGGGATCAACGATGACTGCACGACTGTGAAGGAAGAGAGTTGTGGACATACCTTGGGGCTGTCCTTGTGAGGCTGCAGGAGGGGCCTTGTAGTTGTCAAGAAGTCAGAGGCGAGCATGTTTGGACAGATGTCTGGTGGTCAACATACGATGCCGTGAGAGCAGGCTCCTGTGCCCATTGAAGCATGCAGCTGTGTTTGATAAGCATTGTGCTGCAGCGGGCTCCTGCGATGGGCTGCCATAGACTGGACAAGCATGGGGCGTGGACACATGGCTGCGCAGTGGCCGCAACCTGCAGGCTTGTTTGCCTGGGCAAACTGCGCAATAGGGTTAACATGAGGGTGGGCCTGGAGCCTAAAAGGCTTGTCAGCGTCACCGTCCGGCATTATCATAGTGCTGTGCGTGAGCTGCTACAACAGAATGTGGCAAGGTGGTCACCGTAGGCAGCAGCGCAACATAACAGAGCTGCGACAGCACAGAGAAACATTTGCGCATACGCCACATGCCACATGCCATGTCCTGTTTCCTGGTGTGATCGTCTTTGCTCACTAAGTATGAAGTCAGTCTTGAGTTAGTGTCAGGTAGGCATCCCCTGGTCTAATACCTGCTGTCAGGCACAGGCTTGCCCCTGCCAGGTCACCCAGGCTGCTTGGACCTGACAATCCAGCATCAATTTACAGCGCCTGCTCTGTGATTCAGCATGCTGCACATGTTGATGGCTTTGTGACGTGCAGCCTCATGCTTGTGCAGCCCCGACGCGTGGCGGCCTGGAGGCAGCAGCCACAGCAGCAGTCTGCAAAGCCCTAGAGAAGGAATCTGGTGACATCCTTTGCTTCCTGCCTGGAGCTGGAGAGATCAGGCAAGTGTTGAGGACAGGGATCTGTGCGCTTCCACCCTGTCATTGCAAGCAGCCAACACTCTGGCGCAATGGAGCCTTGCTCATGCAATTGGCTTGAGAGCTCAGGCCAGGCCAGGACCCGCAAAATATGTCTGAACCTGCCAAGATTCATAATTTTCAGCAGCTTGTTGATGTTCTACAGGAGGGTGCAACGACAGCTGGAGGGCTCAAAAACCCTCAAGGGCAACATTCAAATCCTGCCTCTGTATGGCAACCTGCCATCTGAACAGCAGGATAAGGCATTGTTACCAGACCCACACGGTGAGCTGCTGTGCCACAAACTATGTGCATAACAAACGTTGCAGATGGCCTGATGTGTGGCCTTGGACGCGGCTTTCATGAGTTGCTGGCACTGTTGCCCGGCCACCGCTGGCTATCTAGCTTGGGATGACGGCAGGGAAGCCCAGCCTTCACCACGACAGTATCTGACAGCAAAGCGGTGCACTCACGCGCCTGCGTGCCATTGCCAAATGGTGCTGTCACTCCCATGTCTGAGCCTCCTCCCAGCATGACATGCCCCTGCAGGGCTGCAGCGTATTGTGCTGTGCATTCCTGCAGCCAGGCCTACCCGCAGAGGCTTTGCACCAGCACGTCATTTGCACCAGCATGCCATTCAACCTTTGTAGTCTCAGAGAGAACCTCATAGCCCCAGATTATGGATGCGGATGCAGGTCGCCGGCGCGTAGTCCTGTCCACCCCCATTGCCGAGTCGAGCCTGACCATCCAGGGCGTGCGATGTGTGGTAGACTCAGGGTATGCTCGAGCCCCGCGTTTCGACTCACGCACCGGCATGGACCGCCTGCAGCTGGTGCGCGTGTCCCGGGCGTCAGCAGACCAGCGCAGGGGCCGGGCAGGTTGGTGTAGGCTGCCTTGTATCATTTATTGGCAACCGGGCAGCGCTGCGTCAGTGGCTGCTTGAGGTTGAAGCTTCTGCTGTGGGTTTTGCCGCTGTCCTCAGATCAGTGCAGGCGGCGTGCAGGTCAGTCCTGGCATTTTGGGGTGGTCATGCTGGTATCAGCGTCTTCAGGCGGCCAAATGTGTGTCAGAACTCAGAGAGGCATCAGTGCATTGCTGTCGCATACTGAGCTACATTGGGTATGCCATGAGTGTCGCATGCTGGAGATGACATCACCGTGTGGTGAGCTGCAGGCATGGGGTGCTCCTGCAAATCAGCATTCTAAAGATTGCGCTGGCTCTACCTTTGAGGCGCTATGTTTAATGCATGTGATGACTAGCCTAGCTGAACGCAGTGCCGACTGAGAGATCAAGGCACACTAAAGCTTGCATCGCTGCCTTTTGCTGCAATGCGACATGCAGGCAGACACCGCCCGGCCGCATTGGCATTTGCTGCCATGCAGGCCACTCTGCTTGGAGTCTGCTATTGTCTGTGAAATGTAGTGCCTGGCATGCAGGCAGGCATACTGCGCCCCACCAAATGCTGAATCGGCTGACCCTTGCAGGCCGCGTCGCCCCTGGCATCTGCTTCCGCCTGTGGAGCGAGACCACCAGTCTTCAGGAGGCCACCCCGCCAGACATCCTTGATGCAGACCTGGCTCCCCTGGCCCTGCAGCTGGCCCAGTGGGGCTGCCCAGATGGCAGGGACCTGCTGTGGCTGGACCCACCTCAAGAGCACAGCATGGAGGCAGCCCAGCAGCTGCTGCGGGGACTGGGAGCTGTGGATGGCAGCGGGCTGGTTACCAGTCAAGGTCAGCATGCATTGAAGCGCGGACGGGTGCGGTCATGGGCCATGTTGATCGGTCTTTGCGGGCTGTGGATGGCCACTGGTCGTGATGAGCACGGATGGCATCATGGGCTGGCTGTGTCATGGGCTGTGCTGTCCTCTTTCTGGCCATCGGTGTCTGTGCTGTCGGGGCTGAGGTTTGCAAGCGGTGAACAGCCGAACCTGGTGGCTGATCACAAATTGTGGTGGACTGCTTGATGTGCTTGTCAGAAGACGCCCACCACTGCTCTGTGCAGACTCCAAGGGCAACACTGCCGTGCGTGCTGGCTGCAATTTCTTACCATGCTGGCTCATGCTGAAATAGGTGCACTGGCTACTTGCCAGAAACCTCAACTCCACTTGTCTCCATGTTCATCACAGATGCCGTGGTGCCTTTCTCACCTGGATGATAGTGGGCAATGCATGCGTGCTCAGGGTCAAAGGTCTACCTGAGAGGGTAACCGCCCCCAACGCATGGTATCTGCCTGCCAGTCGTTGTCTTGATGATTGAAGCCCAGAACACAATCTGTGCCCTGCAGGCAGTGGTAGGCAGCGCCATGGTGTGCGCTATGAGCAGCATCCCTCTGGGTGCCAGACGTAGCCTTCAGCTTATGTTGATATACATATTTTGCACTGGAAGGCTGACTTCCCTGTGCTTCTGACAGGGCTTTTGATGGCCAGCCTGCCAGTGCATCCCCGGCTGGCTCACATGATCCTGGTTGCGCATAACCTGGGGGCTCTGAAATACGGGTGTCTCCTGGCAGCACTGCTTAGCGAACGGGACATCTTGCGCGGGCAACGGGCTGGCGCCGATGTGCAGCTTCGCATGGACGCTTTGCAGCAGGGCCAGGCCTTCACAGCAGGTGACAACTGCATCTGCGCATGTTGGGGCTGACTTGCAGACTGTTAACAGCTCAGGCTGCTGCTCTGAGCCTGGAACGTTAACCTGATGTGCTGCTCAGCAAAGCCGCCACACAGCACAGGCAGGCCGCCACTAGCACAGGCGGGCCTGCCCAGCGTCAGATTGTCATGACGGGCTGCTACACATGGAGTGAACTGGGCCTGCACACCCAGGCAGGCCCTCCAGCTGCCTGGGGGATTTGCAGGTGCTCTGTGCTGCAGCAGCAGCAGGTGACAACTTTGGCTGAGACCCAAGCACATGTACGGCCCTTTTGTCTTCATGAGGCTGCTTCTGGCATGATCTGAAAATGTCAATCTTCATTAAACCTTTGTCTGGCAGCTGAGTTGCCCCTACGAGGCGCCTACCTCTGCTTTACAGCACACCTGCACAGCGGCCCATACGCAGCTGGTCTCAGTTGTCAAAGCTGTCGTCCACTCCCTGGTGCAGAGTAGTTTGACTGGCCCCAGTGACCTCAGCTCACCGCCCTCCCACCACGCGCAAAAGCACTCAGTGCTGGCAAACACCTTCGCAATGCTGCTGCAGAGGTTCACAGTGGTCCGTCAAGCTGCTTGTTGAATGCCTGTATGAAGCCACTCATTCAAAGCGGTTGTAAGCCTCTTCCACGTCCATTCACGGCTGATGCAGAGGAGATCGACCGCCCTGCAGCCAGATTAGTGGCTGCCTCAGCTCAGCAGCTCTTCCAGCAGGCACGCAATGCCTTGAAGGCCCAAGCAGCAGCTGGACAGGAAGACAGCTTCCCAGACAGCAACGTCAACACACTGCTAGAGGACCTTGAAGACGAGGGCAGTGATGCGGAGAGCAACACCGAGAGCCCAGCAATGGACCCTGTTCAGCCTGACCTCAACAGTGGATATGACGCACTTGTGGCCAGCAACCTGGCTGGGCTGCTCATTGCCGCAGCATTCCCTGACAGAGTGGCCCAGAAGCGGTCTCGTGGCAATAGGTGCGTCCATTGCTCTTTGAGGATGGGGACGCATCCTGTTGAGAGACCCCTAGCTGGCACTGCAATAGGACGATGCAAAGCCGCTATGCTATGCCACCCATCAGATCTAAGCAAAAGCAATAGATTCCAGAACGAAGAACCTCAAGAGCAGAAGCAGGTACCAAGCCTGCTGCTTGGAGACGTGCAATTGCCCCCTGCAGTCTGGTGGCCAAGCTGTTCAGCCTCTTTGGGTTCTTGGAGCTGCTGAGCTGACGCGCTATGGGCCTGTTTCCTGGCACAGCGGTGAAATTGCCCCAGAGCCCCAGGTTGCCAGGTGCAGACTCCAAGCAACGCTTGGCTTGATGTCTGACAGTTTAGTTTCCTGTCACTGTCTGCAGGCCGCGTTACTTGTGATTCACTGGCTGCGATGTCAGGCCGCCCATCGCAGGTGAATCGGTGGCCAGCTATCCCCAGGCTGCCTGCTGGCCACTTGCAGCCTTGACACAGTGTCACCCTACTGTGTGCAGGCTGCGTTCATGCCACTGAACTCTTGCGGCCTCAGGGCCTGGCTGCACCGGACAGCCCTGCCTGCATCATCATCCACTCTGCTTTTGTCAACATGCTCTCTGCTTGTGCAAAGCCATCACCTGGCTCGTGCAGGCTTTGCCCTGATTATCTCCTGTTCAGCACCCATGAGGCCAAGCCGCCTGGCGAGGTTGATATTCTGGCCAGTGTCAGGCCTGGCTCTTAGACTGACACGGTGCTCATGAAGCCACAGTGCAGGCTTTTCTAAGGCTATCTCCTGTCCACCACTGCAAAGCCAGGCTCCCTGCGCTGCCTGTCATTGGTATCTATTGTGGACTGCTGGCAACTGATAGTCCCCGCACCCCACTCTTGCGTGCAGGCTGCGGTCTGGCTACCTCCTGTCAAGCGGCCGCGGGGCCAGGCTGCCTGGTGCAGATGATCAGCTGGCCAGTGCCAACTACCTGGCAGTGGCTCACCTCGGCGGAGACGCCAATGATGGGCGCAACGACAACATATTCCTGGCAGCCCCGGTGCAGCTGGAGGTTTTGCAGAAGCATGTACCTGGCATAGTGAGTGGGATACAGTGTTACAGGACTTGTTGAGGGGTCTGCAAAGGCATTGTGTGGGGATAATTGCAGTTCCTGGCAATGCCTGATCAGCTGGACAGCCCTGGACAAGCATGTTCATGGCACTGCTGGGGGATGGTTGCAGGGCCTGTTCGCTTGAGGGCATGAGCCTGACTGAGGGACAGGGGGCTATGCTTTAGCAGGGGGCAGATAAGTGTGCCTGGCATCACAAGGAGACATTCCTTGTTACGTCACTTTTACAGGTACATTCAAAGTCCTGCTGCACAGCACTGTACTTCATGCTTTGCGTGGTGGGAACCTGATGACAAAGACCATGCTTTCAAGCTGCAGCTATGCCTCATGCAGTTTTGGGGCTTACTGATTGAGGGCTCTAGACGCTGCACTGCATACAAACTCTTACTGATTGTGGCCAATGACGAAAACGATGCTTTTGAGCTTCGGCTGTGACTTATTCTTTTCCGCTTATTGCCTGAGGCCACACACATTGGAAGCCTTGCAATAAGCTAGGCATGATCTGCTGAGCACCAGGCTTCATGTCAAGTACTCTTCTGTGTGCACCTTCCCGCGCCTCGCTCCCTGGGCTCATTTTGTTGAGCACCAGGGCTCCTTTTCAATTGTGTGCGGCACACCAAACTGGAGGCACACCTATTGCCCTTGTGTTTGACCTGCCAACCTTGGTGCAAGACGCCTCCAGACACTGCTGTCTGCATGTTCACTGCTCTTCACAACTGCATCCTCTGCTCTGGCCGCTTCTAAGTGTGCGTCTTGGCACAGTTGTGCCCAGCATATGCAACCACAATACAGCGCTGGGCTGCACACGCTGTGAGCTGCTCATGCACCTGCTCTGCAGCTCCAGGAGGCTGTCTGGAGCTGCCTGCACCATTTGCCTTGCTGCACTGGGGCCCTGCCAGCTGCACTCCTTGGATGCTGCACTGCACATCTGTGCTGCAGGGTGCGGCTTGCCTGCTGCACAGGTGGGTCACAGTCGCACTGCAGCACTGACAGGCGTATGCTGCATATGCTTCCCTGGGGGTTTGCCCAGCTGCCTCAGTGGTAGGCTTGGTGTGCTGCACCTGTGGCAGTGCTGCAGCACATGTCACGCTGCCTGTGCACCGCCTGCAGGTCACCGATGAGAAAGTGGTCTTCTGGGCTCCGAGCAACAAGATGGTGGCTGGCAGACAGCGACAGTGCATTGGGGCCATCACCCTCTCAGAAACACCTCTGACCCTGAGCGATGAGGATGCTGTGCCCGCTTTGATCCAGGTGAGACAGCGTCCACCTCATCTGTGTTGTTGGTGTTGGTGGTGAGCATGAACATCAGTAGTGTTGTTGCACATACTGTGAGGATGCTTATGGAGCAGTGCGCCTGTTCCACCACGAGACTGCAGGGCTAAGGCAGTACAGATGAGCATGCACACCACTGTTGCCTTCAGCAGTCTGCATAGGAAAGCACTTGGAAGACGAGGCAGCAGAGCGTTGCTACACATGCCCATGTATACCGACCCCAATGCTGCGGGGTGCTGCCCCGGCTGGCCTGGCCCGGAAGCCTCCTGCAGCTGCGTGCAGGGCACCTGGGATATCGGCTGCCCTTGCTGCATGCAGGGCATAAGGGAGATGGGCTTTGCAGGCTTGGGTGTTCCCAAAGACCTGGAGCAGTGGCGCCAGCGGGTGCAGTGGGTGGCAGAGCACATCAGGCCCAGCCCCGTCCCCAACCTGGCTCACGATGCTCTGATGGCAGGATTGGAAACCTGGCTGGCGCCACACCTCATGGGGTGCAGAAGCAAGGCCCAGCTGCAGAGTCTGAACTGGAATGTGATCCTTAGGTCAGCCTGGGCTGCACAGGCTTATGTGACTGAGTTCAAATATGTCTAGTCTTTCACTCTCTTCTGTTGGAGTCTCAATGCAGTGCAATTGAGTCATATCTCTCTTGTTGCCGCCTGAGGTAGGCACTACTGCTTGCAGGGGCCTGTTGAGCTGGGAGCAGCAGCAGGAGGTTGAGATCCTTGCTCCAGAGAAGTGGCAGGTGGGTGGCTGAGGTGTTGGCCTTTGGCACAATATGGCCCTTACTCTGTGTTGCCCACCTTGTATGTCATCGAGTTGAGCAGCAACTGCAGCCCACAGCGTGCCTGCCTGTCATGCAGACCCCTGGAGGCTCCAAACAGTCCATCGATTATTCGCACCACCCACCGTTGCTCAAGGTGGGCACAAATCCTTGGGCAGCTTGTTTCGATGGCTGCTTGTTGCGTGGGGTAGACTCCGCACGTTGTAGGGAGCTCCACTCCTAGACCCAGCGCATGCATGCCACGCTTATCTTGAAGGTCTAGACTGAGCCCTGGCGGTTGCTATCCATGCTTACTACACCTGGCCTTCTCAGTCAAAATCCACCATACTTGACTTAGGCAACTGCTATCCGCGCTTACACCTCCTGGTCTGTCAGTCAGAGCATGACTTTCCTGTCTGACCAGGACACAAGTTGTGGTCCTGACTTTTCTGACTGACAAAAATTGGAAGTATAGACATGGTTTGTGTGACTGACGAGGCCAGGAGAGTAAGCGCAGATTGCATCAAGACCCTGGCAGTGGATAGTTGCGCTTGTGTCTCCTGGCCAAAGCACATCTCACAGTGCATGTGCACCTGCAGGTGCGCCTGCAGGAGCTGCTGGGCAGCACTGACATACCTGCCGTGGCATGCAACACTGTGCCTCTGCAGCTAGAGCTTCTGTCTCCAGCGTTCAGGCCTGTGCAGCGCACACAGGACCTGCAGAGCTTCTGGCAGGCTGGCTACAAGAGCGTGAGGAAGGAGCTTAGAGCCAAGTACCCCAAGCACTTCTGGCCTGAGGATCCCATGCACTGCGAGCCCATTAAGGGTAGCCTGGGGCCCAGAAGGAAAGGGGCCTAAATCCTGTTGTTGAAAGCTTCAGCTGCATTGCCCTGTGATGCTGCTTCACTCCCTGACCTCATCTGTCTTAACAGTTGAGCGACTACCTGGCTGAAGCAATATCCAGAATGAGCATGTGAACAGCCGCAACCTCAGTCATCAAGAGTAGGCTTGAGCTGCTTGCTTACATTGCGGCTGCCATGGGGGCTGAGTGTCCTGGCCAGCTGTTGCAACAGTGATAGCTTGCCACTGTACAGCTGCAGCATCTGCAGCTTCTTGAGACAGGGCACATTAGCAGCCAGGGTGCCTGTCACTGCAAGGCTGGTCAAGCTGGGACTGAGCCAGGCCACGCTCCTGCATTGAAATGCAGCTCACTAATTTCCTTTGTCCAGCAGAGCAAGCTGCCAGACAGAGATGTTAACTGTGCAGCTCACTAACATGCTCAAGCAGCACATCAGCAAGCAGTGGGCAACATAATCAGTGCAGCTCACAAAACCCCTGCACAAGTGACAGCACGCAGCCAAAGAGATGCGGGCAGTGCAGCGCGCTGAAATTCATCAGCGTCCTCACAGCTGAGCAGGCAAATGCCTGTCATGGCAACCAAGACGTCCTCTGCAAGCTTCAGGACAGCTGGGCCGACAAACTGGCCCTTCAGTGCTGCTGACCCGCCAATTGCGTAACTACCATGAGTCTCAGCGCTGATGGTCTGGCTCAGCAATCAAACTGGGGACATCTGCACTTGATAGCATACTCTGCGTCATCCCAGCTATGACGCAGCTGCAGCAGATCTGCACACTGCCATGACTTTTCACCGGCAAGCAACTTGCTGGCCTGCTGGTCAGCTCCACACCTGTGCGGCCCCACTGGCAGCATTGATAGCAGCAGGCCCTCGGCCAGGACTGTCAAAGCTGCTGCACAGGACCCGTCCCAGATGGACAACTTGCCAGCTGCTCACATAGATCTGCCACTTTGTGTGAGCTGGCCTTGAGATCAGCATGTTGGCTCGGGCCTGCGCCTGCCTGTTTGCCGGCCATCAGCACATCAGATCCAGGTCCCAGGACTGTGCTGTGCGTAGGAACTGTTGTGCCAGGAAGAGCACTGTAGATAATGCAACTCAGAAGGCAAGTAGGCGCTCTCGGCGAGTTGCCATCTGCGGGCAGGCTCATGCCTTGCCCCACAATCTGGTACGCTAACATCGGCTGAAAGCACGACCTGGGTTGCCATGGCGCAATACTCCAGCCAGGAGGAGCCGGAGCGAGATGGGCTGGCAAACGGGCAGGATGAGGTGTTTGGCACTCCCCCAACCAGGCTGGAGAGGCTACACAGCAGGGGCTCACGCAACGGTGAGTCTCATTGATGCCCATGCTGCACATTCCTGCTCATGTGGCGGCCTGCATGAGACAATGGCACGCATGGTGCGCAACCTCTCAGGCTCACGCCAGTGCCCAGTTGGGCCCCCAACATTCTGCAGCGCACCACCAAATCCAGCAAGCAAGCTCGCTGCACACTGCCCCAGATCGCCCAGGTGTGACATGTACAGCTGCCTCTGCTGCAGGCCGGAGTCACAGCAAGAAGGGCAAGCGGCTCAGCGGCGAGACTGGGGACAATGGCAGGCGGGCACGACAGGTGGGAAAGCACAAGCTGCTGGCCCTCAGTGCATGGCAGCATCTCTTGCTCATCCCCTGCAAATGGGAGGCCTAGAGACTTCCAGGAATATCTGGCCTCACATAGTATCTGCTGGGTTCGCGCCCATGTCTCACGCAATCTTTACTGCACTCCCGGTCCGTCATATGGAGGGACAGGGGCTGCCCAGGCTGCATGCCTTCCTGAGGGAAGGGGATGAGCAGGCTATAAGAAGATGCGCGTGCTGGGCCTTCGGCTTGACACGCCCAGCGCAGCATGTGCGACTCCCATCCCTGCCAGCAAGCAATGGCAGTCACAGCACTGCAGCCGGTAGCCTCGTAGTCTCCAGTACTGCAGCCGCCTGCACACCACAGCACGAGCTTGAGCTCTGCGGCAGGCCTCACTTATGCCAGCAGGCAGGCATGCCCCTGCCAGCTGGCTGCGATTGGCAGGTGGCCCCAAGCCCTTACAAAGCCTGGCCTCTCTTGCTGGCAGCCCGCTGGGCGGGCTGCTGAACAGGTCACAGCTGCTGGCTGCGCTGCAAGATTGACTGCGACCCTCGCAGCAGTCCCTCTGCCCTGGCTCCTTCAGCAGGCGTGTCCAGACATCAGGCATGCACCCTCAGAGAGCTGGAGACCACCCTGCAAGCATGCACAAGCAACCTCTGCATGCATCCAACACGCAAGGGGAGTGGAGACAGGCACTCAAGCATGCTGAGCTGTGCTCAGTGCTTGTGCTCACATCAGCAGGCCTCCTGAAGTTCCCGCATCGTCCTGTGCCTGTGCAGGCGGCTCACAGGGCGCGCCCCGACAAGCACCGCAAGCAGGCGCGCGCATTCAAGGAGCTGGACACCACCCTGCAAGTCCTGGGCATTGACGGCGGACAGGGGGACAAACGGGGGCTGAGGATCACGGCCAGCGTGCATGCGCCCGTGCAGCCCGAGCCTGTGCGTACGCCGCGGCGGCAGTCCTCACGCGCGTCCCTGGCGGAGGAAGAGCTCAGGTGCCAAGCAGCCCCGGGCTGCCCGCCGTGGCCATCTGCTGCCTGTCTGTTGCCTGTGGTCACCTTCCCTGCGCCCAGCAGCTCAACCCTGTGTGCACCCCTTGTGGCTGTTTCCTGGTGCTTCTGTGGAGAAGGAAGACCCAGGGGATATGAAGATAAGTGCCGCATACACCACAGCATCCTGCACTCCTCAACGTGCCTGTGCGCAGCATAGCACTGCAAGCCTGCACGCATTGAGGCAGCTGTTGCTTGTGCGCAGCCCTCGGTGGCAGCTTTCGGGGGCGGATCTGGGTGTTGTCTGAGACATGTAAGGTTGCCGACACAGGACTGCTGCTCAGGCTTATCCTGGGCTCATCTCTCACCCAGATGCTGAGCCATGGCCGCTCCAGCTCCATCTGCCACCTGCCTGAGCCACCTGCCTCCTGCGGTCAGGCCCACTGCCACCAGCCCCTGCAGCTGTGCCCAGCTGTCAACAACCTTTGCCTGCAGCGATGCCAGCATCTCGTCCGCCACGAGCCTGCGCCAGCGCCGGCGTCGCTCGCGAGGGGCCCTCTACCGTGGCGCCACCTTCCCCCAGCCCAATGGGGACAGCCAGCTGCGCTCGCGGCGCTCCCAGCTGGAGGCTGTGCCCTCCGGCAAGCAGCTGCTGGTGCCTGCGGCCGGCCCTTCGGCCTGGCAGGGCCTGCACCCGCACAGCCGCCCCGATCGGGCGCAGCGTACCCCCTCCGCGGAGATGCAGGCCCCTCTGGAGTCGCCGCCGCGGCGCTGCTTATCCATGCCGCAAGGTGGGGCACTGACACAGTGGCGTCAGACCCTGCCTGCCCTTTGTAAAGGCCTGCACCTTTGGGTAACCCTCAGAGTTGCTTTGCAGGGATAGTCTGCATGCCCTGTTCCGTTTTGCCTTCAGTTGAGCACAAGCCTGTCACTGTTCAGCTCAGGGACATTTTGTTGCTGCCAGGCTCCTTGCCTCACCTGGCACACCTCTCTTGCCAGCCAGCACACTGTGTTCCGTCAGCAGGCTGCGCTCATGTCAAGATGCCGCTATCCTATCGCTGTGTCCTATGGAACCATGCAGTCAGCTCGGCAGAGGATGCCAGCGCACGCGTCAGCACTCTGCCCTCACCCCACAGCGAGCAGGAGTTGGGGGAGCTGCAGCACCGGCGTGAGGAGTGGCAGGCGCGGCTGAGCGAGGTGGTGGAGGGCACTCGCGAAGAGGACCTGACCCTGCAGATGGAGCAGGCCAGGTGGGCAGCAATGGCAGGGAACAATGATGTGTGCTGCCTCGACCATTCTGCCAGCTGCAAATTTTTCATGTGGGCAGCAACAGTCGGCAGACGGGCTGTTCCTGAGCCACGGGAATGCAGCTGTCAAGGGCTCAGAGGCGCCAACAGGACTGCCATCATCTCCAGGCACCTCCTCCCCTGCATTCACACCGCGGTGCAAGCCACAGCCACATGGCAGGCAGGTGGCTGCATACACCAGAGCCCAGAGGCTACCAGGGAATCAAAGAAAATTCTGAGGGCATGGCAGCACAAGCATGCTGACCTGGAAGCCGCTCTGCAGGTCGCGCGCAGAGGACCTCAGGGCACAGCTGCTGGAGTTCCAGGCCCCTCGAGAGGAGTCTCGCCAGCAGATGGTGGACTGGCTCAAGAGCGCGGCAGGGGAGGCCAAGCAGGTGACCATGTGGTTTTTCTACAGCGGCGCTCTGTGCGCCAGAAGGGCTGCCCTACAGTGCTTCCTGTGTGGCAGCAGGGTGCCTTGGAGACCTGTCTATGTGCCAGCAGGGGTGCCTGGAAATGGGCCTTGGTCTGCCAGAAGCGGTACCCTGGAACTTCTTCCCCAGCACAGATGCATTCTGCATGGCTCCCGTGTGCCAGAATATGGTAAAAAGGCCTTATCTGCGCCAGCGGGTGTGGTTTGAAATGGCTTCCTTGTGTGCCAGCAGGTATGAACTGGCCAGAGTTTGCTTGGCTGGCCGGCAGGATCAAAGCTTTGCAGAAGATTGTGAAACCGCAATCTGATGCTGCCTAGGTGTTTGTCTGAGCTGGGACATGCGCACAGCGCCTCAAAGGATCCCAACACTGCCTGGCTGTGCAGGTCTTGCCTGGCTGGGCAGCAGGTGTTTGCCCTGTTGGTAGCACTTCAGAGTCCATGCAGGGCAGGACCTACCAACTTTAGGCTACCCAACTCTGGTGCCTTGGCTGTGCAGGTGTTTGCCTGGCTGGACTCACACAAGGAGTCGATGGAGGCAGGCGGGCGCATGCACGAGTTTCTGGACATCCTCTGGGTGAGTGCAGCCTGGCCTGATTTGTTCCTGTTGTTTGCATCCAGGTAGATGGTGTGCATGAGTTCCTACTGTGTTGGTTTGTCACATTTTGCTCCTGTTCAGGTCAATAGTGTGTGTGAGGTGCTCAATTGCTGCGCATCAGTCAATGTGATTGTGAGATTGGAAAGACTCATCTGCCCTGCACGTTGTGCTCCCCCATTCCAGTTGCAATACATGACTGGCATCTCTTTATGCACAGCATGAGTTGTTGGCACTAAGTCCTCCGCCTCCGCCTGCCCTGCAGATCGTGCTGCCCCAATTCAAGTCTCTCTGCTGCACGGCGGTGGACGTGGTGGCAGAGGGCATGCGAGCTGCCGGGCAGGCCGTCACTTCAGCCCACTTCGCCGCTGCCCAGGAGACAGTGCACATCATGACCCGCCTGCAGCTGCGCGTCAGAATGGTATTGCCTGAGGGCTACACCAAGGCGGACGCCTTGCTCCATGAGATGGGGCAGGCTGCCCTCCAAACAGCTCTTGCCGGCATAGATGCCACGGAGGCCCAGCAGGCACAGGTGCTCTCCGCAGAGAGTCTCAAGCTGGGTGAGTCCCATCACCCCATCACACCTGGCCCTGCTCACCACTTACAGCACTGGGTGTGCAACGCTGCAATAGTGGGTGGGTCTGTTGCTGGTGATGCTAGCATTGTCCACCGCCTGTGCTGGTGGGCTATGAAGCTCATTGAGCCAATCTGCTGATGGGAGTGGCCTGCTCAAGCTTTGTAGCGCTGGACTGTAAACAGCAAAGCTGCTTAGAACGATGGGTGTCCACAACAGCAAATGTATCTGAGCAAATTCGCAGTTTTGACTGCGGCTGTGCAGGCTCTGAAGGGCTACACATAAGGAGGCAAATGTCCTCCCTGGTTGACTGCTGCTGTGCAGGCCTTATGGCAGTGCACACAAACAGTGTCATCTGAGCAAGATTTCACATGTGACAGCGTCTGTGCAGGCTCTGTGGGTGTCCATGAGACCAGCGAGCACGTCAAGCAGCTGCAGCTGAGCTGGGCGGAGTGCGAGAGGCTGGTGGACGCGTGCTGTAAGCACTGGCCCCATCTGGCGGTGCGCCTCCGCAGGTGAGCTGCCTGCTGGGCGTGTGCATGAATCATGTCGCAAGGGCTGAGGAGGGTCGCTCAGTACACCAGCACACGGCAGCAGCATCATCTCAGTTGCAAAAGATGAGCCTGCCCAGGGGACTGCCTGACAGGCATCCTTCATTGTGAGTCTTTGCCTGATAGTAGTCAGTAGGCATCTCCGCCAATGGCAGCAGCGTCTGCTTGATCTGGTTGCATGCATGGACAGCAGGAGCCGGCAGCGCCGGCAGGGCTGCACTCCTGCTGTGACTGCAATCTCAAAGCCTCAGGACCTGCTGTGCAAAAGGACCCTCATGCAATCGATGCACCAAAATGCCGTTGCCGCCCCTGTTGGAGAAACGAACTGCCGAGGCTGCTGTTTCTGGACAGCCCAATGCAAGTGTTGCACTGCCACACTGACAGTCCTCCCGTGCCCTGCAGCCACTGGTGCCTCCTCTTTGCATCGGCAGCGGAGCAGGCAGAGGCCATGCAGGCCGTGGTCCCCATGCACGATGACAGTGAGAGTGAGGCGGAGAGGGATGAGAGCAGCATCACTTCAGGTGGGTGGGCCTTATGATTAACCCTAAACCCCACAACACCTGCTGTGTGCATCGTGCCTGAGCTGGTGGGCGGAAGGGGTGCCTGCAAGACTGTCAGCGCGATGATGCGTGAAGAGGTGCCCGCAAGACTGCTGGCTGTGCATCTGCTGCAGCAACAGGCCTGTGACTTGGACATGGGGCAAGGCCATGTCCCAGCATGGCCACTGCATGTCTAGTGCGGTGCTGCCGCATGCTGTGCTCCTGTAACTGCAGAGCAAGCACTGCAGTCAGCATATGCCTTGCAGATGGCCGGGGGGGCCCACTGCAGTGCTCCCATGGCAGGCAGTCCTCCCATGGCAGACATCAGCAAGATGCTGGCAGTGTATCTCACTCTGACCTGGTCTCAGTCATGAAGGTGTGCAGGGCTGCCATCCCAACGCAGGCAGCCAGGTGTTGTTGGCAGTGCGCTGCAAACCCACCGGTGTCGCTGTTACAGGTGGTTGTGCAGACAGCTGGTGATGCCCACAGCAGGCTCCAAACTCAGCTGCTGTCACTCATGCAGGTGTGTGGGGCCGACACTCGAGTGCCCCCAGCGCGGACAGCAGCACATCGCCCTCGGTCAGCGACGAGGACCTACAGGCGCAAGCCTGGCTGCCCACTGTGATGTCGGCGCTGCTGCGCCACGCCGACAAGGCCTCTGCCAGCCTGGCTGAGCTGGATTCAGGTAGGCCGCGTTTACTTGCCCTGCACATCAGCTTGCATATGCAAAGCAGGGCGCGCAAGGCCTCTGTCAGCTCCATTGAGCAGCAGTCAGGTGGGCTGTTGCAGCTGCCCTGGTGCCTGCATCTTGGACTTTCGTTGCTGATGCCGTGGTTCTGTTGCTTGCCGAGAAAGTCTCTATCACCTCAGCTGAGCTGGCCTCAAACTGGCTGCTGCAGCTCCTCTGGCTGCTGCGTTGAGCACAGGTGCTTGCAGTTGCGATGCAAGTCACGCTGACGCAGCTCGCCATGATGGTCGCTGCCAGCCTGACTCTGCTGGGCTGAGGCGCGCTGCTGCCCTGCAGCTTTTGTGACTGCCCCTCTGCCCACTGCTGCTGCACATCAGCCGGCATCACGCCTTCCATGCTCTGCTCGTGCGTGCCTGTCAGGCCTCTGCCTTGCCTGCAGAGACAGCTCACCTTTGCTGCCATGCTGCAGCCTGCATCGTGCTGCATTGCTCTTCATCTGTGTTCTTGATGTTAAGAGTGCTGCCACCCAGCTCAGGGACATGCGGGCCCAGGCCCATTGCTCGGCTAGACGCCCACACATCTACTGCTGCCATAAACATGCCTCGTGGCTGTGCAGGCCTCACGCCTTCAGATGATGGGTGCAACCTGTGGGAGACAGAAGATGTCCCGGAGCCCAAGGATGTGCTGGCCCACACTGGCTCGGCCTTCTTTGCTCTGATGCTGAAGGGGACGCACCGCGTGGCCCACCTTTGCAAGGCACCCCAGCTGTTGGCCTGCTGGGCCCTGGAGTTGCTGGAGGAGCAGGCTGTCAACGTGAGCCTGCGCCGCCGCACCGCCGCCTGCCCCGCTGTTAAATTTGACGTCGGGAACCCCAGCATAAGCCCCTTCAGCATCTTGGTGGCATGCTGCCAGGCGGCTGGGGTCCATCCTATGTAAAATATATGCACACCCCCATCGGCCGCCCTCTGTCTGGAATCTTGCTTGACCTAATGCTTTGTGTACTCTTCTGCTGATGCGCTCCCCTGCAGGTCGTTCAGTATGTTGCGAGCTGCCCTGCCTGTCATACATCTCCCTTTCAGCGCAGCCTTTCCTGCCTTCTCTGGCTGCAGGCCACCCTCTGTGGAAGAGCTGCACATGCAAGCTGCCTAACTCCCTTGTCTGTTAAAGTACTTACTGGCCCCCCTGCAGGCCATCCTGTGCGTGCGGGAGCTGGACCATGCCAGCTGCCTGCGGCACCAGCTGGACGACACAGAGAACTTTGAGAGGCTCAAGAGCGCCACAGACGGGCTGGTCAACTCCATCCTGCGCCTGAGGCAGCTGCTCAAGCGGCGGCGACAGGAGCCAGACGGTCAGTCCAGCCATTTGATTGATTCTTGGGCATGCAACATTTCCCTCCAGGGTAGTTCTGAGCTGCAGTCGCATTGGGTGTCTCCTTGCAGAATCACAAGGGTCCCTCTTTGGTCAGCAAACAGCTGCTGCAGCTGGGGTGTGTGCTGCTCTTGCCAATAGTACGACATCTGCCTGTGCTCAGCGCTGGGTCCAGCCTGCGAGGCTTTCCAATGACATCCCTGTGTCTGCAGCAACTGAGAGGCGGCCGACGCCCCGCATCAGCTTCAGGCCAGCAATGGAGGCCACCCGTCAGATGGGGTGGCCCAGCACCGCGCTGGCTGCTGGGGGCGGGCCTGCACGGGGAGGCGTGGGCAGGAGCCCCGTGCTGGCGCGCCCGCAACCGGCCTCCCAGCTGACGGCCAGCATGGCCCCCCGGGGGCAGAGGTCGGCGCTAGGCGCTGAGCAGGCGCTCAGGCAGAACATAGGCACGGTGCTGCTGCCGCCGACTGTCCCGGCTGCACCGGCACCTGCGCCCAGGCAGGCTGGGGAGGCTGGGGGGTCACCTGCAGTTGCCAGGCAGCCCACTCCCTCCTCTGGCCCAAACTCTGCCCCCAGGCAGCCAAGGGATGTGCTTGGTGCGCCAGCAGGTGCTCGGCAGCGGCCTCCAAAGGCCCCTGCCAGCCCTGCTGCACGTCGTACGCTGCAGGCTGCAATCCGAGAGGCCGCTCAGCAGCCCTCAGAAGATGCGCAGGCGCCCCCTACTGGCCCGGAGTCAGGTGTTACGCAGCAGCACGCACATGCTGGCCCGGCAGAGCCTGCTGCCGACACGCAGGCAACGCCACCCCCGCACGCGCAGGGCGGCAGCTGGACCCAAGTGGTGGGGCAGCGGGGGCCTGCACCAGCCGCAGCCCTCAGGCCCCCCACCCAGTCCCGCCGCAACCTCCAGCAGCAGCAGCACCCAGATGCCCGCCTGCCCATGAGAGATACCCAGCCCCAGGGTGGTGCTGCCCAGGCCACTGGGCAGCACCAGCCTGGGGGCAGGCAGTTCAAGCGGCACCGCAGCCGCGGCCGGGGTGGGCACCGATCGGACGGCCCCGCAGTGGCCCCCTTCAGCCACCAGGTGGCGGTGGTGTCTCATTCCCAGCAGCAGAGGGGGCCAGCAGCAACGTCCAGGGCCGGGCCCAGCAGAGGAGCGCTCACCGGAGCCATTGGTGAGCTGCCAGTCTTGATACTCTGCTCGCCTACGGATGCAAACCGCATGGTAAGCTGCACCGCAGGCAGCCAGCATCACACAGCTGGCGCTGCACTGACTGCGAACAGGAGAGCAGCAAGGGTGGGCCCAGCCCTGTCCCTCATGAGCTGTGACACACACCACCAGCTGCTCCTGTGGGCAGCATTGCTGGCCTGACTGCAGTCATGCATGTGCCTCTGCTCGCACCTCAGAACCCACCAGAGCAACCTGTTGGGCTTCCTCTTGAGGCTGTGCCTGGTCGTGCAGGATCGCCCCAGCTGGTCTCACAGGCGCTCATTGGGCAGCCGCCTCCGCAGCCCCTCCCTGCCAGGGTTCTGCCCAGCCCCTACGCTGACAGCAGCCTCCAGGACATGGCTGTGCAGGAGGAGGCGACAGGCTCCGCTGGGCAGGCACAGACTGCCCCAGAGGCTGAGCCACCAGATGACAAGCTGCCCACCCGCGCGGAGCAGCAGCATGCAGGGGCCGCAGCCGCGCCTCCCCAGCAGCCGCCGCCTGCCAGCCAGCAGCAGCAGCAGCGTGGGAGCACCCCGCAGACTGTGCCGGCTCCCCCAGCTGCTGCTGCCGCTCCCGGTGGTGCAGGGCAGTCGGAGGCTTCCCCTGGGAGTGCCGAGCAATTGGGGGCTGCTGTTGCTGCCAGTGCTGGGCCGGCAGGGGGCGAGCAGTCCACTGCCCAGCACACAGCCAGCCCTCCCCCGCGGAAAGCGTACAAGGACGTGCTGGCCAGTCCCATAGCCAGCCCCTTCCAGGCGCTGGCAAGCATTTCAGCCAAGAACCTGCAGCCGCAGGTGGTTGCCAGCATGCAGGTGGCAGCTGCAGGGCCCCCGGACCTCCAAGCGGAGGCCCATGGGTCCTCCAGCAGCGGAACTCGCCTGCCGCCGGAGTGCAGCACAGGGGGGGCCTGCAGCACGAGTACCGGCCTGGTGGACCCTATTGACAGGCAAGCTCTGCAAGCCAGCAAGTCGAGGACCAAAAGTAAATGAACAGCTGTTCATTGCGCTGCTGCCTGCACCGGCATGCAGCCCACAGCCTGCACACGCACTTCAGGCCTGCCTGAAGGAGCATTTGTGCCTCCTGGGGCACTTTGACTGGCCGTGACTTCCTTGGGCAATTTGACCAGCCATGACTTTCTTGGGCACTCTCTATCAGGCCTGCAGCGCAGCACAGATGCCAAAAAGCATTACACCGAGTTCTGTGTTTCGTGCATGCAGGCCCACTGCAGAGGTGCCTGAGGAAGCTCCCAGCAGCAGGGCAGCAGCATTGCCACCAGCGTCACGGCCAGGCACCGGGGCAGCCCACCTGCCCCTGGCAGCCCTACCCAGTGGCCAGGGCCCGCTGTTTCTGCGGGGCCACCGCTCAGACTCCCTCACCGAGTCCATGGCTGACGATGCGAGCAGCATGATCAGTGTCAGCAGCACGATGGATGCCGTGGTCTCCCGCTCTGACAGCGGGCTGAGTGCTCTGTGGCAGGACGACGAATTCTGGCAGGTAGGTCACGCTTTGGGTGCCTACTGCCGCTAGGGTGTGACTGGATTGTCCAGTGACTTGCAGTGAGCTCAGGTGCAGCGGTAGGATGTTCCCACACACTCTGTGCAAGACACTGTTGTGGGGTGCAGCGGCAGGATGTTCTCACACACTCTGCATGAGATGCTGATGTGGGGTGACCACGCCTCTGCCCGACCGGAGGATTGTCCATGGTCAGAAGGTATCATGCGCATAATGTCCAATGCCCACAAATATCAAAGCTGCCCCCTCTGTGCCCCAGGTGCGGTGGGAGGATGTGCGGGAGACCCTGAACCGCAAGCTGGGGGAGGGCAGCTCGGGGCAGGTGTGGGTGGCGTCCTACTTCAACAGCCTCATCGCGGTCAAGGTGGTGCGCATCGACAGGACAGATGGTGAGCCTGCTGGACGCGCTGGTGGGGTCTGCATCTATGCAGCAACAAGGTCTGATGCAGTCCAAGTGGTGCGCTTTGACCGAACAAGGATGAGTTGGTCACTCCTGCCTTGCACAGCTGCATGACCTTACAGACTGCTGAGGTGCTGCGTTCCTCTTGCTGCAGGGGACTCCCGCCACTCCCAGCTGGCACGCTTCAAGCAGCAGGTGGACATGCAGCGCCAGCTGCGCCACGCCCACATCGTGGCCTTCTACGGCGTCTCACAGATCCCGCGCCAGCCAGGCGACTTGGGGGTGAGGCACACCCCATGATGCCCTCGGGCCGCTGCCTGTAGCGCCCTGCGGCACCTACATTGCCTGCTCACTTCTTTGCAGCGCTTGTTGTGGCCATCAATGCTTTCTGCCTGAAGCCCACCGAGCTGGCCCAACCCCAGGGACCTGTGCTGCCCTGTCCTGCTCACAACAGGCAGCCGGGGCAGCACAAGTCCTCCAACCCTGGCCACTCTGATGAAGCTGTGCCAGCATGCGCCATGCCAAGCCTGGCATCCTCATGCAGCACCTCCACTAACCCAGCGGCCTTGTGTGCAGGGAGTTATGATGGCTCCACTGATGAAGCTGTGCTGGTCTGGCCTGCTGTGCACAGCCCGGCCTGCCCAGACACTCCCTGACCCTGGTGTCAGGACCCTAAGGTCGCTGTGCTCTCCTGCAGCCCGCAGCGCTGCACGCATCTGATACAGCTGCACTCTCCCTGCCTTCAGGACACGAAGCTGGCCATCCTGATGGAGCTGTGCCAGTATGGGTCCTTCTTCAAGCTCATCCGCATGGCTCGCCAGATCAAAAACATGAAGGAGAGCGAGCGAATCCAGGTGGGCCCAGCCTTATACGTCAGCTCATTCAGTATTTCTCCCTCCCCTTGGGGAGTCCTTGAGATTAGGGCATCTGGGGCGGCAGTGCAGCAGCCAGGATGTGTTACACCGCTGGGATTGCTCTGGGGTCAGCCAAGCTCAGAGCTGATGGGGGCCAGCATTGATGCCCGGTGCATGGCCATGGCCGTGGGCAGAACACAGGAGGCAGTTCAGTCATGTTGTCAGCACAGCCAGCGTATAGGCGTCTGGCGTTTGTGTGGTTGACTTTCCGCTTTTTTGCACTAGGGTCACGAAACCTCAGCATTGACTGCTTCCTGGGCTCATGCCTCAGCCTGTGCTGTCCATGTGCTGCAGAAGCAGATGACTGCCGGGTGGAAGCTTTTCACGCACTGGGAGATCCGGCTGAGCCTGGCATACCACGTGGCTGGGGCAGTGGACTACATGCACTGTCGGGGGCTGATTCACCGCGATCTGACCAGCGCCAACCTGCTGGTGGGGGCCAACTGGCAAGCCAAGGTGAGAGACCAGGTGGTACCTCTCACATCAGCTGGGGAGGTGCCTGAACCTGGGTGCCACACCTGCGTGAGTGCATGCAGCTTCACTGGCTGGTGGAGGCGTCAAGGGCTCGGCATGCTGCCCTAGCATGTGTTGTCAGGTCCCAGCGAGTGTTGACACGAAGGGCTGCAGCCAATGTTGGGGCCCCCGTGCTGCAGGTGACGGACTTTGATCTGAGCCGGCAGGCCCTACAGACAGAGCCTGTTCCCTACAGCGGCGGCGCTCCCAATAGCCCCGCCTGGAGCGCACCTGAACGTCTCAAGGGAGAGCACTACACAGAGAAGGCAGACGTCTTCAGTTTTGGCGTGGTGCTTTGGGAGCTCACCTATCTAGGTGAGCCACCGGAGTGTTCGTCCATGGTGTGTTGTTGCAGAAGCTGACCTGCCTGAGGGAGTCTTTCTTGTGCAAGCAGGCCACACTTCGCTCAACACTACTTGTGCTGTTAAGGTCGTCCTCTTGCACGGACGACCTGTTCCCAGCTGCATGCTTCAGTTGAAACAGGGTGTGAGGGCAGCCTTGTGGGCGATGTCACTGGCAGCTCGCGCTGGAGGATGGGTGGCGCACCATTCTGGGCAGCATCTAAGCCGTGTCTTTCATTCATGCTGCAGCCGAGCCCTGGGCCCTTGAGGAGGACGATGGGCAGCGCAGGGACAATTTCTACCACGTCATGCAGAGCGTCACTAGTGGGCAGCGCCTGCCCCTCACAGACGACGTGGAGCCCTCTCTGCCTGAGCTGCCGCAGGTGAGGTGTCACGCCATTGTGCCCACCTGCCATGCAGTGCTGCACACTGTGCACATTTGCTGCCAGCGCTGCACCTGAGGCTGCATTGTTCTTGTCTGCTAGTCTGCTAGGTTCCCATTTGAGGCTAACCCCGCATCTCTGCTGGGGCAGTGCAACGCATATTCACTGCTGCTGTGACGTCCTTGCACAGTCCACCCTCAGATTGCAGCAGGCTCCAGCCTGTCTGCACTGGACCTCTGTCGTGCGTAATCCCTGTGTCTGTCCTCTGTGAGGCCTATGGCTGCAATACCAGCCTGGCCTCCCTGTCACATCGCTCATGACCTTGCTGCCTGCAGGTGAAGGAGCTGATAACAGACTGCTGGAAGACCCAGTCACATCAGCGGCCGTCCATGGCACAGGTGGCAGTGCGCCTCCATTCAATACTGGAATCAATTCGCAAGCGCAAGCTATTGCCAGAGTCCAAGCGGTGACCCCAAGACCAACAGCACCTGCAGCTAATGAAAAGAAGGCCCATTCTTTGCAAACCCCTAACCCCCGCTTTTCTAATGTTGAATTTTGCAAGTTTTGAGTTGAACTATGATCAGGCTCAGAGCAAGCCTTTTGCCTGGAATGAATTCAGACCTGGAAGGCACCAGCTAGTCAAATAGTGTCTGCAAGCATGTAAGGAGCAGCTCCGCCTGTGCACTGTCAAGCATTGGGCAAGTAGTCATGAATATGGTGGTCTCCAGAGGCAGGGAGGTGTTCATGCAGCAGCTTGTGCTAGCTTAGTCAGCTTGGGGGTGTGCCAGTGAATCCTTTGGATCTGCTTCTGGATCACATTACTTTTGAGGTATGCAGTTGCCATGGGGTCCTGTCCCAGCAGCAGAGCCTCCAGCTTTTTGGGGGCTGAGGCGCGGCTGTGCTGCTGAACGGCTTGCTGCTGCATGTCTGCCTGCTGCTCTGGCGTCAAGGACTGGAGGTGCTGCCCAAGGCGTACAAGACTGATCTCCATCAAATCCACAACAGTCTCTGCTGTTTTGATGGCCTCCTCCTGGCCGTGGAAGTTGTCAAAGCGAAAGCTGAGCCAGATCCAGAGCGAGACAACCTGCATGGTGTGGGAAGAGTGTGTAGCTGCCCATTGCGCGACAGCTTGGTCCTGCACCAGTGTCCTTGGAGGTACTGCTCCAGCTCCTGGTGAGAGCACCTGCTGGTACCAAACTACAGGCGGTGGGTGGGCTACAGCCTGTCAATAGCGTCTGTGCTGCAGACAGCAGCATGCCAGCTGTCTACGCTGGCCAGCACCTCAGCACACCTGGTGTATCGCCTCAAGCTCCCGCAGACCTTCAGCTGTCAGAGCTGGCGAGGTAGGAATGTGGATGTCCAGGGTGACAGGTAGCCCTTTGGCGTACTTGACCGCAAAGTGCAGCAGCGCTGCAGCCTGGCGCGGATCACGCACATTCACGGGCGCAAGACAGAACTTGTACCTGCGCACAGGTGAGGCTGGTAAGTGGTGCTGTTCTGCAGCAGGCAGGAGTGCATCTGCACGCAGGTGAGGCTTGTGGATGGTGCTAGTGAGAAGCCAGGAAGAATTCAGAGCAGTCTGCCGAGGACTCAACCCCCGACCCTGAGCAAGCAGGTGCACAGCAAAAGACTGAAGCAGCCAGCACCAAGCACAACACTCAGCATGCTGCAATCAGCAGCTCAGGGACAGAAGAAGCACATGCAGGGAAGTTGGCCGGGACCCCAGCACGAGGTTGTTGATGTGTTCACCGCGGGGTCACTGCACCTGTGAAAGGAGCAGTTCTGAGCAGACATCGAGCAGCACTTGCCTATCTTCCAGCGACAGGTTGTCAATGCGCTCAACTAGGTTGGCCAGCTTGAGCAGGGAATCCTGCTTGGCAAAGAAGTAGGTGCCCTCAAGGCGGGCCTCGTCATTAAAGCGCTGCAGCAGTTGGGCCAAGGTGTCCTCAGGGACCTGCAGGCAGCAGATACAGTTGTGTCCAGCTCAACCTGCACTTGGGAGTGTGCTGGGGCCACATGCCACTAAGCAAACTTTCACAGTCACAGGTCCGCACTCTGACTAAGCCCCTACCTACCCTCAGGGCAGCTCAAAATGCTGGAACATCTGGAGTAAGCCAACGGCCTGAGACCCCATTGCCTCTGGCCACACGGAATCTTGCCTCAAAGAAGAATAAAACCCAGAGGGTGAGCCCCTACCTGGCCTCCTAGCAGCTCGAGATGCTGGAACTCTGGGAAGAGGCCAGCAGCCTGAGTCCCCAAGGCGCTCATGGGCGCATCAACGGCGGCCTTGACTCGCGGCAGGTCGGCTGCCTGCAGAGTTGTGGCATACCCTTTGGGGTAGATGCTGTTGCGGCGCCCCGCGCGGCCAGCGATCTGCTTGATCTGGGAAATGCTGACAGGCACCTGCAGGCACCAGAATGTGAGCTTCAGCAACAGTTGTAACTAATGTGGTTGATCCTGGAAACGCTGACAGGCACCTGCAGGCACGAGGATGTGTGCCCTAGTCACAATGCCAATTGGTAATCCTTTTGCTAATCTTTTACACCTTGGATACTGGCATCTGCAGGTGAACAGGTGAAGCTCAAGGTGGCAAGTTAAAAGGCTGTGCCACCGACGATAATCAGCCACAGTGCTGGCAACCTATGTATTTTGGGCAATATCCACAGGCAGCTGCAGGGGAGAGGCTGCATGGGCAGCAACACAGGGCTCGCCAGCCCAGCGCTTGCTTGGGCCAGCAACAGTAGAAGTTGGCAGGCCGGGGTCGCCCAGCTGAGATCGCTCAGCTGAGCAACAGGTTGGCAGGCCTGCTGTTGAGATGGCATTGCAAGGCAGCAGAGGGCCCACTGTGGCCCATTGGCCCAGCCAGCCTCAGCCTACCAGCCCCAACAGACCACGCATGATTGGCTGTAGGCTCAACTGCCTCCGATACTCTGGAGAATATCAATGCACACCAGTGGTTTGCACACATGCATGCACCAGTGGCACCCTTTGCAAGGGCCTGAAGCATGTCTCAGCTTTGCAGAGCTCTGGACATGCCCTCATTGGCCAGGACCTGCCTGAAAGCAAGCAGACGCAGTGTTGCGCCTCTCGCACTCTTGCAGGGGTGCAAAAGATAGCGGCAAGTGTTGATGCCCAGTCCGCCTGACATGATGAGATGCAGGCATCATCATCATGGGTGAATGCCCAACGGCACCATGAGGCCCTCACCCCCACGCAATGCCAAGACGTAGCAGCTTCACTTGGAAACAATCAAATGTCCTTGCTCACCATCTCGCGGCCCTCATACTTCTGGAGCGTGTGGAACACGATGCGCCGGATGTTGAGGTTGAGGCCCATCCCCACGGCATCCGAAGCCACCAGGACGTCATAGCCATTGCGGCTCTCGTTGAAGAGGCGAGCCTGCTGGCGCCGCATCTCTGGGGGAAGGGCGCCATAGACCACGCACACCTGCACACTTTTGCAGTGTGTCTCTTGGATTTGTTGGGAACTTTGCTGGTGCCCATCATTGGTCACGTGCAATGTCAGAGCAGTATGATATGGTCCCCTGACCCTCATTGAGCTAGAAGGGTCTGTTGCACCAGCCCTCCATGTTGGGCGTGATCTAAAGGTGCAAACCCTGTGTGAGGTGGATGCACGACACAATTTGAGATGCAGCAACTTGCAGCCATGACGTCATATCTGCATGGCATGCGCTCGAGAGTGCAGCCAGCAACAGCATCAATCCTGGCCTTCAGAGGACATGCGTGGAAGCACTGCAGTGTGCCCACCTTATGGCCTGTGGTCCTCTCAATCTCTGCCTTGATCTCAAAGATGTCCTTGCGGGAGAAGGCCACAATGCAGTCGCCTGGCTGCACGCTGCTGTACCCTCCAGCCAGGTGCTGCTGCTCTATCTCCAGCTCCCCAAACCTGCATATTCATTGTTGCTACTTGTTTCATATGAGAACTGAGCAAGCATGCTTGACCTAGTGAAACCACAAATGACAGTCCCCCACATCAGACCCGCAGGAGATCTGGGATACTCTAGATTTGACTTGCGCTGTCAGTCAAGTGGACCAGCAGCCGCCCATGGTGCAGCTGTTGAGCCAATGTGCTTTGGCTGCTGGAGTTCCACCAGTGGCACTGCTTGGGCCAATAGGCATACGGCAACTCCCAATAGCCGTCGTGGACCCTTCAATAGCACTACTATACTGTGTCTACAGACATCGTGCTGGGCGCAAGCCTCGCCCTCGCCTGCTAACAGCAGTCTGGGCTCACATGTGGCACTGCCGTGCAGTATGCTGCCAAGTGCAGTCCAGACTGTTAAAAGGGTCAACTCTGCCGCCACCGTCCATCTGCAACATGTTGGTGAGCACCTCCTGCATGCAGGCCGCAGGCAAGGGCTGTGCTTTGCCAGTGGTGGCACCCACCGCTGGTACTGCTTGACCTCTAGGGCCTCATCGGTGAAGTCGCACAGCTGGCGCACCACATTGAGGGCAGACTGGTCCCCGCAGAGATGGATCTCGTTGGCAGGGATGCCCTGCAAGGCTCGTGTCCAGGCGTGACCCCGCGCCTGGTCCCCAATCAGCTGCAGGGCAGCGCAACGGGTGAGACAGTGTGAGGGCCTCGCAGCGCCTGGTCCCCAATCAGCTGCAGGGCAGCGCAACGGGTGAGACAGTGTGAGGGCCTCGCCACGCCTGGTCCCCAATCAGCTGCAGGGCAGCGCAACGGGTGAAACAATCTGAGGGGCCCGGCCTGGTCCCAAATCAGCTGCAGGGCAGTGCAGTGGGTGAGACAACCTGAGGGTCGCGCCTGGTGCTCAATTAGCTGCAGAGCAATGCTGTGGGTGAGACTATGTGAGGGCTTTGCCTGGTCCCCAATCAGCTGTAGCGCAATGCAGACAGGGAGTGAGGCGATCTGAGATGCGGAGGGCAAGCCAGAGAGGTGGAACAGTCTGTGACCCCAGGACGGCAGTGCGCTTGGAAGGTGTGGACACTGTAAGGGCAGGGCAGGGCAAATGGGGATGCGCTGCAGAGTGCCCAAGCATTGACCCAAAGCAAGGCCTCCAATGGGGTGCAGGTCAGGCTGTGAAAGGCTGAAAAAGACTATTTCATATAGAGGGAATGCATGCAGCCATTTTGATGGCACAGACAAGGACATCGTCCTTTTGCCCTCTTGCTGCTAGAGCCACACATATCCCAGTAGTTACAGCAGCAAATATTGCTAGCCTGTCCTGAACATTGCCAAAGGACTCTGTGTTCAAGCAACCATTCTGGGAAGTCAGCTGCACAGATGCCAGACACCACCCTGTTACAATGCTCCCTCATGTGGGTCTCTCCCCAGCACTGCCAGCGCTGTCAGGCCTCACTGTTGGCTGCAGGATGTTGAGCACAACAGCACTCCAAAGGATGGGTGCCTCTACAACAACAGCAGATCTGACGGTGGTCAAGGCAGACGTTCACGAGTTAGTGGCTCGAAGGCATGTCGATGACCTGCGCTGGCTCATGGAGGACAATTTATGCAGGGCATTGGCAGCACGCCACCCAGCCTCCCTTACCTGTGTCTTTGTGCAGCACTGCATACGATGCGCCCACCCAAGAGGCCAAACATCAGCTGCAAGGCTTGCGCTTCAAGCTGCAAGTGAGTTGCCTCCCCCTCACCTGGATCTCGTCCAGCACAGCCACGTCAAAGCGCTGGCTCATGGACGTCATCTCCACGGTGCAGGACATGTGGCTGGCTCCCGGCAGCACCGTGCGCTCCTGCCCCGTCACCAAGTTGCAGGGCGTCCCCTCAGCATTCAGGGCATCGTACACTTCCATGGCCAGTAGCCGCAGGGGCCCACAGTACAGGCCTGCCTCAGCCGCCTTCATTGCCTGCACCCAAAGCAGTGACCAACTTGGTGACAGATAGCAGCTGCCTGTCTGCCGATGTCATGAATCACAGCGCAAGCCTGCCTCAGCCGCCTTCATGGCCCACAGAGAGCTTCAGGGCGACGCTGGCAGCAGCTTTGGCCCTGCCCGCTGTCAGCAGGGCGCTGCAGTGCAGCCTGGTTCAGCTGCCCTGATGGCCTGCAGAGCATTGTTCTCAATGATGTACATCAGAGACCTGTCTGAGCAGCCTACATGGCCTGCAGTGGGACCACGAGGACTGACTGGAGCAGGCCAGGGTGCCTTTGCTTGCCAGACCTGCGGAATTCAGTGCAACAGGCGCAGAGACCTGGTCAGGCCCCGTTCATTGCCTGTCGCAGTCCATGTTGCTGTGAGGTCAGTGAAGGCCGCTGTGAACTCTGCAGGAGACCTGGGGGCATGAGCAAGTGCACCTGCTCTGGATGAGCTGCAGCTGACTTGTCTGCGGCATGCAGGCGCAGAGAAGCGCCGCATTGCGCCCCACAGCCACCTTTAGCAGCCACGACTGCAGCAGACATGGTTGCAGCCAGTGTGGCTGAGCAGCAGCCATGACTGCAGCAGACAACGTTGCAGCAGCCAGTGTGGCTGAGCAGCAGCCAGGGCATGCCAGTAGTGTCCACCTCTCCTGCAGGGCATTAGCAATCTTGGTGCACTGCCCGAGCCTGCTCTTCAGCTCACACTGGTCTGTCACACAGCCACTGGCAGCCCACAGCTACAGCCCCGATGTTAAGACCTTGTGGCGCCAGCCTAAGCCTGTCCATCAGCTCGTGCAAGTGTGCTGGACTGCTTTGTCTGCTGCCATCTGACTGCGCCGCCCATGCGAGTCCTGGAGGACCGGCATGTTGTCTGCTGCAGCCGCGTAATGGGCATCATTTCTGAGCTGCTAGGGTCTGGAAAACCCACCTGCAATGCCTCATAGGTCTTGCCGCTGTTGGTGGGCCCAGCGTGGTAAACAATGCGCCGCTCCAGCGCTCGAGCAACAGGGTACCACAGGTGGGACTTGCGCATGTCAACCGTGTTGACGCGCTCCCTGCGGGCACAGAGTACAATGCTGGTCCCAACTGAGTGGTCCAGGATAGCTCGCCAACCCCATCAACCTCTGCAACTGAACACAAACACTGGTGCCTGCCTGCTGCAGGACTAGCAGCTTCGCCAACCCCTCCACGCCAATGCGCATGTTGAGTAAGGCTCTAGACAGAGGAGAGTTGCAGCTGTTGGCTGTCTTGATGCCGCAACTTCAGAGAGACATGTGGGACTCTTATGCTGGCCCTGCACCCCGCTCCACCCATCTCCCACTTGGGCCGTGCTGAGGCAGTGCAGGAGCAACAGCATGATCACACCACACAGCTGACATTACTCAGGTAGCAAAACTCGCTTGATCCTGCAGCCCGGGTGGGACAGGATTTGAGGCACACGATGCCTGTGTGCTGCCATAACTTTTGAGCTTCTGTGTGGCCCTGTAGCTCGACCTGCTGATGCGCAAGCCACTGGTGCAGCAGACCAACAACCTGCAGCCAACGCCCACCCAGGGGGATGGTGCATGCCGAAAGCCATGCATCTGCAGACAGCCCTGCCTCATCTGCAGCCAATCTTCCCACAGAACAGAGCTAGGCTCTTCATGCTTGTGATGCCCATGCGCCAGCATGCAGGACTCAAGCCAGGTCAACTTAAGACACTCACTTGTAAGCCTGCAGTTCGTCACGGTGCTCCTCCAGCACATACTCAGCATAGATGTCAAACAGCTGCTCCTGCAGGGTGCCTGTCTCTGCCCGTGTGAAAGAGTCTGCCAGATCGGGGGTCATGTGGGCCAAAATCAGGGACTGGAGCACGCCTGTCGTCCTTTGGAACATCTGCAGGTGGGACGCACGGGGGAGGGTGAGCAACAGGACCGACAGCGCATGCGCTGTCATGCTGGCACAGCTTGCGCATATGGCAGCCTCCACCTGACTCCCCTACCCTGCCCAACAACACTATACAGCTACAACACTGCTGACCTGAGCATTGACATACAGCGTCAGCACCCGGTCCTGTCAGCATACGCAGCCCCACCCTGTGGGGGACGTGTGGAGTGTCTCGACGCTGCTCAACAACACGGTGCAGCGCTCAGCTGAGCACCAATAGGCACAGCACCTGCCCTGTTCAAACTGCCTGATGACATGAGTCAGCGCCAGCATTGCTCACCTGGGCATTGACATAAAGTGCTAGCGCCTGGTCTTGCGCCCTCTTGCTCTGCCTGAAGTGCAGGACGTGGTCCAGCACAGCCTGGTGCTGGGCAGGCTTGAGGTCATGGACTGCCCCTATCTTCAAGAGCTCCTGGTAGCTGGGCAGCTTGGCGGGCGGCAGCTGCTTGCTGACTTTGCTCTGGTCCTCGGCAGCGGCAGGCCTGTCGCCAGGGCCCTGCTTATTGCTGGCACTGCCTCTGGTATTGATGCCAGCATCTGCGCCATCGCTGCCGGCGCCAGCCTTGGTGGATTTGCTGGCAGGCATGTATCCTGCTGCAGTCTTTTGGGCAGCAATACGGGCTCGCTGTTGCCGGCCCAGCCTCCTGTGAGGCTCCCGCCCTCCAGCACTGTCACCATCCCGCTCTGTGAATCCGGCCCGGGCTGCAGCCTGCCTGGGTCTGCCCTGGGGCTTTTGCCCCTCAGAGCTGCCATTGTCCAGATGGATGGACCTGGCCTGGGCCACGGCTGGCTCCTCTGCTGCCCTAGGCTGTGCAGCAGCCGGCCGGGCGCGGCCCGGCGAGCCGGCCTTGGCAGCCTTCCGCCGCTGAAGCGCCCTGTGCTCTGCCTCAGCAGCCTGGGCAGCAGCAGCGGCAGCCGGCGGCAGGAAGGGACGGCTCCCTGTGGCCTGCCGCTTTGCTGGGGACTCTGAACGAGGCCGCCCTTTCCTCTTGGCAGCCATGCTGCCCCTGCGCTGCCTGCTGCCGTCTGGCTGCTCTGCGCCGGAGTCTGGCCCCTCGGGCACCCGGGGAGGCACACTGCCCGTTGCAGCCACGCGCTGGGCAGCCTGCAGCAGCTGCCTGGGTGTGGCGCTCCCACTCTGCACAGCCAAGTACGTGGTTGATGTCCACATGTTGCGCGTTGCCAGCAACTACAATGGCGCTGATACAGCTCAACGGAGAATAACAGAAGAGCAGAGTATCCAAGCATGCCTGTTTGTCTTGTGCCTTGCGTGGCCTGGCCTGCTGCTCTGCCGTGGTGGAGATCTGCCTGTGGCCTCCAAGCTGGTTGAGAGCAATCTGCTGAGCAGCCCTGAATTCCGGATGCAGCCTCCCAGGCCACCATTCCAGTCCTGTTCTTAGGCAAAGCCGCAGAAGTTGGACGGACCTGTCCTTCCGGCCTGCCATGGCTCCAGATAGCTGTCAGACCATGAAGTTGGTTGGGTTGTCCTCAGACGTATGTTTGAACATCGGTTTGAACTTCCACGGTGCCAGCCGCCACTGCTGAGGCCACAGCTTGCACTTCACTGCATCTGCCTGCACATCTACACTTCCCAGTGCTAAAAGCCACCCGTAGCCATGTCGATGACTGGCAAGCTAAAAGCCAGCACCAACAGAGTCAGGACAAGGTGTGTTCTTTGCTGCAATTGAGTGGCTGCCTGCCAACCCCTGCTTATTGAACTCACTCACGCTATACTTGCTGCAGCACAGCACACAATACCCACAGCATCTGGACAGATGCAGTGGGCTTGCAGCAATCAGGAGGAGACAATGCAGCTGTGGAGGCAGGGCTGCCAGCCCCACAGTTTGGGGGGGGCAGAGCTGCGCGGAGGGCGGCTGCAGCAGACATTGTTGAGAAGACAGGTGTGTGTTGTCAGCTTGGGTGCCTTTTTGTACCAGCTGCATCAATTGAGGGGCTGCTTCCAGCCAATCTGTGGAACCCAAACACTTGCAGCATGTGGTCATTGCATCGCACCAGTCTTTGTCTTCCTGCAAGGCTGCTGACTTCAAGCAAGTGGCTTACATGCTTGGCACCCATGCCAAGCTCTGCTCATGCACCCCAGACAGCTGCCTTCCATGCTGTAGGCGGATTCAACACTGCTGTGGAGGACTTCTCGGCCCTCATAACGCTGGCACGTAATCAGGGCGCCATCGGGGGGCAGAACCGGGGGGCCTGCCGCATCTGTGGGCAGCTTGGCCACCTGACCAAGCAGTGCCGCAACCACCTCTCAGCTCACTTTCAGGCGCCGACAACGGCTGAGGCGGCTGCGGCGGCTGCTGCGTCTGGGAAGCCCCTGCTGCCCAGCATCCCAGCAGGGCCCCAGGCGGAGGACCTGAGTGATCTGAGCTCGCTGAGCTCTGATGGCTCGGGCTCTGAGAGCAATTCAGACTCTGGGAGCGTGAGGCGGAAGCGGCAACACAAGGTGACTTGCCCTCATGTCGCACCTGATAGTGATCAAGAGGCACTGGAGAAGGGACCAGCATACCTGCTGGGGTGCGCAAGCCGTGCAAGTTGGGCTTGCGCTGCATTGCATGTTTGTGGGCTTTCGCCTTGGCGAGTAAGAGGGGAAAGAGAGCATGGGGATAAACCCCTTGTGGCCCCTGCAGTGAGACATGTGCAGCAAATCTTGCAGTGCAACATATGAGGTCACAAGCCATTCCTCTGGTTGGCCTTGTATCTGCCTGAGAGCTGACATCAGTGCTGTGCTGCAGAGCAAGGGCGTGAAGCGCAAACACAAAGATAGCAGCTCAAAGAGCAAGAGGTCAAAGCACAAAAAGGTACTACCTGCAAATGGTGACTGCATTGACCTACTAGCATCAGCACTGCAGAGGCTGAGTTGTGCAGCCGTGTGCAGGAGAAATCGTCCAAGGACAAAAAGCACAAGCACAAGAGCAAGCGCAGGAAGCGCGACAGTACCTCGTCCTCTGAATAGTCTGCTGTAATAAGTTGTACATGAATTCTTGTAATAAGCGACCGCTAGCTGCTGCCCAGAAGATCACCAGTCACTGCAGTCTTACGTCCAATATCTGCTGACAGACAGGCATAGCCTTGTCTCATGGGGTAGCTCTGAATTTGCACGCATGTAAATCTTTGATTTGTGACATGGGTCTGCACATCTAAGCTCCACCAGTGTATTTGCATGCAACTTGCAATGGGGTTCAAACTGCTGAGGCACTGATGCGCTCAGCGCTGCAGACTGTGGAGGCAACTTGCACCCAAAGGGTTCCACATTGACTTACGCAACTGCCCAGCGTGCACAGGCCAGACGGCACGTTGCAGCCATGCATTGTAAGTCATCTCTTTGCTGATATCTGCGCAGGTATGGGTACAGCCCAGTAATGTAGCCATTGACTTGCATGCAGGTGAGCACATGACTTTCTTGGGCCGCAACTTAGCATGAATTGCCAGGCAGTGCTTCACAGATGCTTGAGTGGCATTCATGATGTAGACTGACGCAGCCGAGGTCCAATGCAAGAGACACACTGACTGTGAGGACCCTTCTGAGGGAGGATCTAAGCAACTTTGATTGGCACCTGTTCATTTCTTGCACGAGCTTGCACTCTTATTTGCGACCCTTTCTGCCTTTGGCTTTGCTTGGCTTCTTATGTGCGCCTTTTGCTTTGGCCATTTTGGTGTTGCTGGGCTTGAACGGAATGTTCAGTGGATTCCGTGACTTGTTGGCACCCTTTTTGCTGATCCTCCCCCGTACTTTGAAGCCCTTCCTGCTCTTGCTGCAGCACAAAGACTGTCGCAGGTGAGGCACAGGCCTGGTTGCAGTACAGGGTGGAGCAATGCTTATACAAACAGGTTCCTGGCACACCAGATGGAACTGAACCTGAGGGCAGGCAGCCCAAAGCAGGCAACGCTTGCAGTGTAGCCTGAAGAGGCCAGTCCGATGCAGCTTGCAGGCTTGCGCTGCAAAACTTGGCAGTCAGCACAGGCCTGAAATGTCTTTGGCAGGCGGGGCGTGTGACGTTGGCCAGAGCAGGGCTGGGTGAGGCACTGCTGCCTGCAGCCTGCAAACGGACTCACTTGTTACTGTCCACATCCATGGGTGCCTCTGCAGCCTGCTCAGCTGCATCCTGAGGCTTAGCCTCCACTTGCATGCCATCTGCCTGCTCTGCAGCCTGCGGCAAGATGACAGCGCTTTGGCAGAAGTGGGCCGCAGCGGAACAGCATCAGTCCTGACTGCTCCACAGCACGCAGAATTCTGGATGTTGCTGCAGTGTGTGACAAGCAGCAGACATGCTTCTAGAAGAGGAGCACAGATGTTGGCTGCACAGCCGCTGCCATGTGGTGCCAGCATGCGCAGAGCGGCAGTGGAGTGCAAAGATACCACTGTACAGCACAGAGGGTGCGTTGACAGCATGCACACGACAAGGGAGTCACTGCTTGCTGAACAAGTTGCCCTGCAGTGGCGGCGCCCTCTGGACAGCTTCTCAATACAGCTCAGCATACAGGACGCATAGGCCATGCCAAGCAGGCTCCCTCGCGGGGCGTCACACGTGACCTCCTGTTGCCAAATTTGCATGACCACCAGCAAACAAGCGCAAACGGGGCCCTGCAGCATGCTGCACAGCAGGCCACTGAAGGCAGAGCGGCTGGGATCGAGACTCAGCCAGGCATGCGTGCGACCTACAGACTGCAGGGTTGCCCCGCTGGCTGTCACCCACATCACAGTGTGGAAGTACCCTGCACTGTTGATGCCGCCCAGCGACACCCACGGGCAATGATGGGCCAGGTGCAATGCTGGGCCAAGCAACCAGACTCCAAGGCTCACCCGCTGTAGCTGGGCTGCTTCACCAGCTGCCAGGGACTTGTCCATCACAGCCTGCAAGCGCTCCTCAGCCTCCGCCTTGTGGGGCGCCACAGCAAGCTTCTCCCTGAAGAGAGCAGCACATGATTGACCAGGCCATGAGACAGCAGCCTGCACGATTGGAGAGTGGAGATGTTGTGAAAGCAAAGACATCAGCAGCCAACATTCAGTCAAAGCTCACGCTCTCTGTTTCCTGAACGCCCTCTTGCTCTTGCTGCGTATCGATTTTGCCATCTTGCAGGATGCTGGAATGCTCAGCAAGTTTAGCCTGGCACGATCTCAGGTTGATGAGGTAGGCAGGCCTATGAGACAGGCAGCCTGCAACATCCACTGTGTCCTTCTGAGCTCAAAAACGCCAAAAGACCACCACACCTTAGCTCTGTGGCCTACGAACGCATCGGCAGCAGGGGATTGGGAAGTTAACTGCTGGTAGTATCTCCAAGAAACTTGGGGCCTCCATACTCATGTAGTGCCACAATCTAGTACTCTCTTCTGCCATGTAGGCACTGCTAAATGTGCTGGGAATTCTTTGCAGCAGTGCGCCACTGCTTGAAGTGTAGCCATCTGCAGCACCCCTGTTCTTGCCACTGTTACAAGGGCGCTGTCCCTTTCAACTGCTCAACTAGTGTCCCCTGCATGCTCATGCAATATGTTGATGACTGCATCATATAGCCTGCTGCATGCAGCAGCATCCTTGACTTCATGACTAGCAGGCTCATGCTGCCCAGTGTTCATGAGATTGAGAGGCACAGGGCCTGCCCAGGCTGGGCCTATGTATGCGCCACCCGCCACATCTGCAGCCACGCTGGCATACAGCAGGGGGAGGGCCCCACGCTCCTCTGTCTGCCCCATGAGTGCCTGTGCAGCCTCAAACACGTATGCCTGCGGCTTCCCATGGTCCGCCTTGCCAAACACAGGTGAGCTGGTCATGCCTGCAGGGCATGCAGGTAGGGTCTGAAGCAGGTTGCCACCCTAGGCCAAGCCCTGCCAGGTCCTTTCTGAGGACACTGGGCTGCAGCAATCCGCCAGTAGAGAGGGCTGGAGCAGCGCAACCTGCAGCTGCGCCCCCCTGTCAAAGACTAGACCTGGCTGAAGCATGGCAGCCTGTGGCCAGTGCCCACCCAGACAGCAGGACCTCAAGAGTCTGCAGCATCAGGCATCTGGAGGGCTCAAGCAACGCAGCCCAGTTGGCATAGCACGTGCAGCGTTGATGACCCATGCTGCACTTCAAGCTGGCCAATCGCTCAATGGTACTTTTCCCCCACAGGGGGATTGCACATTACCTGTTGTAGTGAACTGTGGTGGACTTGATGCGTGCTGTAAGCTGCAGCAGGCCACAGTGCCCACACACAACAAGTCTGCAGAAGCAGCTGATCAGCAATGCTGGAGCAGTGCACCCTGCAGCTGTCCCCACCTGGCTGGCAGGCAATTGAGTCCACGCCTGAGCCCTGCAGCCGATGCTGCATCTCCCGCTGCAGCATGAGGATCATCAGCTTGGACGTGCCATATGCCTGAACGTCGCTGCTGCCTGCCTTGACGCCTCTGCGGGCAGCAAGGCACCTTCAGCACCCCAGCACCTGGCCCTCCCATTGCATTAATGGCGAAAAGTCAAGCATGATCAAGCAGAACAAAGTGACAGCTCTGTTCTCCCGCTGCAATGACCAGAAAAGCCGCAGACCGTTCACAGCAGAAGGAATGGCCCGTGCAGACCACTGAGAGCATGCCCAGCACGCACAGATGCGCATAAGGCAGAGCAGGCATCCAAGATTGTCCTGTGGGAAAAACCCTCTGCTGCAAGCGCAATGGTTGCAGCTGAAAGGACACCAGACAGGTCAACAGGATGTCTGCAGGCTTGTGCAGCAGGGGATGTGATGTGACTCAAGAGGCAGCTGGGCTCAGTCACCTGAGGTCGTCCCAGTTGAGAGTGCCCACTGCCTCCAGCTGGGAGGACACCCAGACAATTCGTGAAGGTGCCGCAGCCTTCAGCTGGTCCAGCAGGAGGTGCGTCAGGTAGGCAGGGCCAAAGACATTGGTCATCAGAGTTCTCTGCAGTGCCAAGAAGTGCGATGCTCAAACAGCGTGCCAGCAGATGTGTTGGCTGGGTGTGGCAAAGCCAGTGGTCATCAAAAACCTTAGGCAGCACTGACTGGACGGCGAAAAGCCAGCAGGAGGCAAGTCAGGGAGATGAATTGATGAAGTCTGTCACCAGCCTGCTCTGTAAGGCCAAACAGCAATCAAAGGCAACTTTATGCTGCACATCAGTTGACCGTTGCAATGAGGCTACAGACAGTGCCAAACAGTGCACAAGCCCTCTGAGGCAACACGGTGCCAGCGAGGATTGAAGACTGCCACACCCATGCAAAGGCTGGAGGCAGCAAGCTGTCAGCAGCTATAAGCAATGCCCCACCAGCAGTGCAGCGCTGCAGCTAGCAAAACAAAGCCCTGAGGTAATGACGCCTGCCAGCAATGCACACTCACCTCAAACCCCCTTTTGGTCTTGCCGCCAGGTGGCATGAAAACGCCAGCGTTGTTTAGCAGCACTGTGAGCTGTTCATGCTCTTCGCGGAGGCGGTGCACAAAGCGTTTGATGGAGGCAAAACACTCCAGGTCACACTCCAAGAAGCTGACTTTGGCGCCAGGCACGGCTTGCTGGACAGCTTGTAGGGACCTATAGAGAAATTCGGAACCTGAGGAGGCACACGTGTTTGCTGGTGGGCAGGGCTCTGGGCAATCCCCCCACAAGCAGTGTTTGCACTTTGGAGAAGTTTTCAAATGGGTAAAGAAGAGAGAATCTGACAGGCTGCTGGATACACAGCAAAGCCTGCAGGCTAGCATGCTTGAGGGTGTGTGTACTCTCAGGGCATGCAGCAGCCGCACCTGATGCCTTTGTCAGGATTGCGGCCAACAAGCACTACCTCTCCTCCTGAGTGACTTAGGGCCTGCGACAAGTGCAGAATCAGCCTGAGCCCTGTGCATGGCAGTCCTTGCGGCTATGCTGCTGGGCTGGACTGTACCTGCCTGAGCTGCCTGGAAGCCAATGCCAGATGTGGCTCCCGTCACAACAAAAGTTTTTCCTTTCAGGTCTGGGATGCTGTCTGCAGTCCAACGGCCACCTGCAGAGCAGTGCAGAAATACTGGGCGGTGGCTAGCAATCTGTCAAACACTGCCCTGCTTCGATCAGTGGTTTGATGATAAGGCTTGGGGCAAGCTGCGGCCACACAGCAGGTCTTGCTTTGACACACTACCACAGACCTGGCTGCATAACTTTCTCCACAGCATCCTGTGCAGCAGTGGCAGCCTGTTTGTACAGGCCGGTGAGGGTGCCAACTGTGTTGCTTGCATACTGCCTCTTCAATGCCTGGCTGAAGAGGCAACCAACACATCCTGACAAAGATCGATGGAGCATGGCATATACCGGACTGCTGGGTATGTTCGCAGGGGGGTATCTTGCGTCATACTGGACTTCCCTTCTGGCCACATGGCCGAGCTGCAGGACCCCAATGGGCTCCCCATCTGAGTTGACAGTGCCCCCACAGCTAGCCTGCAGGAGCCCAACAGGTGTGCCAGTGGAGTATGCTGAAAATTCAACTGGTCCAGCATTACACCGACAGAGCCAAGCCAACACGACTGACAAGTCATTTATTCAGCGGACACTGAGCCAACCCATGGCACAGCACTTACATCACACGCAGAGACGTCAGCAGCATCATGACACCGACATGGAAGGAGCACTGTTTACTTTGCAAGTGTTCTGACAGATCAGGACAGACAGTGGGAAACCGATCAGGACAGACAGTGGGAAACCGAACGGACCGAAATGACCCAAGCCAAGGCCAGCACAAACATCAGCACAGAGATGTAAGCAGCGTCTTGAGGCTTGAGTTCACGGGATTCACGAACTCTTGGGGCCTGTGGAGCAGGAGAGTCAGGGCTCAGTGGCTGCTGAGATTGCAAGTCTTCACTTCTTGAGGGCCGACATCTCTGTTGTGAGCTTGCACACCACCAGGTCTGCATTGGCCCTGTACGTCACAAGCTCTTTCACAGGGAATGCGATGGTATCCCGCTGCTTGCTGACCTGAAGCTCCTGGACTTGGTCCAGCAGCGCAGATTTGTAGACCTCCAGCTGATCAACACGAGCTCCCATGACAACGGCATGCCTAGGCCACGCCGTGTCAGCTTGGTGTGGTCTGCAGCGAAAAGTGCAAGATGTGTCAGCAAGCCCTGTCATGCAGTTATCATGCGAGCACTCAGTCGCCCACCTGCTCGTGTTGGCCGTGGTGGTCATCCCATTTATTGATTGAGGTGATCGGAAAGCAGTGATTGAATAAATATCTGAGTACTAGCCGTTATTCGTGTGCTGACTCACATGATGGCAAGTACATTTCCTCCAGCATATTTCAGGTATTGTACCCTTGCTTGGGGCTTGACCCCAGAATGCCCCTGAGTGTATGGGAAGTCAAGTGACATCTAGGTCATGGCACTTGACACTGAAATGCACTCGTGGAGGCAAAGGCATTCATTTAAAAGAATACCTGCATGTGGGCAAGCAAGCAAGCAGGGCAAGCAAAAGGTGTACATGGACGAGATTAGCCAGCAATAAATGATGGAGCACAATGCATTTGATTGTCAGGGAGCACTGCTAATATCATAAAGTCATGTTCGTTTCCCTGCCACTAGGGCACTGCATGGCCAGCCGCGTGCCACTTCACTCCTCTCAATCACACCAGTACCACCAGAGTGCTGCCTCCCATGCTGCACAGTTGTCTGGCTTCTCAGGCATGCAGTGCTGTGCACTGACACCTAGGCAACCGCTCGCGCCCACAGCTTTCTCGTTTCATCCACCACTCCCCCATCCCTGTCTCGCGGCAGTGCATGTACAAGAGGCTCAATGGCTTCCCTGAATTGGCTTGCCAGAGATTCTAGCTGCTTCTCTGTCAGCATGTCTTGTAGGGGGAGCATGAGGTCAGTCAGGTGCATCTCCCAAAGCGTCTGAATGTACTCTTCTGGACTCCTGCCAGCAGCCTGGCGCGAGTTTGCAGCGGTGGCTGTCACCTGCACAGCACAGAGTGCGTAGTCAGCCCGCCCAGCCCCTCAGTTGCACACGCCTAGAGCAGCCCTGCACACCCACATAGGTCACCCTCCAGTGCATGCAGCCTAGGCCCCACCCTGCAGGTGCTGAGCTTCCAGAGCGAGCCTACTGGCACAAGCTGCTTTGCACAGTGCACGTCCTGGTCTGCAGCCACAGACCAACTGCGCATATGTACAGAGCAGCCCGTTGAGCTGCAGAGGAGGAGTATTCAACCCCCCACCCAGACATCTGGCAACCAACATTTGCCAGCAGACTCCGTGCTAGTGCAGGCAGGAAGACATCGTGCTGACCTTGAATGCCGTCGACCTTTTGCACGAGCTTGTAGCAAGCAACTGCATTGCAGTGCAGACATGACAGTGCCTGGCAAGTGCGAGCACCCTCTTCAGCAGAGGCAAACTGCGCCCATATCTCCTCCTCACATCCTGATAGCCCCTGCTTTTGCCAGCTATGATGCAGGCAGAACATGTTTAGAGGCCTTTGGAGTCCTTCGCCGCCCTCAACATCTTGTAGCCACCTCTGCCAGCTGCAAGAGCGCTGTTCCTTATGTGGTGTAAACATGATAGTGCAATCAGGTCTGAGCATCCTTGGCTGAATGTCCCCACAGGTTCCCACCTTCACATCCCGATAGCCAGCATCTGCCAGCACCTTCCTGATAGCCTTGGCGGTGCCCAATGGGGCTGATGCCTCTTGCAAGTGCAGCCCATACTGCTCGCACAGCTGAAACACCACATGCGTCATCTTAGTATACCTGCAGTCATTGCGGTCAAGGCATGAGCATGCTGGGGTGTCAAATGGTGGTAATGCTCCTCAGGGCTGCACACGCCAATCGCTGGCAGGACTCTCTATGTTCTGCTGCATGTGCGCGTGTGGCTGGCTCCAGAACAGATGCATATGCGCAATGACCCGAGAATCGCAGATGATGCTGCCACACCTGCTTCGTGCTGCAGCACCTGCTGGCACCTGTGGTGACTGCCCTCCCATGTAATACAACATGTGATGCAGAGGCAGCGGTGCCTCTGTGGCCTGGGCAGCAGCTGGCCTGGGAAGCCGCTGACCAAAGCTATGCTGCAAGGCGCCCAGCTGCATCAACTCGCAGTGCAGCATCAAAGCCAAGGCAAGCTGACCCAAAGACCTGAAACACAAGCTCATGGCGCTTACTGACACCCCTCTGGTCTTGACACTGAGGTGCAGCGCAGCTGCAGCTGTGCACAATTGCAAAACAATATTGAGCTGCAGTGGCCCCCAGGGCCCAAGCTGACACTGCTGCAGCCACTCACGGCGCAGCATCGATGTTGAAGCAGAGACGTCCCCCAGGCTTGAGCCACCATCTCCACTGGCGCAGTGCCTGAACCGGGTCCAGCAAATAGCTCATGCTTGCTGAGCAGAGAATGGCGTCATACTTGGCGTCATCACATTCTATCTCCTCCACATCACCCACGTCCAAGAAGAGCTTGCCGTCATTGGGGCCCAGGCGCAACCTGGACTGCAGCTGCATCAGGCAAATTGAAGGGAATTAGGACCTCTTTCATGCAGGAGGGACGCTTTGGGTTCCTGCTCACGCTGCTGCTTTCACAACAAAGGCGTTAGGGAAGAGCTTTCTGTCCTTGCATCGCCATCAATGGCTTGGCTAGCAGCTGCAGCAGGGAAGAAGGAGTGAGCCTGTAGAGCAGCACACATGTTCCAGTGTTCTGCAGTTGAGATCTCAGCCAGGGGCTCGCCTCAAGCTGCAACAGGAGAGGTGCGATCAGGCTCTGCATCACCCATGCGCTTGCTGTCGTCGAGTCCCAGGCACAGGTTCAGGCGCAGCCGCAGTGAGCCACCCTGGTGGCTCAAGCCCTGCAATGTGCAGGGCTAGGCTGGCGCTGTGGCCTGCTAAGCCAGGAGGGTGGAATGCTGCCAGCAGGGGTGCACACGTCACGCATACCTGTAGCAGAGAATGGGCTGCAGCAGGGATGCAGGGCTGCCAAGTGAGACGAGGGCTGCTTGCCAGCAGCAGCTGCTGGGGCAAGCCAGGGAGCAAGCAGAGCGCTGCAGGCATGTCAAACAGGTGTGGCCCTGGTGCACGGCAGCACCAAAAGTGTAGCAGCGCTGCGTAGTGAGCAGCAGTGCAACAGTGCCATGATATTGAAGCACTGACCTTTCTGCAGTGTGGGCCTAGCTCAGGGCGGCACCACAAGTGCAGCGTTCATCACACGTTGTGAAGATGCAGCTGCGCACAGCAGCACTGTGCAGCATAGCCTCGCGAAGACATCGCAGAGGACTGCAGGCGTGCACGACATGTGCGACTAAGGCTCAGGGCAGCCCAAAAAGTGGTGAGTGCAGCAGTGAAGCGTGACGCAGCACAAGGGCAGTGCGCGGCGGGCAGCCTGCAGACGGCTTGCAAGCACTGACCTCCTGCAGCATGCCCTCGCTGAAATCCAGGCCATGAACCTCCCCTGTGGGGCCAACAGCTCTGCAGGCCCGCTTTGCCACCAGACCTGTGCCTGCAGGTGCACAGGGCTCACACTAGACAGTCCCGGACCCGCCTGCTGTGCCTTGGATCTGCGGGGCAAAACAGGTCTGCAGGCCTACTTAGCCACCTGCCTGTGCCTGCAGGTGCCCCAGGACGGAATCAAAGCAAATCCAGCAACCTGACTGCTGTGCCCTGCTGCAACCGGAGATCACTTCTTAAAGACATTGCAGAGCCCCAGCGGGGCTGGGACATACCTGGGAACGTGCATGAGCTACCGCTGCCTATGTGCTGTGATGGGGCCCAGCACATGCAACATGGTCCCACGTCCTGCTCAGCAGGGCACCCTGGCAAGCCTGTGTGATGGGATGAGGCACATGCAGCAAGCCACCGCATGTGTGCTCAAGGGCAATCTGGCCATTGGGCCATTCATGGCCACCTGCTTGCCTGTAGCTATGTCCAGGACAATGTCCCCAGGTTTCAGCTCTGCCAGGCCCACCAGGCGCGTGGCTCGTGGCCCATGCATGAAGTCTCCCTCATGGTAGCTGCATGAACACAAACATATTGATGGAGTCAGATACACAAGGGACATAATTCAGAGCATTCACCGAAGAAGCCGTGACAGCATGTGGGGGTAGAGGTTTGTGTCACTTTGCAGCGCCATGCTGCAAAAAAGTCCCTCTTTGCACTCACTCTCCAGCCCACTGGTCAAACAGCTCCAGGACTCTTGACTTGTATGTCTGGGGCTGCCAGATCCTGCATGGCTGGGCCGGCCTCTGCAGCTGGGTTGTCTTCCTTGGAACAGTGGCACTGGATGTTGCTGCTCTTGCAGACTGTACTCTGCACCAGCAGTGGCCATGCACTCCCCTTCTCAGGAGCATCATGTGGCGGTGAACATCAAGGTTACCATGTTCTAAGGAGGGATCCTAAATGCAGCCCTAACCTAAACCCTAGATGCAGGACCTCACATGCTAGGCCTCACATTCAGAAGACCCAGCTTCACCCAGCTGATATTCAGAGCAGCACATTGCCCCCGTGATTTACCACTAGGCAGGCAGATTACCCACTCTCTGCCACAACTCCAAGGTGCCACTGCTTGGCAGCATCCTGCTGCTTCTGTAGCCACCCCCTTTGACACTGATCATCTCTTGAGGTCCATCAAAGCCACCTCACCTTGACTGTATAGTTAGCAGCAACACAGTGTGACAGATCATCAAGTCTGACCTTGGACCTGCAGAGGATTTCAGGGAAATAGCACAGCTGTCCGGTGCAGCCTTGGAGCACATCAGGAAGCCAGCAAAAAGTGGGACGCTGCTGGCCTACTACTCAGACCATCTGGAACTGCCTCTGGGCCCAAAGCACAGATTCCCTGACACCAAGTATGCGAAAAACAGGGAGCAGCTCATGGGCGATTCTGAGCTCCAAGGCCTTATCGAGTACAGAGAGGTGACATTGTGGTCAAGTTCTGCCGGCCCCTGACAGGTAGTGCTAAGGTTTGGAACAAGGCCGACCAAGTGTGAAACTGCTGCCATAGAGAAGCCCTGGTAGCTTTTGCAGTTGATCTTTTGCTGCTGCGGATCACCTGCTGGCAGCGTGCAGCAGCTTTGTGAAGCCAGCCCCTGTGCCAAGCCCAGCCTCGCAGCTTCACAGCCTTCCCCCTATCTGCCTGCCTGCTCTGCTGGCAGGCACCTGTCTCGTGTGAAGCCAGTTCGCCCTGCTTCAACACTCCCTGCTGCTATCACCACGTTCCATTTATCTGTTAACCCTGCCATCCCAACCAGACTAGGCCGCCATCCTCTGCCCATTCCCTGTGACAGCAGCACCACTGCATTGCATGCATCTGCTGATGCCACCCACATTCTCTGCAGGGAGGGCATTGCAGCCTGTGCAGACTGGGTTGCGGTCTCTGCTTGATCCCTGTGCCGGCATGTTGGCAACAGCACCACCGCATAAAACTGGGGTTGTCTCATCTATCTGCTGACACCTCCTGCATGTCCTGCTGGCAGGCCCCTGCAGCCTCAATACAGGAGCTGCAGCGTGTGCACACACCGGAGTATGTCGCCAGGGTCCACAGCGGCGAGCTGACCCAAAAGGTGAGCCTGGACTTAAAGACCCTGAGATGAATGCTCAGGAAGAGTCTCAGGTCCTGGAGCAGTCTGCCCTGCAGTTGCCCACCTGGCTGGATGCCTGTTCTGCCATCTCGGGCAGATGCTGAGCCTTCTGGCTGCCGGTTGCGGCTCATGCTGCCTGCATGCATTGTGGGGAGGCGGTGGTTCTATGTGTGTTCAGGACTTGAGGGCGGGCTTCTGCAGGCGTCAAGAACTGGCCAGGTGCTAACAGTGCGCCAGACCATTGCGACCTGCAGAGGTGTAATGACTTTTGCAGCTGCCTGCTAAAGAGAAAATGCCAGCCCTGAGGGCAACTGCACCAGCACCTGTTGCCTGGCCATGCTCCGTGACTGCACATATGGGAGTGCATGACGCCTTGGCTTGCCTGTAGGAAGTCAGGGGCATTGGGTTCCCCTGGTCTCCAAAGCTGGTGCTGCGCAGCAACTGCTCCTGCGGGGGCACGCTGGCAGCGACTCGCTCCCTTCTGGAGTGGAATCTTGGCATCACCTGCAACCTGGCGGGTGGGTTTGGCCTTGAGAAGCTGTGCACCATAGTGCCCCCATGGTGCCCTGTTCTGCAATCAGTATCTGCTTTCTTTCTGCATGCCCATCACCCTGCACATCTGCACAGGCGCCTTGTGCAGCCGGAGGTCGGCCTTTCCTATGGACATGGCACTGCTTGGCATTGATTTGGTGGCAGGTCGAGCGCGGGTCCTGGCTTGTGAATTGCACCAGTGTCTTTGCAACAGTGTTGTGCGTGGCTGCTTGTAGGCGCTGCTGCAGGTGGCCAGACCCACTTGTTTACTCTCCAACAGTCGGCATGCATGCTGTCAAAGGACCTGCTTGCCTCTTGGCTGGCATTGAGGGGCAATGGCTCAGCACTTCACGGGCATGCGTCTAGGGCCCTGCTGCAGGCCACGCCTGTCCTCTCTTAAGGTAAGAAAAACGTTCAAGAAGTGTCCAAGGTTATGTGATGTACCTGCTGTGCAGGTGGGACTCACCACTCCTTCAGGCACATCGGCGAGGGCTACTGCGTGTGGAATGACATTGCAGTCAGCGCCATGGCAGCCTTTGACGAGTATGGCTTGCAGCGCATTCTTGTGATTGGTGGGTGGTGCAGGGCACCTGCTGGGATCTCAAACTCACAACCTTCCGCCCTGGAATGCCAGATTATGCCAGTCCATTGTTTTCCGTTGGAAAGGTGCTGGCATTGTTGATTGACAAGGCGACAACCTTGTGCCCTGCTGTGCCAGACCACGCCGGTCCAGCAGTGCCGCCGTGACGTACTGGCGCAGTGCTTCATGCCCTCACCTGCTGTGCTGCCTTTGTCTCAAAAAGATGACGGCTCCCCAGATAGTCTGCTGTCAGCTGTCGCCTGTGCATGATGGTTGTGGCCAGCTTCATCTGGAGGCCCCCTGTGCTACCCTTGTGAGTACAGTAATGACTCCTCTCATGCTCAGTGCATTCCCTGCAGATCTTGACGTCCACCAGGTCAGCAAGTGAGGTGCAGGTACTGTTGCCACTGCTTGCTGCGGGCTGGTGTGCCTGCAAATGCACCTGCTGTTGCGCCTAGCAGCCCTCTGCAATGCCCGCTGTCATAAATGCAACTGTTGCTGCACCTAGCTGCCTGCTGCTCTGGTCTGTGCCTTCACAATCTTGCTGCACCTGCTGTACTGCCTTTAGCCTAGTACGCTGCTCGTGCTGAGCTGCACTCAGCTGCCTACTAGCCTCCTGCATTGCACCTGCAATGTAGCATCTGCTGTGCGTGTAAGTGCTGTGCTGCCCTGCAGCCTTCTGCGCTGTCCTCAGCGGTGACCGCATGCAGGGCAACGGAACCTCAGACATCTTTCACCAGGATGAGCGAGTGACCACTTTTGACATGCATGGTGAGCTACCAGCCATCAAGGGCTGCCTTGTGTCTGGCCTAGCTTGCTTGCTCTAACCCACTGCGCCTACCTGAGGTGACCAGAGCCCTGCACTCCTGTAGCAATCAGTAGGCAGAAGCAGGACCTAGCACTCTGCAGAAGCTTGAGGCCTGCCTGGCGCACAGGAAGGTTGCGACTCAACTGCAAGCCTGCCTGCTGGGTCAGGCGCCAGAAGCTGGGCCTATCTTACCCACTGCACCAACGTATAGAGTGTCGCCATGCCTAACGACCCAGCAGACCAGGCCGCCCCACGCTTTTGGCAATCTGTTGGCGCAGGCGCCAAGAACTGGCCCTGGAGCACTCGCCGCACCAGCACGTATGACGTGGCCCTGCCTGACGACTGTGCAGATGACGAGTACCTCGGCCAGCTGGAACACTGGCTGCCTCTGCTGTTTGCGCGCCACCAGCCAGAGCTGGTTTTCTTCCAGGCAGGCGTGGATGCGCTAAAGCAGGACAAGTTTGGCAGGTGGGCACAGTTCCGAGCGTGTGGACTCCTGCACCACCATATAGGCGCTTCACAGGAGTACACTCCGGGAGGTGGGGGACTATTAGCCTAAGCCAGCCTGCACAAGTTTGGCATGTGGGCACAACTCGCAGCTGGTGAACTACTGCTACACACCCACATGTGGTCTGCAGAAGCACTCTCTGGGAAGTGGGGGACTGCCCGAGCCAGCCTGCACAAGTTTGGCAGGTGGTCCACTTTAATGCATGACCAAAGTTCGCTGAGGAGCAGCTCATATCTAGCAGGTTGATTCTCTGCTTATTGCAGACAATGTAAGATTTCAGGCTGCACCTCCTCAGCTGGCCAGGCACAAAACAAGCAGCAAGACCTGGCAGTCATGCTTACAGATGGCATCATCCTGGCAAGCCACCTCATTATGGCCTGCACTCTGGCTGCCTGCTAACCATCTGTACCAGCCTGCAGATGGTCAGCTTCCGATATCACATGTTTGCAGCTAGCTTAGCGCTGACAGCTGTGAAGCCGCCAGCCCCAAGCTGCGCGCTTGCTCTTTGCGGTCTGCAGGTTGTGGTTGAGCACAATATCTTTGTGGGAGCAGAGCAGTTTGAGCACTGCAGTTAGACGGACACTAGGCAGCTCCAAGGATTCATCTCTGGCCTGCAGACTGGGAGTGAGCAGAGAGGGGCTGCAGCAGCGCAATCTGATGGTCTACCGCTCCTGCCGCAAGGCGGCTGTGCCGCTGGTGGTCTGCATGGGCGGAGGATACTGCTCCCCCCAGGAGCTGCAGCTGACTGTGGACGCGCACTCTGACGTGTACCGCCTTGCTGCGCTGCACTTGGCAGGCAAGGTGTGATTCATGCCTTGCATGGCTGGGGGCAGCAGTCCAGACAGCAGCCGTCAATGAAGGCATCAATCTGAACTCTTGCATGTCACTGTCTGCTGCGATTCTCTCCCACAACAATGGAACCTTGATGCTGCTGCAGCCCGTATGATACAGTTCTAGGTCCAAGAATAGGTCATCCTCTAAATGTGAGCTCAACACTCTACATCATGGCCCGCCGTCTGCTGTGCGCCTTGGCCGTGGTGGCCCTGGCCTCTGGGCAGCCCCTGGAGCTAGGGTTCTGCAGCACAGCATGCCGGCAAGCGGCTCCCCAAGAGGCTTGCGAGAAGTTCGTTCAGCAATGCCAAACAGCCGAGGCGGTCAAGAACCCAACAGTCCAGAGCCTGTGCGAGACCTGGGCGGTTACCATGAAGCAGGGCTGTGGTGAGCTCCCATAAGCAGGGCCCAGGGTTTCCAATGGATTACCTGGTTCATTCACGCTAATCCTAACCATCACCAGGGCCTTGTATATTGCTTGCCAGCACACAGCATTTGTGCTGTGACCTAAGCATTAGAATGTACAGCCGTCTGGGCCATATAACTGTGCCCTGTATGCAACAACCCCAAGACCCAGCACGTGCAGCGTTCTATTTGCACTTAGTTGTAGCTACCTGCCTTTCTGAGGCTTTCATGCTCTGCAGTGAACTCGCCACAGATGGGCGGTGGTCAAGCTACATCACGGAAGCTGCTCCTCAACCCAGCCTGCTCAGCAGCATGGACACAGTGCGGCGGTGAGCACTGAAGGCTCATGCCTGTGGTATTGAGTACTCATACTGGCGGCTTCACACTGCTGCCCCAGACTCTGGAGGCTGCTATGCTGAAGCGCTGCTCACTTCTGGGGCCACAGATATCATGCAGCTGCCCAATCATCTGGGCGTCTGCCATGCATGAGGTTGCTCCATGTCAGTGCACTTCAGGCTTGGTGCAGCTGCCCCAGAAGCTGCAGAGCCATATGACACTGCCAGGCATCTGGCTGCCACATGTGGGTGGCTGCCAGCATCCTTGGGTGGCGGCGCCAGTTGACATCTGTGGAGGCTGCCCTGCAACTGTCAGATCTGGACGGCTGCCCGCTTGACTTGCCTGTGACAGCATGCCGCCTTGCCACATGCTAATTAGCTGCAGGGGTGAGGTGCTTTGATCGCAGAGTGATCAGAATCTGGTGCCTGACACACACCAACCTCTCTGCTCTCTGCTCGTGCAGGAGGCTCCACAAGCAACTCGGCTCAGACAGTGTGTTGCCAGGCTGGCAGTGGTTGCGTCCAGAGCAATGCTGTGAGCATCTGCCTCTGCCTGGGGGCTGGAACGCTGCATGAGCCAGTGCATGCTGGCAGTTTGGCTGGCAATGTGTACATGTTGGAATGGGCTATTTACGTGTTGCAGCATGGCAGGTCGCCAATTGTTGTGATGCTAGCCTGCGCTCACTTGACAACTGTTTTGTGGCAAGAGCATCCAGACCTGTGAACGCTTCCTTATGATCACCAATACCTTTAGCATAAGGGCGTGTCCTCGCACCCCCTCCACCACCATTCTGTGTCACCTACACAGGCTAGACTTCCAGTTGCAAGATGTTCATTTCCGTTGCCTGCAGTCATACTGGCAGTGCATAGCCTTCCGTTCCACTGCCTGCAGTACTATTGGCAGTGCATAGTGGGTGCCAACCGCACGGCCATGGACCTCGCTGGTGACCCCACAGTTATAGGCACCTGCCCGGTCCCAATCGCCACATGGGGCCAATGCGGTGGCACCGGCGGATTGTGTCAGGGAGGCTCCCAGGTGGCTGCAGGTGTCTGCGGCGACCACAAGTGGTGAGGATTCAGTCAGACCTGCAGACAAAGACACAAGTTGTCTGCAGTGCTGAAGGTGCTCCCCAGGGAGGCCCCATTGCAGCTGCGAGGGACTGCAGCATGGCAGGTCAGTCAGATCTACAAAAGTGCCAAATTGGTCACCATGCCAAAAACCAGCCCCAGAGAAGCTCTCAGGTCGCTGCGGGTGTGTATGGCAACATAAGTGGTGAGGGTCTACCCCAGACCTGCCAACACAGCACAGAGTGGTTGCTTTGCAAAATGTAGCGCCAGGGCAGCTCACAGTGAGCTGCGGGCGTCTGCAACGACCACAAGTGGTGGCTTCTGAGTCCTTCAGCAAGCCTGGGGAGATGCACAAGTTTGCAGGGTCCACTGGCATCTCACGTCTGGCAGCGTCCACAAGTGCTCTTCTCTGAGGGTTCTGCCAGACAGACATGGCTTGTGGTGTGTGGCTTTGTGATGCAGTAAGCTCTGACATGACTGCGGCGTGTGCCGCAACCAGTTTGTGTTCTGCCCGGCAGGCCCTTTGGCTGCTGTCTTGATGGCTGCGGCTGCATGTGCCAGGATGTGACCTTTCCCGCAGCAGTTGCGCCCATCAATGTCCAATTGGTGCCCACCCTGCTGCCTTGCAGGGCCTGTGGGGGCTGGCTGGATGGGTGCAGCTGCTAAGCCCTGAAGCATGCATACTGCTCTGCCCTGCAGGGCCTCTGGCTGCTGCCCTGACGGCTACGGCTGCTACCGCCAGAGTGCGGTGTACTGGCAGTGTGTCCAGGGCGCCACCGACTCTGTGGCCCCATCCACACCAGCAGGCCCCCCAAGCAGCCCTGTGACTCCCGTCAGCCCTACTGCAACCCCAGCTGCCACCCCTCCTCCCACCACCACGGCGCGCACGCCGTCACCGACGCCGCCACCTACCACCACCGCAGCGCGCACGCCGTCACCGACGCCGCCACCTACCACCAGCCCACGCAGCACCCCAGTGAGTCGACGTCGGTGTTGTCTTTGTGTGCTGCGCTGCCATCAGAAGGCTCCCAGCAGGGACAGACTCAGCCTGCCGGCAGACTCAGCCCATAGGCTCTGCCTTGCTGCACTGTTGCACTCTTGGCTGTCTGCATAGGCTTCCTGCTACGCTTGTGTCTGGCCAAGTCAGGGCATTTGCCATGAGTTCAGCCTGTGCTGTCTTTCCTGGGTATGTCTGCTGCTGCTGAGTATTCACATGGCTGCTGTGCAGGCCCCTCCACCCACCACCACTGCTCAAGCACCACCCACAGGTGAGGCAGCCTCTTGGGGGAACCAGTCTTGCGAGCAGCACAGCTGTCTGCCCTGCAGCAGGATGCGCCTGCAGGACATGTCCCCTCTTTCTCCTGCCTAGGCAGTTCAGGCCAAGTGTTCCTTCTGCTGCTGCACTGCTGGTCAGCAGACCAGGTGTGCTTCTCCTGCACATCTGCTTCAGGGCAGTGCGCCATGCTTGCCACCTGACTTGCATGCACATGCAGTGCTGCGCAGCACCAACGTGCAGCATGCCTCCTGTGAAGAAGCTTACAGGCCATGAAACAACGCATGCGAGCCCACCTTGGCTGACCCACCCCTCTGAAACATCTGTGGACCCATCGCAGAACCAATGCCACTGACGCTAAACATGTAGGGTTTGCGCCCTACTCCTACCTGCCGGTCGGTAGCCCCTTCCTGACCACAGTGAATGACCAGATGATGGACCAGAACGGCAAGCCAGTTGTCCTGAAGGGCATTGCCTGGTGAGTTCTCGCGGAGGCTGCTTGGTCTGGTTCACTGTGAGCAGAATGTGTCTGGTGGGCCCTGGCACGGCATGGTGAGTGGCCAAGCACCCTGCATGATCTGCTCCAGTTAAAGCAAAGTGTGGGTGGTGGGCAGGGAGCAGTTCTCCTGCATGCAAGGCGTGAATGAGAGCCTTAGCTGCGGCCTCAGCTGCTCAGGCTCCTGAGCAAGACAGCCTCTTGTTACAATTGCCACAGTATGTGCTTTTCTCCTGCCACTTCGGGAGGCGTCTCGTTTTGCTCTTTGCCTTACCATGCTAGGATTGTCCAGAGCTGCAGAGACCACAAGCACTAATGGCGTCCCTCATCTGTCTGCAGGTACGGCTTTGGCAACACTGACATCGGTCAGGTGGAGGTGAGCCAGAACCCACCTGTACCTGCATGTGTCAGCTGCACAGCTCAGCACCACCATGGCACAAGGCATAGCACCTCGTGCAATACCCTGTTGTGCGCCAGGTCTCTCTGCCCATGACGAGCCTACGCTCCACGGTCATGACCAACTCGCACAAAGCATATGGACTCATACTGCCTGTACCGCGCATCCCATCGGCTAAGCACACCTGAACTTTGGTGCCCCTTTCGTCCATAGCCTGCATAACGCTTGAACCCTGGCTCCTTCCAGGCATGGCCTGAACAGGCGCACTGCGCTCCCAGCATCTGAGCCAGGGTTTGGAACCCACCTAACCTACCTTATGCTGGCAGCACCTAATTGATGTTGGCATACACAGATGCTGGTGTGTGCCTGCAGGGTCTGAACCAGGGCTCTAACGCCTCCACGCAGGACCTGGCCTACGTCATGCGCCGCATGAAGGCTCTGGGCTTCAACACCATCAAGCTGCCCTTCAGCTTCAACACGCTGTATGAGACCCCTTTCACCAGCTACCCCCAGTCCTGCGTCATCCCTAACGAGCAGTATCTTCTGAACGGGCTCACCCCTCCCAGGTGTGTGCCCAGAAGGATCTAGGGTTCAGGGTTTCAGGCTCACTCGACCCAGGCATTTCAAGACCCTGCTTGCTCGCAATCCAGCCACTGCACCCCTCCAAGGTGAGCAGGCCTGGCATGGAGCCCCCGCCAAGGGGCGTGGCTGGTGATGCAAGCCCTGAGTCTCCACCATGCTGCCCCAGCTGCACAGGGCGGCTACCACTCCTGTTCAGCCTGGTGCGGAGATTTTGGCTGCAAGACCATCCTGACTTGTTGTCAGCAGCAGCAACTGCTGCCCAGCTGGCAAGCTCACTGCATTTGATGAGGACAGCAGCTGCCTCTCCAACCAAGCCTGATGGTGACCTGGCCTGACAGTCACAGTGATGGCAAGCACACACACCACAACGCTACCTTTGATTTGGGACATTGCCTGGCCTGATTTTGCCCATCTCTGCACCTACGACCACGCAGTGAACGTGTTCCTCACCTACCCCTGATGCAGCTGGCGGTCAGGGTGCTGCAGTTTCAACAAGCACCCATGCGGTCTCATGTCTAGAAGGTGCTCAGGCTCTCCTCCCTGCCCCTCCTGCAGCGGTCTCAGCATCAGCTACGGATCTAATGGGGGCGCAGTGCCTCAGCTGACGGCAGCCCCTCAGGTCTATGGCGCACAGGGGCAGTGCAATGCCGCCTATGGCCAGGCCAGCGGTCTCATCAAGCAGCGCTACCTCTACACCGTCAACCTCTTTGCAGCCAATGGGTTCTACGTGGTGAGTTATCTCAGCTGCTGCTATTATTCTGCATGGGGGCTGTATGCCTGTCAACCTGATTGCTGCCATCTGGTGCTATGTAGCGGGTGGTTCAGGGGGGCTGCTGCTGGAGTTCTCCACTGTTGCTGCTGATGGTCATGTGGGAAGTAGGTGGAGGACTGAAAGGACATCCAAACTTTGTGGACAGCTACTGCTACCTCCCACACAGCTCTGCTAGTCGACAGCGTTGCATGCAGCCATGGTGGCTTGTCGTGCTGCCTTCGGCAGTTGTGACTGCAGTTATGCGGCAGCAAACTCTCAGACTGGCAGTCTTGCAGCCAGAAGCTCTCTTGTTGTGGGAGAATGTTCGACGTGGATCTAACAGCGCTGGGCAGGGAAAAGCCAGCTCTTCAGCTCACCTGTTCTGCAAGCTTGGCTTCCATGCGGGGCAAGCAGCCACAATGCACAATATACTGCCCCTACTCAGCCTGTGCTTCATCGGCGTTAGCACACAGAGCAGGCAGCAGTCCAGCCGGCAATCACAGCAGCTGTACGTATTCAGCGAGGCACAGCCCTGCAGGGCATGCAGCCAGCCACATCCACCTGCGTGCTTGATCAGGGCAGCCACGTGCTGCTTGTCCCATCCTGCATGTGTCATGCTAAACCAGTGCAATATACTTTCTATCCCATTCTGCACTGCCCACATGCAGCCTAGCCCTGCTATGGTGTCTACACGGCAAGCTGGCCCCTCAATTGCTTCCCTGCCATCATCCAGCCGTGGTGCTGGACTCTCAGGCTGCCCCTGGCACCTCACCCCTGCCACCTATTTACAAGATTGTGCCCTATTGCAGATGCCCGACTGGCACCCTGGAGTGTGGCAGACAAACCAGGAGCTGGTGAACTCTGCTCTATGGATCAAGAACTGGGTTGGCCTGGTCAACGACATGATCAACCTGCCCAACACAGCTGGCAAGCTCATCCTGGACCTGCTGAATGTGAGTCTGGGCATGTATGTGTGGAAGCGCATTGACCCTCCCACAACCAAGTGGTACCTGCTTGCTGCAGGGAGACTGACAGCTACACGATAATTGAGATGACACCAGCTTGTAATAAAGCTGACTTGTCTTGATGAAGAAAATTCCGCTTACCCCCTCTCTGCCCTCAAGTAGTACCTGGCTTGTTGCAGGAGCCTGACAGCTATGGCCTTATGTGGGAGCAGCCCACCTATAACGGGGGCCAGACCTGGCCCGCGCTGCAAGACCTTTACCTAGGAGTCTTGAATGGCGTGTGGGCCATCGGCACCCCCGCAGCCCAGAGCATACTGTTCGTCATTCAGGTGTGTGCTTGGGAGAGTGGGCAGTGCTCCACGGGGTCAGACACCTGAGGCTTGATACCCCTTGTCCCTGTGTGGGACACCCAGGAACCGTAAATGTGAGCTGTCTGCCCATTGAGCACCGAGCAAGTCTGTTGTGTGAGACCTGCATGTAGGCGATGGCTCCCCTGCAGCCTGGAGCTTGCTGAGGTATGTATTCAGGACGTAGGGCAGAGATGCAACCCATCACATGCCTGCTGTCTCTTAGGCAGGGTGTGTGCCTCATGTGGCAGGCCCAGGCTCATGGTCTAGGGGTGCCAGAGACGTGAAAGGCTTGCTCACACCCTGCTGTACGCCTGGAAGGGCCATTGTGTGGACCCTGAGGGCTACAGCACTGGAACAGCAACATTGGCAGGGAGCTGGGCAGGCAGTGGCAACCCCTTGCTTGTTTTCTAAACTCTGGTCAACCCATCTGCAGGGCACCGGGCAGACCATGGTTGTCAACTGGGGCGATGGCTTCTTCACAGATGCAGATGTTCTGGCAAACTACCAGGGCATGAGCAACCCCAACAACTTCTTCACCACCATTGTTGGCATGCCATACATCAACCAGGTGGGGCCTGCGCCAGCAATGGCGGCGCTTGTCAGTCAGCCATGCCTCCATCAGGCAGGGACTCCCCGCTGAAGCTGCCCTGCTTCAGGGAGGTGTGTCACATCAATTGGCTGGAGCCATTGGTTTGCCTGGACTATGGTGAAAAGCTACTTCAAGACAAACATGAGCATCAGCTGCTGTCAGTGATGATTCCCCTTTCTATGTGCCATTGGCACCAAGCGTGTGCTGCCTCTCGTGGTGCCAGAATAGGCTGCACCCTTGTGCACGGTGAGGGTACCTGGATTGCCTGCCTTGTTGCTGCGAACCCAACACCCTGCACTGGCAGCAACACACAAGCTGTCACTGCCGCAGGCTTGGGCAGCCAGCTGCCTGGGCTCCAGACCTGGCCCAGCACTCACACTGTCCTCACCTCTGCTGTACAGATTGTGCTGGGCCCTCACGTGTATGGGCCCTCTGTGACTGGTGCAATCTACGGCTACAATGGCTACTGGCTATGGTGGCGTATGAGCAGGTCCTTTGGCCGCAAGACAACCCAAGGTGACGCCATTGCACAATAGGGCACAGACCAACTGAGTTCTGATGCTGCATGGTGCCTGGCAGCCGCCTCTGCTCAAGATTGCAAATGCGAATGCACAAAAAATCAAGACCGATTGAGGCAGTGCTGGGTACAGCCTGATTGACTGGTAGGCAGCTGTACGAGCCCGCCAGGGGCCTCTGGGGTTTGCTGCGGATTGTCTGTCCGCTTCACAGGCGAAGCAGCTCCCGTGAAGGTGTTTAGGCTGCTCCCTGTGGGGCGCGCCACCCCCATTGGTGGCAAGCTGCAGCAGTATCATCGAGCTATCCTAGCGCTGCTTGCAATGCAGGCTAGCCCTACAGATACTGCACCGACACATGCAAGCGGTGCATGCCATGCAGGACAGCTTGTTCTGGCCCCACCTCGAGCCACTGTTGCTGCCTGCTCTGCGATACTACACCTGGCCTGTGCAAGCGCTCTGCAGTCATCATAGCGGAGTGCAGCTGTGGGCCTCATCCCTGCTGGCTGCCTGGACTGCAACACAGCACCAGTGCTGGTGTCTGAGAGGGTCTTGCAGTCATCACTGGCAGGCGTGGCTGCAGCCCTAACTCCTGCTGGCGTATTGCGCTGCAGGCTACTGCACCGGCACTGGCGCCACAAGCCAGTGCGAGCGCTTTGCAGTCATCATTGGCGAGTATGGCTGCAGCTTTGCGAGCCAGAATGACATCTCGAACTACCAGGACATGGTCAGCTGGATGAACAGTGTCATCACCGTCTCCCCAGGCACAGAGTTCAACACAGACCACAGCAACATCCAGTCCTTTGTCTTCTGGGGCTGGAATCCCACTAGCGGCGACACCGGCGGCATAGTGGGCAATGACTGGGCTACCATTCAATGGTGAGTGGCACTCAGCTGCCTGCATGCCTGGCCCAACATTTCTTACAGCATTGAGCTCGCAACAGCATATATGTGGGCAAGATGCAGGGTGATTGGCACTCATCAATAGGCTGCCATCCTTGTTGCCTGGGCCTGGTTGTGCATCATGCATGCTCCCTAGCAACCTGTGTGCTGATGTGAGAGGCCAATTCAGTGCACCCAGTGATGCATTGCACCCCCTCATCCTGCAGAACATTCCCGAAGGCATGCTCACAGCATGCTCACTTGATGCAGGTACAAGATTGCGTACCTGGCTGGGCCCTCCTCCACCTCCAGTGCAGGCCTCAAGTTGAAGCCATGGAACTTCAATTGACCCGAATGTCAGGTCTCGGTCTCAGCACTGAGAGGTGCTGTATGGAGCCGTCCTAGAGAGAGCCCTGCTTTTCTGTGCCCCACCCTGAGCTCAGATTCTGCTTGACTGTGAAATCTCCCTGCTAACCCCTATGCCTGACGAGGTGTCTTGATCTAGAGCATTGAATTTGGAATAGCTTGAGGGTATATGCATGTAAGGAGGGGGCTTCCAGTTGTGCAATGATTGGTGATCGTTGCCATGACATGGAATCCAACAATCCCTAATTGATGCTGGCAAGCACATGCAGCCAAACTGAAAACAATAGGCAGGCTTGTCAGTGGCCAGATTTCATAGTCTACTTACTAGCTGCCCTGCTGCTGTTGTCCAGGCCTGCTTGCAGGGCACAAGGTTGCCGTTTTGTAACAGCTTTGGGGCACTATGGCATCTCTCTGTGCTGAGGCTGCTTAGTGCAGGAGGAACATTGATCATGCGCCTGTCAGCAGCCTCAAGGCTTCAGAGCTCTAAAGACAGCGAAGCCAGCCTCACTTGAAAGAGTGAAGTCTGCCCCATGACAGCAAGGTGAGCTACCTACATTGGCTTCAGATGAATAGTGGAGAGCTCTTCACCTCTCTCAGCATAAGTCAGCTGCACTGCTGTAAAGCCCCTGTGCCATCTGCTAAGGCGGCCTTATCACCAACACATGAATCTTTACCTCCTGTAACACTGACAGGCATTCAAACCCCACCACAGGCCCCTTTAGTGACCTCAAGATGTGCCACGAGTGACATTGTCAAGGTCAGCACACTTGACAGCAGTTCAAACAATGATTTCAAGTCCAGCTGCACCAGCATCTCCCACCTGCATCCAGTCTGGCCGAGAAGCGATTGGCTGCACCTTTCAGTGCACTTATAGGCGAAGTGAAATGACATTCACGTCAAGAGACACAAAGAAATGAGCTAAAAAGCCAAAATTGGAGTGCCAAGCAGAGCATGTTGGCAGTCAGACACAGAAGCTCGACACATGTCAGAGTCAAACATCAAATCAAGCAAAGGGATCTACAGCAGGCATCAGGCTTCTGCAGCAGGTGCAGCCGCGGCGGCCGGTGTCCGAGAAGCAACCTTGATGCCCATGCTTCTGCATGTCCCGGCGATGGAGCTGCAGATGTGCTCCAGGGGGATGTGTGGGGTGTCGGCCTGCTTGACCTGGGCAATCTCAAAGATGGCCTTGGACGAGATCTCGCCGGCGCCTGCATGACCCGGTCGCTGGCTCCCCTTCTCAAGCCCTGCCGCCTGCTTTATGAAGTGTGTGACAGGCGGCGTCTTGGTGGTCTGCAGCGGCAACAGCAGGGGTCGCGACAGGAGTTGGGAGCTGCTGCACCATGCAGCGTGACGTTGATGTTGGCAGGCAGGGTGCAGCAGCAGTCTGGGCAGGAGGCTGAGGGATGCTGCACCTGGCAGAGCCGTTGGCAGGCATGCTTCCCACTGAGCAGGCATGTTGCCACGCAGCAGCAGCAGCAGATGCAGGGTGAATGCAGGGTGCAGACAGGGTGGAAGCTCATCAGCAGAGGGGGTGGAAGCAGGCTGAAGGGCAGTGGCCTATTGTTGGCGACTGGTTCTGAACAGCATAGATCGGAGGCACACCCAGACGGAGAGGCCGCATTTGGGCCAGGCTCCCACCCAAGTGCAAACAGATGTGGCAGAGACGTACACAGGCTCCCTGGCAGCAGCTGTGGACGGCAGGGCTTGGGAGCATTGCCTGATGCAGACATGAACGCACCAACACCTGGCCAGCAGCAGGCATGGCACTCACAAATGTGAAGGTCTTGTCGCTGAAGGCTGTGATGACTACAGGGATGGGAGTGCCAGCCTGCATTACATGTACAGAGCTCATGCAGGGCAAGTCCATCCAAGGCATCAGCACATCCACTGAGACTCTGAAGACACTGCAGAATCTTCAAAGGAGAGCTGCAGCACTGATGCTGCACTTCTCCAGCAAGTTGGCGCTTCTGCCAAAGTGACTGTGTGCCTGCCGCTGCCTACTCAGGCCATGCATGCACAGCAGGGAGCGCCAGTTGTTTTGCAACGACATTGCTGCAGTTAAGCACTGGCAGCTCACATTAATTTCTGATGTCTTGGCATTGAAGTCCTTGCAGAAGGACATGATATTGAGCCCAGCCTGTCCTAAGGCTGGGCCCACAGGGGGAGCTGGCTTGGCTCCAGCTGCTGGGATCAGGAGCTTGATTGTGGCTGTGACGGTTTTAGCAGCCTTGCCCCTTGCTGACATGCCTGAAAGATACTCCTCTGACGGAGGTTGCCCTGGGTCAGATGGTGGCAATGCTCAACTGCAGCAATGCCAGCTGGCAGGCGCCTCAAGTGCCCCTGGGTGCAGTTCTCTGGCTGTCCCAGGTGATCGAGGCTGGAGGCTGCGCCAGGATAGCAGTCGAGTACGACAGTTCCGTTCTTCCCAAGCCGGTCATTGCAGCTTCTCTGCAATCCCACCACTGGCGCAGCAGACTTCCATTTGAAGCAGCAAGCACTGCACCTGAGTTGCCTGAGTTGGACCTCTCACCCCAGACCATAGCAGAGGGCAGTCAACACAACAGCAGCCATGACGACCATGCAGAAGATCAAGGTGCTGAGCAAGCTTTTCCACTTGTTATCTCATATGCAGTCGATATGTCTCAAGCCATTGTAACACCTGCCAGGTGCTGCCTGCTGACCGCGTCTTGCCCTGCAGGACATTGAGGATGAGATGGCGAGGACTCAGAAGAACAAGGTCAGTCTGCAAATGCTTGCCATGGACCAGCACAACACCTAGCAACCAGTGCTGACCTTGCTGTTGCCCTTGCTGCAGGCCACCAGTGCTCACTTGGGGCTCCTCAAGGTACAACAGGGAGCAGCAACAAGCCAGGCTGCAGCTGGCCTGCAATGCTTGCACCCGTTGGCGTCCAGGCTTGTGCACAGCGAGCCCACAGGCACCAGCGTGAAAGCAACCTGAGTGGCCAAGGCGACACGCTCACAGCTGCACAGGCTACCAGCCATGCATACACCACGTCGCTGGCACACATTGACATGGACATGTTGAGAGCATGCACATTGTTTGCACACATGTCTGCAATGTGGGCTCGACATTGGCAGGCAGAATAGGCTGCTGCTCCGTGCAGGCCAAGCTGGCCAAGCTGAGGCGTGAGCTGCTGGAGCCCAGCAGTGGCTCAGGAGGTGGCGGCAAGGGTGAAGGTGCGCAGCATCCCTATGCTTGACAACCTGCTTCTACGTTTACTGTTACCAATTGAGAGCTGCTCGTCCCATTTGGATGGAGGACATGCATCCCCTCCCAACCCCAGCCGGGGTGAAGCCATATGGTGTGATGCAGCCAACTGGCCCAATTCCTACCAGCTCACTTTGAGCCAACCCCAAAAGCTGCTGCTGCAGGCTTTGATGTGAATAAAGTGGGGGATGCAAGAGTGGGGCTGGTGGGGTTCCCGTCTGTGGGGAAGTCCACGTTGCTGAATAAGCTGACGGGCACGTTTTCTGAGGTGGGCTGAACATCTGGTGTGGCACTCTCTGTGCATTGGAAAAGGGGCTGCAGTGCCAGCACACTCGCAGTGCATGTAGTATGTGTGAGTGTCAGACTGCATGCTGCTTTGCTGTCTGCGGGGATGCAAGGCTACCCCCAGACCTGCATCAGCAGCATGGGCAGACAGATCATGCAGCGCACTCTACCTCTGGGCTCTGTAACAGCATTTCTCCTCCCCAAGGCGCCTGCCCTGAGCACAGCACGCTAACAACACCAAAGGCTCTTGCATGGCCAAGAAGCAATCAGTGTGAATGTTAGAGGGGACCAGGCACACAACAGCACAGACCATGCCCACCTCTCACATGACCATGCTGCAGGTGGCAGCGTACGAGTTCACGACACTCACGTGCGTGCCGGGCGTAATCAGGTTCCGAGGCGCCAAGATTCAGTTGCTGGATCTACCCGGAATTATTGAGGGTGCCAAGGACGGAAAGGGACGTGGGCGCCAGGTAAGCACACCTGAGAGAGAGAGAGACAGAGTTGAAGTTCAGGGGGCACAGTGGGCGGGTATGGGACTGGCAAGTCATCAGACTGATTGATGCTGAAGCAGTGCTGCACACACATATTTAGCAAGCAACCTTGAGGGTCATTGAAGCGGTCTGTCATATCCTGCACCTGCCTGACGCCGGAGTGCCTCATGCAGCAGCCTCGCAAGCAGCAGTTGCCCTGCTATTGTGGCCTTATCTCACTGCCAGTGCCTGTATGAGTGCTGCACTGGTAATGAGGCCTGCTAGCACCCGCAGTCTTGCTGTCAACCAACTGAGCTGCCCAGGGCTGCTGCTGGCCTTCAAAACAGGCCACAACCGCAACCTAATTTTCATTGGTGGGGTATGCCCAATAGCATTTCTTTGGTTGCACCCGTTTCCTCAACTGCAGGTCATTGTACCGCTTGCCCCTGCCATGTCAGCCTCATTGTGCTGGACTGTGTGGCGTCATCTTCACTGCCCCGGCAGGTCAATAGCTTACACACCTTGGTTCTCAAGGCAGCCACCTCCAAATTTGCGTCACAGTTCCACTGCCTGCACTTGCAACCTCATCCTCATTGCCTTGGCTTGGTGATGACAGCATCACTGCACTTCATTGGCCCAACACCTTTCAGATGTCTGCTGCAGCACATCCACAGCATGCTGCTGCGCTGTCATCCTGTACGGCAGCAGCATCACCCCTGATGTGTTGGTCTGTCCAGCAAATTCAACACTAATGCTGCAGGTCATCTCCACAGCGCGCACCTGCAACCTCATCCTGATTGTGCTGGACTGCCTGAAGCCCATCTCCCACAAGCGTCTGATTGAGAAAGAGCTCGAAGGCTTTGGAATTCGCCTGAACAAGCGGCCGCCGGCCATCACCTTCAGAAAGAAGGACAAGGGCGGCATCACCATGAGCACCACAGTGCAGGAGCCCAAACTGGACCTCGAATGTGAGATTGCTTGTTCAAGGGGTAGCCCCAACATGTCAAGTTGCTGGCCAACTAAGGCAAGCGTCTATGTCAGACCTCAGACTTAAGCTGGCTGCTGCAACAGGCACCGATTGCATGTGAAGGTGCTGCCTGATACCAACAGGGGTCCAGAGTCTCTGTCGCCACTCAAGATCAAAATGGCCTGGTTATGCCTGTTGCTGTTGTCCTTGCTGTGCGCAGCCTGTGAAGCCGTCTGCACTGCGTCTAGGGTAGACACTGCAGAGCTTCACTGCGTTACAGGATGGCTGCATCCCTAGCAGGCACCTCAAGGCATCCCTGCTGTTGGTTGCAAACTGTAGAGCTGCATTCCACACAGGCCCACCAGATGATTTGGGTTGTGTCTCGGGTTTGCCAAGGCCACGCTGTGCCTTGAGTCTTGCAAGAGGGGCATGTCCCACCCTGGGTTGTGTGTGTGACAGAAACAGTACGGATTATGGGAAACACTGATTGTCTGGTGGCCACGCAAGGCTGCTCTGCCTGACCATCAGGGATGCTGACGTAGCCTTGGTGCTGCCTGCAGCCTGCAGAGCTGTGTGCGCAGAGTACAAGGTGCACAACGCAGACATCCACTTCAAGGAGGACTGCGTCGTCGAGGATCTGATCGACATCATCGAGGGCAGCCGCATCTACATCCCAGCCATCTACGTGCTGAATAAGATCGACCAGATCACCACAGAGGTGGGTGGCTTGAGGGTGAACAAGGTTTGAAGGAACTGAAGCATGGTGCACTAGAGCGCATTAAGGTTCTGCAGTGGGGTGCATGCAGGAGTAGCATGTCCGGCCGCTGCTGTTGTTGACTGCCCCCAAGCTTGCCCCTACCATACCACCTGCTTCATCATATATGGAATTCCTTGTTGGCTGCGCTGCCTGCAGGAGCTTAATGTCATCGACAGGCTGCCCCACTACTGCCCTGTGTGCGCCTACCACAACTGGAACCTGGACGGTCTGGTGGAGATGTGCTGGGAGTACCTGGACCTTGTGCGTGTCTACACCAAGCCCAAGGTCTGCACTGTGCACTTTCAACGCTCTGCAACACGCTCTCTGCTCGAGGCACGATGGTGCACAAAGTCGCCACTTCGACTGTGCCTCATACCCTCAAGGTCAGCACCGCTGCTGTGCACCTGGGAGCAGCACACCAGGGGCCTTTCTGATGGACACACCTGATGTGAAATACTGGCGACATGTGTTCAGGGCTGCTGCTGTGTCGGCTTCCAAGGTGCTGAGCACCTGTGCTGACTGTTTCTGCGTGCTGGCCAAGTTGGCAGCCTACTTTGTTACAGGGCTGCATGCCAGGTTGCACATTCTCTTTGCCGCGCATGGCCCTTGCAGGCAGCTGCACAGAGCCCATAGTGGGCGCTCTGTTTCTCAGTTAGCTGTTGACTCCCTGTGGCACCATAGGGGCTGTGCATCAGAACACTGTGTGCTGTGCATAATCACCCGGCCTGTGACTACTGCTGCTGCAGCGCGGACAGATTGCTGCCCGCCCCCTCTGCTGAGCACCAGGCTGGAGGACCCGGTGGTGCTCCCTACAAGGCTTAGACCCCCACCTGCAGGGCAAGCTGCCAGACTACAACGACCCAGTGGTGCTACCCAAAAGCCACACAACCGTGGAGGATTTCTGCAACCGCCTGCACAAGGGCATCATCAAGCAGTTCAAGTACGCCCTCGTCTGGGGCACCAGCACCAAGCACCGGCCGCAGAAAGTGGGCAAGGACCACGTCCTTGAGGATGAGGACATTGTCCAGCTGGTGAGCAATCATTATGTGGGGGCTTGCACTGCCACAGCACACAGCAGAATGACGTGCAACTTTTATGTCTGAGCTGCTTTTTTAGACACATGCTGCTGCCAGCGTGCCTTCTCCAGCTGGGACAATACCTGGCAACCGGTTGGCCCTGCCAGTGAAGAGCATACCACATGTCTGACTTCCCCGGATGAGTGCAGCATCCTGTCACTTGTGGAATGAGCAGGGTTGCCAGGCGTCATAAAACACCTACAGCAGCTGGCACGTGCTGTCTGTGCACACCTGAATTGAAGCCAGCCTCTGAGAATGCAAGAACTTGTTGTTGTGATTGCTGCAGGTGAAGAAGGTGTAAGGGCAGCTGGCAGCATTTCGTCCTGTTAGTCAACATAAGGCAGTGGCGAGGGCTGCGTCAAAAGAAAGGCTCTGTCCTTGCCCTGCCCTTTCTGTGTATCAGCTGATATGAATCAGCTTGGATGAAACAATGAAGTGCAAGGCCACAGACACATTGTTGCAGAGCTGGTGGTGGTCTCGATGGTCTGTGTTTCAATCACGTTGCTCATGACTTGAGAGGCCACACTTCAACTCAGCTTGGCCAGCACTGATTTCTGATCAACAAAGTGCACTGCTCCGTCCCCGACCTTGACATCTGTTGTGCTGTATTTGCTGCAGCACACAGAGCATGCAAGTTTAGTAGAACGGGATTGGTTGGACAGCTTATGACCAGCAGCTTTAAGAGTGAGGACTGCATGTTGCTAAGAGGGACACCACAAAGCATCTGCTGGCCAAGCACAGCGCTGGAGACCAAGTCAATAAGTATCGGTCCATGTTATGCCAGATCTGTGGGCGCCCAGCCAAGACAGTCCACAGCAAAAAGCGCCAAATTGACTGCTAATGCCTCTGACACCAGCGAGGCCTGTGCAAAACCGTTAATGGACAAGAATGCTTAGTCTACCACCTTAAGTGAAGGTGGAAGCTTTTTCGAAGCAGCCGCAAGCCGCTTGCATGGCTCACCTGAAGATGACTTTGTCGCCCACGGTGACACCAATGTCCACATTCTCGCCGAGAGCCAGTATCTCCCCAATGACAGCATCATGCACTGTCTTTGTCGCGCCGCCAGTCAGCAGGAGGCCGCCAGCAGTGGCCTGCACATTCATCAGGGCTCATGATTGCCCTGTAAGCATGGTGGGGTAGTGGCCACCACAGCTGGTGAGGAGCATGCAAGCTGCCCAGGGCATCCTGGCCCTCTAAGCTGTGGGGGCACAAACAGACTGTTGCAGGCCCGGGCCTGAAGGCAGCATGCTGTATGCTCTCCATTGAGCATGCCTGCATCTGGTCAGTGTACTGCAGACTTTCAGCTGCTCTTGCATGAGCTTGATTTGATGCAACTCCTCAGCTGAGTCCTTCCAGCCCAGTGGTGCATTGGCCCCTTCAAGCCAGTGTGGGCTCTCCCTCACCTGCTTCTCCTCGTCAGGTTTGATCAGCAGGCGCTCACCCAGGGGGTCCATCTGCACCGGCAGGGGCAGCGCCTCAGCTCAGATGCTTTTGCATGCTGAGGCCATGCTGGAAAATCACTTCGGCCCAGGTGGGCAGTTGGGGCAGTCACAGCTGGCGATGGGTTGTGTCTGCAGTGACCCCAAGACAACATGCAGTAGGCAGGTGAATGACCTGTGCAAGCACACAGGCTGCGGGAGGCTTGCTCCCAGAGGACTGCACTTGCTCTTGAGCTCCCAATCACTTCGCACCTGGGTGACGTCCAGGTTATCCTGCTGCTGCGGCCGCTCTGCCACAGCTGCTGAGGCGTGGCAGGGCATCTGCCGCCGCGCCTGTCCACCATTCTGAGCACCTGCAGCCATGATCTAGAACTTTCTGAGATGTGATGTGCACCCCACCAGCAGATATGGGCTGCAGCAGACGCAGTGCTGTGTGTCTTGCATTTTCTCAGAGGCTGCCTGTCTAGACGTCGCCCGCGGCTGCGTCAGTGCCAGGCTCTCATGGCAGCAATTGATGAACAGCGGAGTGCATCATTCCCTGATTCAAAGCAGACTAGCTGCTTGCCTGCGGTGGATACTCTCCTGGATGCCACTGCCCGCCTGCCAAGTGACAAGCAGGGCATTTGCAGGGCCTGGCAGTCGCATGTCGGCCGCGGCTGCAGCAGCTGCTGCGCAAGAGAAGCCTGCATGCTGTAGATCCTTGTGCACTTGGTCTTGTTTTGTGCAGCTCTTTTGTGCAGCTCTTTGTGACTCGACTTGCTTTCTTGCCATCCAGCTCAGTTTCTGCCCACAGTCACACGCGATCAACCATGTCAGAGCAAACCGTGGCTGATGAGAAGACTGGCCTGCAGAAACTGTGCCTGAAGCATTCATCTGTGAGCACAGGATGGATGCAATAGCTATGACAAATGGCAGTCTGCAATGCTCATTGCGCCCTGAGACAACGCAGGCTCTGCATTGCAGGGCTCAAGTGCTGAGGTCTACCTGCATGGCGCACATCTCACATCGTACAAGCCTGCTGATGGCAAGGTGCCTGTCTTCATCACCGCTACTGAAGTGCTTGGAAAGCAATTGCAGTCATTTGTTCCCTGTGCAGATGTCAATGCCGCAGCTCCCCAGTGTGCTGCAGGAAGTCATCTTTGTCAGCAAGCAGGCAGTCTTTGCGCCGCCCAAGGCCATCAGGTGCGCAGACACTTGACTGTGCCTGCTGCAGGGGACAGGGTCCTCTTGGCTGCACCTAGTCTCTGCACAGCCCACGTAGCTTCTGCAGGGCCGGGACACCTGCTGCAGGCGGTAGTCATCTCACCCCCTTGTCAGCCTGCTGCAGGGGTGGGGTGCCAGTCTGCTGCCCCCAATTTGGCAACATGGGGCCCTTCCAGGCGCAGCATGGCTTTGTGCGCAATTCACAGTTCTCGGTAAAGGCCGCCTCCCCGACATCAGCCACTTTGCAACTGGTGCCCACCGACGACCAGCTGCAAGGCCAGATCGGCGCCTTCACAGTGCAGATCCATGTGAGTGCCTGCACATGCACTCTACATCAGAAGGCCAAGGGAAGAGCAGAGCACAGGCACGTGCCCTGTCCTACCTACCTCTGCCTGACGGCATGATGGATGGCAAATTTGTGTGCGTACTTCCAAAGCACTACCCTGCTGGTGACCTGACTCCCTCACGCGGCGCGAGAAGCTCACCAACACCACCACTGACATCTTCAGCCCGGCCCATGCAGCATGTGCTGAGGCTTGTAATTCTGCTCAGGAGCCGCGTCAGGATTCGTGATCTCGCCTGCAGGTGGCCCTGACCTCAAACATCACTGCATGCAGCTTGTGAACCCTGTTCAAGACTTTCTCCACATTCCATCAAATACAATACCCAGCTCCAGAGCTCTGCCCTGCAGGTGACTCTGACTCCCACCTCACTCACCCGTTGCCTTGATATCAGTAATGCAGGCAGCCAATGCTTTCCACAGCAACGTTATACTTCTGCCCGGCCCATGCAAATCGCCCTGACCTCACAGTCCCTTGCATCCAGAACCCTGTTTTATTTTCCTGCACAGTCTGCCTCTGCACTGCAGGTGAATCTTGACAGAAATCGTCCTCGCATGCAGCTCAATGCAACATTGAGGTCCAGTGCTCTGCCCTGCAGGTGACTCAAGAGCCTGACAATGTTGGCTGTTGAATGCCAACACAGGCAGCAATTTCTGAACCATGTTTGTGCAGCTCACTTTGAGGCATCCGCTCTGCCCTGCGATGGCTGTGACCAGAAAACTCCTGCGTGCAGCTCAAACGCCATTTCAGGGCCCTGTGCCCACGTCCTTGCTTCTGCTCTGCAGGTGGCTTTGGGGGCTGACTCCCTCACCCAGCGCATGGAGGTCACCAACACAGGAAGCAAGTCTCTGAAGCTGACAGCTGCATTTCACACCTACTTCAGCGTGGGGGCCATCGCACAAACTAAGGTGCAGAGGCTCTTTAGGAGGCAGCCTCTGCTTGATCTGGAGTGAGATTTGCCATTTGCAAATGCTGTCAGAAGGTGTGGTGTTACGATCTTTAGTGTGCTGTGCTTGGGGCATGTGCTATCTTGCTGGGCCATTGGAGGGCCGCCATGTCACTTTTGCACCTCATGGACGTTGCCTGTGCTCCATCTGAGCAAGCCCCTCTCATGGTGCATCCTTGGAGCTTTTGACTTGTCCATTGCTCTCCCTTCGAGAGCCCCTCTGATGCTGCAGGTGCAAGGCCTGGAGGGCGTCAAGTACCAGGACAATCTGCAGCAGCGCCGGGAGTGTGCAGGCAGTGATGCTGCGATTCAGGTGGACCGCGAGGTGGACAGGATCTATCTGCAGACGCCCAGCAAGCTGCAGGTAAGTGCAGGTTTGCATGAGCATGCAGTCGCCAGGTTGCAGGCAGGTGTTTCCACGAGTGCTGCCTGCTATTTTGGGCCACGAGGCTGGCTGTCACCTGCACTGCTGTCCTGAGTGGGTTGATGCTACCTGCTGCAGATCGTGGATGGGGCACAGCAGCGGGTGATTACACTCGAGAAGACCAACTTCCCAGACGCAGTTGTTTGGAACCCATGGATTGAGAAGTCCAAGGGCATGGGAGACCTGGGGGATGAAGAGTACAAGGTGAGTCTGCCATCCTGACACACGGTGAAGAGGTGGACAGCTGCCCTTGGCATTGTGGCAGCAGCGGAACAGATGAAGGTGAAGGGGACCCACTGGCAGAGCATTGCAGAGAGGTTGAAGACCTCTTTTGCAGGCTGCAGAGCAACGAGGGTACTCTTGGCTGAGCATCATGCAGAGCGCTAGCAATGCAATGTGAAGCACGTCGGCTAAGCAGCTGCACAGATGCAGAATGTTTGGTGCTTGTGAGGCCTCAAGAAGGATCTGCTGTTGGCATGCTGTTGGCAGGGTCAGCAGGACATGTGCAGAGGAGTGCAGGGTGCTGGATGGCCTGCCTGCAGTTGAGGTTGCTGCATATGTGTGATGTGCGCTGCATGCGTGGCCTTCCAGCAGTGTTGCGCGTGCAAGATACGTGGCATGCCTAAGTGCTTTGGGCTGCGTCTACTTTTTGACGACTGCTGGCTGAGCATGCCTGCAGAATGAAGCAGACAGTTGCAGTGCATCCCATTGGTGCAGCCACATGCCATGCACAGTTGTTTCACTCTATTTGCAGGAGTTTATATGTGTAGAGGCTGCCCTGGCCAGCAGTGGCCCTGCAGAGGTTGCCAAGCAGCAGTCCTGGACGGCACAGCAAGTGATCAGTGTAAGGAGCAGCTGACCTGCTGGGGCTGCCTTGTGTGGCCCCAGGCAGGACACCTGGAGCAGACTTTGAGTGGCCTGCAGTATCAACAGCTTGCTTGACCACCATGAGGCAGCGAACCATCCGCTCAATGGCTCAGACAACCACATATTAGAGAGGTCAGTCACTCAATAGCCTACTCATGGTAAAGCCAGTGAATACCGTGATCTTCAGAAACAGTGGCAAGTGCTGGCCAGTAATCAATGAGTCTCCAGGACAGAACTGCCCTGTGCATGCCATACACACATGTGAGCATGCATGAGACTGTACTCATATGGTGGAGGCCTCAGACATCTTGCCTACATGTGGGAAGTCCTAGAAAAGTCAGCAGACAGGTCAATGTACATTCATGTCAGATGCAGTGGGCACACCATGTTTGGACAACAGGCAGCAAGACACTGGGTCCACATTGCTACACATTCAAGGGCCATCATAATGACTGTGCTGCCATCATTGTGGCAATTGGATCCTTGAGCAGCGAAAATCTCACAATATCCCATGCTCCACTCCAGGCAGCTGCCCTGCAGAAGCACTGTAGCTTCCTGCCTTGACACCTGTGACTATCGAAGCTGCCTAGGGCATCATACGAGTTCACTCTGAGGGAGCTGAAGCCACTCAAATACCAAAGCATCAACTGGGGCAGACATCTTAACAAAGGGGGACGAACCTGGCACTGTTGACCCTGCCATCTCTGCCTATGGAGCATCATGACTTGAGGGCTGAGCCTCTCAACATAAAGCTACTCCCCAGGCTTGGACAACTCCCTCAGCAATTACTGCACCGCAGAGGAGCTGGCTGAGTGATAAGTCCTCAGCTTCTGTGGTGCGGAGATGGCCTTGCTGTCACTGCCTGTGTAGCAGCAGTTCCACAGGACATCCCCGACTGGGAGTGCATAGAGAAATGCCAGACAAGTGCAGCTTATCAACCCCCCAGAAGTACATTGCCACCATCACTGCCTGTATAGCAGCCACAGCTGTCGCCTGCATCGGGTGATTAGATCTGAAGTGGAGCAGACGTCAGAAGCTCCAGACCAGTAAATGCCACTTGAACAGTCGCTGGTGGCACTGGATAAACTGCTGCTGGAGCCGCCATCCTGCAGATCCAACTGACTCAGTATCGGACTGCCAATTACCAAAACAGAGCAGCTGCCAGACGACATTGACTGGCACCAGATGTCGCAGAGCTAGATGGTCATCAGTGGAGTCTCTCGCCAGAACAGGCACTAGCCAGCAGGTGTCTGACTGAGAGCTGTTGGAATCAGGCCTTGTTGTGTATCACATCATCATGTGCAGCTTGCAGCGCAGCGCTTTTTGGGGACATTGACTCCGAAACCATGTGGCTTATCAGATTCTCGGCAGATATTATTTGGTGGGCAGTCACTGGGCACCATCTGCATCTCCCTGTCCCAGGGGAGTGTGTCTCCGTGTTTGGAGCCAAGTCCACTTTAAAGCGCAAAAGCAAGCGCGATGGAGCCTGAACCTGTTGATCCCAGGCTTCTTGCCTCTGGCCCCCTTCATGTCCTGGTCGTGGACTCCAGGACCGCCTGCAGAAAAGCCACAGTGGGCCTGCTGGAGCAAGTGTCTTACAAGGTGGGCGAACTTTATGGATGTGGGTCACCTTGGAACTTCACCGCTGGTCTCTGGCTTTGTGTTCAGGCAAGCATCTGCAGCATATGCAGGCCCCACTGTTCCTCAGAGGCAAATCCCTTTTGATGGACGCGGGCGGCCATGTCACCGTTCAAGAGCCACTTGCACGTTGTGCAGGCTGCAGCTGTGAAAACCAGCAGGGAGGCGCTGCAGCTGTGTGCACAGCAGCAGGAGACTGGCGGGGCCCCCTTCGACATCATTCTGAAGGAGCACAGCCCACCCACGGTGAACGCCTGCCGCTTTTTGCGACGGGTCTTGGCTGATGAGGCGCTGAAGCACACTCCAGTCATTGGTGAGCCTGTGCTCCCTGTGTGGGCCAGTGGAGGCTGACTGCATCTCTGACATGGTCTGGTCCTCTGGAACTGCATTGCACTTTTACATTTCCACGCTGCGTGCTGGCTGGTATGGCGCTGATGCACACACATGTCATTGGCGAGCTGGGACTATCTGTGTGAGGCCTGGTCCACTCACAGGGCAGGGTGCATGCACAGGCACGGAATGTCCTGCTACAACAGCACTTTCTGCCACTGCTGCTGAGGCACACCTGGGTGCCATTGTTTAGCGTCCACACCTAGTGTGCTTCTCGTGGAGGTACACAGAGCAAAGCCTGACATGGCGCCTGTCACCGAAAAGTGTTTCCACTGCACTTTCTGGCGGTTGCGTCAGCCTCTGCTGCTGAGCCTCCTTTCACAGTGAGGTTTGAAGCCTGGGAACCCTGTGGCAGGTGCACAGACATGCCGCAGGTTGACTGCAGTCCATTGCCTCTTTTTGGCAAGTGTCAGTGTAGGCTTTGATACGGTATACCTGATGGCCGGCCCCTCTCTACTGCTGTTGCAAGGCTGCACTCTGGGCAAATACACACAAGGCGCTCTTTACAATTGTGGTTCTGCACTTTCCTGCAGTATGCCACCCTCTGCCCGTGAGACGCCACAACTCAGCGGGGCTCCATGCAAAACCCACATCTGGCCAGCAGCAGCCACTGCCATGCCAGTTGCCTCCCTGTCAGATGAAGCAGCATAACTGCACTCGACAAGCCAGTGCTGCAAGACAACCCTTCCAGCCGGGGGGCGCTGTCTGTTGCAGTCTCCAAGGATTCGCCGCAAGCAGTTGCACTGGCACGCTGATGCATGAGGCACATGGTCCCTTCTGGCTGCTGCTGAACACCTTCCAGTCAGCTGGCGCCCTTTGTGTGTTCAGGTTTTACTGAACCCTCTGTCTGCGCTGTGGCTGCAGTCATGTCCAGCAACGGTGACAAGGAGGCTGTGATGAAGTGCCTCCACAGCGGGGCGGCAGACTACCTGGTGCAGCCCCTGCGGCAGAACGAGCTGCAGAACCTGTGGACCAAGGTCTGGTGGCGCAAGGTGAGGTGCTGGCTCTGCTCACAAGCTGCAGTGGTGGTTGGGGGAATGTGACTGTGGAATCAACCTGTCTCTATCAACACCTGTTGCAGCACTTGACAGGGCTGTTCTGGCAGGAGCACACCCCTGCAAGCTGGTCTGCTGCGAGCGGCAGCGATACTCTCAGATCCCTGGCAGTCACACCGTGCGTCTCCCATGCAAGCAGATGGGACCTTACATGCGGTGGCTGCCGTGATTGCGTGTCCTACCAGGGGAACGGCTGCTCTGCAGTGCAAACTGCAAAAAGCGAGCCAGGTCCCTTCTGCATCTGCCTGGCTGTACTCTGCGCCGTCCTTCTTTGGCAGTTCACATTTATCTGCTGTACATTTCTGCAGCAGAAGCACAGGTCCCGAGAAACATTCAAGGAGCGTGTCACGCGCTGCTTTGCGGTGGCACCGCGAAGTAAACCCTGCTTCAGGGGCCGCAGATGCGATGCGCTAAAGTACATCACGCAGCGCATCGCACCTGCGGCCCCTCAAGCAGGGTCAGGCAAGATAACTGCTGCACACGTTATCCCCACGCCCTGCGCCTACTTTTCTTTCACTCATTGACATTCCAACGCACTGCCTGCAGGTGGCACAGCATTATGGCCCCCCCGAGGCAGCTGCACAGCCTGCTGCAGCACAGGGCAACCCCGTGCCCCAGCTGCAGGGCCATGGGTACCCTGCTGCCACTGACAGCGGGGCAGGCAGCCTGGACACCAGGTACCACCCTCACTGTCTCATGTGCTGAGGCTGAGGATTGCCACGCACGAGCATTGCAAGCATACAATATCCATGATGAATCATACCTGCACCTTCAAGCAGGTGCGCCTGGCTTCCTTGCTTCCAGGCAGAGCTGTCAAGGGCCAACCGTTCCACTGCTGCAGTCCATGCCAGGCTGTGGCTGCTCTGCAAGATCCACATGTGCCCACAGGAACCGGAGGTCCTCTGACGAGCTGGGCTCCTGCGGGGGCAGCGCAGAAGGAAAGGAGCAGCCAAGCCAGGCTGACAAGGCCGGCTCTGCAGGTGACACAGGTCTGCGGACCAGCACGGGCGGGGGCAGCGGCGGCCAGGACAGCAGCCGCACCAAGCTGGGCAGCCGGGCTCAGACCAGCGCCAGCCCGGACCCTGCTGCCGGCAAGGACGGCACGCTAGTCAGTGGGCCGGCGGTGCACAGCGCTGGACCACATCAGGGGACGGCAGCCCAGGCGGCAGCTGCTGCTCCGCTGTCACGAGCCGGGCCAGTGGGAGGCGCTGCAGGGAATGCCCACAGACCGAGCTGCACGGGCCAGAGCGCAGCCGGTGGGGCAGGTGCTGGCATTGCTGGCACGGCAGGTGCCGGCGGGCAGGTGGCAGAGGTGCAGCTGGCTTCTGGGCGTCAGCCTGGCAGTGAGGGGCAGGCTGCAGGAGCAGGAGCAGACCCCACCCCTGCGGCAGGTGAGGGCAGCCACACAACGCAGGGGATTGGCTTGAGATGGGCTGGGTGCCTGGGAGGGGCTAGTGGTGTTGCCTGCACGGTGCCGCTGTGTCCTGTAGTCAGTGGCAACGCAAGGACAGTCCGAGACAGCGGCCGCAGACCTGGTGACTGCTGCAAGCAAGGGCAGGTATACTTGGCGGGGATGCACACTGCCTATGCGGAAAGCCCCTGGGATTGTCGGCCCAGTGCTGGCCCTGCACTCAAAGCAGCAGCCTGTACACTTTGCACAGGCGGGCACATCCCACCTGATGGGCTGTGCTTGGCATGTCAGCTCATTCTGCCATGCACTGCCAGCCTTGTGCATGTCATGGGCGCCGAGGCGTCATCCCCCTGCTGCTAGGCTGCAGAGGTGCTCACTGGGTGCTGATACGCTTGTGACCTTGACCTTGGGCTCCCTTGACTTCATGCTGATTTATGGTTCCCTTGCGCTTCAGTAGCCAACACACTCTTGCAATCCTGGCCTGCGGGACAGCTTGTGAGCACCCCAGCCAGAAGTGAAATTCCTGCTCATCTGCAGTCTGTCTGCACCTTAGCCGCAGCACTGTGACCACAGTGCCTGCACTCTACAGGGCTCGGCCACAGAGTGCTGCACAGCTCGCCGCAGGGCTTCCGTGCGTGGGCGGCCCCCTCAACAGAGGCCCTGAGCAGGCAGCGCAGTGCTCCCGATGGCAACATGGTGCCTGCCAGCAGCCTCCAGGCAGGGCAGTCGGTCTCCCTGAGACTAGAGGTGAGCGAAGTATGTGCAGTCGCCAGTGCCTGTCTCAAGGACAGGCTCCAGTCCAGGCGGTGCACAAATTATGAGTTCATTGATGTTTGGTTTTGCCTCAAAGATGTTGTCTATGACAGTACAGTGAGCGCAAGCTTGATCCAGCCATGTCGCCTGGGTAAAAAAAACAGCAAGAAGATACGCGTTTTTTTCTGATCAACAAGAAATTGTGCAGTGTGGTGGCTGACAGAAACAGGCTGCAGGCAGAGGGATTTCGATTTGCCTGGGCAGCGTGCTTGCATAGCAGCTTGACGCAGCTTTGCTGCAGCTATCAGACTGCAGGCCAGGCGGCTGAGCCTCGTGATGCTACAGGTGCCAGAAAGGCCTGCAAGTCTTGGCATCATGCTTTCAAGGCTTGCACTGCTTGGTGCCTGGCACCAGCAGGTGCATGCTTGAGGCTGCAATGCTGATTGCTGCTCACGCAGGGCAGCTCTGCCGCTGTGTGCAGTGGGACTGCATGCCCATGCAGCCTGGCCCTGCTGCTCAATTCTTTGTGCTTGACACATTGTTTATCAGTAAGCTGCGCCTCTGTACCGGTTGGCTGCTGGCCTCAGCTAGCCTTATGCCCTGTTTGCCCCTGCAGAGCCCATTGATGCCCCTGAGGCCTGATGACAACCTTTTAGAGGCCGAGCTTGCCCCTGTTTGTTTTGTCTGTGCAAACCCTCTCTGCCAGCTTCTCAGGCCTATCCAGCCTCCTGGACACCCTTCAAACCCCAAACCTTACCTATTCTTGCCAGCACCTTGATCCATCCTACTTCATTCTTGTGCCTGCAGCAGCTTATGCGGGCCCCCTCCACCAGCCCTTCAGGCCTGTCCAGCCTGCTGGGCAGCGCCGGCAGCTGCCGAACCAACCTGCCGGTCAGCAGCCAGTCTGTGCGCACTGCTGAGGCCAGCCCTGTCCAGGCAGGCAGCAATGCCAGAACCTTGGGCCGCCAGGTTGCCCTTCCCGGGCAGCAGGCAAGCTACCCAACTTTGCTTGCGGGGCTGCCGTTGTGTCTGGGTGATCGCAGCTCCATCTGCATGCAGCAGACCTGCAATCAGCAGCTGCCCTGAGGGCTGCATCTGCGTCTTGGTGCCTCTGCAACCTTGTAAGTGGGAACATGCTGGTGTGCTGTGACAGGAAGGTCCCAGTGACTTGACCTAGCAATTTGTCAGTCTAGGGGCCAATTCAACTCCCCAGGACCCTGCACTGCCGTCAGGTCATGTTCTTGTCACATGCCAGTTCTGCTCTTGGAGCTGTCGGCACATCTTCGCTGATCGTGCCTGTGGTGGGCTGCAGGTCATGCCCCAGCAGCAGTCACACCCGGCGCTGCAGCAGGAGCAACCAGCTGTCAGGGCCGCTGCTGTGGCAAGAGGCTCAGCAGGGCAGGGCTACCCCTCAGGTCCACTCGGTGAGTTTCTGGGCTTGAGAACGCAAATACTTCTGGAGTGCGCGCTCAGGGGCTCGACATCCTTACCGCTCACAGTTGCGAGGACGCATCTGTCCCATTCTTGCATCTCAACAGGCTTCTCAGAGCTGTCTAGTGTGGTCGTTTGGCAACCAAGCAATGCATCACCATGGTACGTGGATCAAGCAGGCAGTGTGCTGTCCTCCTAGGCATTGCGCTGACCTGTACCCTCACGCTGCAGATCTAGGCATTGTGCTGAGCCGTACCCCCATGCTGCAGCTTTAGGCACAGTGCTGACCTGTAACCCCATGCTGCAGGTGGCCAGCAGGGCCTAATGCCTGGTGCCTTCCCCGGCCTGCCTTTCCCATGGGCCGCACCCAGTAGCCTGCCCTCTGGCGAGGTCGCAGAGGCCTATGCGCAGCAGCTGCGCATGGCAGCCCTCAGCATGATGCAGGCAAGCAGAGGCCCCCAGGAGGAGCAGAGCAACTACCTGGGCGAAATGGCCACTGCCCAGCAGCACCTGGCGGCCATGTTCCAGCAGGGGTACAACAGTTACATGATGGGCTCCATGATGGGCTCCATGGTGAGACCTGCAGCCGAGCTTTGTCAGTCTTGGCCTCGAGTTGGCGGTCATTTCCAGCAGGGCACAGCAGCTACATGATTGAATCCATAGCTGCCCTTCAAGCAGTGTGTTCAGGAGTACAAGTTCGGCTGGGGATTTGAGACCCTTGTCCAGGGGCTTTGCTGCAGTGCTGGACGGCCCTGTGTGCAAAGACACATGATGAGGCTTGTAGCTAAGGGTGTATGGGAGTAGGACATTTGCCAGGTGTGCTGCCACCACAGAAAGCATAGTTGCCGTGATGAGAGACGGCATCATCAGTGGGTGCAAGGCTGGCGTCAGGCAGCAAGCCTGCTGCGCAACTGCATGCAAGGGCATGCACCTTGGCATCCACCTGCTGACTGGCACAGCTTTGGCGTGCAGGATGCCTGCCAGCCACAAGTGGCTTACAGAGCCTTCTGGCCCCGCTTGATCACTGAGATAGCTGCATGCTCATGTGCAGGGACCTGGAAGTGCTGCCAGCAGTGGCATGCCACCCTGGCAGCCTGGGAGCGTGCCAGCTGCATGGCACCAGGCGCAGCTGCAGGCCGACCAGCAGCAGCAGCAGGCCCAACAGCTGCAGGCTGACCAGCGGCAGGCGGCAGCGGCCCGCAGGCACGAGCAAAACAACGCGCAGAGCAGGCTGCGGCCGGCACCGCCCCAGAGCGGGGAGTCCCCTGGGCAGCAGTCTGAGCACAGGAGTCATGCCCCTGGACCTGGCGAGGACGCGGTAGCTGCACGGGCTGAGCAGATGCAGATCGGCAGAGCAGACTCAGCCATGCTGGGGGAGGGCAGCTCGGTGGCGCGACCTGCGGCATGCGTCCCCTTGCATGAAGGTGGGTGATGTTGACAGTATCTGCATGGGCTGGGAAGATCAACAGAGCAGAGTCGGCCACGCTTGGGACTGCAGGCCGGTGGCGCCACTCAGTGGCAGGCAGCAGCTTGCAACCTGGCTCCTCCTGCTGTCCAGCATCTGCAGCCGTCAGACGTCTGCAAGGCGCACGAGAAGGCTGCTTCAGAGCAGCAGCAGTCAGGGTGAGGACCAAGAGGGGCGGGGGCCAGCTTGACACTGGGGATTCATTTGTAGGGATGGTTCTGTCTGTAGGGATGGTTGTGTCTCATAGCAATGCAAAGGGCTGCCTTTGCCTACAATGCAATGCGTAACCTCTCCCTCTTCTCTGCCCACAGGCAGTGGCAGCCAGATGGCCCGTGCACATTCTGCCACCGCTGCCCAGGTGCATGCAGCCAACCTGGCCCTCTGCGAGGAGGGGCCCGCTCGCGAGATGAGCAGGGCTGAGCGGCGCCTGCACGCCCTCAACAAGTACAAGGCCAAGCGAAGGGTGAGTCGTCTGTGACTCCAGGCCTGTGGCACCTCACATATGCATGTGCACACAGGTGTACACTTGCAAGATGTGAAAATGGCAAACGGGTGGCGCTGCAGCATGTGTAACATGTGCGCAAGAGCAGTGCCAGCTGTGGGCTGTAGCCTAGCCTAGCCACCGCAATGCTGTTGTGCTGAAGTCTCCTCTGGAGACTGTCTACTACGATGCCATGACGTCAGCTTCCCAGCGGGATGTTGCTGCTTTGGCCTGGTACATCATCAGCAAATTGAGGGTCTCTGAGTAATGCTGACTGGCCTGGTACACCAGCAGCAACTTGAGGGTGTCTGACAGCCCTGATGGTGAGCATCCTCTTCTCTCAGGATCCTATTGCGTTCTGCAGAATATGAACTTCAGGAAGATGATCCGGTATGAGAGCCGCAAGCAGCTGGCCGAGGCACGTCCGCGGGTCAAGGGTCAGTTTGTGCGCGTGGACAGTGCGCGTGGACAGCTGCCTCAAGGCAGCGCAGGTGAGCACACCGGGCAGGAGTTGCAAAATCCCTTGACAGACTGCCTCAGCTGGTTAGAGCAGCTTCTGTGCACTGGCTTGCATTGCAGAGCTCCAGATCTTGCTGTGCAGGCAAGCAATCTGCCCAGAGCCAGCCCAAAGCCTCTTCTGAGCAACAGTGCACTGACACTCCCTCAGAGTCATAGGAATCCTGACCTGCAGTCTGCTGCAGCGACCTGTGTAGCTTCCACTGGCATTGCGTACTGCAAGGAGATTTCTCCTCTGCATCTGCTGCAGGCAGCAAGGCGCAGCCCTCGCCAGGGCAGGCACTCCCTGCCAGCCCAATCGCGGCAGCAGCTGCAGAGCCAGTAGACATGGATGTCGAGGTGGGCTGACAACTGCACTCTGTCTGGGTGGAGCTGACTTGCAGTGATATGGTACAAGCAGGCAGTCCCTGCCGACTTGATGGCAGGAGCGGCGGCGGAGCTGGTTCATACAGCTCTGTTGTTTGCACATTCTCTCAAGCTTGCAGGTCTTCCAGCTGCTGGTGGCTACGCAGCTCCTTTGAGGCTTTCAGCTGCCCGTGGCCGCACAGCCCACACAGAGCTATGCCCTACTGCAGCATGCAACCCAGAAGTGTCTGGTGACCTACAGCTCACACAAAGCTGTGTCTCACTGCAGATTGACAACCCAGAAGCGTCTGGTGACTCCATGGCCCCCCAAGCGTCGCTAATGCAGCAGGATGCAGCTGTGCGGCCCGCTGAGAGCTTCAGTGCTGGTGGGCACCAGCTGCAGGTGGTTGTCCCTGCTGAAATTGAGGGCGAAGACGACGATGATGTGAGCAGCCCACAGGAGGCAGCGGTAACCCCGGTGAGCCACTTGCTGGTGATGTTTGCCAGAGAGAGCCTCAGGCAGGGCTGCCTTGGCTGTTCTGTGGTAAGGCAGGAAGAGGGCGCAATGTCCAGCTGTGGACAAACTGACTCCAAGGCAGTCTTATCTGAGCAGATTGATGCGGGGCACGGCTGAAGCTGGTGAGGGCGTGCCAGGGCTGCCTCAAACAATGTTGTTGAGCGGGGCGTCATTGATGTGAGCAGCCTACAGGTGTAGCTGCCCAGCCAGTCTCTTTCCGAAGGTGCATATACGCCTGGTGGACTGCTGTTGCTTTAGCCTCTTTTGAGACCTAACAGTGGGAACCTAACAGAAACTGCGCCAGCTTGATCTGCAATAGGCCTGCTGGGGACACAGGTGGACTGCTGTGCAAAGCAGGCCATGTGCTGCGTGGCCATGTCCCAGCCACAAGTTTTGCAAGGGAGGTGCATGTCAGGTCTGGCATCGCACGCATACAAGTAGCTGACCCCATCAACCCCCTGCTTGCATTTGGCACGGCCAAAGATGCGGCTGGCAGCGTAGACCCTTCCAATCAATTGCCTGAGGGGCTAGCTACGAGGGTGGCCGCTTGACGTCCATCCTTAAGCACCACGCCCTGCCTGCACTGCCTTTCAGCCACCGTGGCTGCTGTACAGACACTCCATATGTTCACACCTCCCTGCAAACTGACTGCAGTACATTCCTGCTGCACTGAAGACTTGAGCGCTGACACTTCCCCCCCTCCTGCAGGCTGGCCGCTGGCAGCCCCCCACAAGCTTTGGAGCCGGGCTCCAGGCAGGAGTTGCGGCGCTGCACAATGGCTCTGACGTGGGCTCCAATTCAGCTGATGAGGGCAACTGAGACTGCCCTGTGAACAGCTACCCCCCTATATTCAGTCAGGGCCCTGCTTTTCTGCTTCATTTATACAGTATTTTCATGGGTGTGCACTAGCAAGCATTTGTGTGTGGCTCCACCAATTCCTGATTATGGTCTGAAGCCTTTGAGGCCTTTACCCCTTGAGCTTATTGCCCGCTTTGTGAGCACCTCAGTTTGCAGCTAGCTATGAAGGATATCCTTGAGGCCATCTGCAAACTTCCACAACTACTCAAGCGGGCTCAGCATGATACGCATGTATGTGTCGCCTTGTTTCTGCACCTGCAAATCATTCCAGTGCAAGCTGTCACTGTGCAAGCACCAGGGGTGCTTCTATGGAGTGAGCTGTCTCGCGGGTCCAGTGTGGTCAGCCCTGGTTGCTGCCTCATGCACAAAGAAAGCAGCATAGCATGACAAAGGCCATCTGTTGTGAGCAATAGGTAGTGGGTCTGTGCTGCACAGGTGCAGGGCCCCTAGCCCTGGCTGCTGACCTGTGTGACCATGGACACCTGAACAAGCTCCTTATCACTGGAGGACTTGAGCACCGCCTGTACATGTAGACCCCGTCAGCAAGTGGCCGGTGGAGTGGTTGCAGGAACGACGTGAGCCCAGCCTGTAGCTCTGGCTTCCAATTTATGACAAGGCACCAATCAACAAGTGGCACTCAGGGTCTACCCCTGATGGACGGCCATGTACCTGGCACTGCTTGACACACCATGCACTTGACAGCGCTTGGGTCTCTCACCATCAGAAGCCCTGTGTTGTTGAGCACACTGTTGGGCAGCCCGCTGACATTGATGGCATCCGCCTGCATGCTCAGCAGTCTGCAGTGTCAGCGCCCGACCTGGCGTGCTGGACAGCACACAGGTGAACTATAGAGATGGTGCTTGCCGTGTTCCTGCAGACGCACTTGATACATGGTCGAGTCTTTGACCTCTTCCTTATGCATGCACCCTGCACCCATGCAGCTTGCAGGCATTGGCTATCACACAATGCCCACGAGGCCAGCTGTGCAGGCCCACATCCTTTCCGAAATCCGGTGAAAGTGCTCACCCGGAACTTCAGGCTGGACTCTGCACCGGCTGCATAGTCTGCGGGGTCTGTACGCCCCAGCTGGAGCACCTGACGCTGTGCTACAAAGTCTGCAGTGCAGCATGAATCTTTTGCTGGGCCAGAACTGCAGGGGCTGTGCTATGCTGCCATCTCAGTTAAGTGCTTGGTGGTCTGCCTGCTCGGCGGCAGCTCTGGGGACGCCAACCTGCAATGTAAGACACCTCCCAGTGTGCTGCTGTGATGTTTTCGCTGCATCTGAATGTCATGCTCAGATCCAGGGGAGCTCCTACAGCATCAGGGGAGTGCATCTTGATGCTCAGACCAGCAGGATGCAGGGACACGACAGCTGTGCATTGGCTTGATGACTTACCCAACTCACAATGGTCATTGGCTTTGATGCTGATCAGAGTGATGTCGGCTGTCATCGAGCCTGCTCCTGCACAACATGTGCTCGATTATTGCATGGTATAAACTAATAGACGGGAAGCTCAACTTGTCCATGCTTTCTCCAAATTTCCGCTTCTTTGCTGCTTTTTGGTTGTCGGCACCTTGACCTGAGCCCTGCTGTCATGAAAGCAGCAGCAGATCAAGCAATGTGCGAGTCACAGCCTCTACCGACTGTGAACGAGCATCACGCGTTCGCAGGTGATCTGCAGAGAGGGGGTGGCCTAGCAGCCAGCACCCCTGACTTGCTAGAGGAACCTGAGCCCTCACAGACCACAGATGTACCAGCAGGCAGGCGAAAGTCCAGCAGAAGCAGGGTGTACAGTGGGTCTTCAGGCAAGCTCGATTCTGCTAAGGGCTTCATGCTTCCAAACTGTGTCTCCACTGCTGCCTTGAGGCTTCACACCGCCTGCTGCAGGGCATATTGCTACGCCAGCCTGCACAGCAACATGCCACTGCTGTCAAGGCGTACCCTGCAAGCTGAAATCATGTTTATTGCTGCAGTGTAACACCATGCTGCACATTGCAGGCTCTGCAGCCCGCTCCTCAGGAGTCAGTCAGCCGCAGCTGTTCAGCCACACCTCACCTGCAGCGCACTGCCGCGCTGGCTCACAGCCTGCCCGCCCCTGCTCAGCAGCGGCGACGTCGTCCCTGCGTGTGCCAGATCAATTGACGCAGCCCCTGCTGGCACGCCACACCAGCAAGGCTCCACTGCAGCCGGCCCCCGGCCACAGTTGCCCCTCACCAGCTGGCAGCCACCAGCGAGCTGCCTGGCACAGAGTGCTGCCACAGGGGAAGGCACCAGACTTGGAGCAGCAGCTGCAGCCTGAGAGCCATGGACCAGGGCCACCTGCAGGCAGCGTGGGACTCGTTGAGGTCAGCCTGCCAGTCAAGACAGCAAGCGTCCCTGTGATGTGCTGCCCTGAACCGAAAGAAGCGCTCCAGCAGCCCTGCTTGGCCTGGCATGCACCATTCATTCCTGCGGCACTGTGAGGCAGAAGCCTCCTGCTGCCGGGCAAGGGCCTCACAATGTTTGCAGAGGGCGCTGATCGAGGCCATGAGCGGCAGACTCACCAGCGAGCAGCACACGTTCCAAGTGAGCACACCCAGCCGTTTGTTCAGGCCTTTGGCTCAGGACTACTGGCCAGGGACCTCATTCGCCTGAATGAAGAGGATCGGCCAAGGGAGTCAGCTGCCTGCACAAGGGAAGGCTGTGCATTGCCGAGGCGGCAACTCTGTGCAGGAATGTAGTTATCATGGCTTGGCAGGGTGCCTATGTCTATCGTGCAGCTCATTGTAAGTGCTTGTGGCCGCAGCTGCCTGCAACCATGTCGTGCATCACTTGCACCGCTCACACAGCCCATGTATGTGCAACCACCAGAGCAGGCACACAGCCGGGAGGTGCATTGCTTGCTGGGGGCTGTGTTGTCAGCTGCGCAGCTTTGCACAAGTGCAGCAGCAGTCTATTAAATGGGCCCTCGCCATTTGGGCAGGTCTCGGCCAAGCGCTGCCTGCTGACGCACACATGGGGTAACAGGCACCACAGACCTCAGCAGTACCAGCAACAATGCTCTGCCTTGTGACAACCCTGCTGGCCATAGGTGGCCAATCTGCTGTTGTGGACGCAGCAGGTCATGCACAGGCAGAAGCTGACGGCATGCAGCGAGCAGGAACTGATGGAGGTGTTGCGCATGAGGGACGAGGAAGAAACTCTCATGCTGGCAGACGAGGATGCAGAGCAGCTGGTATACTTCATGTGATGCAGCTGACAGCAGAGTCTGAGAGGCAGTTCCTGCTAAACTCCAGGCTGCACAACATTTTCATGCAGCTGACAGCAGAGTGCAGGGAACAGTTCCTGCTGAGCCCCATGCTGCACCATACGGCGCAGACGCCCCCAGCAGGGCTATAGCAGCGCAAAGCTCCTCACTTGGCAGAGGTCTTACAGACTTGACTGAAGCCCTCATTGCATGGACTGCCCGACTGTCTCAGCAGCTGTCAACCGAAGCCCTGCTGTCAGCGGATATCATTTCTCCAGAGCATGCTTATGCATAAGTTTATGCCGCACTGCAGAGTCTCAAGCTGATGTGAAGATAGGCATACACTCCTGCTCAACAGACCATCTGCCCTGTAAGTACCAAGTACACTTTGGTGGCGTCTGCTCACCTGGGGTATCATGATGTCAGATCCCACCCCCAGATCCTGGAGCTGCACCGTGCGCTGAGGAGTGGCCACATCTGCACTGGCTGAGGCCTCAAAACACTCCCCAAAGCCAAAGCAGGTGCCCCCATAGCTCCTGGCAAGCCTCTCCCTCAGGGCTGCTAGGCTGGCATAGAAAAAGAAGGCCGCTGCTGTCATGGGCGCCAGCAGGAGATACAGAGGGATAGCTGCAGAAAGCAGAGCTTTGCGTCAGAAGCTGCGGTTGATAAGGTCTTTGTTTGTAAATGCAGACTGCACAGCTGTGCACCAGCAGCAGCGACTGCGCAGGTATTGCAGCATTCAAGCGCACACACCAGCACCAGGCCTGACCTGTGGGGTTGGACCATGCCAGCAGGTTGTACACCCAATGGGCAGCAGCGTGCCAGTAGCTCCACATAAAGACAAGGTAGATGCTGCCGTACCAGAAGAGCACCTGCAGGTTGAGATGGCACCAAGTCCAGCTGCTAGCACTGCAAGTGTGGCATGTCGTGGTCTGAGAGTTGCACTGAAGGCCGCCCCGTGGGGTCACTTTAGCAGACACACTGCCTTCACTGCAGCAGCCTGCCGTGGGTGCCACCCACCACATCCAAGTGAGATAGGAATGGGGCTCAGAGCAGCAGTGGGTGGGGGCCATTCACCTGGAAGTGCAAGGACATGAAGGGGATTCTGGTCAAAAAGACCTCCAGCAGGGGAAACAAATTGACGAGACCATGTTTGCAGACGTTTGCAAAGCTCACACGCGACTGCAGGGCACACGGCAGCTAGTCACAAGTTGCATGCTGCACATGCTCATGCCAGGCTCAGCAGGTGACCTCAGGGCATGAGGCAGTGCTTTGGAAAATGGGGTATGCTGCACAAACATGTATGGTGATCCATTGGGCATGACGGGGTTTCAGGCTGTGCGATGTGCTGCACAGGCAGTTGCTGGCCTCAGCAGCTGACTGCAACACACAAAGGCAGAACATCTTGGCTGTAGTGAGCCTCTGTGTTGAAAAGCCATCTGCTCAGCCAGCTTGCTGGGTGCTCACCACGCCATCATATAGAAAGATCCTACAAGTAGCAGAGGTGTGTCAGGGTCTTGGAAATGTGGCAGCAGGGTCAGGCAGACCTCTGGTGCAGGGTGCTCACCAGTAGAAGGCGGAGAGGAACAGCGCTGCTGCCGCTATGGTCTGGTAGAGGAGGCAGAATGTGATTGACAGTGGATTCCACTGCAGTGGCGTAGGGCAGTGAGTGAAAGTGGCACATGCAGCGCAGCCAGCACGCACGGCAGCCAGACAGCTAGCCCGACAAGCATGACGCCCTGCAGGTGCTGCGGCGGGGGCCCAGGGCAGGCAGCTGTCAGCCTGCCCATGTCGCACCTTGGCCACCGCCTGCCAAGCCTTAGGGGAGGAAACCAAGGAGCCCTGCAGCCAGACTGTTGGATGAGAAACATCGACGAGGCTTTAGTAACCTTGGGATGGGGGCTGTGTGCAAAGTCTCAGGCGGAGATCTTTGCTTGGCAGAACAACACACATGCTCAAACATGTACTACTATTTGTGGCGGCGCTGCGAATTTCACATGTGAACGACCTTGCTCATAACAGCCAGCACTGCTTCTGTACTGACCTGCTCATAGTCCTGCTGCAGGTGGAGGCCGCTGAGCGCAATGCCCAGCACAGCACTCAATCCAAACAGCGTCCAAGTCCAGTTTGTGTAGAATGACCACCACCACTCTTGGCTCATGCTCAAATCTCCTGCAGTGCAATGCCCGAGGTGGTACTCATGGAGCGCAGGCAAGGGACGACACAGGGGACAGCGTGTACAGACCTGTCGATGCACAGGACGTCATTCTGCACGATCTGTTGATTTGGGAGAGCAGGTAAGTCAGAGAGGAGGTCCATACTGCAGAGACCTCTTCCCCAGCCAAGCATGCTGCCCTGGATTTGACACAAAGCAGAGACTTGCATCAGGCAAGCGGCAGGCTGCAATGCCACTCAGCATGTCTCTTTGCAGCAGGCAGCACTTTTGCGGTGCAGCAGAGAAGCTGTGCTGCTTGGCTGCAGCCTGCAGGTCGACTGCAGCGCCCACCTGTGATGATCATGACAGTCATGCTGATGACCCAGAAGGCCAGCGCGCTGCAGCGCAGCACCATGACGCCTCGCAGGCTGAGCCAGTACGAAGTGGTCTGCATGGCAAGGGACGAGAGGTCAGCTGGGGCCCTGACCAACAGGGGTTGGGATTATCCGCTCAAATCAGCCGTGCAGCAATCTGCGGTCTCTGCAGAGTGGCGCTGGAGTGCCCTCAACGCGTTGCTGGGCTGGGTCAGCAGCAGACTGCCATGCTGAACGGCCACAATGCAGAACCCCCAGCCAGCTGTGCAACCCCCAACCACCACAACCAGTGCCGCCAAGTATGCAGCAGGTCACCATTCAACGAGACAAATAGCTGCCCTTGCGCATGTGAAAGACAGGCAGCCAGAACAGCCGCCATGAATGCAGCCTCAGCACCTGTGCAGAGCGTGCAAGCATGCCACACAAACACATTGTGGTGGTGCGGCTGGCGGCCTCACTGATGCAATGCCTCCTGTTGAGTCACTTGAGGTCTTTTCGTATGAGGGCGAAAGCATTGAACAGCCACCATGCAGTCCACCCTCACCAGCTGGGCAGGTTGCAGCACATCAAACCCCCAATAGGTGTCTGGCGGTCCAAATGGTTTGAAGGGGCTTCTGGCGGGAGCCCAGACCATGTAGGGCAGCCGCAGCTGGGTGTGCAGCCAGCTGTGTTGATTGCAGGCATGGCAGATCACATTCTCCAGAACAATGATGACCACGCAGGCCACCTCCACGCCACCCACCATTGTACTGGTGTGTTGCTGCATCAGGGGGGCATCAGTGTCTCTGCCAAGATGTCAGAAGTTGCAGGGCTGTACAGCTCGACTTACCTTTGGCTGCGAAGGTGCCTGAGCTTACCAGTGCAATAAGGGCTGCACAGACCCCTCACCCTGTGACCTGTGTGGGTGGTGGGGTTTGTTGGTTAAAGGATAACTTGGATACCCCATCTGACGCGAATGGGTCAGTGGACATAACGCTACGCTCTGCCCGAAACTCAGCTGCTTGGATGCACATCATCAAAGGTACCAGCAATACTACCCGTGATTCATCTTTCACTTAGCGCACTTGATTGCCACGACAGCCGCATTGGCGACAACCTCAGAGACATGGCAGCTGTACAGCATCCCTGATCCCGCAGCCTGATTGCAATGACAGCTACCAGGGCAGATGTCCTGATTGCTGGTGAGATCTGCATGCCTGAGCCAAGCATGTGCTCTCCTTCTGTGGGCGTGTGCCTCTTGCAGCTCCACTAACATGCAGGTGGGGGGCCTGGAGGACTGGCAGCAGCATTGGCACTGAGGAGAGCCATGCCAGATGTGCGAATCAAGGTCGGTGATGCTGCTGGGCACATGTTGGCAAAGCTGAGTCACAAGCACACAGAATGCTGGCAGTGATGTTCAGCTGCACCATGGAGAGGACAGGCCTCTGTGCAGGTGTTTGAGGGCAGCTCAGGGTACCGCATGCAGGGCTCAGGAGTGCTTTTCAACCCCAATGGGCAGAAAGCGCTGGAAGCCATTGATCCTGCTGTCCTTGCCAAGTGAGGCCCACCGCAGCCATGAGACCTGCTGCAGCCCTGACAGGCCACAGCATGCTATCTGCATGCTTTGGGAACTTTGCATGTTTGTGTGCTTGGGCACTGCTGCTGCCCGTTGTGGATGTTTCAGGGTGGTGCGCCTGACCTCCAAAGGCCGAGTGCAGCCCAGCTCCTATGCCACAGCAGAAGGGTGTGGCATGTTGGTGTGTCTGTCATTTGATCTTGGCACATCTTTCTTTCCAGGCTGCGCGATGGAGGAGCACCCCCTCAGAACCTCAAGCGCTTCACCATTCACGGCAAGAAGGCAAGCTTTGTAGTGCACTGCCCGTCTGCTGTCTAGCAGGGATTTAATGTACTGGCGGTCACACAAGCTCGACACTGCTCCCCTCATTGCCGGGCAGGGCCATGGCCTTCAGGCTGGTTCCAACACGCAACAGCAGTTTTGAAGTCTCTCACTGGTACAAGTCATGCTTCTATCGCTCTGACCCTGCAATATGGCCCACGCAGCAGGGGAATGCATGGCGCCCTCAGACTGTCCAGCTCTGCTTCGGCTGCCTGCACTGACCCTGCCATTTGCAGATGGAGGCACTCCGCTATGCTCGAGCATTGTCCATCCGCCAGGTCTGGCACAGCTTGGAGACAGAGGCAGTGTCACCTGCACCAACTGTCCAACGTCCCATGCACTGAAATGTGCATTTCGGTGCTCAGCTTAGAATGCGTCAAACCCAGTTGCACCTGTGCTTCCAGCCAGCTACAGCAATTGTGGAGGTGCACATTAAGGCTGTCCCGCCCTAGAGTCACCTATGCTGCTGGTGGGCGCAGCATGTCACACAAACTTCCTCTGCTCCCACACAGCTCCACCCCTCATGCAGGCGGAAGCAATGCCACCTCACGACTACGTAGGGGACCTGCCAAAGCGCTATGGCTACAAGCCCTTCCTAACAGGGTGGCACGAGATCAGGCAGGCTCTGTATGAACCTGTGGCCGACCTGGTGCAATTTGAGCACAAGGTGAGGCACAGCCACATCTGCTCTTCAGCAATTGCCCATGCCTAGCAGGGTGGCACTGCAGTGCTGTTTAAGCGCAAGGTGTCGCACTTGCCATACCCCACCGCTTCAGTGTAGGTGGCAGCCGTGATCTGTCTCATTGCTCAAACAGCCCTGTGTGTTGCTGAACGCTGCTTACTGCTATTCTGACAGGACCCAATGCAATTCACAAGCAGTTATCTCCATGGTCGGGCCCCTACCACAGCCAGAATGTGCTCTTTATGGTAGGGTCACCACGCCTCTGCAGGCGTAGGCCTGGTGGCGCCCTGACTTGGACTCCGAGTGCACTCATGTCTGACTCTGGAGTTGATCAAGAAACTGACTGATAAGGGTTGGCCCAAGTGTCTTTATCTTTTGGTGGGACCGGGGAGACCATTCACATCCCCATGCAGGCGACGCGCTATGATACGGACGATGAGGGCGTGACCCTGCATTTCCAGCAGGGCGACTCTGTGCAGGGCAGTGCGCTTGTGATCTGCGACGGGTACTGGAGCCGCCTGCGCCAGCAGTGCCTGGGCGATGGCCCCCCAAACTTTGCGGGGACAGTCATGTGAGCCTGCGGGAGACTGTGCTTCTGCTGTAGGCAGCTGATGCTGATGCAGGCACTGTGTGGCTCTGGAGCATTGCTCAGATCGCACTCTGCCTCATGCGGCTGGTAGCGGAGTGAGTGTGACAGCATCCATCCTGCCATGGTCTCTGCCAGAGGGCCTAGTGAGCCTATGTCTCATGTCCCATCAAAGTGTGGGTGTCAGCCTATGTCTCATGGAGCAGGGCCGGCTGACTTAGAGCTGAAGGTGGCAGTGGGCAAGCCTGGTCACTTTGCACCGCAGGTGGCGCGCCAGAGAAGCTCAGCCAGAGGGGCACAGCGCAGAGGATGCCTGGTGAGTCTGTCAGTCAGGCAAGCCACTGCCCCCACTTGGTGCAGGCACTGCTGTTTTCCGCAGATGCGCCATGCCTGCTGGGCCTGCATGCACCTGACAGGCAGTGGCTTGTGCCCCGGTCTTGCAATAACTCTGCAGCCTGGAAAGCCCAGAGCTACGCTGCCATGTCCGCTCGACACGTAGGGCACGGATCTGCAGCTTGCCCTGCACATGGCAGCAGTGGCTCTGAGAGGGCAGCAGACATTCACAGCCTTGCTGCCTGACTCCGCATGCTCTTCAGGATCTGGACTTCCCCCCCTCGAGAGGATGGGTTGAGGCCTCAGTTTGCGATGCGCTTCTCGGTGAGCCCCTCTGCTAAGAAATGACATGGCTCCTGCTGCCATTCTTGCTTTCTTGCGCCAGCACACATACACCCCAGCTGCAGCAAACACGTTGTGGTATGGTGAGCAGATGGCGCTCCTCATGGTGCAGCTTGCAGTCTGGGATCAGGTCGTCTGGCTGTCAGCCCATGGCACCTCCATACTGTTGAAGTCCTGAAGCTGTCTGCAGTGTGGCAAGCACGGCGCTGCCTGGACGTGCGTGGCCCCCCTGAAGGAGCTGGAGGCCAGAGGCATCACCTTTGATGCGGACACCAAGCAGATGCTGTCTGTGCACCATGAGGCAGCAGACCTCTCAGCTCAGCAGGTGTGCACTGGGCTCACCCCAGGCCCCTCTGAGAGGTCTTCAAACAGCTTGCCTGGACTGGGGGCTGCATTGCTCTTGTCAAGAACACAGTGCAAAGTGGTCATCATGCCAGGCAGGTACAAGGCACAACCCTGCTGCTGCCTGGGAACCTTGCAAAGCGCTGTGATACATGTGCTGCTTGCAGGACTCCATCCTGTGTATGCGCGAAGCCTGCTGGCCTTGGGAAGGCTGCAAAGCGCTGTGACACATGTGCTGCCTGCGGCACTTTATCTTGTGATATGCCAAGACTGCTGCCCCTCCATGCTGATCACGCCGCCCCTACTTTGCCTTAGGGGCCATCCGACTATGTGAGACCTGCAGAGGTCTTTTAAGGTGTCGAGACTCCTGCCCCAGCCGTTGGCCAACACACCAGTAACGTATGGCATTGCAGACTCCGTGCCCAGCCTTCGCTCCCTGATCTGCCTTGCCATCCTTGTGACTGCGTTGCCTGGGCTGCGGAAGTTCCTGATGCTGCACCCTCTCAAAGAGCAGCAGAGCAACTCCCCTATGAGACATCCATGCTGCCTGCAGAACTGCCTCAAGGTGTTCGCAGACTACCCTGAGGAAATGCGCAGCATGGTGGCCAACACAGACTGCAGCACCATCACGCAGCATGGGCTGTACATGAGGGACATCGACAGCCTGCCCAGGCAATGGGGCAAGGGCCTGGTCACCTTTGTGGGCGACTCCATGCACGCCACTATCCCAAACGGTGAGCCCTCATGGCTTTAGGCTGCCAACAGATGGACCAGCAACTCGGGCCCTGTTCGCGCCTCTTTGGCAGCGCAGCTGCACTTCTTGACTAAAGGGGGGTTCGGGCACACTGCTTATCCCAAACTCAACACCGTACACCTCTTGCTGGCAGAGTGTCTGCCACCCTCGACAGGCAGTAAAGGTCAGCGCGATTTGAATGGCAAACCCTCCAGCATGGTGTTTGCGTTGCAGGCCAGGGTATGATGCTGACGCTGGAGGATGCGGCCGTGCTGGCGTGGCACCTGCAGCAGGGCGGTCTCAATGCAGAGTCTATGCGAAGGTTCATGTGCTTCCCTGAGGCAGCTTCTGCTGTGCCTGCACGCTGCCATCGCATGTGAACCTGTAAATAAAGCGCTTCAGCACGTTAGTGTGCAATCTAGGCCATGCGCCTTAAGCACATTGCGGCATTGTGCAAGGCTGGTATGTTGACTTGTGTGCAGTGAAGTGCCCTATTTGCCTGTCTGTCCTTGGCGCTGATGCTCTCACCAAGCTGGCTGCAGGTATGAGGCAGAGCGCACCCCACGCATCCAGGATGTTGTCAAGAATGGCCATGATGGTGCAACCTATGAAGACAGTGAGAGACTGCACTATACTGTCAAGTTCAACAGCCTCCAGCCACAGAAGGTGAAAGCTACATGTTACATCAGGCCATTCTGCCTGCAGTGCCCTTCTCTCTTACAGAGCTGCATGCAAAACATTCCAGCTCATCTCATCTTGATCTTCCACTCATCTTTTGCAGAGTTAGTAAGCTAGCAAAGAGCCCAGGATCGTGACGGAGACCAAGTGCAGTGCCATCTGTAGAACTCATTAACAATGCAAGTTCCAAGTATTTCAAATTCTCTGACTCAGCAGCACACACACCCTCAGGACCTATGAGATGGCCCAGGCAGCTGTTGTGCCCTTGTCATGCTGCACAAGCTGCCTGGCCACACCGTTGGTCGTGTAGTGCCTGCTGCTGGTCTTGTTGGCCACCGTGATCACTAGCATTTTGTATGGTCGACCAAGTGAATCGATCATCACCAGCAAACACATCTGTTTTGCTAAACATCAGCAACTGTGGGCAAAGCCAGCTTTCACATCTTCCTGTCAGGCTTTTGAGGTGCTGTGCAAGTCTACAATGGCCCTGTGAGTTGGTGCAATGCAGAGCGACAGTAGGACAGCAGAGCGACAGCAGGCAGCCACTGGTGTCTATCTTGAACCGCCCAGGTCATGAGGAAGGCTTCTGCGTGTCTTGGCTGAGCTCCTCGTGCTGGCGCAGGTGGTCAATGCCGAAGTGCTCGTCCTCCTCTGCTGACCTGTCATACTTGTCAACACGCAGCCTGGGGTCTGAGTCTACATCCGCCAGATCAGTTGCAGGCCCTATGAAGCTGTTCGCAAGGGGGTCCCGCAGCACCAGCGTCCAGGGCTGCCTCAGAGCTATGCAGTCATCCAATCTCCTGCAGCAGGGCATCGCAACTTGTCAGCACAACCCATGAGCTGTTTGGCACAAGTCCATGTTGTACACGTTTAAGCTGCCGCAAAGCCTTTCAATCAATCAACTTTGCGCTGGCAGGGCGGCAGAAAATGTGAGCCTATGCTGGTGGCTGCACAGCTGCTTTTCCAGCTGACTCTCCAACGACAACCTTTCTCTGAAGCTTGTCACCTGCCATGAGCCTTGCTGCGTGCGCCCATTCAACCACTTTGCAGAGCAGGTCTCACTTCATGAATTCCACCACTTCATGTGCGTTATGTAGGGGCAGTTGCTAGCAGCGCGGTATATGTCTGCCACTGTGATCCCACCAACAACGACACTCACTTGAAAAAGTCGCCCCACTTCTGTCTCGTCAGCTGCTGTGCGCTGTCCCCCAGGTTGAAGCTCTGCATCTGTTTAAGTGCGGTGGCCACGTTGTCCAGCAGGCCCTCCACGGTAGTCACCAAACCCCCTAGGGTCCCTGTACTGAGCTCCAGGTCCAGCTCAGGGACCTGCAGCTGGAGACGAAGACCATGGGTCAGGCCTGGCAGAGCTGGCAAGCTGCCAGTAAAGGCGCTGCTTCAGTGCGGAGCAATCCCTCCCCGTCCCAGGACCTCCAAGGCACCTGCAGCCGTACGCGTACAGGCCTGCTTAAGCAGCATAAACGCCAAACACAGTGGATGGCATTGCGTAAGCCTGCCCAATCTGATGCTGTCCAGTGATTGTGCTGAGGCCCAGCACAGCTCAGGGAAAAGCAGCAGCATGCCTCTTTGAGTGCTTCAAGTGGGGCTCGGTACAGTGCAAGCCAGCTCGAGTGACACCAAGTCTGTCGCCGGCAGCATCGTGCTGCAAAGCGCAAACAGAATTCGCATGGTTTATGAGGGCCAGCGCACACAGTGGCCCAACCTGGGCGTGAAAGTTGGACTTTCCTGGCAAGAGCAGCAGACACCCACAATGGCCCGTGGCCTGAGCTGCAAGGGACAAGTGCAGGACAGCTGCTCCAGGGCAGCTTATGAAATTCAAGAGGCAAAGCCAATCCGCATATACGGGACAAAATGGCTGGTGGTGCACTGAGGTAGCAGTGCTGACTGTATGTTTCATCTTGTTTGCTCAGGGTTGACGTTGTCTCGCTGCAGGTCAGCCTCCTCCTGGCCCAAGATAATTGCATTGCCGGGGCGACAGGGCTGCCCTGCGTCCTGAGATAAGCTGAAGCCTTCATCTCCTCCAAGAGGGCGCCCGAAATCTGCTTTTGATGCAGCTCAACAGCTCACCTCCACTGTGGCGTGCTCAGACTTGATCACATCTCGCTGCAGGTCCGCCTCTTCTTGTACTGCCAGGGTGGCCGTGCTGCCCTGCTCGCTGATGCCGCCGCCAGCCTTGACCTCAGCGTTGCGGTACCCACAGGTGTCACAGGCGTTGGACATGATGATGACTTCCTGCAGGGGGGTGCACCCACAGGCTCAGTGAGGCTAGGCTGGGGGGAGGCACACAGGCTGAGACAGTTCAGCTGGCTTGAGACCGGCCCTTAGCCATGGGTGCAGGTGTGGCAGGTACTGCACAAATTGGGGGCCTCTCACAGTGGAGGAGGAGATGACTTGCTAGCAGACAGGGGCCAAAGACGTTGTACTAGTGGTCAGCAAGACATTGCTGTCCGTCAAATCTCACAAATTGCTGTGGTGTATAGCGCATTGGTGGTATCACAAAAGGGCAGGCCTGTCTTCGGCACTTATAGCCCACAAAATTTGCAACAATGCAAAACAGCACCCGCTGCAGCTAGAGCACTGTGTCATCTCAGCACTTTGTACTGTGTGGTATACTTGACCCTTCCAATGGCTGCCCAGCAGGCAGTGCAAAGCAGGCGCTGCATGCGTGTGCTCACTTCCACCCCAGCTTGTGATTAGTGAGCTGTTTCATTCATATCATGTTGATGGTGTCCCTCCACAGCAGCTGCCCAGCAGGCAGTACAAAGCAGCTGCTGCGCATTGGAGGACAGGGCTGCCCCACCTGAGGAAAGGACATGTTGATGCAGGACAAAATACTGGCGCCCTCCATGCCCACGCACAACAGCTACCCAGCGGGCAGTGTGTCAGCTACTCACCTTGAAGAAGGGGATGCTCGTCCGGAACATCTTGGTGGTGCCCTCAACCCCACAGGCATAGCAGCTGCCTGGCAGCTCCAGAACCTCCTCTGGGGCAGCATACTTGCCCATGATCTTGTCTGCCCGATCTCCCTGGGTGCGCCCAAGAGCCTGCTGCAAGGCAGGGTTGCCCTTAGGGCGCGCGCCATGGTGAGGGTCATGGGCGCTGATCTCGGGCGTGGTCACCTGGGGTGGGCCCTGCAGGCAGGAGCAGTGTGCTCTGACACTGTCAACCAGGGTGTGTGCCCTCAGGTCAGGGCCAAGGTGGGTGCTGTGGGTGCTGGTCTCAGGCGTGGCCACCTGGGGTGGACCAAGCAACAAACAGGCATTGAACTGCTTTGATTCCATCCTGGATCACTCAAGGGCAACTGGGCGGACTGCAGCTCCCCATATTGCCTTTTGGATCTGCCCTTCCTTAGCACACTGAGGGCATGCCAGTGTGCTGCTCACCTCACTGCCTCCTTGACCTGCCCCGTGAGACTCATCCTGGGGCACGCTGAGGCCGATGGCCTCGCTCTGCTCCCGGGTGCGCTCAAAGTGCTTCACCTGCAGGCAGCGCATGCCTTTTCTTTTGGGCTGCGGAGAGGCACACGCAGCTGCTAGATGCGTCAGTCGTGTGCTGCTGGAGCCTGCCCTCTGGCCGGCAGGCATTGCAGTCATCAAGTTGCCCTGAAGCTGCGTCTGCTACATGTGACTGCCAGGAGACACCATTTGCTTGTTACCCAGCACAATTTATCAGGTGCAGGGACCTCCATAACATGAGACACATCAGCGCCCTGGCCAGTGTGCGCAGCCTGCCTGTCTACAACCTAATGATCAACCTGTTGGGGTGCCAACAGGCAGGGCCAGGCGCCAGGAGATGTTTGACACGCATGCAGCTGATCACAGAATTGACACTGCAAGCTGAGAACAGATAAATGGGAGCCTCTGTCATATGCTGTGCAGGTGCTCCATAAGGTCAAGAGTCTCATGCAGCTCACGCAAACTTGTGTGGCGATATCAGACCAGCTGCTGTACTGCCCGCGTGCTGTGCTGCACTCCAGCTGGTTGAAACTGGCCAGTCCAGCCTCACCTTCAGCTGTGGGTCTGCCTGTGGGTTTCCCGATGGGCTCTCAATGTAGCTGTTTCCAGCGGGGTCATGTATCTGGACTGTGAAGCTCTGCTGGGCGTCGCGGCAAGCATCCAGCCGCTCCAAGAAGGAGTCTAACTGGGCTGCAACGGCTGCATTGGCCTCTCGCCGCTGATCTTGCAGCAGCCTGCAGCAGCCATGACATGTCTTCCAGTGTTGATGCAAGTACCAGCAGCATTTTGTCGGGAATGGTCTGGCAACAGCCTGCAGCAGCCCGACAGAGGTGACCTTCTGGGCCAGAGATGGCAGGTGTGCCACCTGCACATGCAGCATCCTGGTGCAGCCCAATCTTGGAGGCAGACACCAGGCAGGGGCCAACTAACTGGTGTCTGCAGGGCTGGCGCGGTGCATGAGTGCCACGATCTTGCAGAAACAAGGACGTCAGGCTCAATAGTATGGATGGATGCATGACAAAGACATGCTAGAACAATCTTTGCAGCGCTTACTTCAGATTGTCTGAGGCGTCGCTGAGCAGGCCCTCCACGGTGGTGATGGAGCCCTTCTGGGTGGCTGCAGGGATCTCAAAGTCCAGCTCGGGGATGGTGACTGTGGCTGAGTCTGACTTGACCACCTGCCTGCACCCCAGACGCTGCAGTGGACGGCATCCTGTGACAGCTACTGAGGCAAGCTTGTCCCTGCTGGCCTTTCAAGCAACAGGACCACCAGCCAAATTCCTGAGCAGGTCATGCAGCACGACACACAGCGTGGCTGTCACATAAGCTGCCAGATCTGAGCAGGGCAGAGCCCCGCATAGCAGTGATGGGGTCACTGCTGCCTCCAAAGCATGCCGACAATGCATCGAGACAATTGGAGCTTAGCACACTAGTGATGAATTTGGCAGCAGCCCTTGCCTGCTCATGCATTCCAGGTCTCCTTTGGGGACGCTCAGGATGTACTCAATGCCCTTTTCTGCAAATGAGCCTGTAAAGGACACCTCATTGTTTCTGCAGCGGCACTGGTCCACATTCAGCACCTCATGAGCATGAACACCAGGCTGTGCCAGTGGCCGGGCACGGCAGGCAATTGAACCATTCTCACCTGGCGTTGCAATGCGGGCAGTCAAAGCTGCACACCATGATCTCCCGGAAGTGGGGAATCTTTGTGAGCAGCATGGTTGTCGTCCCCTGCACATTGCAGGGGTCCCCTGAGAAGCTGCATCTGTCAGCCTGGGTTCCTGACAAGGCTTCTCAACTCTGAGAGCAGTATTGTCAAGCACAGCCAAGGGCTCGTCGCTGAGTAGCAGCTTACGTTCTGATAGCAGTTCATGCACAAGCTTTCCATCTTGACCGGCTCATCGTCCTCAACATCGACATGAACGACTTCAGGCTGGCTGGAAGCATCCATGGCTGCCATGCTGCGGTTTGCGATCTGGCCGGACCTGTTTTAGGGCAGTCGATCTGATGTTCACCCTGTCGGACAGGAGCTCAGGATCAGTGTCCAGAACGTGACGGATGATCTCAGTTCTCAGCCAGCTGCACCTCTAGCTCTACCTCCGGGCAAGCTGAAGCCATGGTGAGGATCTGCACGTCCCTCCCCTGTGCAGACTTTGCAATGACAATCATACTCTGCCTACAGGAGAGCAGCCAAGCTGAGAGCTTCCTGGCCACTGCAGCCCCACATGATGCATACAGCAATTCATTGGCAGCTCAAATTTTGTAGGGCAGCATGACCAGGCCCGCTGCAGCATCTGAGCTCACCATGCTTTGCAGATGTTCCTGTGCAGCCGACCTCAGTGGACATGCTGCCTGCCTCCACTCCTCTCTACCTGGGGCTGCTCTGACACCAGAGGTGCCTGCAGGCACGCTGCCTCTGGAGCTGCTCGTCACACTCCTGAGCCTCCTTCCTCCGCAGGCCATTGCAGTCTGTGCATTGGTGTCGAGGCACTGGAGGGCGGCTGCAGCCCAGGCAGTGCCTTGATATGTGAAGTTGTCTGACGCAAATTTGGCAGAGCTGTGTGCGCTGTTCAGAAAGACAGGCATCATGAGCACTGTTTTGAAGATCACCTGCTCTGAAGAGAAGCCTGCACAGTTCATGATGGGCGCCCTCTTCACTCGCATATGCGCTGAGGCCACGGCGCTCGAGGCGGTCGTCATGTGAGCTGGTGCTGAGAGCCACATGTTGCATGCTCTTTTTCCAGTGCATTCCACCTTGCAGAGCCTCACACAACCGCCTATCCCTCTCTGCAGGGAGGAAGGGTGCTTCAGCATCATGGCGCCCCTGGTACCAGTCAATATGAAGTACCTCATCTGTGACTTGTACAATCTCAAGCCGCCACACATCTACGTGGGTGGCGAGAGGAACCATGCAGATTTAGCTCTGCTGGCCAGACTGACGCAGCTCAAGAATATGACCCTGAATTGGCTCCCTACCCCACCCACTCAGCCCCTCCCCCAGCTGCCTGCTTTCCTGTCTTTGTGTTTGCATATGCACAGACACATGTGAACAGAAGTCTTGCAGACCATGTCCTCTGTTGCGGCAACACTGCAGGAACTCCATCTGCATGCAAACTGCTTTGACTTCAGGCAGCCTGGTACCCTGACTCGTTTCACATGCCTGCACACCCTGTCTGTACAGACATATGAGGAAGCTGATAGGATTTGCAACTTCAGCCCCGCAGTGCTGCCCCCGACCCTTTGCTCGATCACTATTTTACATGGACAACATATCCAGAGGCTCTCAAATCTTGCTAGGCATAGACCTGAGGTACACGCGGTGTTTGACTTCCCTGCTGGCGGCTATATGTCAACAGCATGGGCACCATGCGCAAGTATGTTGTCAGATGGACACGCCATTTGCCGCTGTAACCTCACCTTTATGTGCTTGAAGCTGACCTTCTACATGGTAAACAGTGCTTCATTGGAACATGATGTCACAGGTATTCCACACACTGATGCTGCAGCACCATCAGGGTTGCTCTTGAATAGACCACAACGTGTTCTCTCCTGTTGCGTGATTGCAAGGCGCAGCATGTTGCTACAACTCCCCTTAAGAGCACTTTGGGCCTCCCCTCCCTGAGAATGCAGACCTCTGCGCGGAGCTCCTTGCCCATGGCAAACCTACTTGCGTTTGGCCTGAGAGGACTGCACATTTGAAGTTGCCGGCAAAGCTGCTCAACTCGTGTGGCAGATGGCTGCTCAGACAGCTTGCAACTATAAGCCGGCAACAGCCCCATGTCAATGGCAGCGCCCTCTCCAAACTCCGGCGACAGCTTGCGAAGACCGCCCTGGTAGGAGCACAGCGCCAGGGCTTCCCTTGAGGAGCACTCCTGGGTCCCTGACCAAGGCTGAGCATGATACTGGTGCATCACCAGTGCATACGCACCATCTTGCACAGCGGCGCCACCCCCCAGAAGAGCCAGTCAAAATTTATGGCTTCCGCTCTGCACATTGACTCAGACTGTCTGTGTGTTGATGCTAAGTCTCCATCGTCGTGCCAACCCCACAAAGACTGAGGGCAAACTCCTGAAATTGCTGCTGAACATTAACACAACATCTATGACGCACCCACTCTTCAGCAGCTTAGGACAACTTGTCCTCGACGAGAGAGGCAACTGAGCTGTTGCTGCACAGCACACATTGCACATGCCACTACACAACAGCAACAGACTTGACGCTGAAAAAGACAAGGCTAAGCTTACCTGTGGGACGGCAGCAGATTGTGCTTTGCTGGCACAGCCTTCCCAGGTGCATAAAAGAAGGCACCAGCCACACCCCGCTTCCCCTGAGCACCAGGACGATGCTGTGGGTGTGTTGCAGGCGTCACCATCTGGCTCTTTGTGCACAGCACAGGCCCCGCAAATACTAAACTTGGATGACATCAGGTCTGAATGGGCAGCTGCGCAAACATTAGACAAAAAGTCGTGATGGCAAGCACATGCATGCACCATGGACCTCGTCACACACAAGGCACGGTGCCAGCTGCCTTGCACCATGCCCAACCAGGCCTGCCAGAACCACACACATCCATCCCAGCACAGTGTCCCATGGCCCAGCAGGCCATGCATTGCCTGCAGATGGACCTCAGCACCCCCCAATCTTACTTGGGGGCTCAGGCTCCAGAGTTCAAAAGATGAGGGGGCTGGCAAAAGTCTGTACAGCACCTCTCATAGGGCATGCAGGCCCCGTCCTGGCTCTGGCTGCCCCACGACGAATATGCTACCATTGTCTGCCCAAACTAAAGCCATGTTAGGACATGGAAGCCCCTCCTGCAAGACTGCCTGCTGTCCCAGAGCAGATACTTCACAGGCCCTGGCACAACAGATACAACATGCAGGCACAAACCGCGCCTCGACCCCAGCAGCTTTGTCATTGATGCAGCCACTGTCCCATTGTCTCTGACACTGCAGGCAAGGACCTCGGCATGAACTGATTCACCTGGTGGCTCTGGCTTCATGTGAGCAAGTCCTTAGGTGTCTGGTCGGAATCTGAGTCAAGTCTAGCTAGAAGAAATTTATCTGATGGCACTAGCGGCCCTCTTGAGCACATGTTCGCATTTGGCATGCCAACTCCTCCTGCTTCCCAATTTATACCCTTGGTGGGGGTGCAGCAACCAAGGAATCGAACCTGGGTCCCCAGATTTGCAGTCTGGTGCTTTACCACTAAGCAATTGCAGCTGAGAGAGAGAGATGGATTTAAAGTCCGGGGGCCACAATGAACGGGCATGGGACTGACAATTCATGTGATCATGGCAAAAGCAGCACTGATTGATGCATAAGCAGCGCTGCACGCACATACTTAGCAAGCAAAATTGGGGGATGGTCATCAAAGAGGTCTGTCAGAGTCTGTCCTGGCGTCTTGAATAGGTGGCTGTGGGCGTTGCGCAGGTCATCGAGCTGGGGACAGTGCAGCAAGATGTGTTGCTCGTCTTCTATGGCGGTTGCTGATATGCAGAGGCGGCAGGTCCTCTCGTGTCTGGCTTCTGATGTGTAGCGGCCTGTCTCAACTCTCAGCCTGTGGCTGCTGCAGCGGATATGGGCCATTGATTTGCGCAGTCTGTAGCCTCTGATCTGCTGGATGTAAGGTTGCGTGGTGTACGCTGCGCTGAAGCCGCGCATCTGCTTGTACGTTGCCACGGTGCTGTCTGAGTTCTCCGCAAAGAGCCGCTCATGGCGCTCTGTGCTGGGGGCGCTGGCAGGCCTCCCGCGGGCCTGCAAGGCAGCAAATCCAGCAGGGGTACGCAGGAGCCTAAGGTTTTCCACATTGGGTGTGCCGTCAAACATCGCCCAGAACAGTGGGTTGTCAGATGCAGTGCGAGTGACATTGCAGATGCGCAGCCTGAACTTGTCAACTTGTTTTTGCCAATGCACAGCAAGCGGGTATCTGCCAAACTCAGCCAGGGCAATCAAGTGGTGCGTGGTGCGTTTCACTCCCAGCAGGCCACGTAAGAACTGGAGGTGGACGCCTTCCAGCACTTTGGTGACTGTGCTGCTGGCATCATGGTGCCAGAACCACACCTCACAGCCATAGCTGAGGATGGGCAGCACCAATGCATTGAACAAGTTGCACATGCGCTGGGGGTGCACATAGCCAAGCTGGAAGCATCTGCGGCGCATGGCATGCATGGCTTTGCATGCAGAAGCTGCAAGACTCCCCAGAGCAAGGCGGAAGTCCCGTTGCGTGGCATGGAACCACAGGCCCAGATATTTGAAGCTGTCCTTGCGGGTGAGCACTCTCCCGCCGTATGTGAAATCCCGGCAGGGGGTGTGCCGCAGCTCAAAGACCAGCACCTCAGTCTTTTCCAGGTTCACTGTGAGGCGCCTCTTCTTGCTAAAGACCTGCAATGCATCAAGCATGTTCTGTAGCCCCTCTGCTCTGGTGCTTAGTATGGCAAGGTCGTCTGCGTAGAGCAGCAGCGGCACAGGCTTTTGCATCTTCCACTCGCGGCCCGCAGCTGTGAACCAGTAATCGGCAAGGCTTGGAGCGCCATTGCCTGGCACAGCTTTCAGGACCTTGTGCAAGCAGTCAAGCAGCAGCCCGAACAGCAGGGGGCTGAGGGGACTCCCCTGCTGTACCCCCTGAAAGCACCTGAAAGCCCCAGAGGTGCCCTGTGCAGTTCTCACTGCAGCAGAGTCAACACCATAGAGGCTCTGCAGACACTTCAGGAACTGCCCCCGCACTCCAATGTTGGCCAGGACAGCCCAAAGCACTTCCCTGTCCACTGTGTCAAACGCTTTCTCAGAATCCACAAAGCAGCAGTACAATTTCTTCCCCTGTGACAGGCATTTCTTGACTATGTAATTCAAGATACTCAGTTGATCTGATGTGCCGCGATTGGCCCGGAAGCCCGCTTGCGTGGGCGCCCTGAGATTGTTCCTCTCAGTCCAGTCTGCCAGTCTGCGCGTGAGCACAGAGGCGAATAGCTTGGCCAGAACCGGGATGACTGTGATGGGGCGGTAGTTATTGAGGTCTGCCTTGTCTCCCTTTTTGTGAACTGCAGTAATCAGGCCAGTGCTCAGCTGCTCTGGATATCTTCCATGCAGGATTGCAGTGAAGAGACTCGCGAGGCACTCCATCATGCTGAAGGGGCCACTCTTGAGCAGTTCTGCAGGCATGCCATCAAGCCCTGCTGCTTTGCCCCCCTTCAGTTTCTGCAAGCTGTCATAAACCTCACGGGTGGTGATAGGTGCATTCAAGGCAGCAGCAGATGGAACAGGCCCACCGGGACAGTCCTCTGTCAACAGCTCAGGGATTCCTCGTGGCTCTGGGCGGCCACCCAGCTTGCTTTGCCAGTGTGCATGCTGACTGTGCAGCGCCCTGGGGCAAGCTGAGTGCCTGCGCCAGCCAAACACGCGGTATAAATGTGCCATGTTTTTCGATGCAAGCTTATCGATGTCAGCCATCCTTTGGTGCATGAACCGTCGCTGCTTCCTGCGGCGCACTGCCCTGTACATGTTGCGAAGCTTCAAAGCAGCAAAAGGAACAATAATGGGGGAGCGCTCAGCATCCTTCCATTCCCTCCAAGCATACCGGCACTCCTCATCAAACCAGGGTGGGCGTTGCATAATTTTCAAAGGCTGCCGTCGTCTGAGCTGGAAGGTGTCTGCGGCCGCTTCTGAAATGCACTCTGTGAAGGCTCTGACCCCTGCTTCTGGATCTGTCACCGCAACTTGTAACCGCAACCGCTCTGCAACCGCTGCAAAGTTCTGGTGCCAGACCTCTGTTTGACTTGGGTCAAGTCTGATGTCTGGTACGCGCGGGACTGCAGCTGGCTGCTGCTGTGCTGATGCTGCTGGTGGTTCCCCATCTGTGGTGGGCAGCTGGAAGCAGACCTGAACCGGCAGGTGATCTGAGCACACCCGGCACGCCCCGCTGGCCATGTCCAGCACCGCCAGCTGCATGCAGCAGCTGGCCAGCCACGCAGAGGCCATGTGGTAGTCAATGAGGGTGCCTGCGCCCCTCCCCACAAACGAGACCTTACCAGATGGGTCGCCAGGTGCCCTGCCATTGAGAATGAGCAGCTCGTTGTCTTTGCAGAAGTCCAGCTGTTGCTTGCCACGGACATCAACCTTGTGGGTGCAGAGGTTTGCGCGCGTCTTCAGGTCAGCTGGAAGCTGGTCAAGGGCCTGCACTTCAGAAGAGATACCATGTCCAATGAGTCTGATAAAGTCTGGTGCTGTGCCAGTGTGTGCATTGGTGTCCCCACACACCCAGTAGTGCGGCTGCTTGCCGGCAGGCACCCTGCTGGCAAAGTTGTCCATGTCTGCAGTCAATCTGCGGAAAGTGTCCAGTGTTTTGTTAGCGTAGTAAGGAGGCATGTAGCAAGTGGCAAAGGCAATATGCTCTGTACAACCGCCATGCGGCTCAATGTGCAGCCAAATGTATGTCCCGTCATCTGCAGCTTTCCAAAATTTAACATGGTCAGCAACGCATTGCTTCATGTACACAGCAATGCCACCCCTGGGGCCATTGCGGTTCTGCAGGTGCTGGGGGCGGTGCACTTCATGACAGACATAGCCTGGCAAGTCATACACAGCATCCCCAGGCGCAGTCCAGGTCTCAGTCAAACAAATAAATGTGCAGTCCAAAGTATGCAGGTCATTCAAAGCATCAGCCTTGTTATAAGCATGGTTGAGCCCGCCATGCATGTTCCAGAGAACACATGAGAGCTCAACGCAGTGACCCCCCTCTTCCTAGGCCGCCCTCTCAGAGGGTGGCCCAGGCAGTTGTGCTTGTGGCACAGGTGATGTCTGGGTTGGAGGCTGCGCCGGTGGCCCCGCCGGCGGTGGCGGCGGGCCAGTGGGGGGCTGGATAGGCATCCACTGCTTGTTGTTCCACATCACCAGGGCGTCCCCGTGGAAGCACACTGTGTAGCCCTGCTTTTTGAGAGACAGGTACGTCCCCCACTGCTTCTGCTTGTGCTCGCGTTGCTGCTTTGTGAGGTCTGGCGTGAGGCCCACTCCTTTGTAGCGTGTGCTGTGTCGCAGCTGACTGGCAGCTCGCAGCACCTTGATGCACTGGGCGGCGTCACCAACCTGCACAAGCACCGGGGAGGCTGGATTCTGGCCATTGACCCTCTTGGTACTTAATATGTCCACTCCCTTCACCCCCAGATCGCCATGCACAACACCCTCCACAAGCTGCATTAAGCATTGCTCGTTCTCTGCACCCTCAGGAAATCTGTGCAGCAGGAAGTTATGGGCACGCTCATGCGCAATACTTCCATGAGCATCATCAGCCACGCCTGGGCTGCCTCGGCGGGCCTGCTGCCCAGGTATGGCTGTGTGGGTCTCCGCCCCAGTCCGCTGAGCCTGCTTTGGCTGCTGCCTCTGCAGCTGTTCAACGTCCCGGCCCAGAGCGGCCAGCTGTGTGTTTGCCCTCTCCAAGCTGGCAGCCTGGTCCTGGTGGCTGCTCCGTTTGCCCACATCGTCGCGTAGCCTGGCGACCTCATGCTTCAGCATCTGGATCTCAGCAGTCTGCTGCTGCTTCAGCAGCTGGATCTCAGCACCCTGCTGCTGCTTGTCAGCCTGCCGCTGGGCGACAAGCTGGTTGATCTGCTGCTGCTGCTGGTTGCTCTGCTGCAGCAGCTGGTTGTTCTGCTGCAGCAGCTGGGTGACCAGCAGCTGCAGGCTGCTGATCTCCCCTCGGTCATCGCTCGGTGTTGTTGTTGGTGTTGAAAGTTCTGCAGCAGCATCATCAGCTGGTGCAGCAGGGCTGCTCTGGGTGGAGTTGGGAGCAGGCCATTCACCTTCCTCAACCACACTGGCGCCTGCTTCCTCAACTGCGGCCTCCACAGGCACAATGCTCCCCGCTGCAGCCTCAACTACAGTCTCCACATCTACAGTGCTCCCTTCTGCAACATCATGCACTACTGCCATGCTAGGTGCAGCCTGACTGACAGCGTTTTCATCAATGGTACTTAGCTCAGGGGGGTTGAGTTGCTCGGACGCTGTGGGGGCAGCCGTTTTCGACGCTCGTGGCCTATGCTCTCGAGGCATGGTCAACGCCTCTGGCGCGGCCTTGCGGCCTGCTCGAGGCGGCATCGCTGCAGGGGCGCCCTCGGAGCTGAGTGAATGGTCAAAGCCACAGGTCAAGATTGTTTGAGAAGAATGCAAGTGACACTCGGCCGTCCTAGTGCGCATTTGCGGTGTAAAGGTGGGGGGACTGCAGAGTTTAGGGGCAGCTTCACTGGTAGGCCAGCTCCTCGAGACTCATCAGCAGGCTCAGGCCCGGATCCCCCAGCATGCCAGACAAGACACCAGGCCTGACTGCAGAGCCCATCCTTGACATCGTCAGGGGAATCAGTACAGTGAGTGCCACTGCAAGGCGACTGCTTCTCTCTGCCAAGTGCACAACCAGGCTGCCTGCTTGCCATCATTTGCCCATCCTGGAGCATGCTGAGTCTCTCCAGGCAGCTGAGGTCTACTGTAGGGCCTGGCAGCAGCTGGAGATGCTCAGGTTGCACCGGCTCAGGCTTGCGCAGCAGTGAGTGCTTTCAGATCCAGCCTCATTCATGGCCTTTGCAGGTTTTCTCAGCCTTCCTTATCAAGGACACAATCACCCGCACATGGGAGAAGCTGTTTACCAGCGAGTGCGCCCAGTGCAGGTGAGGGCGCTTGAGACGTCTCTTCCGAAAAGCAGGTTGCCTGGGTTGTTCTCTTCATAGGATGACCGATTTGAATCTTCGGCAGAGGTCTGGACTTGGCAGCTGTGGGTGGTAAGTCCAGACCTCCATCAAGCAAACAGGTCCCTGCACGAGCAGCCTGTGAATAAGCATTGCCAGCTCTGTCTGATGTCCTCAGCAAATAACAAGATTACGCTTGGTAGCGGTAGTTGCCACACTCAGTGGGGCGCCTCCAGGAGAAGCCTGACATCAGCAGGCAACTGTGGCTGGAATTGGACCACACTTGAAGGCTGCCTCCAGTCCAGCACAGACTGGGTGCCAGAAGACCGAGTGTGACTGCAGTGGCTGTGGTAACACCCACTCAATGCTTTGCTACAGCAGGGACTCAGCATCAGTTGACCAACTGTGATTGCAGCGGTAGCAGCAGACACTATCAGGGCACTTGTGCTGCCCCTATTTGTGCTTACATTGGCTTGCGAGCCACAGGGCTGGGGAATGCAAGCAGGCTGCTGCCATCAACAGCGGAACCCACCAAGAGCACCAAGGGTGCTCCACCAAGAGTGTGTTACTAGCTGTGCAGGGGCACAGGTATCATGACGTGCCCCTACTGCCACGGCACCAAGGCACTGCGCAAGCGTCCGGGCGTCTTCATGCTGAGGAGCTTGCGGGCGCACGACCCCGTCGATTCGCGGTGAGTGTTGGGCAGCGGACATCGCTGTAGCGGGTCTGCCAGGGGGTACGAGGCAGGGTGACTCTAGGGCAGAAAGCTGCTGCCAAGAGGGCTGGGTTTGCTCTGTGTCTGTGCTGCCAGCTGCACTTTGCTGGGTGCACTGCGCCAAGGAGTGCAGCATGCCCACAGACAGGGTAGCATTCATCTGTAGCTGGTCCCCTCTTTACCTCAGGCCGCTCGGCTGCAAAGCACTGCGCCGTCCACCGTGCTCATTTGCCTGCCTGGAGTCAAGCATGCGTGCAGCAGCCCTGGCCTTATGTATGGTGTGACAGGCATGATGCACTGCAGCACTTTAATTGAGTCCCTCCTCAATCAGCAGCCGCTTTGCGTGCAGGCTTGGCCCCCCGATCACAAGTCATCCTGCCTGCTCTGCACTGTGCATAACAGCAGCTGCTCCGCATGCAGACTTTCTTTCCTTTGCCTACCTTTCAGCAGCCATGCTTGTATGTCTGCAGCCCCTCATGCATTGCAGCTGCAGACCAAGCAGTCAAGCTTGATGCCTCCAGGCATATGCGCAGTACAGCAGCTGCTTGGTACCCTGGCCCAGCACCTGCTCACCCACCCCGCCTACCTGTCTGCCTGCAGCCAGACATGCGTCTTCTGTGGTGACCTGTCGGTCTGGGACGGGGCGGAAGAGATGGATGACAATGATAATGAGGCCATGGACCTGTTTGAGAACCTCAATGCTGCAATGGCGGGCAAGTAAGTGTGGGATACAATGGGGGCCTTCAGGGAGCTGGACTTACAAGTTTCTGTGAGTGAGAACCTTGATGCAGGGCAGACAAAGGAGCTGAGGAGATACCTTGGGGTCATCAGTGAACTGGACTGATACAAGCATCTGTGCATTGAAAACCATACAAGAAGGATATCAGTGCTGCAATGATGGGCAAGTGAAGTAAGGGTGTCGGCTGGTACAGCTTTGTCTGTTGGTGCACACATGGGACATGTACCTCAGGGGCAGGTGCTGGCATCGTCATGTGAGCTCGAAAAGGCTGGGGGTGCACACTGCTTGATGGAATCATTCAATGACAAGTGCACACGCACGGCTGTCAAGATCCATGGCGAGCAAGTCAGTGACTCAGGGCTCGACTCAGCAGGTCATGCCGTCTTGACCTTGGCCAGTGCAAGGGCCGCGCACCAAGGCTGCCTGTCACTGTCTACCAGAGTACAGCAAGCACAAGGATGCTAGCCAGTTGCTGCACTATCAGTCATTTACTGCTTGCAGGATGCTGCACAATCAGAGGAAGCTGCTGGCTAGCTCGGCAAACTGCAGTGCATGGCCTGGAAAGCACTTCTCTCATGGCCTGCCGCGGCTGCAGGAAGCTCCCACACCCAAGGAAGCCGCTGGCAGGCACGGTGGAATGCAATGCATGCGGCGGGTTCCCAGTGATCCAGCGGCATACGCCTGACATCCTTGGGGCATTCAAGATGGGCTGGCCCTGGGACTTTGAGGTGAGCAGCATGCAGACCTTGGGTGGGTGCCTCAGTGCTGGCATCGTGCACTGCTGCCATGCAGATTGCTGCTGAGGACAGGCTGCATGCCAGCATGTGCGGCAGCCTCTGGGCTGCAACATGTTGCTCCTTGCGGGCTCACATCCATGTCAGGTTTGCAGCCTTTAGTACCCAGGCAGTCCATCAAACTTTGCGGTGTGGTTCTTTGTGCAGCCTGCACTGTGCTGATATCTTGGCTGACCAGCCTGCAGCCAAGCAAGCTCCCGCATGAAGTGTACAAGCTGCTGCAGCATGGCGCTGTGACACCATTGTGGAGCGCAGTCCCGACATGGGTTCATGCTTGCATGCTCAGCCGTGCTGTTGTGTGCAGATTGCGCAGCGCTCGGGAGGCACCATCACTGGGCTTTGGGCACAGTCCAGAGCCCAGTCAGTGCTCCCCTGCTCAGCCTTGCTGTTGCTGTGCTTTGCAGATTGCGCAGCGCTGGGGAGGTACCACGATGGACTTTGAGGAGAAGCCGCGAGGCTGGAACCGGAAGTATCTGGAGTACCCCTCGAGAGAGATAGCACACCATGTCCCCATGCTCGCCGGTGAGTCGCTTGGGAACGACAGATTGGCCCCAGTGGGTGCCCTATCGCCTTCCTATACCACTTCCAGAAGGCGATGTGTTTGAGAGCCCCCTCACTCGAGGAGTCACTGAGCTGCAGGTACCACCGGTCAATGGTCAGTGTGTTGAGCACTGACCATTTGGCATGCCCTCTGAATGTCCTGCGTGGCATTGGTCTGCCATGGCTGTGAGCTGCATTTCTGTTGTGCTAAGGCTAAGCCACTGTGAGGCAGTTCACAGTACTGAGGGTGAGGTGCTGGGGTAAATATCTGTGTGTGGGTGCAAGCTGCATTGGTTGTGTGCAAGGGCTGCATGGCAGCCGTGTACTGCAGGTCTCAGAGGTTTAACCTGATTTACTGGGACGCATCTCTGTAATGAATGCTAGCTGCAGTCTGTTCTGCAAGCTTTGCATGTGAGGTGCCTATATGCAGGCGGTGACAGTCCATGATGATACACGTGGGCACACGTCGTGGGTGAACAGCTGCAGTGATCTGATGCAGGGGTTGAATGGTAGCGTGAGGCAGGTCTTGGCGGGTGCCCTGGATCTTGCTGTGGGCATGTTCTGTTGATGCTGGGATCAGGCGCTTGCCAATGGAGCTGGAGAGCTAGGCCTGCCAGTGCATTGCACATTCAGGGACCCATATTGCTGTCAGACACCACCCAGATAGCTTCCCTCCTGCCAGATAAGGCTCGAGGCTCATCGTAGCACGTGCTGCAGAGCTACTCTGTCTGCACCCAGCTTGTGCCTGCTGTGGCTGAGCGCTGCTGCGATGGAACCCTCTGTCTGTATTGCAGAACCGGGGGAGCGTGCAAAATGCCATGTCCCCAGGGCAGCATAGATGGTCAAGCGCTGTGTGCATATCGTTCCAGCCCCCCTGCACCTGCTGCAGAGATGGAGGAGCGCGTCCAAGGATACCCAGGCCCCTATGTCAGCGACAGCGATGATGAGGATCAGGAAGAGAAGCAGCCAGCAAAGTCGGCGGAACAGGAAGACATGGAGGAGGACCTGGAGGATGGGCTGGCCCCCAAACCCAACACACTGGAGTACCTGTTTGACGAGTCAGACAACACGGAGTGGATTGTTGATGATGTGAAGGACCAATACTTCCTAGAGCAGGAGCAGGATAAGAGTGACAGCAGTGACACAGACGAGCAGGATGAAGAGGATTGATTCCTACCTGTTCAGTTCTAGCTTGACAACAGAGCTTGCCAACTGAGATCTTGAAGATCTCAGTTGGCATGAACGTGTTTACCTTCTTGGTATTATTTCCTTGCGGCAGACCGGAAGCACCACTATAATAGCCTTCCCGATTGCTTGTTGTCCAAGTGGAACTCAGGAACCATGCAGCAGAGCCTGTGCAGTGTGAGGTGCCCGGCACCTCCATGTAGACCACAGACTATCAGCACGCGAGTGCCGTGCAGCCGGCACAACAGATTTATCACCAGAGCAGAAGAGGGCCAGAAGGGCCAGGAGGCAGAGCAGCCTGTCAACCAAGGCGGATCCGCCTACATTGATGAGTTGCCTGTGAGTGGAGAAATGCAACCCTCTGTGCAGCTCTGAGGTGGCACATGCAGGTCTGCATGCTCTGACCAGCATCTTCACCAATGCGACTTCAAGGGTAAATCTCCAGCTTCCATGGGCTGAACGTCAGGTGTTGGACAAATGCTCAACCAGTCTTGTGCATCAAGAGCTACCACCATGACTTTGAGTCAGGAGGCATGTGCCTCACTGCGCCGTGCCTGCATCGATGCACTAATGTGCATCAGCGAGCCAGTTGTTTCTGTGTCTGTGCAGCCAACACCCAAGAGTGAACCGTCCGCTGACATGAAGCGCCGCATGCGAGAAGAGTATCTTGGACTTGGAGGCTCCCCAAATAAGGTGCGGGATGGGTGGCACTTTGTGGTGGTAGCAGTCAGCAGCAGCTGCTCATGCCTGACTTGATCTCAACAGGCTTTGGCCGAGCAGCCCTGGGCTGGTAGGGTCTCAGCCACAAGCAGCAGTCGTGAATCTTGAGATGGGAAAGATGAGGGGTCTCCTGCCCGGGCTGCACCGGCCCTGGTGGCACTGCTCCAGGGCAGTGTGCCCACCATCAGGTGAGGCGCAGCATGGGTGTACCAGATTGCAGCTTGCAGGCAGCTCAAGCTGCACTGGCTCAGTCAGGTGAGGAGCAGCATGGCAGCTGTGACCTGCAGTTTGCTGGGCAGCTCAGGTGGCTCTGGTGCAGGAAAAGCTGCCTGCCATCACGTGCCTAGTAATGATGGGGGAACTCGGCAGCGTACCATGCTGCATTGGTACCCGCCTGGCATGGTTTCTGAGGTCCTCTGCATCTTGCCAGATGAATTGTGCCATGCTGGTGGCCTTGCTGCCGCCCTTTCATCCCGAGGTGCAACTGCCTTCGCCATTGTGACCAACCAGCATTGCCAATATGCTGGCGCCACACCGGCCTTGAGGCTGCCACCCGCCAGAGACACGACCAACCCTGAGAGGCTGGCGCCACGCTCGTTGTCTGGCAGCATGCAAGCTGTGTCGTCTGCTCGCCCGCCACACAAACTGGTGCATAAGAGGAGCATCAGTCCCCCTGATGCAGTTGTGCTGCGCCTTTCCACCCCTAAAACAGTAATTCAATGCTGGTGCCTTCCTGCTGCAGCCCCTCCAGACCAACTGGTTCCTGGTTATCATTGGGGTGATCTCCTTCCTGGCAATCCTCAGCTGGGTGACCGGCAGCGTCTGATCTGGCCCCTGTCAAGGAGAGGAGAGCGCCCAACTTCCCACAATGCAAACTGGCCACATATAATGTACCCTGTGAGAAGAGGTCTCTGTCAAATCCCTATACGTTGATGACTTTGAGACTGGGATGTGTGCAAGCTGAGGAACTTGTTCGAGGTGATGAAAGTGAATGACCTGCTCCACTGGCTTGGTACGTCGCCAGGTCACATTTATGCCTGGCAGAGCGGTCTGAGACAAACCAAGCAGAGCCACATCCTGGACATCAATCCAAGAAAGCAAGCAGAAGACGCTCAGGTCAATGGGAAAACCCCACAGCCGTCAGCTAAGTGAGCCAGTCTTGCCGGTTGGAAAGTTTCCACAGCCCGAGGAAGGGCGACAGGGCTTGTGAGCCGTAGCGCCTGGGTGAGCCTGCATGGCTGCCAGCCCATTCAGCCCCCCTTAGCCCGGCAACCTAGCTGTGTGGGGGATTGAAGCTCTCAGATCACTGCCTGCTGAGAGGCCAAGAGCCTCTTTCAGCTCTGCAAGTGTCTGGGCTTACATGGGAATGCAACAGCAGCCACACTGCTTTCTGCCTGTTGCTTGGGCAGCAACAAGTTGTTGCTGTCAGATCTAGCACAGCTCCAAATCACTAGGCCCCCCATGTTTCATGCGCTTGATTGCAGGTGCCATGGCGGTCGGCAAGAACAAGCGGATCTCAAAGGGGAAGAAGGGAGGCAAGAAGAAAACGTGAGTTCCCACACAACAAGCAGTGTCACAGCTGAATGGAAAAGAAGCAGCTGTGAGACCGCCAGCATGCAGTGGCAGCAACCAGGCACCCTATGGAGCACCTTCTGTGCCTGTCGGCATGGCACATGCACAGGCAGTTGCTGGACAACATGCACTCTACCAGCCAGGGCTGGCCTGAGGCTACAAGCCTCCAAGAGCTGGAGCAGCAGGTCTTCTGCCAGCAAGCAGTGGCTATGGCTGCTGAGCACGCCTTAACTGTCAGGGCTCGTGGCTGCACCATACATGCTCTGTGCAGCCCTGGAATGCAAGCAGGCTGCCTGCCCCATGTGTGCCGCCTTGGGAAGCGCCCGCTGCTCAGAGGCCAGCATGAAGGCAGCAGAGTCTCACGCTGCATGCACGAGCTTTTTCGGCCTGGGGAAAGTTGTCTTGACCCCTGTGTGCAGAGCATGTTGGGATCAGAGGCTGGCTTCCTTGATGCCTGCTCTGACCCCTTCTTTTGCTGCAGTGTGGACCCCTTCTCCAGGAAGGACTGGTATGACGTGAAGGCCCCGTCGGTGTTCAACACCCGCAATGTGGGCAAGACGCTGGTCACCCGCACACAGGGCACCAAGGTGAGCACGAGACCACTGATGTGGCAGTGGCAGTGGCGGGCTGTCAGCGGGAGGTGGCCAGACGGAGGCGGGTAGTGGGAGGCGGTCAGCGGCAAGCTGTGTGCAGCCCTGCCGAGGGAGGCAGATCGGGCTTCTGGGCTGGCCTGCCCCAGTCTTGCTGTAGCTCGCTGCTGCTGTGTACCTGTGGTGCGCTGTCTTTGGAGGCAGGCTTGCTCGCAGCACTTGGGGTAGCCTACTGCTCGATGGTGCAGGGCCTGCAGCCGCCTGCACAGCTGATCTGCATGCATGCACCTGTTGAGGACAGACAGGGCTACCCAGCCCTGTCGCGCTGCTGGCTCGCTGCTGCTGTGCCGCTCTGATGCAAAGCCTGTGGATGGTTGCTGGTGCGCCAGCATGCAGAGACAGCGGCAGCTCCGACATCTGGTGCCATTTAGGTTCTCCTAGGGTTCAAATTGCCACCTTAGGAGGGCAAGTAGCGTGACCTCCTGTGCCTGCAAAGGCTCTCTGTCGTCTTCAAGGTTGGCAGTCATCGTCGCTCGTGTTTCTGACCCACTGCCGCCTCATCTGCAGATCGCGGCTGACGGACTGAAGGGGCGCGTGTTTGAGGTGTCCCTGGCTGACCTCCAGCAGGTCAGCCTGCATCTGGAGCAGCCCTAAAGTCCCACCACCTAAATCCTGGCATTGCTCGACTGGCATTGTCCATGAGGCCTGGCCGGGCACATGTCTGTTTGTCCCTGATGCCAGGTGGCGGTGAGCCCCTCTGATGTGACTGCGAGTACAGACCTCTCGCCCCTGTGCCAAGGCCCTGCTTGTCATCATCATGGGCGGTGTGGCCCAGGCTCTCATGGTCTGCACTGCCGTTGCAGCCTGTAGCCGGTCTGCTACCCCTCAGTGCCCAGCCGCTTGCGCATCCTCACTCTCCCTGTGACCCCTGACAGGAACGCGTTCGCAGCCTGGCTGCCTGAGAATCTTCTTGTATGCGCCTCTGCAAAGGGAGGGTGCCACTCCACCCTCTGGCTGCCTTTCAAACCTCCCTCTCCTTGTGCCCCTGGGTTCCGACAGCGAATCTTTTTCTGCATTACCAGTGCTACATGCACTTTGTCAGGCTGGCAGCAGGTCGCCTGCAGAGTGATAGCAACGCCTATGGCTCATCCCCTGTGTGCCCCTGCAGAATGAGAGCGACGCCTACCGTAAGATGAGGCTGCGTGTGGAGGACGTGCAGGGGCGCAACTGCCTGACCAACTTCTGGGTGAGCGCTGCTGGCAGGGACTGCAGCGGCCTCACATGGAGCCCAGGGACAGTGTTGCTGTGCCTGGGAATCAGTGTAGCTGCTGCGGCAGGTGCCGCAGGGAGGGCTGCCTCAGCCAGTCTGGACAGCTGGAAGGGAGTTTGTGCTGTCAGCCCCTTCCCGACAGCAGCACGTTTTGGACACCTGCAGGGGCCAGCTGGCCTGCCTGTGTGTTGAGCATGACCTGCTGCTGGGCCTTCAACCTGTGCAGCAGTGCCCATCACCGCCCCACTGGCGTGCAACACAGTGCCAGACACTGCATCAGACAGTTGAGCTGCGTGCTAACCCCCCTTGGCATGCAGGGCATGGACTTCACCACAGACAAGCTGAGGGCTCTGGTGCGCAAGTGGCAGACTCTGATCGAGTCGCACGTGGATGTGAAGACTACTGACGGCTACACTCTGAGGATGTTCTGCATCGGCTTCACCAAGAAGCGCCCTGGGCAGGTGACATGCGGTGGTCAGCACCGCCGAGGGTTGGACTGCGCAGTGCTGCCTGGCTGCTTGGAGTGGGAGTGCTGGGGGCACAGGAAACCTGCTGGGTCTGGTCCATAGCCTTCACTCATGAAGCCAACAAGTGCCTTGCGCAGGTGGGTTTCCCCGCGATAGAGGAGGGCTTGTCACATTGCTGTGGGATGGCTTGTACAATCCAATTGAGCTGCAGCTTGACGGATGCTGGGCACCCTGTCGGGGCCTGCTCCCGGCGATGAAATACAATTTGTATAAAGGGGTGCCAAGAAGCCAATGTACTCGGGACCAGTAAATATGTCCCGGCATAATCTCCGCTTCACAACACTGAAAGTTTCTCATACACAATGCACATACGTATTCTCCTGTGCTGTTGGGTCATTGCCTGAGCTTGCAGGGCTTTCTTTCATTGTTGGCTGCACACTCCAGTCGTCAAGCTCACACCCTGCCGCCACCATGCCTGCAGGTCAGGCGCTCGTGCTGTGCCCACAGCTGCCACAACCACCCTTCCTGCATCATGGCTGCTTTCAGGCTTGTGCTGGATCTAGACTTCTTCCCACTACCCTGCCTGCAGGTCTGCAGATTTGACAGCAGTCAGGGTTGCTGGCTCGCACCCCACAGATGCCTTGCCACCTCGCGACTGCTCTTAGGCGCCATGCTCCTGCCTGCAGGTCAAGCGCACCTGCTACGCCCAAAGCAGCCAGATCCGCCAGATCCGCCGCAAGATGGTGGAGATCATGACGCGGGAGGCTAGCAGCTGTGACCTGAAGGAGCTGGTGGGCAAGTTCATCCCCGAGGCCATCGGTGAGAGGTTCTGACCTGATAAGGTCTGCATCACCCGACTCACATGGTCTGCATCCCTTGACCACTCTCCCACCTGAGAGGCAGAAACGTCATGCAGGCATGCCAGCCACGTGTACCCTGTCCGTGCACTGCCGGCAGTGCTGCAGGGGACTGTTCAAGACAATCTGCAAAGGCTGTCCTCTTGCTGCAGCCTGCTCGGTCCCCTGTTAAAGCCTCTCTCCTTTTGCTGCAGGCAAGGACATCATCCAGGCATGCCAGGCCCTTTGTCTGGCTTGTGCTGCCCTTGCTGACCCTGTTTCCAGCTGCTGCACATGAGCACATCACTAAGATCTGTCTCTTTGCCAACAGTCATTGCCGATGTTGCAGTGGGCACCTCTCTAGCTGCCACTGCAGGCAAGAACATCATCAAAACGCGCCAGGCTGTCACCCTGCTGCAGGCTCTGCTCTGCCTTTGCTGAAGCCTTATATTTGCTGCTGCAGGCAAGGGCCACTGAGAAGGCACTGCCATGCCCTTGCCTGTTGTTTGTGATCTAGGGCTGCCTGCACCACCTTGCTGCTGTGTCTTGACTGAAGGCCCCATCCTCCTGCTGCAGGTAAGGACATTGAGAAGGCGTGCCAGGGCATCTACCCCCTGCAGAGCGTGTTCATCCGGAAGGTCAAGATCTTGAGGGCGCCCAAGTTCGACCTCACAAAGCTGATGGAGGTGGGTTGCTTGGTTTTGACTACCTGACTTGTTTTGGGGCCACTCACTGGCCGGTTTCCAGGCAATTGCCTGCTGCCAAGCCTTCATGAGGTGATGCAACCGGCTTACGCTGGAAGGAGCTGAATGTATGGGATGATTTGACAGGTGCAGGGCATTGCAGGCTCTGGTCTGCATGCCCTGCTGCTGTCAATGCTTGGCCAGCTTTAGCAATGCCGTCATCAACTGCTATGGGGCATCTTGGTTCTGCTCCGCGTCCTGTGTTTACCAGTCACTGATAGCAATTATTTCATGCTGCAGGTGCACGGTGACTATGTTGAGGAGACTGGCTCCAAGCTGGACAGGCCTGCAGAGACCACCACAGAGCAGCCCGCAGAGGCTGCTGCCGCAGAGACTACTGAGTGATCAGTCTGCGCCAGTGCACTGGCCCACCACTCTCTGTGAATTGCTGATCAGCATTCAGTGTAATTTGGGTATTTTCGAAATGCAAGCCCTGAGGCTGCAATGTTTGAAAAGTGTTCCTGCTACAGCAAGAGGCAGTATAGAAGGCATTATTTCGTACCTACAATCTACAGAATGCAGCTGCTGTCTATATTCAACATGTCTGGACAGTTGCTTCTGATGGTCAGCACCTGAAGCTGATGGGCGCAGCAGGGGGTCAAAGCACTGTTTGGCTGCCGCCGTCGCCCTCCTTCTTCTGCACCCACTCTGCATAGTTGTCTAGCAGCAGGGGCCAGGCCTCTGCCTCGTCAAAGTTACTGCAGTCAGGCGACACCTGCGCACCCAACAAAACATTCAGGTGCAGCACTGTCCAGGCGGACTGCATGGCAAGCACTGCCACCACAGCCCTGTACGGCTTTGACGCGACCTGGATGGCAGCGTCGCACACAAAGCACAGTAATAAGGTCAGGGGAGTGCCCCGGACAGGCGCATTGCATCATCACACCAACTGCATTCAACATGCATTCAGTACCTGATGGCGTCCACCCATGCTGCAGTGCACTCTTGCACCTCCATTCATCTAGACTCTCACAAAGCAGCAGTCATGCCCAGAAGCCTGGTCTGTGCATGAAGTAACAAAATCACCATTCACTAACCCTGCTCGACTCCTTGCCATGCAGCACTCAAGAAACTAGCAAGCGGGGCGCTTGGTCCCTCAGTGGCCTGGCTTGCTAAAGACATCCAGCAGTGCCATAAGCTGCAACCCTAGTGAGTGCAGCATGACAGGCAGCAACTCAGCCCTGCCTATTGTGTCACAAGTGCAGGAAGCCCGTCCACTGTTTCTGCTACCCTCCTACAGGCAGAGCTCAACACCCCAAGCAAGGTGGTGACACAGGCCTGCTGCATGCTTCAACAGGGTCCCTTTCCACAGCACAAAGGCGCACATTGCAGCATGAGAGCCCACCTGCTGCGTGAAGCGCAGAAACCCCATCCACTGGTCCCGATTGATGGTCCTGTACTCAGTCTGCTCCTGGAGGAACTCTGTGAAGGGCTCCAGGTGTTTGCAGGTGGGCATGGCCACGCTGAGCATCTGGACGGCTGTGTCCACATCTATGATCTTCTTGCCCTCCTCCTGCAGGGACGAGGGGCATTGCGCCTCCTGACCCAATTGTACATCTGAGACCTGCCTCCAGCACCAGTGCCCACATTGCACTTGGGGCAGGCCAAGGTGCCCAAGGCACCACCAGACCAGACAGCTCCAGCCCCGCCCTTATTGCAGCCCAAGCAGGAGCCGCCGACAGGGCTGAATGCTGCTCTGAGCTCATGCTTTGCTGTTAAGGCCGGTGCATGGCACCAGCACTCCATTGCCCATCTTGAGGGCATGGCAGCTGATGTGGGGGCATTGGCATACACGACTGGTGCTGAGTGCTCCTTGCGGCTTTGCCAGCCAGAGACGTAGCACGCATCGCATTGTCACCAGAACAAGCCATGCAGCACCTATTGCACACCTCATTGAAGCTGCAGTGGGATGAGCAGTGCTGGCAGCACAGACCTCTGCATGCTTCGCAGACCCTGACAGGTGTCTACTAAGATGCTCACAACCCGGAAGGCATTACCTCTTCATGGCTGGCTAGAAGCAGCCAGGCAGCTGCCAAAGGGATAGTCGGCCAATATCAGCATGCATGATGCTGCCTAGGCGGTGCATGCCACCTTACTGCTCCAAGAGCACGGGCAGAAACACATCAACAAGCCCATTCCCATTGTGAGGCAGAAAGTGTAGGCTTGCAAACAGGCAACTGCGTTATCTGCGGCACTGCTTGTCGCCTAGCACTGCTGCAGGTCATCTGCAGCTACATCCCTCACTGTGAGGCAGGGAACTTGATGTGACACTGCAGCCTGTCCGCAGCTACGTCACTCTTTGTGAGACACAAGGTGTAGCGTGATACTGCTGCAGCTCATCCGCAGTGCAATCGCTCTCCATACGGCAGAAGCTGAAGGCGTAGGCGTGGACGTGCTCTACGTGAAGCACCAATTGCAGTGCTGATCAATCGCACCAGGCCAGGGGAACGGCTGATCAAGGCCAAACAGGTGCAGTGCTGGATAGCTCATGTTGGCCAGGGCACTCATTGTGTGGCAGAAGGTGGAGCCATACAGCAGCCCAATGACTTGTGTGTGACAAGCTGACCTGAGCCCACAAGCTGTTGCCAATCGCTGGTGAGTGCGCATCAGAATCACTCACTGTGAGGCAGAAGGTGAAGGCGTATGCATGGAACTGCTGGAACTCCTCGTCGTCGTCGTCCAGGACCTCCTCGATTGTGGCCAGCGCTTTGCGCAGGGCGGCTACTGTGTCTGCAAGCAGGGTTCACAGGCATGAACAGTGTGTCTGCAGTTCGTGACTGCAGGTCATGGCAGCTTTGCTCTAACGCTGCGGTGCTGTTCGCCAAAGGACATGGACATGCAGGGGGGACCACTGTCGCCTACAAGCAGCACATGTAACACGTACTTCATGAGCCGCTTTAGAGCAGCACAGGGCAGTGTGTGTGCAGCCCTCTGAGCGGTAATGATGGCCAGCAGACTGCAGAGGGTGGCCAGCGTATCTGCAATCAGGGCGGCGACGACGTTGTACAGGATGGACTCAGTCTCTGCGCGCATGTTTGTCAAGAGCCCAGATGCGCAGCAGCACAGCAAGTTGTCAGCGTCAGGGTGCTGCATCCAGGGCGGCAGGTAGATGAGCACCTTGCACAGGGCAGCCCACTCGTGTGCAAGCAGGACGGCGAGTTCAGTGAAAGAGGGTGTACGCGCGTCTTTCTGCAGTGCAGGGTAGCCTAGCAAGCTCTCAGTGTCAGGGAATGGTTACATATTTTAGGGTGACAGGCAGACAAGCGCCACCCACAGGGCGGCCAGTGCTTCTGCAGGCAGCGCATGTGCGGCCTTTAGTGCGTGGACCAGTTGTGCAGTACATGGCGGTGTGAGTGCAGCCCTCTCAGCAGGGACCCTAGATCCCACGAGTGGATGCAGGCACTGCCACGGCCAGGGTCTGCAGAAAGGGGGCCAGCAGCAATGAGAAGGACGGACAGACTCATGCTCTGTCATGTCTGTGCATGCCAGCTGCCACCCTGGTCTAGGTGCCCAATGCCAGGCATCAGAAGGCAGCAGCATCTTGGCATTTCTGCCAGTGCAGTGCCTCCCCTGCACCAGGCGCGGATGTTGTCTCACCTGGCAATTGCAGCATCACACAGCACGTCCTGCTCAACCCCGACTCCAGCAAGGGCTTTACTGGGCAGGAGGTAGGCGATGCAAATGATGGGCCACATGTCAAGCGCAATCGACCTTGGCATGCACATGCGGCCCAGGCCTGAGGCAACAAAAGGGTGCAGCTCCCCACCTGCGCCATTGCAGCCCCGCAGCGCTGTCAGGAACTCATCGTGGCTGAAGAAGCCCATGCGCTTGGCACCCGCCTTCCACGCAAAGACAAGGACCTGCGGGGAGCAGTGTAGGGCCGTGATGTGACAGGCTGGCGTCTTGAAGTTGCTTTGCTTGTGCTGCTGCTGAGCAGGGTGTGCACAGTGGGAGGCGAGACGGGTCTCTTCTGCCAGGCACAGCAGCGAACAACTGCAGGCCTGTCAGGTGGCCAAGCAGGTTGTACTGGGAAGAGCGGGAGTGGGGCCCAAAGCAAGGCTGGCTGGCCTGCTGTCAACAACCATCATGTCACATCTGGCAGGCAGGCAACCACCTTGCGATCAGAGGGATCCAACTTGAGGTCCTGGCACAGGGCTTCCACCCCTGCAGCAGGCAGGGGAGTCGTCAAGGCCTGGGTTGAGTCCCGGCGTAGTCTGGTAGCATGTGTACAGCACAAGGTTTGGGATGTTTCGTCGCTTGCAGCCAGCCCTGGCTGCAGGGTACCAGGTCAAGAGGCAGCAGGCTTGGCCTCTGAGACTGGCCTCAAGCAGGCAGTGTCATGCCGCTGTGCTGGACAGTGCTGTGCGGGCCTCAGACAGGCTCAGGCTGCAGCCCACATGGCAGGACAGCAGTGCAAGCACCTCTGTGCTTCCAGCAACCAGCACGTTGCTGCCCTGCTTCAGCAGCCCAGCAGGGTACCTTCTGGCCCAATGCCATCCTCCTCGGCGTCCTTGTACTTGGCATACAGAGCCTCAGCCTTGTCCGCCTTGGGGATCTGCAGCAGAGATACAGCGGCTGTGCAGCATACCAGTGGGGGTGCACATCTGTTGCTGTACTGGCTGCCCATGTTTAGATGTCAGCTGCCGCATTGCACAGCTGACACACCACAGTGCATGGTCGTGAGCAAACAGAGCCTCAGCATTGTCTGCCAGGAGGACCTGCACCAGAGGCCGAGACGCTTTGCTGGCTAGAGGTGGGGCCCTGCCTGCATCAGGTGGTGGCCACCTTTGGGACAGCACCTGCCAGGCCAGGCAGCAGCAGCAAGGCAGCAGCGCCGCATCGCATGGCCCCACAAAGCAGATGTGAACTGGGATATTCCCACCCACGCCAGGCCTCTCCACCCAAACCAGACACTGAAGCCTGAGAGGATGTGACAGCACGAGTCTGCCCAGCGGGGGCAGCTTTGCAGCTGGGCAGCCAAGAACCTCTCGAGGCAGTCAGCCAGCACACTGCACTGCGCCGCTGCTACTCCCGTTGAGGCACTTGGCATGCTGGTGGTAGCTGTACATGAGTTGGTTGTCCTGACAGCCCACCTTGACTCGCGACCCCCTCCTGCTCATCTCTGTCTCGCTAGCCCTGACTTCTACAGGTCTGTTGTCTGATGTCCTGCTGCTGCGTGCGCAGCAACCAAAGCAAGCCAGGCACCCCCTGCAGGTACCAAAGGGGGAGCGCTCTGCAGGCGCACATGGAGCTGGCAAGATGACAGGGCTGCCTCAATGCAGATCTGGCCTCAGGCTCACCCTGGTGAGCTAGACTGACCAATGTCTGCAGCCCTTGGGCGTTTATGAGGGGCTGAATAGAACCCAAGGTAGTAGGCAAGAGGTACAGTTTGCTGAGGTCAGCTTTGAGTGGACTGGCTGCTAGCCCTGGCCTGCCGGGCAAGGGTGCACGCACAATCAATTGCTATGTGAGACCCGGGCTCCGCCTATCTGATACACCCCGGGATGAACCTCCCTACCTCATCCAACAGCATGGCAGCACACCTGGCTTGGGGGTGCAAGTGGTGTTGTCAGGCGACCCAATTTTTTTGGAGGCTGTCAACTGGCAAGATGCTCAGCTGAGGGCAACATGCCTGCATGAACGTTCGCCTTGACCAATAAAGGCCCGTTCAGCAGCTGATATTCTGGTGAAAGTGGGCAGGGTGCTGCGCACACTTGGACCATGTGCTTTCAGATGCTATGTGTGCGTGGTGTGCATGACCTTGAGGACCACACACTGCAAGCTTGTCTGTCAAGCTCAAAACAATATGGCGTTCAGCAGAGGTAAGAGGCGGCTTTGAAGCGGTGCTGTTAATGCCATGGCCAAGAAGCGCATGTGGCACTGCAGGCAGCGGAGCATATGTCCCAGACAGGATGCCTAAAGCCCTGCAGGAGCAGATGTGGCGGTCATACAGGTACAGGCATGCACCGCTTGAGACCGTGTTGCCAAGCGACCCATACTGCGCAAAGAGCGGTCGCCCTGCAGGGTGTTGTCAGCATCAATCACATCAATATCGCCTTCGGGCATAAGCTAAATTTGGAACGATACAGAGAAGATTAGCATGGCCCTCGCGCAGAGATGACATCGTGGTGCTGTCGCACATGACACACTATGACATCAAACGCACAAATCGAGAATAGGTCTCCCATTTTTTAAAAGGTTAATCCACATATAAAAGAATTGATGATTTTCGCCAGAGAAAGCCCTGTGCACCTCAGGCGTGCCTCCTGAAGGCTGCTCAGCGCAGCGATTGCCAGAGAGCTGCCTGCTGCTGCATCACAGGCAACTTTGCAGGGCAGGCATTGCATCCGCTGCTGCTGAACAGAGTAGTGAAAGATGAGCCACTTAACACCCTGGCAGCATCTGCATGGCAGGCCAAGCAGAGCTTGTCCAGGCAGCCCCCTAGGATGTCAAAGCCAGCTTCAGCGGGGGCGAGCATGGGCTGCGTGGCGGGGCCTGTGGCACCAATATAGGTGTGGTCTCTGACAGGTGTTGTGTGCATGTCTGGTGGATTGCTCACTGCCCTGTTGTGATTGGCACTCCCTGAAACAGCAGACTTGGTGCCTTCATGTGAGCCCACGCGGCATCAGCAATGATGTGGAAAAATGCTTCTCAGACTTTGTGTACTGACAGGCTGAGGCCAGCAGCATGCTTACAGCAACCACGGAGCTGAAGTATAAGCTGGCTGAAGCCATGAAGCAAGTCAGTAGCACCAGCAGGCAGTTGGAGGAGTGAAATGAGGAGCATGCACAGTTTCAGCAGCAACGTGCTGTAGACATAGAGCAGTTGAACACAGCCGCAGCCAATGTGGCTGACGCACGCAGAGCCAAGGTTCAAGAGCTGAGGCAAATGAGTAGAGACTTTGGTCAAGACACTAGCTTGATACAATGTGGATGCAGACACCGGCTCGATTTGTTGCGCTTCATGAAGTGATCACTGCATGTCATTGTTGCCGGTGTGGGACATGCTGCATGGCTGAGCTAGGGTGATGTGCTCAAGCGTGACAGCACTGCTGCATTCTGGCCCAACCATCTGTCAACCATGGCCTGTCGCTCAGACCATCTAAGTGGCCCAGCATCATCAGAGAAGTCCATGTGACAGGAGGACGTGCTGGTCATGCGGTCAGGGCTGCACCCCTTCGTGGGCGACAGGGTTGTCGTACCTGCAGTCATCACGGAGGGACTCACACACTTGGAGACAAGAGAGTGTCCAAGTGAGCCAGCAGGGGCCTGTCCTCCTGGCGACCTGCTCGTTGGTCTCCCTGATCCTGACAGTGACAGAAGGCTCACAGGCCACCACCACGCCGACAACATCGATGACACTACCGACTGTAAGGCCGCGGATGCCACCGATCTCCATGAACTGCATATAGGCAGCATGATTGTGTCAGGCATGGCACACACAAGTGGGTGATGGGGTGAGACTGCTGGGTGGCAGGAAGTGTGTCAGTACAGGAGCCCTGTCAGGAAGAGTGGAGAGGTCTGAGGTCACATGCCACCGCACATCACAGAGACCTGCAAGGCAGATGGACGCTGGGCAGTGGGCACTGATGGCAGCCCTTGTCTCACAGCGCAGTGTCACACGCCTTGTACAGGGGCTTGCTCACAGCTGCCATTCAGGCATGAGTAGACAGCTGAACATCAAATGCGGCAGGGGTGCCTCCCTTCACATGTATGTGCCTGACAATGGCTGCACAGGCATGCAAAGACAGCGACTGGCAGCAGTGGGCAGCAGAGCCTGCATTCTGATGGTGTCCACCAGCAAGCACAACTGGGCAGCTCACATTGTACGTGATGTAGGGGACCCCAGGCACCGGCTCCGGTACCGGGACAATCTTTGTGTCCGGCCGTACATAGAGCTTGCACGCTGCGCTGGTGTGGTCCCACACCTGGAGGACAAAGAAACAGGCTTTTCAGGTGGGGTTAGTGGGTGGCAAGCAGGGATCCAGCAGCTTGCTGAAGGTTGCTGATGGCTGACTCACACACGTTGCAGGTGCTTCAATCGATTGCAATGCTAGGAGACCTGCGAAGCCAGAAGCGGACAGAGGCAGCAGTGCACACTGGCCTCACAGACTCAAGCTGCCCTTGCTGACGATAGACCCCTTGACACCAGAAGCGCACATGAGCGTGTGGAGTAGCCACCGGCACCACACTACAATGTGTTGCCAGCAGTCAGGCTGACCATGCGCACCGCAAAGGCAACATCCAGGGCAGTCGTTACATGCCCATGACTCACAGGGGTCTTGGCCTGCAGGCTGGCATGGGTGATGGTGTAGACACGATGCAGTTGGATCTTGATCACGACCACTCTGGAGACATCACTTGCGCTGCGTTCCATGACGATGCAGAGACCTACAATGGCATGACAGACACTCATGACACTCATGACACTCATGACACTCTGTCATGCCTTTGTAGGTCTCTGCATCGTCCCGGAACGCAGCGCAAGTGATGTCTCCAGAGTGGTCGCACATCTGCCACTTGAAGACTCTGGCGCGTCCTGTACGGCTGTGCAGGAGCATGAGGTCTTTCTGGCCTTGCCGGCTCGGAACATGATTTTACAGACCTTGACACAAGGCATGGGCAGCATTGATCGTCAGCGCCGCAGGATGGGCAACATACTTTATCTGCAGCATGTGCAGGTAATGTGAGCTACCAGTGGAAGCAGTGCAGCTCTGACCTGTAAACTCAGACTTTGTTGTCACTCGGCACTCAGTGAACCAGTCTGTGTCTGTAGACAGTAGGTTGGCGACCTCCTTGCGGTTGGACATATGCACATGAGTCTGCAGGTGGCAACACAGATGTCTCGGAGCCTTGCTTGCCACGCTGCAATCAGCTGTGCTGTGATGAGAGGTGGCCTGGAGGCAGCGCGGCCAGGGCCTGGCCCGGCTGAGGACACCTGTGTAGGAAATCAAAGAGGGCGAGGTGTCACAAGAGAAGCCTCTGGCTGTGCTGTGAGGTGCAAGGCATGCCCAGGTGCTCTGCACTGACTGCTGCGACAAGGCCCAGGGCAGTGCTGGGCGCATGCCAGCCCAGCACGCCAGCACAGCATGACACCCTGGCCTTGCAGCTCAGCTGGTGTTTTGAGGCAGGCAGCAGCCCTGCTGCTGGTGGTGGTGGTGGCGGTGGAAACACAAGGACAGGGAGCCAGATGAGCAGCAGAAGATGCCCATCATGCCATCCCAGAATTAGGCACCCTCAGTCACCTGTGGTGCGTGCACCGCGCAGAGGTAGAGTTCTGGGCAGGTGAGGTGCCCCAGGGGGGCAGTGCGGGGTTGGCTCAGGTGAGGACGCCTGTAGAAGAAGCCAAGGAGGGCAAGGTGTCACAAGGGAGGGCTTGGGGCCTCTGGCTGTGCTGTGAGGTGCAAAGCATGCCCAGGTGCTCTTCATTGACTTCTGCGACAAGGGACAGGGCAGCGCTGGGGCGCATGCCAGCCCAGCATGCCAGCACAGCATGACACCCTGGCCTTGCAGCTCAGCTCGTGTTCTGAGGCAGGCAGCAGCCCTGTTGCTGGTGGTGGTGGTGGCGGTGGCAACACAAGGACAGGGAGCCAGATGAGCAGCTGACCTTGTCAGAAACAGCTGCCAGACTCTTTCTCAGCTGAGTGACTCTGTTGGTATCCGGCAGGAAAGGATTCTGTGACTTGTAACTTGCAACTCGAACAGATCTGGGTAAATTTTTTGGTCCAGTCAAAGTTCAGATATTAGGTAAAGCACTCCACCTTCACAACTGAGCCCTGAAGGGTGAAGACAGAGTCAATACTCCTGGTCGAAGGGGTTCTGCTCCAGTTGACAAGACAGGCTGTACCTGCAGAGGCTGGACGGCGGGCAGCATATTAGACAGATGAGGAGATGGGCTTGGCCAACAAGTTGTGTCCTGAGGGGCCTTTCATGAGAGGGACCCACTGCTGTTCTGGATGTGGCTGCAGGCCTCAAGGCGTGCACCCCATGCAAAGTCACCAATGCAGAGCAGGCCATTGGGGGGGCAACTGTGATAATGGTTTTGGTGGAGGTGGGCGTGGAGTTGCATGAAAGATGACAGGGCAAAAACAAGGCTGCTTGGATTTTTCACAGTCGGTGGGAAGGTGATGGGCACATTGGCTTTCGGTCATTGCTGGTGCGAGGGCATCAAGTAGGTGTACACGTGACGGCTGGCAGACAAGACAAGCACCGCTGATGAGTGGCAGGCCATTGTGGTGCAATGTTGTTTGAAGGCGCCACAAGCAGGTGAGCAGCCTGCATAAGAGGTCAGGCTGAAGTCTCAGCAGACAAGCCAGCACGACAAGCGTTGTCGTTGGTCAGCAATGCCCAATGCAGTACTCTAGATGGTAACGATCAGCGCTTCAGGCACATCCAGCAAAGCTCAGCTGCCAGAAGGCTGCAGTTTGCTGGGGCCGCTCAGCTGCAGGCTAGGGCTGCCAGTGATGTTCCAGCTGGCTGGGCAGGCCCATGCACTGCCACAGGCTGCACACCAGCTTTGGGTCAGCAGCACCCTTTCAGGCCTGGTGGAGGCATTTGCGGGCCTACCTGCTGCCACAGAGCGCGTGGTCCTCAAGAACGTGGGCAATGCCCTCACTGTTCTCCACTGGGGTGCGGAACACAGCCCCATAGTTTATTGTTCTCATCCCCATTCACAGGAGACATGACACCTGCGCCTGCACAAAATCCAGTGGCATGCTGCTGTGTGTCAGACTAGACAGACAGAGACTGGCACAATGGTGGAGGGTGCAGGGCTGTAAGCCCTCACCTGTCTTTTCATGCCTGTCCAGGAGCACTTGGGAGCTGTGCTCCTACACCCACTGTGTGCGCTGCAGGGTGAAGCCATGCGCGTCCTGAGGGCTGTGGGAAAGGATCAGGCTGGCGCCTCAGGGGCTGCCACTGCGTGCCCTGCCAGAGACGCGCGCCACGTGAAGCCCTTGGCAAATGCTGGCATCAAGTTCTCGAATGCGGGTGGTGTATAGAAAGGTTGGAGCTGCCACCATTGAGTCATGAGCTTGCCTGTTCTGTACCTGTCTGCAGGCCACAGCTGCAGAAGGCCATTGTAGCCTGGGCCCTCAGCAGGGTAAGCTCATGGTGCGCAGGCATCGGGAGTGTACGGACACACCTGCCTCTGAAGCAGAAGGGTAGTCTCACAGCATTGAAGTAGTACAAGGATTATGGGCAACGAAATCAAGAAGCCTGGGGCGATACGCGATTGTGGCAGAGGCAATAGAGATCATGGTACCACATGTCATCCTGCAGAGGAAGCACTCAAGTCTCAGGCCATGTGTGAGCTACAGAAGATCACTGTGTCTCCGCCTCGGGACCTGAGGCTCAGGACCAGGGGGCCACGTTCACATTCCAGGCATCATGCAGGCAACAGCTTCCCACAGCAAGCAGCAGGACCTCAACAGCATTGTACCCTGATTGTGAGATTCGAGCCGGGTGATGCCGGGAAGCCTGCTGCATCCTTGCATTTCCACTGGAGCTAAAGCTGCAGATGTCAGACAAATATGTTAGGTCGGATCGGGGGTTTCAGCAGCAGGTCGCTCAGGTCCCTAAGGGACATCTGGCTTGCTAGTAACGGGCATGCCAACAGAGAGTATGGCCAGCGTTGTCTGCCAGAACCTTTGCCATCAGTGCACTATTGGCTGTGGCCGTTATCATTGCTGTGGTATGCGAGCAGAGCAAAGCGGAGAACAAGACCCTCTCAGCAGCTCATCAAGGTGAGACTGGGCTCCTTTGCATATCAAAGTGGCAATCAGCAAATGGACTCGATACAACACGATCGTGCACCACCCTCCTGCAGCTCCGCGAGTGCCTGACAGTCAGCACGAGCAACTTTAGGGACATCAAGCAGGAGTTTCTCAGCCAGGTGAGCACTGCAAGCAATGCAAGCTCCATCCTTCTGCTCAGGCGGTACTTTGTGGTGCCCTTGATCCGTGACCCCAGGCAAGCAGAGGGACCCACACTTGCACAGGCTGTGTGCCTACATTCATACTGTCTTCCTGCCAAAGCAAGCAGTGTTTGTCATGCCTGCCAGCTGCCACACATGGACGTGCCCGTTCCATGGCGCTGGGAACAAAAGCCATCAAGCCAATGACCTCTCTACCAGAGGTGATCAGCTCAATGTTGTTCAAATAGATGCACTGCTTGCCTTGTCATCTCCCATGCAAAACCACGCCCACTTCCACCAACACCATCATTGGACTCCCCTCGCGGCCTGCACTCTGCATGTGGTAACTGCCGCATGGGTTGCACGCCTTGAGGTGTGCAGCCACGTCCAAAACAGCAGTGAGTCCCTTCTGTTGGGTCGCAGGGCATGCAGGAGGCAACATGCTGATCAAGCCTTCTCTGCAGCCTCCGTCTTTCCCTTGTCATCCCAGTTGGGACCTTTCAAAAGCATGCTCTGCTCTGACGGACATGCTGCACGTAAGTGGACTGGTAGGGCACCCACTGCACCCTTACCCGTGAGGCAGGGGCCTGGCAATGTTGCGCCTAGCTGGTTGGGGCACCAGGTGTGCGCAGCACTGTGGCTTGTTGGGCGAGAGCTCTACATGTGGTATTGCAAGGCTGGGGTGCCCCGTCTGCATGGCAGCAAGGACACAAGCTACAACGCCATTGCCTGCATGGCACAGTTCAGCATCACAAAGGTCTGTGTGCAGTGCTGAAGGGCTGGGAAGCAGCTGGTCTGAAGCAGGTACAGACTCCTGGGACATGTTGTCATTGGCCATAGCCATGCGTGCATAGGCTACGGTTTTCTGCGCTTCTACAGCAGCGATCACTGAAAGCAAGCTGCACACTGGTGACACACTGAGATAGAGCTCTGCATACACTGTTGCAGGACTGGGGAGGCGCTCATGTGGGGTAACAGTGCGGACCATCCTCTGTGTAGTGGTGGCAGATAAGCCCCAGCAACTCAGTTCACTGGCAAGCATGCGCTGGTGGTGTGCACTGCCAATTGGGTGAGCCACATCTCACGACACCAGTGACAGACCCAGAGCGTTGTTTGCTACAGCAACATGGTAGCAAATCAATGGCATTCTGTCGGCTGGCACCAACTTTGCGCGCAGCCATGCATCAAACAGGCGCCTGTTGCAGGTCAGGGATGCTTGTGTATTGTGGCCAGGCCCCCCCTGATGATGAGCTGCTGGTACTGCTTCATCACATCAGTCGTGTCAGACCTGCCCTGTTGACAGGTGCCGCCCATGGAATGCAGATGCTTCAGCATTTGCTGGGCAAGGCAAGGGCACATGTCTGCATCAAGTCCCTGCACAGCAGCCACCAGGTCTGGCCACCTTCTATGCAGGTATTCAGCGTCGCTGGTGGTTGCGAGGGCCCGCAAATTCACATGCCTTGCCAGCAAATCTGAGTATGGTAACTCACATTCGATGTCTGACTTGCGCAAAGCTGCCAGGACTGCAGCAAGGAGTAAGCCACATTGCAACATCAGCACCGCACAGCACTGTCTGCGGCCTGATGCTGAACATGCAGTGCCAGCAGGTGCTGTGAAGCCAGGCAAACGAACATGGCAGTCTTAATGCCGAGGGGTAGCTGCAGCTGCAAATGACATCTGGGACTGCTGCCCCTTGGCATCTGTCTCATCCAGGTGAATGCCTCCTCATTTCAACTCTGAACTGGCTGTGCAGGCATGTAAGGAACTGTTGAGGAGGGCAGTGAGGGTCAGAGGGGAGAAACTCTGCTGGTGGCCCCTAAACCCAAGGTTGAGTCCACCAGGTGGGGAAGGAAGAGGGAATTTAAGGGGCCCCGTTGCAAAGGCAGGCGTGCTCGATCAGACCTGTCAGTGATTATGATGAGTCCAGGAAAGGTTGCCCGATTTTGCTGCGACCAGACTGGCCTGGAATTTGTCAGGTCTGACGTGTTCCTGTGCCCGTCAGGCACCCCCTGACCCAGGGCAGAGTCTGCCTGTGTAGCGCTGCTCAGCTGCTGATACGCAGTACCCCAAAAACTTTGAGCAGCCAGACAGCGCAGCATGATCATTTTACACTGCCTGCGCCCATGCTGATGCAGCCTGGCCTCACCACAGCATGGTAATGCAGGAGTCGTGCAGCTATGCAAAAGCCTGGGGCCTGATATTCAAGTTTTGTTTCCTGCAGGACTCACGCTGCGCAACCTGTGAGACTGCAACAAGCAGCCCTCTCTTCCCACTGCCTGCTCCATGCTGCATGTAGTGTGAAAGGATGCTGCTATGGAGCGTAGGTGCATGCTGCACAGAATTTGAGTTCATGCTGCATGGCCTGGCGTGTGACCAATGCTGCATGGTTGCTCCAGACTCCGAAGATGGAGTGAGGTCTCCTGGAGCCATCGTTGTCAGCCATGGTGTCCGGCCTGGCAGGCGACTCCAGTGCCCGCCGGAAAGTAGAGTCAACTCAACATAACAAACAAGTGACCGGCCGAATACAGCGGTACCCTATCCCGGGACCGCCATGCCGGTTGCCCAGGTCCTGTTGGAAGGCCCTGCTGGGAAGCCAAGCCCTTTGTACTTCAGCAGACGAGGGTCTACGAGAAGGCGGGCTCAGGCATGCCCATATCAGAGACAGGTACAAGGTGGACACATGCAGCGCAGAGTTGCAGTCAGAGGTGGGTCAGCTAGATGCTTTGTGCCACAGGCGGGGTCCTCCCTGCCTCATAACTCCTGCCACATGCCTTTTGCCTCAGGTGGGGTGCTTTGTGTCATGGGCGGGGTCCTCCCTGCCTCATGGCACAATGCTTTGTGCCTCCTGTCACATGATTTGTGCCTAAGGCGGTGTCCTCCCTGCCTCCTGTCACATGCTTCGTGCCTAAGACGGTGTCCTCCCTGCCTCATGCCCCCTGTCTGGGCTCCCTGACTGCAGTGTTGGCTGCAGCATTTTCTGCCTCCTCCTCAGGCGCTGTATAGGCTGCTGCTGTGCCCAGACAGCGAGACTTGTTGCTGCCGCTATGCCCAGCAGTAAGATCTGTAGCTGCTGCAGGCTGGTGTCAGTGGAGGGGCTGCCACACAAGCAGCTGGCAAGGGCAAGGGTGGGGGGCCCAAGGGCGTAGGGCGCAAGGGTGGTGCGCGCAAGGAGCCAGTGCAGGTGCTTTGTCTCTGTAGCAACCACCGGTACCGTTGCTTCCTCCCACAGTATCTGATTAAAGTGCTGCCCATGAGGCTCTTGTGACCTTTCATCTGCCTTGACTGTCCCTGTGCTTGTGGTGTTGGCTAGCAGCGCAAGAGTACATTTTCTGCTTGGAGCCTTCTGCTTAGGGCCCCACAAGCTGGCTGCATCTACAGGCTGGGACTATCGAGGCCCAGATAGTCTCAGCCTGGGACTATCGAGGTCCAAACAGTCCCAAGGTCCTTTTCTAATCTCCAGAGTTTCACTGAGTGTGACAAGCACCCACCATGCTCTTTGGAGGTGATAAGTGCAGCCTCCTGCCACAACTGCTTCCAATCTTGATGATCATGCACTTACAGGAGGAGCCACTTGGGCCACTGAATGAGTACGCGCAATGTCGCGTAGACAACATTGCGGAGAACCAGGCAAGACTGGCAGCCTCTGTGCTTGGCGCTACCATCAATGTGCTTGAGGCTACACAGCCTGCCGCCAATGAGGGCAAGAAGCGTCGCGCTGACCAAGAAAACATCCCTAAGCTGCTGTGTTCCTGTGGATGTGGTGCCAATACCTGCTGTGCACAGTCACAGCACAACTGGCTGCCTCCAACATCCAGGCAACACAGTCGCCTCTGTCCTGCAGGCAGTTTCAGCCTCTGGTCGTACACTTCGCAGGCAGAAGGGGTCTCAGCCTGCCGCTGAGACCCCAGCGGCAGCAGCGCTAGTGATGCTATCAGCTGATGCAGACAATCGACACCAGCAATGACCAAGTAGATCCATTGCCCACACCTGTCTCAGGCAGCTCTAGCCCGGTACATTTCTTGGTCTGCCTCTACGATTAGCTGGGCGTGCTCCAAGTGTGCCAGCCTACAGCAGCTGCCTAAAGGCAGCTGGGCCCACGTGGAGCCAGCTGCCCACAGGGCCAGCTGCCTAGCTCCTGCCTTGGTTGCTGAAAAGCACTTTTTTCACACTTGTATGACACTTATTTCACACTTTTCATGCACTTCTAACACACTGTTTGCTCACACTCGTTTCACATCAAATTTCACACTGTTAATGCACTACAATCACACCTTCTGCTCCACACCACTACTGCACTGTTTTGCTGCATTTTGGTGTGAAAACAGTGTGCTCTGTTTATCACTAGTGACATACAGCAAAGAGTTTCATTCAGAGGTGAGTCAGCTAGATGCTTTGTGTCACCTCCCTGCCTCCTGCCTTCTGCCTCATACGGGGTGCTTCGTGTCACAGGCGGGGTCCTCCCTGCCTCATGGCACAATGCTTTGTGCCTCAGGTGAGGTCCTTTCTGCAATAGGCGGGGTGCTCCTTGCCTCCTGTCATATGCTTTGTGCCTGAGGCGGTGTCCTCCCTGCCACATGCCCCCCTGTCTGGGCTCCCTGACCGCAGTGTTGGCTGCAGCATCTTCACCTCCTCCTCAGCCTCTATGCAGGCTGCTGCTGTGCCCAAGCAGAGCAATTTGTAGCTGCTGCAGGCTGATGTCGACAGAGGGGCTGCCACACAAACAACTGGTAAGGGCAAGGGTGGGGGGCGCAAGGGCGCAGGGCGCAAGGGTGGATCGCACAAGGAGCCAGTGCAGGTGCTTGTCTCTGTAGCAACCACCAGTACCGTTGCCTCCTCCCACAGTGTCTGATCACAGTTCTGCCCTTGCGGCTCTTGTGACCTTTCATCTGCCTTGGCGTCCCTGTGCTTGTAGTGTTGGCTAGCAGCGCAAGAGTACCTCTTCTGTTTGGCAGCCTCCTGCTCAGGGCCCCACAAGCTGGCTGTATTTCAGGCTGGGACTTATTGAGGCCGAATAGTCCCAGGCTGGGATTATCTGGGACCAGATAGTCCCAGGGTCCTCTTTGAATCTCCAGAGTTTCACTGAGTGTGACAAGCACCCACGGTGCTCTTTGGAGGCGATAAGTGCAGCCTCCTGCAACAACTGCTTCAAGTCTTGATGGTCATGCACTTACAGGAGGGGCCACTCGAGCCACTGAATGAGTACGCGCAACATTGCGTAGACAACATAGCAGCGAACCAGGCAAGACTGGCCTCTGGGGTTGGCGCTACCTGCAATGCGCTTGAGGAGGTTACACAGCCCGTCCCCAATAAGGGCAAGAGGCGTCGCGCTGACCAAGAGAACATTCCCCAGGTACTGTGTTCCTGTGGATGTGGATGTGGTGCCAATACCTGCTGTGCACAGTCACAGCACAAGTGATTGCCGCCAACGCTAACATCACTGCAGTCAATGCAGTCACGTGCGGAGTTGTAATAGCTAGCATGCCAGGCAACACAGTCGCCTCTGTCCTGCAGGGAGTTCCAGCCTCTGGTCGCATACTTCGCTGGCAGAGGGGTTCTCAGCCTGACACTGAGAACCCAGCGGCAGCAGCGCTGGTGGCGCTTCTAGCTGATGCAGCCAATTGACACCAGCGATGACGCAGTAGATCCATTGCCTGTACCTGTCTCAGGCAGCTCTAGCCCGGTACATTTCTTGATCTGCCTGTACGATTACCAAGACATGCTCCAAGTGTGGGCCAACCTACAGCATGCTATGACTGCGCAGCTGCCTACAGCAGCTGGGACCACGTGGAGCCAGCTGCCCACAGGGCCAGCTGCCTGGCTCCTGCCTTGTTTGCTGTAAGGCACTTGTTCCCACACTTGTATCACACTTATTTCACACTCTTTGTCCACTCCTACCACACTTGTTTGTCCACACTCTTTTCACGTCAAATTTCACACCTAAGTACACTACAATCACACCGTCTGCCCCACACCACTACTGCACTTTTTTGATGCATTTTGCTGTGTGAGAACAGTGTACTCTGTTTACCACTTTGTGGGGATGACTTGAGGTTCAAAAAGCACTTATGAGGTGCACCCCTCATGCTTTCACTTTGCAACACTTCCTTATCAATAGTCAATTACCTTATGCCATCCGGCCCCTAGATCAATCGTACCTGCATGCCAGGTTTCCATAAGAAACATTGTGTGGCTCTGCAACTACACCAAAAATCAAGGTGCCGTTTGGGGTCGTCCGAGAAGCGTTCACTTTGCCATTGAACTCGGGGAAGAGCAACAGTTACTGTTAAACCTCTCGCAATTTTGCTTAGGACCCTAAGCGAGAATCATACCACTAGACCAACGACCCATACCGCGGATGAGGTCTTTGAGTGTGATAGGATGCGACCTGACCTCCACTGTGACTCGGAGGCAGTGGCAGCGACACACTGACCTCTCGGGCTTCATGTCTCTAGCAGGCACTTTGGGATGCGCGCAGTGGAGGGTGGGTCCCCCTGGAGTGGGGCAGGCATGCTGCAATTTTGTAGAGTGCAGGGTTGGGGGTGGCAGAGGTCACGCTCTGCTTGCTGACTTTGTTCCTGGCAATCCTGATGCTATTTGTAGCTACTCCTGCTGTGTCAGTGCAAGAGGTGGCGCACCAATGATGTCTTGTCAGTCATTCAAAATGCCAGCACTCTGTACATCATCTCTAATACTATGATACAGGTGTTGGTGACAGAGTTCACTCCTATAAAATGAGCAACATTGAGAGGTTCTGAATTTTGAAGCAGTCACAAGCAAAGCCTTGTACCAAGCATTTAGACTGATGTATAGCAATCATTTGGTGCAGACCAGCACAGGCAAGGGGCTTGAGCATGTTTGTGGAAGATTCTGGCATCTGTCAGCCACTGGCCTACAAGTCACCTGAGCCGCTCTGTCATGGGTTTGACACTCATAGTAAGTACAAAAGAGCTTACTGATCATGAGGGACTTGATGTATGCATTCGCTCATTGAGGCAGTGCAATTTGTTGTTCTGGTTATCTGGGTTACATGGGCATTCACAGCAACCTGCAGTATGATGATCAACCTGAGAAGTCCTGAAGCAACTGCCCAAAGTAGCTACCATCCTCAGTGGTGTTAGCTGGGCAGCTGACTCTCTCAAAGTCACTCACCTGGTTTTTGCAACCACTTTGAGCATCACCCAAAGCAGAATGCGGCAGCCAACCAAGATGGCAAATAAGCAGGCAATGTTTTCGTCGACCTGCAGCATCACACACCAGACATGAGGACAATCACAGGGCAAAATCGCCACCAGGCATGCAAAGTGGGTCACAAGCGCTGCAAATGAATCAACATGCGGTCGCCACTTACAGAGTAGGAGTTGCCACCCTGAACACCAATGAAGGTGTGTCCAAAAGTGGGGATGTTGTTCCCTTGCACTGGCTCCAGCTTGGTCTTCTGACCCTTTGCTCTGACAGGCAATAAGAGCCCCGTCATCTCATTCCTGAAACCAGGGCAACTGAGAAGCTTGTTTGCCACCATACAGCTATGCACACTGTGAAGGTGAGGACGTCAAGCACCATGGCCTCTTGGCGCTCAAGCTGAGCAATAGGGGGTGCGGTACTTGCCTATACAGGCCTGTGAAGGCAAAACTCAGGTAGCTGATCTTGCTGATCCAGATGAAGTAGACGGGTGTCTGGGTCACGAGGAATCCAGTAAATGACAGCAAGACAAGAAGGAGGGCTGATGCGACAATGATGGCGTAGGTGGAGCTGGGGGTCACCACCGCGCACAACAGGCCAATGGTTTCTGAGATGAGCTGAAATTGGTTCGTGATCACCCAGAAGTGCAAGAACTTGCCAAACAGCTGCTGGTAGCCAATGAGGAAGTAAATTATCACATCTGGCAGAGCAGGCAGCAGATGTGAGTGATGCTGCGATTCCATGCAGTTGATGACAAGTCTACACTGTTGTCCGCTGGTCTCTGCCAGAAGCAGCCCACGAACTGGCTGGAAAAGGTGTATTGCAGCTGACTGCGTGTGTGTAGCTGTGGTGCAAGATTGCTGGCCAGCCATGCAGGCCATGTCAACAGTCAGCCCATCAGTACTCGCATTACTAGCACATTCAAGGAGCAAGCTGCTCAGGCATGGCAGTGCTCAACCTTGCTCACCGTACAGTGTGGTGCACGCCATCTGGAACGGAATGGTTGTCAGAGTTTTGGCAAGGTAGAAGGTGTTTACAGAGTATGTGCCTGAGGTGATCTCCTTGCGCAAGAGCAGGCGCTCAGAGTCCCACAGGGTGCAGGCCGTCTCGCAGGGGGTGAAAGCCAGCACCGCCAGCAGCAGCCACAGGCTAGCCAGGCGATCAAACACTGAACTTGTATTATTGGTGTGACCCAGCTGCAGGTATATCAGGCCTGCAGGCAAAGGAGGGTGGCCTGGCTTGTCCGCCAAGCAAGTCAAGGCTGCAGGCACTTCTGCCTCAGCAGAGCTCAGCACAGCTGCCATGGCCAGCACTGCAGTTGCAGCTGCAGATGTCTGAGGCGCCCTGGAGGGCTGCCCAGATCCAACGGAACCAGCAATTGGCAGACACTGAAAGCCCATGAAGCAAGGGAGGGGGTGTTTGTTGCTGCGTGTGCTTTGATGAGCCAACATTGATGCTGCTCCGCCCAAAGACTGCCTACCTCCCAAACAGCTTACCAATGAAGATGCTGCAGAAGACGTACTGGCCCACCATGGAAGCCAATAGTGCCTGGTCTCGGTACCAGGTCCTGCAAAACCTGCAATTGCAACACCATATGACGCTGGGGGAGCTCACTGACTTCAGGGAAGAGAGTGCCTCCCACGTCAAAAGTCAGTCCTAGCTTGCCGCTTGTTGGCTGAACAAGCATGTTGCTGCAGGTGCACACACCTGATGCTGAGCACCCAGACTTGGTACCACCAACAGCTGGTGGGAGCAATGTCTGCACCCAACTCTGCAAGCAAGGAGAGCAGTATGTGGCCAAAATGGGCAACCCCTCCAAAGCTTGCATGAGCAACTGCTCTGTGCATTGCAAGGGTGCTTGCATTGCAACTGCCAGCAGTGCCACGCGTAAGCTTATGCACTTGGTCAGCGTTGCACAGCCAGGCTGCAGGACAGCTGCCAGCAGACAAGGCAATGACCGGGTCAGAGCTGCTTACTCACCACGCTGAGGCACCGCTGGCACAAGACCCTCTTCATGATCGCCTTTCAAGCCAAGCGTGCGGGACTCATCGTGCGCCGGCGTAGCTGCGCACTCATGCTGGTGCGCAGCTATCAGCTGTGTTGCAGACTCTATGTTTTTCGTAATGCTGCACAACACAGCACAAGAAGGAGTTATGCAGCAGGACCTGCAGGGAGTGTAGCAAAGGCCAGGAGCAGCCTAGCCCCTTGTAATGCTGTTTGGTGGTCTGCTAGGTGGTAGGCTTCACCTCATGTAGTAATCGGCAGGATTCTTGTAGTTTGGACACCTGCATGTGGCCAGGGATGACTAAGCCTGCTTGGCAAGGTGCATGCAAGTCTGGGAGTTTGCCATTAGCAGGTTGCTTTGTAGCACCGCAGTATGCTACAGCTTGCTGGGACTGATGCTCAGACATGTTGCAGCAGCTCACTGAAAGCCTTGAGAGGCAAAGTAGTTGACAGCCAGCGCCCACTGTCCGTGATAGACCACATGTCCTTGTGCTAGCAGCAGCAGATCATCGAACATGTCTGTGATATCACTGCTTGGCTGATGAATAGTGCAAACCACCTGCAAGGTCCCATGATTGTGTACATCCTGGCCTACAGGTGTAGCACACATCACCGTGCACATGATGGCAGGAATGATCAGGTCAGGCAAATGAACATGAGCCCTGAAAAGCTGCAGACAAGCCCTCAAGTCAAGAAGACCCAGCATTGCTTTGGTCCAGAAGTTCACCGTGCGATCGGCTTCAGCCAGCTGCTTCAAGCAGCTGATAAGCGACATAGCATTCTCACTATCAAGCCCTGCAGGAGCAATGACACTGTTAGCAGGGTTTCATGATAGTGCTGACAATGCTGCTGACCCTGTGCATGCATTTGCATGCTGCGTAGCAGCTTTTGGAGGTGTCAGGCCGTCCACCTGAGGTGGGCTCATCCAAGAATATGATCCTGCAGCAGACATGATGCATGCTTGTCCTTCAGATGTCAAAGCCTTTGAGCCGGTGGTAGCAGTCTCCATTGCGGCAGTGCCAGTGTCAGTGCAACTGCCTGGTTCTTTCAACAGAGATTGACAACTAAATCTGGCCTACAGGCAGCAGCCTGACTCAGATAGCGGATGCACAGAGCACAAGCATGCCAGATAGGGCTGACCTGGGGTTTGTGACCAAGCCTATCCCCACGGACAGCCTTCTCCTCTCGCCTCCGCTGATGCCCTTGATGCCTCTTGCATCATCACCAATGAGGGTGCTGGCACAGCCTGTGAGGTCCTGCACCGGCAGCATGCCGCTGACTCAGACCAGGACGCCCTCAGCGGTGCATTGGTAAAGGTTCTGTTCAGGTCCTGCCTCAAAAGGACACCCATTGCAACAGTGACAATTCAAAGCTGTCTCTGTGAGCTCCCTGGTCAATGTCATTGGCCCACTGGCACGCGGGCCTCTGGGCTGGCTGCAATGCTGCTCCCCAACTTACAACTTGTCAAAACTCTGCCCTTCAGCAACATGCAACAGTGGTATTTGCATGTTGTGCAACAAGCACAATGCTGCTCCTAAAGCTCATGCAGGGACCCAGTAGATGCAACAGCTGCCTGCAACTCAAAATTTGTCACTGCCAATGCTTGCACCTGCAAGAAGACCTTGCTGGCTGCCAGGGTTGTGCTTGTTGTCACCAATCACATATCTGCTAGGACAAAGCGACCCACCAGCTCTTGCAGGATCTGGTCGACGGCAGCCGCCTTGGTGCGATACGGCACATTCTGGGGCAGCGTCAGGAGCGCCGCCGTGATGAGCGCCTCCCGCACCTGAACAATCATGCTGAGCTGAGTACATGAGAGCAGGGCAGAGCAGCGATTGGATGCTGCCTCCCGAGTTCACCACTCAGGAGTTGTTGTGAGGACCGCAGGTGCTGCAGAGCAATTGAATGGTGCAAGCAGCCAATGCTCCCTGCAACAGCCATCTTGACCCACTGGAAGGTTTTAACCAGCAAGCCTTTGCCCTGGTCTGCCTCAATACCCACTGTTGCAGTCGCCAGCAGCACATCACGTTGCAGAATGTAGCAGTTGAGCTTCCGGAAGTGGGAAGGCTGCATGGGCCGCCCATTGACCAGCACTCTGCCTGTCAGGTTACCGCGCCTGATGGTACCAGCCAAGATGTCCAGCTGCAACCACATGCAAACAAAAGTGCTGATGTTGGTGAGCCCAGGTGCTCCTTAACAGAAATTCATGAGAGAAGTTGAGCTGCTGGGAACTTCCCTGCAACTCAGCGGGCTTGCACAAGTGTGGCAAGGATCACCCCGCTCCGACTTGGTGCATCTGATACAGGAGCTGGTGCCACACATCAGGCAGCGCAGTCAGGAGGAAAAAGGACAGATCCGAAAAGTGACGTGTGATCACCAAGTTTGCTGAGGTCATGATCCAGGCTCACCAGTGTGGTCTTGCCTGCTCCGCTGTGCCCCATGAGCGCCAGGAGGCGCCCGCTGCGGCAGCTGCCAGACACATGCTTGATGATGTCCACCGTTGCCCCAATGGACTTGCTGTGGATACTGTAGCAGACATCTGCAGGCGTTTCCAGGCACATGTTAGCAACTGATTGAGAGGAAGTGCACTCATACTATATGGCACAACGCTGGCCACTGCCAGGCAGGAGCCAACCCATACAACGGTGCCAGCTGTGGCACGAAAATGCGACAATCATTGCAAGGTGCTGGAGAAGAGCAGCGCCCTGGCGCTGCTGGACGAGACATGGCGCCTGCTGCCCAGGAGCTGAACGCAACAGCTGACAAGTTTTACAACCCCTGGCTGCGTCACAAGCAACATCACACCGTGCCACAGAATGCAGCATCCTTGCAGAATGATCATAAGGAGGCTTGCACCTGAGAAGTCCAGGTTGACAGAGTCCAGCTGCCGGGGAATTTGCGTGGCATCACTGGTGAATGAAGTGCTGGGTGCTTGCAGCTCGACGGCGGCTCCTTTGGCGGTCTGCATGGATCGAATTTCCAAGTCCTGCTAGGACCGCACTTGAAGCGATGTCCTCAGTTCGAGCTCACTTTAGCACAGGTCAAAGCAAGAGGAATCCTCGCGTCGGCGGCATTGTCTGCCCAGTCACGCATTCTCGTCGCACGCTCTGACTCTTCACTCTTCAGTGAGCTGCTGACCGGTCCTTCACATCAATCATCAAAATCACAAGACTGTTTGGATACCAACAACACGTTGGCAGGCCCAGGCGCACCTACTTCACCCTGATGCTGCAAGGGGGGAAGATAGCCCTCACACAAGCTGATAACATTGCCTGGTTTAAAGAGCACCAGCTTGGTGACCAGCAACACTTTCATCAAACAGCAATCATCACAATGTTGATTTATTCAGCACTGTTCAGCATCTGTCAGACCACCAGCCTTCCCAAGAAGCTATTCAGCACATTCAAGGAGGAGCATGTAAGTACGGTGTGCAGCTGCATCCCCTGCTGCCTGTTGAATCAACAGAACAGAAGTGTTCACTGCTGGCTGCATTTGTAGCATTATGCTTGCCTCTATGCCTCAACAGCAACACTTTTTGCGCTTGCATCCATGCCTCGACGACAACCTGCCTGCGCTGGCATGTGTTCATACTGCTTCAGGTCGCACACCAACCAGGTGCCTGCAGGTGACTGACTGGAACCAGAGGCTCATGGAGACCATGAACGCATTCGTCGTGGTAGCAGGCAAACTTGATGCACCATGCAGCTTCCCAGCCAACTGCTCCCCCATGATGTCTTCAAGCCTGCACCCATGGCTGCAGGGTGTCTGATCTGCATTCAGGAGGCCCGGCCCTATGATGTGAGCTGGGTGTTTGGCTATCGGCCTGTGCAGGAGATCATGTGCTCAGTTATGGTGGGCTACATGCTATTTGACACAGGTAGGGTGCTCTGAAGCTCCTCAGCCAGGCTGTCAGGATCATTCCTGTGTCTGGCACCAGCTTGTATGAGAGCTTCTGACGACTGCTTTCTGAAAGGCGTGCGTCTGTTCAATTGGTCATGAGCAAGTTCAGCTTCTCTCCCATGTGCGCAGGTCCCCTGCCCAGCCTCCTGATGCTGCTTGACCCCCAGCTCTGTGCCTGCAGGCTTCAACTTTGTGTACATGGAAATGTGGGACACATGCGACATCATACATCATGCCCTCTTTGTCTTTTTAGCCTCCTGGCACCTGGGCACCGGCAGCCTGTACAAGGTGCAATTCATTTTCCTCGCTGTGGGAGAGGTAGTGGTGCCCTTCATGAACCTCAGGTGACGGACGGTCTGGAGGAGGAGTCGAGTGTCTGATTCTGGGCTGCACCTGCTCAGCCGCATCGCAGCCAGCTGGATTACCTGCAGATGGCCGGCCGGCAGCTTGCTGCATACAATACTTGCAAACCAAAGCAAGGCAGTTGCCGATGCAGAACCTCAGTCTCTCTATGCAAGCTGCTATGCCTGAAGAGCACTCAGGCCTGCCCTGGCCCTCTCTTGGACAAGACGCAGCCTGCGGCTCCAGGAAACGCTTGGTTCCTTTCACAATCAAGATAGTAGAGCATGTTCTGCAGGTGGCATCTGGCAGTCACAGGCCAGAAGGCAGGCCAGTTGTATGTCTGGAATGCAATGGCATTGTGGGTGGCTTTCATGTTCTCAAGAGTGGTGGTCATGGGTGCTGGGCTCCTGATGAGCTGGCGGCATATGTGGTGAGCTCAAGCTTGTCATGTGATTTTCAACTTCAAAGGTCCTGAATGTTCAGCGGTCATGCTTCAAATGCTGCCGTGGGTGTAGCGCCTGTCGGGTGATGAGTATCTGTTTCTGTGCAGACCTCCCCTAATGGTCCCATGGCTGTCTGTTCAGGGGCTCCTGGTATGATGTGCCATCGCCAGCCTTCAACAAAGTTCACAGAACTCTCTTGCTTGTATTGCTTTCATGTTACCTCCTTAACCTGTACTGGGTCTGGGGCATCAGCAAAGCGGTGCTGCGGCTGCTTCAAAGGCAAAGGAAACACAGTCTCTATGACACCCTCCACGCCTCCAACTTCAGGAGGCACGCACACGTGGTGCGCCCGACTGCCATGATATCTTAGTATAAATTAGCCTGACCCAAAGACTCTCGTAATAGTCAGACCCCAGTCTGCCCTCCCTTCAGCACTGCGTGAATGCCTGAGGTTGCTGCGCATATGATCAGTCAAGAGGTGATGTCCTGAGTGTGCATGTTTCAAACAATCCCTGCGCACGCTGACCTTTGCATGGGAGTTGCCATGCTGGTCTTGCAGTGATCTCTTAATGCTGGTTAAAAATTGGATGCAGAGCTCCTAGCTCGCTGCATCTGAGCAGCTGTGTTCTCACAAGCATAGCAGCTGAGCAATTGTCATCCGCAAACAACTCCCCTTGCTTGCCCATTGCTTCATGAAAGGAGCTGCCTGCAAGACCTGCCACCTGTATCTATTGAGGCAGCAGAAAGTCTTGTGCCTGTTGAACATTTTCTGCCATTAGAGGGGCTCCTGGATGTGCTACACTACACTCATGAAGCACACCACAACAGCGTTTGCGCGGACACACCTGCAATCTCTTTGGTATGTAAGCACGCCTCAGTGGCCAGAAGTGAGGGTCTCCTGACCAGCAGCGAAGTCGTTTAACAGGCCCATCTCAAACTTCTGCACCAAGGCTGCTCTCAAGTTTGCGCCATGCCAGCCTGAAGCCTTTTGCGACCGCGTGCCACAAAGTCCCATGTTTGGTTTGCATGCAATGGACAGCAGGACTAGAACCGCTGTGCGCATGCAACTGCTTTGTGTGAGCTAGGCTACTGTCCCTCAGAGGCTGGCTGAGGACCAAACCCAGAATCCACGGCTCAGGGCTGGTACCTCACTGCCTGCTGCACGGCAACGGGGTCGACAACTTTGGCAAGCTCGCATGTTGTGCAGATCAGAAGCTGGAGGGCGAACTGGTCCTTGCCATGTTTGTCAAGCTCGCCTGCAGCATGCTGATCAGGGAGGCACCGCAGTAATGTCAGATAGGGTGCCCAACGACCTTCAGCAAGCCAATGCTTGCTGCCCGCCCTGCCATTTCCCTGCCACTCATCAGCAGGCTCCAAGCTACCTCTTTGTATTGCCCAGGCCGATTGCACAGCTCTTGTGCAGCAAACACGATCACAATGGGAAAGGAGGATCTTCTTGACTTCCAGAAGGTGGCGGTGGATGCTGCAAAGGCTGCAGGAGCAATAATCGAGGCGGCATTCCACCAGGCAAGTGTTACTTGAGTTTATCAGCATGGGCAGGCATGGGCATGCACATGTGGGCATGGCTGCTGGCACTGAGAATGCCTGGCTGACCCGGAGTGCACCGTCAAGCATCATCAATGTCTGGTCCAGATTACAAGCACTGACCGCGTGGCTCAGCTGCATGGCATTGCATCTCCCTGTTCATTGCCATGATGCCGGCCCGCCACTGCAGCGGCTAGCTCTGAGTGCCACCTGCAGTGTCTTGGACACACCCCACACTGCTGCCTGTAGGAGAAGGCAGTGGAGTACAAGGGATCCGTGGACCTGGTAACGGCCACAGATAAACAGTGCGAGGAGGTCATCTTGTCCAGCATCAGGCAGGCCTTCCCCAATCACAAATTCATTGGGGAGGAGGGCTCAGCCGCGCAGGGATACACCAGCGAGCTCACAGATGAGCCGACGTGGTGAGATGAGTGGTAATGCAGGACAGCCTGCCGAGCATCAGGCTGCACAAGCCTGAGGAGGGCTCAGCTGCCCAGGAGCTCGTCATGGGGCTGAGTGGTGAGCCCAGTGGTGGGGCAGTCTCGAGGCACAGGCTTGGGATGCTGCAGAGCTGCCTCATGGCCTCAGATTCCCTGGAGAAAGCGTTCAGCCGTGCAGGAGTTCACAAGCCATCTATAGAACGCAACAACTGTTGAGACCAGTGTCGCTGCAGAGCAGCCTGCCTGGGCTGGTGCAGAGCAGCCTGTATGTGGGGCCACAGCTGTGGGCAGGCTGCAGACCCTGCAGAGGGCCTATGCAGTGCAGGATCAGCAAGCTCACAGCTGGGTCAGCATGGTTCATCAGTGTGCAGCAATAGAGTTGGGGTGCTGCAGAGCTGCTATCTCATTCACACCCACTTGAGGGAGGAGTGCTCTGCAGTGTAGCATTCAGCCAGTGAGCTTCCAGATGAGTCAATGTGGTCGCCAGGGGCGACTTGGAGGTGCTACAAGGCCGGCTGTGCTGGGCAGCTGTGCCAGATGAATTGGGGCAGAGCTGCGTGGGACACACATCAGCAGACTTGTGGGCCGAGTCTACCTGACGAGTAGCGGTGTGCATAGCGGTGTACTGCAGCCTGGCTGAAGTCAGGCAGTAATCCATCCTGTCGATGTCAGCTGCAACAAAGGATGCCAGAAGCCTGCTCATACCATGTCTCACCGCACCCCACAAGCCTGCTCAGCCGAGCGCGACTGTGCCTGCAGGATGGTGGACCCATTGGACGGCACCACCAACTTCGTGCACCGCTGGCCCTTTGTGTGCGTGAGCATCGGGCTGACCATCAAGCGCAAGGGGCAGGTAGGCCTGAACACATTGCCCGGATTTGCCTGCCAACAGAATTTGTACGCAATTACCTGGGCGGAAGAAGGGCGGAAGAAGGGCGCATTGCTTGTCGGTGTTGCTTCGCATGCAATAAAAGCAAGTAGGTAGCACGTGACCCTTCGCACGGTCACGTCTGTCTGACGGCTTGACATCCGCCTGTTGGGCTGAGCAGTCTCATGCCTGACCTCATGTGCACGTGGCCCATCCAGTGCAAGGTCAGTGTGGCTGTGTCCCCCATCCCTGTGCTTGATGGCTGTTGTACGCATGCCGTGGCCTGCGTACATCTACATGGCCCCTCTGTTTTGGGCAGCACCAGACTGAACATCAAGGTGCAAGTTGCATGTCAGTCGGCCTGGCCAGCACTGCCTGACCCCCATCCTGTGCGTATGCAGTGCTGACCACCAAGCACCGAGGTTTGCTTGGGGCACCTGACTGAATCCCCACTGTTCCTTCTGGGCGAAGCCTGTATGGAGGAGCTGCATCTGCCTGGAATCTTGATTCCGCGGCGGTTAGACTACAATGCAAGTGCTGAGACCAGATGAATGGGCTCGGCATGTATGACGACCGTGCCTGCTGACCCTTTGTGTGCGCCAGCCTCAGCCTGCCCAAGCTGCACCTCCACCCAGCCCCTGTGCCGTTGCCTTGCAGGTGGATGTGGGGTACAACACTCTCCTGAAGTTTCATGTGGACAGCTGTGCAGCTTTGACTGGGTCTGTACTGCAACTGTGCAGGTGGGCGTGGTGTACAACCCCATTCTCAAGGAGCTGTACACAGCCATGCGCGGCCAGGGGGCCTTCCTGAACAACCAGCCCATTCGTGTGTCAGAAAAGAAGCAGCTGGAGCAGGCCATGCTGGGCACAGAGCTGGGCATCAGCCGGGACGCTGAGACCATGGTGAGGCAGCGGGGTGCCACAGCTGGCAACAGAGCAGCGGGCTGGAGGCAGCTGGTGCTAGTCATTCACGACAGCAACCCCTACGGCAACACTGCCTGCGTGCTGAGCATGTACAACCAGGGAAGGTCTTGCCCAGTGAGCACAAGCCACAGACGCTTCTACGTCATCTTTGCCCACTCACCACAGCACCTGCTGGGCAATACTGCCTGCTTGCTGAGGCTGTAAAAAGCGGAAGATGCATTCCCTGGTAGCAGCCAGTGCACTTGACATCCAGCCTCCAGTAAGAAGCTTCTGCCGCTTGCCCAAGCCTGAGCCTCTTCACGTACCTGCCTCCCCGTCCAGGCTTTGCAGCTCACAGAACAAGCTGCACACGCTTTTGTGCTTGCAGGCCGCCATCTTTGACCGCATCAAAGTCCTCAGCAGCCAGATGCGCTCGGTTCGCTGCTCGGGAGCATGCGCCATGAATCTGTGTAATGTGGCGGCGGGGAAGCTGGATGTGATGTACGAAATTGGCTTTGGGGGCTGCTGGGACGTTGCAGCTGGCGCGGTCATTGTGGAGGAGGCTGGCGGCCAGGTGCTGGACCCCACTGGCGGCCCATTCGACGTCATGGGGCGTAGGGTGCTGGCAGCCAACCGCCACCTAGGGCTGCCTGCAGCTGCCATCCTGAAGCAGTGCAAACCCAGCAGCAAGGAGCCACTGCCCCAGCGGTGACCTTTCCTGACCACCTGTGCCTTACCGAAGGTCGTCTGATCCCACTCTGAAGTGTGAGCCTGCACATTTTTGCGCTCAGATCGTCACCGTGCAACTAGTCCCAAGCGGATGACCTGCCTGAAGGGCTGTGTCCTTTTCTGGTGCTTGCATCTCATCTGACAATCCCTACTCCTGATGGTCTATGCATCTCATTACAGGTGAATTTTCTTGTTGCTAGTAGCAAGAAGCAACACAAGCGTACCAATTGCATTTGTAGGAAGCACGAGGCCGGTCCTTGCTTTACACAAAAAAACACAAGCAATTGATGCAGAGCACAAGGTTGTGCTTGTCGTTGCTTCTTGCTCTTTGCGCATGCGAAGCAATTCCGCCCTTCTAACCGAAGGTAGCACGACCTTGCTTCGCACTTGCTCTGCATCACTAGCAATAAGTGAATTGAAGGTAACTAGCAACAAGTCAATTGTTACCTTCGGTCAGCAGAGCACAGGCTCTTGGTACCCATCACTAGCAATTGCTGTGCTACCTTCTTGCGTGCTACGCTCGCACAGCGAAGCACGCAAGTAGTTGCTTCGCGACTTGCTTCGCACGTATAGCAACAAGAAAATTTTGCTTGCATCACGACAAAACTCCACGCAACCACTTGCGTGCATCCTGATGCGCAGCACAGGACGGGTCACGTAAAGGTTTTACTTTGTCGTGGTACTGCCTTCGGTCGACCCTAATCTTTTGTTGCTACTAGGATGCATAAGGAAACAATACATTAAGAAAAAACACATAAAAACAAGAAAAAGAAACATCTATGGGACAAAAAATTAACCCTATCTCTTTAAGGGTTGCAAGAGACCAATAGAAAGTATGACTCCCCGTGGTACAGTAATTACCATTACGGTGAACTGTTTCTCTTTGATCTAAAGTTTAGAGATTATTTAGAACGAAGCTTGAAACAGCTCAACTATCCAGAGGGCCGTGCTTTAATAAGTCATTTCTCCAAGGGTTCTAAAATAATTTTCTTTGCTTTTAATCCCACTTCCTCCCGCCAACAAAAATTGGGCGCTTTTGGTTTGAAAGGTGGTGTGCGACTTGGCGCGAAGGGTCACACCCTTACGCACAAGCAAGAACGCCAGCGAAAACTATTGCCTGTCCTTGCTAAAAGCTTTGAACACAGGAATGCGTTGAAAAGGCCGTTAAAAGCTTTGAGCAGCAAGAGCAAAGCACCTTCAATCGATCAAGAAGTCTTGTTAGTAAATCAAAGTGACCCTTCGCACGGTCACGTGTTCTGGAAAAAAAACAGTGACCGTGATGCTTCGCACGGTCACTTGCTAGGCACAAGCTTTAAGCAAAACGCTAACAAGACTGGCAACAAATGGAGTAACAAGGAAATTTTGAAGGTTTGCATCTTGACTTTATACTGATTGAGAAGTGCAACAGTGTATGCAAGCATGCTTTGGGGTAGGCCTCAGGCAAATAGGCTGTTTGGCCAGCCCGCAGCTGGTGCTGCCATGCTCATGTCAAGCAGCCTCAGAGCTGGAAGTGGGGAGATAAGGTGCTGCAGCGCCGCAGTCAGGTTGAGCAGTCTCTGTACAGACTGGCGCAGCCCAGCCCCCAACCCAGCATGGGCGACTAACTCTCACTAGAAATGACAAGGCGGCAGGGGCTGCCAGCTGCTTGTCAGCCAGCACCTCCATCACTGCGCAGCCCCAGTGTTGGTTCTGGGAAGGTCACCGCTCCCCCAAGGTACCCAGCGCCATCTTGCTGCACACCGCAGCTGTCAGAATGCGGACCACCTGGCTGCCACCTCTTTAGGCAGGCCCGCAGCTGTTGCAGCATCTGTCCTGGCTTCAACACCTTGACTACTTCAAATCTCTGCCGCTGGCCAGGCAGGCCTGCAAAGCTGGACGGCTGCAGCCCTGCATGCAGGGGCTGCCTCCACGCATCAGGCGCACTGCAGTCTCGACAGCGCCACTGGGGCTGAGGCAGATGGTCTGAATGGCTGAGTCTGCAGGTGGCGCTGCCGCCTCCGCTCATCAGATTGCTGCGGTGACGGCATCTGTGAGGTCCACGCTGGCTGCCTCTGCTGCAGGCGCTTGTACTTGCTGACGGAGTCGTCGCCAGCTTGCTGCCCCTGCCTAGCAGACATGCGCTCCATGGCGAGTGCATGCACCACGTCCATGGAACATTGAATTAGCGGCGAGGCCCCCCTGCCTTGTATGAACTCAGTCTGCAGGCTGCTGATGCAGCAACAGCAATGCACACCTGGCTGGGCTCGCTGCGCTGCCAGCATTGTCTGCGCAGTCTCCCAAGGCAGCATAGGGGCTGCAGCCTGACAGTCGGCGGCAGGTGTTCCAGGAGTAGCCATTGCTGTGGAGTGGCCAGCAGCAGAGCTTGGGCAACGGGATCGTGCAAACTTGATAGTGGGACGCAATGCGTCCAAATGATCAGAGGAGCAGTGCTGTGGGTCCCTGTCTGCAGGCTCGCATTGCTGCGAGACAAGTCTGCATGTCCGGAAATTGGCATTGTAGTCAGGTAAGTTCATGAGGTCTTTGAACTGCACTTACAGCAATCTGTGCACCTCTGCAGGCCCACAATGACGCTGGAAAGCAACATGCGTCACATCTGCAGGTTTGCTGCGAAGCCAGACGTCAAACAGCTGCCAGATAGTGCTGTGACAAAAGCCTTTGGCAACAGAGCCTCTGGCAAGTGTGTTCAGCAGCTCAGGTCAGCTGAGCTTGCAGTAAGGTGCCAAGCCCTGCTTGCGGCTGAGCAGCTGCTGGCGCAGACAGGCACATACGTGCAGTGCCTGACAGCGGAGATGCCTGCAGCTCTGACAGATCTCCTGAAGGTGCGGCTGTGCGCAATCCACCATCTGTCGACATGCGATACAGAGCTGCTGACCAAAGCAGCTACCACTGTGCTGTTTGCCATTGCCAGCGCTGGACTTTGTGGCGTCCAGGAGCCAGAGCTTCTTCAGTGCAGCGAGCCGCTCAGCATGATAGCCAAGCTTCCCAGCTGCAGCAATTATCTGGCGGTGCTCCAGCCTTGTTGCCAGCCGCTTTCCCGCATGTGCTGTGCAGGAGCAAACGGCTACACATGACTGCCCTGTACTTACATCACACTGCTCTTGTAGCACTTGTGTCTGCCACTGCAGGAGCTCAATGGGCCAGCTGCAAGCTGTAGTGCTGCAACAGAACCTTCTTGGTGCCCCAATCTTGCTCTGAAAACAGGGTTGCCTTCTGGTGCCGAGGCAGGAGCGCACTGTGCGGCTGCAAGCTGCCCTTGGTGCCCACGGCTTCCGAGTGTCAGCCCGAGTCCAGCTCTGAAACCAGGTCGCCTACTCATGCAGGAGCAGGACGACGCTGCGCGGCTGCAGGCAGCAGTGGCCATGCGCCTGGTGGCCGGCAAGGCGCCTGGGGTCCATGCCATGCTGCGCTCCAACACCCTGTCAGCCCTGGTGGCACTGCTGCAGGACAAGCTGCCTGCTGTCAGGTGAGGCAGGGCTGCAAACTGTTGGCAGCCCTAGCGGGTCTGCTCACGAACAAGCTGCCTGCTGTCAGGTGAGGTGCAGCAAGGGTGCCATAGGATGCAGCCTGTTGGCAGCTCTGGCGGCACTGGGGCCAACACTGGCTGCCTGCCGTCAGATGGGTGTAGCAGGAATCTCCTGTCGGGCTTTCGCTGCCCAAAGTACCAGGCCGGCAGCTTCCGTGGCGTACCTTGAGTAGAATCTGCGGCCGTCAGGTGAGGCCAGCATGTAAGCTCCGGGATGCAGGCTGTTGGCAGCTCTGGCAGCAGTGGGTGCAGCATAAGTGACGCGCCGTCAGGGTTGTGTAGCAAGCATCTCATGTCAGGGCGTTGCTGCCCAGACTGCACGACATCGGGCTTGTGGCTTGGGTGACATTGCTGCAGGACGAGCTGACTGCTGTCAGGTCAGGCGCACCAAAGGTGGCACAGGTTCACAGCCATGGGGTTGCTGCATGCCCTGCATTTGCTGCATGCCCTGCATGAGGTGCACAGCTCTCATGGCTTTGGAGGCACTGCTGCAGCACAAACTGGCCCTCCTGGTTTCACTGCTGTTGTGCCCACCTCTGCTTCAGCGTGGGAGTGGGAGTGCAAGTCCTGCTGCAGGATATGCTGCCTCCCATCAGGTGAGGTGCACCGAAGTAGTCGAGGATGGCCAGCCGGGGTTTGCTGCCAGAGTGCAGTGCATGGCTCTGTCGGGCCTGATGTCCTACAGGACATGCTGCCTGCCATCCATTTACGACACACCACAGAACTGGGCATCACATGCGGCCCACAGCATGTGCAGCATTTTGGCAGGTTTGTCAAAGCTGGACAGCGTGTGTCACTGCAGTGTGAGCACCTGCCAACACCCAGTGCCGCTCATTCATCACTGATTCTGCTGCGCTGTAGGGACGCTGCCTATGGTTGCATGGCAGAAGCCAGCCGTTTTGAGGCTTGGTGCACGGCCCTGGTGGTCGCCCGTGTCCTGCCATCCATCTTCAAGCTTGCTCTGGCGGAGGAACCTGAAAGGGCAGCCCTGGGACTCACAGTGGCGGCGCGGCCCCTGCGTAAGGCAGTTACTTTCCCTCAGCAAACGCATCGGCATGCTTTGAAGCGGCTGCCAGAGTTTGGCTCTGGCAATCGAGTCGAGTGGGCAGCCCTGTAGCTACCGTCAGCCTCTGCGTGAGCATGTTTCTTATTGCTGCCAACTCTTCTAGTCGTGCCGATCTCAGGGCAGGAGCCTGAGGGGTAGCCTGAGGGGCGCAGGTATGTGCATTTTGCGCTGGTATGGTAGCTGACATGAGAGGCAAGCATTTGCCATGCTTCTGCGTCGTGCAACCTTGTTGGGGCGCCAGAGCAGACAGCAGCTTTCAAGGCGGTGTCATACAAACTCAGCCACGCAGCGTGCAAACGACATCTGTGTCAGAACGCTCACTTTTGTGCGGCTTTGAACGTATCGCAATGCAGTCGCTGCAGCCTATGCAACCTGAACCAGACCCGGCCTTCACAACATCACCAGCCCATGCAGCTGGTTGGTTGTTGTTTGACCCTGTTGTGCTTGGTACCATCAGCCCTTGTAGCGCAGCAGCATGCTGGTCTGCCAGATTCCCTGTGCGAGAGTGCTGCAGTACCTAACTCCTCAAGGCACCCCACGTTGCTGCAAGCTTTGGCAGACTCAGCTCAGCCTGTTGACTCTTGCTTATAAAGCTGCACCCAATGCGCACCACACATTGCTGCCAGCACTGCCAGACTCAGCCCAGCCTGTTGGACCCTGGTTGGGCAGCTGCAGCATCACATGTTGCTGCCTGCTCCCCAGACTCAGCCTGACCTGTTGGCCTGCAGGCTGCGCTTGCGGAGAGGATGCGCTGCAGCAGCTGACGGGGGACGTCAACGCAGTTCTGGCCATCACCCCTCTGCTGAGCGGACAGAGCAGCGTGCCCCTGCAGCAGGTAGGCCGCACATGCTGATGTGCTTCCAGGGTCCAGTGCCCTCTGCAAAGCAGCACAAGGCCGCCTGAAGAGCCCTGCGTGCGGTGGTGGCTGGCTCTGGACCTCTCTCGCTTCTGAAGAGCAATCAGGTGGCACAATCCCTCCCGTGCAAAGCCCAAGAAGCGATGTGCCCTGCTGGCAGCTTGGGCAGTACATCAGGTGTGCCTCCCATGTGCCACCCCATGCGATGTTGTGCTTCAGCATTCAGAATTTGCAGATAAAAAGACCATACCACCATGCCTGCGACTTTGGGCGGTCTGTATGTCTAGTGGCCACCTGGCCCCACGTCCCTCAGCTTATGCCGCAGCCCGGTGTGCTTGCCTGGCGGGGGTTGAATAAGTTCATTTTGCACCTCAGCTCCCACTTGGTGGCAGCCTTGACACCCGCACAGAATCTGCCTTATTCGCATTTAATGTGAGTGCAGCTGCCTTGCATGCTTCCTTGGTGCCCTCTTCATGTGAATGCAGGTTAACCAATTTTTGTCTCTTGTGCACCATCCTCATAGAAGCCGCCTCCTTTGTGCTGCAGGCCGCTGCCTGCCTGCTGGCAGCTTTGTGCACCAAGCCCTTCACTCGAACACAAGCCGTCACGTGCAGGTGAGGTGGTGTCAGGCCCTACTGCCAAACTGGTGACGCAAAAGCCTCTGCTCTTGCCGCTGCAATGGCCCATGCTGTTACCAGAGCTGGTTGACCGCAGTGATACAAACCTCTAATGCAGTGTTGCTCTTATGGTGGTCTGTCATTGGGCTGATGGCTCTGTATGATGCAGGCCGTGCTCAGACACCCACGCCTGGTGCAGCAGCATGAGTGGGAGGGCCGCTGCGTTTCCTGGGCGAGCACTGCATCTGCATGCATGTGCAGCTGCTGCGATGCTCATGCACCTTCCTTCTTCTGGCTCAGGGACGCGGGTCTCTACCATTGAGTGGCAGGGCCACTGGGTTCCATGAGCAACCTGCGCCTAGGCAGGGCACGTGTAGCTGGTCTCGTGCCATCATATAAAAGATGTGGTATCTGTCCTGCTGCAGGCAGGTCCCTGTTCTGCTGGGTCAGCTGGGACGTGGGTGGCTGCCACTGGCCAGCGCAGCTGCAGAGGCTCTGATGGCAATCACAGTGGCAGTGGAGGGCAAGCAGGCTGTGGTGAGGCAGTGCACCTTGCATCCTTGACTTTCTTGGAGCAACTGCGGCACGGGTGGCCGCTTGTTGGCGGCAGAAGTGGAAATCAGGCATACTGCAGCGCTAACTGCTGTTGAGCAGGTGGTGTGCATCAATGCTCATTTTGGTTTGGTCTGGTCATCAGCATGATCCAAGGCAGTCAGGTAGTGGTGAGCCAGCAGTTCAGCACTGCATAGGTGCCTTGAAAGACCGCCAGCAAACAGCAGAGCAGCTGCTGCCTGGTGGGTGTTGGCCTGCTCTGCTGAAGCTGACCACTGCAATGCGTGAAGTCTGGCGGCGCTGCTGCAGCAGACATCAGCTGGCAGGCAGGCACCAGAGGCAACAGCATCCATACAGAGTGTGGGTTCCCTAGAGGGCCTTTCTGAAAGCTCTCAACCTCAGACATGGGACACATGCTGTCCAAATTCCAGGGGCCTTCTCTGATCTGGCCTGGTTGTGTGTGCAGGCAGATGTCTCCGGTGGTTGCCACCTGATTCTGCAGCTGCTGGACGTGGAGGCCCCCAGCCTGCGCCTGCCTCTAGTGGAGCTGATCAGCAATGTTGCAGAGCTCCCTGCAGGGCGCAAGGTAGGCACCACCCTCTTCAATACAGGCATCACTGCATGTGGCTCTGCCTCTGCTTTCCATGGTGTTGGCACAGCCCTGGTGGATGCCGCACTGTGGTAGCGGCCTGCTTCCCCAGCACAACACTGAATTGCTTGAGGCTCTGCGTCTGCCTCCGCTGAAGCTGGTCAGGAGGGTGGCAGAGCTCTCCCTTTACCACAGCAGGAGTTGTCTGCTTCAGCTCACGGCCAGTCTGCAGGGACTGGCCGAGCTTAGCAAACTGGGTTGCTGGGCGCCAGGTCAGACTATGAGGCTTCACGAGCTCACCACTCGGTGGGCCACATCAGAGCACCACATGGCCGCACCGCCTCTAAGGCTGCTATGGTGTAGAGGTTCAAATCATTTGCTGCTGGCAATGCAAAGTGCTGACATGGCCCACCCTGCCTGCAGGCACTGCACGGCGCGGCTCCTGTCCTGCAAGACCTGCAGTGGAGGACCTCAGACCGGCGGCTGCAGAACAGTTTGGCCCAGGCGGTCCGGCAGCTTGGCTTTCAGAGCCTCCCCTTTGAGCACTTGCCGCCTGCGGGTGACCTTGTTGCTACCGCATGATCTGCTGCCCTCAGACCAGCAGTGTGTGCTGAGCCACAGTGGCTCTTGATATCCTGAAAAAACCTCTACTTGTTTTGTATAAAGCAACCTGAAAGTTCAAATTGATCAATCTTGAGGCAGAGCCACTCAGGGCGCTTGAAGTGATCACAAACAGGACTTCAGATGGTTTTCAATTTGGTCACAAAGCCAACGCGTACGCACTGGTCAAAGGAGCCCGTGCAGAACAGCCCCTCCTTGTCAGGTGACCAATCAAAAGCCACCACTGGCTGCGTGCTGAGCTCACGCTCTGCCTTGAGGTGCATGGTCCCTGCCACCCCCATCTCAACTCCTTTGCTGTCTTTGACTTTGCGTTGGTCGGGGTACTTGTATCTGTACAAGCTGATGCGGCCATCGCCAGCTGTGATCATGCAGACTTCCCGGTTCTGGGGCAGATGCTGCAGGGCAGGCAGCAGCATCTTGGCGATTTGCCTCAGCCAAAGGGCAGTGCCAGGCAAGAAGGAGCTGCATAGCAGACAGGAGAGATTGAGTGGCTTGCACAGCCCTTCCCAGACAGATGCTGCAGGCGTAGGTGGGCAGAAGACAAACTAAGCAATGCATGCTGTCTGTTGCAGCAGATGAAGCAGGGTCCTTGGCAGAGCAGATGCTGCATAGCAGGCAAAGGAGCCTTGGAGACGTGCTTAAAACTCTGGCACAGACCAGTGATCATGCAGATGTCCCAATTCTGGGGCAGATGCTGCACAGGCAGGCAGCTATACTGATGGCTGCTTCATTCACCAGCACAAGGGTGCTGGCGTAGTTCAGGGCCGACAGCCTGGCAGGTCAAGGCCTCCAGTATTCACAGCTGTGTTCAATTGAAGTTGGCAACTGTGCACTCCTGGCATCTGACAAAACGCACCAGAGAGAGGCCTGCGCGGCACATTCTTGGCGATGCTGCAGAACTGATGCTGCAGACGCTTCATAGGCGAGCTGCCGCAGCAGGCGGAGCAATCCCCAGACTGCCACATGCAGTGAGGCCGCCTTGAGCCCAGCTCTGGATGGATGCTGAGCAGCTCCCACCTGAGAGCGCCAGAGGGTGGCCCCATGTGGGACCTTCTCCGCCACGCTGGCAAAGCCCTGCTTGGGGTGCTGCGTCCGCGCATCAAACACATGGAACTGTGACTCCAGGCAGGTCACCACGAACTTGTTCATCTGGATGTCTGGCCTGCAGGGGACAAGTGACAGAAGCATGTGTCACAGCATTGCAGCAGTTCCAGGTACAACCTTTTGATGCTCAACAGGCAGCAAGCGAGCGGCCAGCTGGACCATTCGAGGCAGTTGCAGTGCACCTCAGAATTTAAGACGCTGCAACTGCCGGCTGGACCATCAGAGGCAGTTGCAGTGCACCTCAGAGAACAAGACACTGCAGTGCACAGGGCACGCAGCGGCACCAATGCAATGGGCAAGCCACGATAGTGCAGGGTGACAAACCTGCACCCTGACAGCAATGCCGTTCCCCTGTACAGCGTAGCGCTGGCCCAGCAGGCAACCTGCTGGAAGACATGAAGGCTCTCGTGTTTGCCCACAACAGGTGTCAGGTCGTCACTGTGCAAGCCGCAGACGATGCCCTGTCGGCCACAGGCCTCCCACCCAGACGCATTGCGGCCTGTCACACAGAGCATCACACCAGCTGCAGCCCACAATTCGCCAAGTCCACCCACCCGTCGTAGTGCACCTGGCTGACGCTGCGGTCACGTTGCTCTTTCAAGATGCAGGTCTGTCCACTGGCAGTGCTCTTGTTGCAGCGACATGCAGCCAGGTGAGTGCCCTCGGCACAGCCCACATGCAGCTCTGCCTGCCTGTCCTCGCCCATCGGCTGAACTGGAAAGTCTATCAAGTTGTGCAGTTGTGTGACGACCTGCTCAGAGCCCCAAGTGCGCTCTGCCCACCTGTCAAACTGCACTCCGCACACGCCGTTGCGCACGTTGCCCTCCCAGCGCACAGTGTTGGTGCGCAGGTCAAACATCTTGACATCCCCATTGTCATACCCTGCCAGCACGCAGCGCTCAGCATCGTTGTAGGAGTTGCCCACGGCCACCGCCCAGCAGTCCCTCACCTGCAATCCAGCGTGACTTCCTGTGCGATGTAATGCAGGCGGCTTAAGTGAAAGGGTCGCCCATGGCCGCTGCCCAGCGGCTTGCACATGCAGAGCAGCATAGGCTCCTGTGCAGTGGTGTGCAGGTGGCATTGGTGTTGATGAGTTGCGCACGACTGCTGCCCAGCAGGCCTGGTCCTGCAGGTTAGCTCATGCCGGTCTGAGACACATAATCTGAACTCAACAAAGCTGATGTTGAGATCAAGCCAGCCTTTCGCCACGCCTGCAAGGCAGCCTCGATTCGAGTGCAGTGCAGCACCTGTACTGCCACATGGTTCAAAGGCGTCTACGGCCACCAAATAGTCCTGTATCTGCAAGACAGGCAGGTTGCAACAATCAGCGGCCACTGCTCCTGCAAGGCACCACCAGCAGGGAGGACTCCACCCCACCGTTTTGTTGGAGGCTGGCTGACAGACTGCCACAACAAGGGAGCGCACGAAGCAGCAGGATGAGCCCCACCTTGCCGTTACAGGTGCCAAGGAGACTATATCTGAAAGGTGTGAGCTGGCGGCAGCGGAGAGGATCGATCTTTGCCCATAAGCACATGCAGCAGCAGGAGTCTGAGCCCCACCTCTTTGCCCAGGCGCTGGCTCGAAGGTCGCCACACCATGTGAGCCCAAGCAGCAGTTGGGAGATCCCCGTAACTTCATAAGAGGATGGCCAGGCGGCCGCCACCAGTCCATATGTGTACATGCTGGAGCACACCCCACCTCTTCGCCAGGTGCTGGCTCGAAGGCTGCCACAGGCGCATCCTGCTGTCGCACATCCCAGACGCGCACTGCGCCGTCCCTGCCGCAGGTGGCCACCTCTGGCGGCCCACAGACCTCTGCCTGCAGGCAGCGTCCAGTGCAGTTGTGCAGCAAGGGCGGCCACCTCGGGCGGCCCACAGACATCTGCATGCGGGCAACACTGCCTGCAGGGGGCACTGCCTGGCTAGCAGCTAGCCGAAGCAGCCAATGGCTCAGGCTGCTGCGGCACTTGTCTATCTGGCTCATGCCTGCTGTCAGGCAGATGACGAAATGTTCATGCCAGCATATATACAGAAACAAGGATTTTCCGGTATGCTGCAGCAGCCCCGACGCCCACCAGCCTCCCTTCTGTCAAAATTGGCTGCAGCACTGAGCTGACTACTCAGAGAGGCTGGCAGGGTCGGCAGGACCTTCCAAGCAGGCTGCATGGCTGAGAGGTGCATCCTTGCACCTGCAGTGCCTGTAAATGTCGCTTCTGTTACGTTTTGGCTGATGCTCATCGGCGGCCATGTGCCTGGCTGCCTGCAGAGGCTGCTGTTGCTGCTCTGCGCTGACTTCTGCCTGGATGATCTGTGTCAGCGGCAGGCCGCATTGGACGTGAGGGCATGCCTGGCAAAGCTATCCTGCCTGATCTGCCTACCGCACCATCAGTTTGGTTGATGGCGCCCCTGTGAAGGTGTGTGCTGCCAGACAAAGTCCGTTCAGGTCTTTCCACTGGAAACTGCAGACAGAGCTGCCACCAGACTGGGCTGACCTGCCTTGCCTCACCTTCCCCCCAGCACCATCAATCTGGTTGATGATGCCGGCATGTGCCTGCGTGCTGAAGGTGGGCACCGCCAAGCGCTCCAGGTCAAAGATCTGCAGTTTCCCCTCAAAGTTGCCCGTCGCCAGGTGTCGCTGGCTAAGGCTGGAGGCTCCAAAAGTGCCGCACTTCAGGGGATGGGAGTACTCCCTCTCGGCCGCCAGCTTGAGTTCGTTTTCTTGAAGCTGCCACACCTGCAGCCGCACAAGTGAGCAGTCAGCAGCTGTTGTGGGGACGCTGACTCTGGAGCATTCTCTGAGTGACTGCATCACCCAGCAGCCATGCCCACAGCAGATTGTTATGCAATTGTGACTGCCTTGAAGAAGTTGCATCTGCAGCATGGCAGTGACAGCTTGTGAGTGTGCACTTGGGTGTTACGCCTTCACACTCCTTGCCAGCTTGGGGCTACTGCCTTGAAGTTGCCACACCAGAGGCAGCACAGGACTTTTCCCTGCAGCAGCCATTGGGGCGCCAAGTCAGGTTGCTTTTCGTGGAGTCAGCCTGCAGTATGCAGCATTGAGTGCTCTGCATTTGTGTGGGGGTCCCTTGCTTGACTTCTCAAGCTGGAGCTGCCACATCTGCAGCAGTGCAGCAGTGAGTTGTGAGGGCGCATTGGGAGCTGCATGTTGGGCAAGACTTCAGTCCTAATGACCGCTGAAGCTCACTGCCATGAACCCGTCACAGAGCAGCAATGCAGCAGGGGGTCCAGCTGTCATGCCTGCACATCAGTTTGCTCCAGTGACAGGAAGCGATACCATCAGCAGTAGCGGACTGGTGAGCCCTGGTACCCTGGAGCTGCCACAACTGGCAAGCCAAGCAGATCCCCAACACAGCAACTGGCACATGGACAGCTATGAGAGGGTTCTGCAATGCGTTGCCATCAAGCAGCTGAGAGTCCCACTCATTTTGTGAAAGCAATAGGGGATCACCTGCAGGCACCCTGTGTTCCGAGCGTGTGAGCCCAGCGCCACAAACCTGGCGCTGCTTGGCACCCATCTGCAGGCAGCACAGGCGGTGTCAGCATGGTTACAAAAAATTGCAAGCGACAGTGTGGAGGATGCAGGAAAGGGGCCTGCCTGGTGTCATAGATTGTCACCACCAAACTTTTGCAGAGGTGCTCAAGGATCTGCGGCTGGTCTCCTGCATCGATCATGCTGCTTTAAAGCAATGCCGCAGCTGTGAAGCTCCAGAGATTGTGTTGGCGCGACACGAGGAGGGCACTGTGGATCCCACTTCTGCGAACTCCTTCAGCTATACTACAAGGCAGGATCGATCTGTGAAAAGCATGGTGATCAGATGCTGATGCCGTGTGGTGTATACTTCTGCCTACCTAGAGCTAACATGTTGGTGCATACTGCGATGCAGGCACCGACAATTCCACTATATTCTCCAGTGAGCTCACTTTTCTACTAGCTCAGGCAGACACACATCATGCCTTGTCTCAGCCTGTGCCAAGGATGCTGTTGTTCTGACCTGCAGGTGCCACAAAGCCTTTACCCCACCCTTGCCACTGTTTTGCTGTTGTTTGGCATCCTCAGCACAGTAGGATTCTTCATGTGGGTGGCCCCTCCCCTGGTGGCTCTGCAGCAACCGCTGCCCCTGCATCACGCCTGCCCATGCTGTTGCAGATATGAGGTCACAAAGACCAGGCACACCCGCAAGCTCTCAGAAGAAGCCCTCCTCGGCGGCATCTCTTCCATCTCACTAGTGAGCTTCATCATACAGTACTTGCTTTGGCACTCTCATGGTGAGCCTCAAGACAGAGACAACAGCTCTGTGTGAGCTCAAGCTTACATGCTCTGCTCTCCAGGGGCTGGGCACACTGTTCCTGCTATTGTGGACTGGGGTCTATATCTGAGCAACATCCAGCAGGCAACAATAAAGATTTAGCTTAGTTTGCAAGCTCTCAGCAGGCAGTAGTCAGTCCCTTGATACTCCTCATGGAGCTCATGATCAGGGACAATGTCCGCTGCAAAGCCGGCATCTGCCAGCATCTGTGGAAAGGAAGTCTCTCCCCTGCCTGTGTCAGAAAGGACAACTGCTGAGTGCATTGAGCAGCATGTGCACTTCAACACAGGGGCTGTCCTGAAGAGGCACCACTGGTGAAAACTTGTTCCCTTCAAAGTGACCAATGACAACAAGTAACACGAGTTGAGACACATTCTCACCTCGATGCTTGAATGCCAGGAAAGTGATGGTGTGGGGAGCGCTGAGATCACTGAGGGTCCTGACGAGTGAAGGAAATGAGGTCTCCGCATAAAGCAGGTCTAAAGAGGGGAAAAGTGTCAAAAATAGGCAAATAGCAGTCGACACCAACAGGCTGCTTTTGGCTCATTCAGAGAACATTACCTGCGCCAGCAATGATATCTGGCTTTTGTTTGCCCAGCACACCCACGTCTTCCCCCCAGGCGTGCTGCACCACCTGCAACGTAAGCAACAGCCTTGACATAAGCTCTCAGGGATTTAAGTCAGTAAAGTGCGAAGCACAGTTAGTCACAGAGCCCAACCTCAATGTAGTTTCAGCTTTGCGGGAAGCTCAGCAGCGCCTAACCACCAGCATGTCTACATGCCGCATGACGGGGGAGGCACATGCACAGCATATGCTGGCGAGTGCAGGCATCTTAAGATCCAGGCATGGCGAGAGCCCTGCATCAGCAGGAAGGTACACTGGCCTGGGTCCTTTGATATGGCTTCTGGCAGTTGGCATCCACATTTGCCTGAGTCAGGGGCGTGATGTGGGGCAGGTCTGCCAACACCACATCTGCGCCAGCCTTGGCCAGCACAATGCCCACCACCCCTGCAGCATGGCAGCATGTAAGACCACCGAGGCAAGCTCCCAGCTGCGGCTCAAGGCTTATCTGGCCAAGCTGCGGTCCTGTGCTTGCCCCGGCCAGCGCATTGCCCACCACCCCTGTAGCAAGGGCTCAGGTAGCATTGTAAAGGTGGCAGCGCAGATGCAGCCCAGTGTTGATTTGACCGAGGTCCAGCCCACTGCAACTCCTGGCCAGCGCAGTGTCACCACTCTGCAGCAAGCAGCTGTGCAGGCTGCGATTGCTATAGCTTCCTTCAGCACAGGTGAGAGTGATGTGGAGAGCTTGGTGCAGGGGGCAGGCAAACACAGCGCCCCCTTGGTCCTCACCTTGCGCCACTGCCACTCAGACTTTGCAGCAGACCACGAAACAGACATGTAATGCACCTGCCTCAAAGCCATGGTTCATGAAACCCACGTCGCGTCACGGTTCAAAAGATGAGGCAACACAGGTGACGCAGCACGTCAGCAAACAGACATGCAGCGCACCTGTACCAGAGCCGAGGTCGACAACCCTCACGTCGTGCCACTGTCCAAATGGCGGTGCCCTCAACAGGAACTCAGCCAGCATGAAGGCTGACTGCCAGACCACGAGCCCGACGTTGGACAGGTCTTCTGATGGGCGCTTGCTGCTGTCGTCATCGCCTGTACCAAGGCAGTCTCTGTATTGCCTCTACTTGCCTTGCAGCAGGTCAGGGCTTGGGTGTGTTGGCTTTTGCAGGGGCTTACATTGGTTCGTTGACCCAGCACTGTATCAGCACAAAATGCGTGGGCTCTGCAGCAAGGTCAAGCTTGGCCTGCAAAGGCAGCTGAAGTGATCTGCCTGCAAGTGCTCAGACAAGGGCATTCTGTGCATGCAAGGGCAGTTGTGGTCACCAATTTCCAAAAGACGTGCTAAGTCAGTCCTGTTCCTGCAAGGGCAGCCCCAGTCACCTGCCTGTGGAGGCAGCGCTGCTCGGGCCACGCTGCCGCTGTGCTTGGGGATCTGGCGCACTGTGATGGCCATTCCTGCACAGTGCAGCAAAGGCTTCCCGCAGCTGTCCGGGGTTGCAAAGGATGCTGAATGAGTGCAGCAAAGGCTTTACAGGGCTGTCTTGACCTGCCACAAGGCTGGAGTGAACTGCCAGGCAGGTCCTTGACGGTGCAGTCTGAAACCTCATTTGGTCCTTTTGCTGAGCTTTGAAAGTCCCTGGCCTCAGCTGAGGCCATGCAGTGGAGTGCATGGCTGCGCAGCAGAAGTGGCTATCTGACACCATGTGGTGCACAGTCATCAAGGAGCCCTCACCGCCAAACTGGAGCATCCGTTGCTCTATGTCCTGATCTGCTGCAGCTCCCAACACCCTGAAGGGCACCAGGGCCATGCCTGCGGCTGCAGCTCCGTCAGATGCTGGCGTGAGCAGTAGCAGCGCTACCCTGAGGTTTTGGCAACCTTGTTGAAATGCTGGTCTCAGCAGCTATGTCGCCTGACAATGGGCGACCCTGAGAGTGTCCACAGATGAGGCCCTGCAGATGTGACTTGAGCTGCCCACGCTGAAGCTGAGGTCTGAGCTGTGAGGCTGAGCTTGGCCCCCTGTGCAGCAGTGTGTGGTGACGACAGTATGGGTCAGGCCAGGCTCCAATCGGTGCTGGCTGTCAGTTGGCAGCGTGCTTCAGACCCTCGGCTGCTGTGGCAATGCCTGTGGCTGCTCTCCCAATAAGCTGCGCCTGTGCAGCCTCAGCAGTATGACAGCAGCAGTGCCCACAGAAGTTCCTGCCGTGTCGGCTGCCTGCAGACATCAGGGACCCATGCGACTGAAGAGCCTGCAAGCGTTCCTACTGGGGCGGGCACTGCTATGACCACTGCGCATCGCACACAAGTTGCATACATGAGGGGCACCATGTGGCTGCCAAGCATGCAAGAGTGCACGCTGGTGTCAATGTTGCTGTGCCAGATGCACATGGCTCACCAGGTCGGCCAAGTCCACCGCCCCAGGCCACCCAGTGCAGGCCGTCGCCAATCTCTTTGAGTGCTCCAACTGCCAGGGAGACACCAGCTGCCAAAGGCAAACGCCAATTTGCCAGGGGATGCTTTGTGCAGTTGCTGCCAAGTGTGTAGACCACAGGAACAATCAAGGTGCAAATGCTGAAGTGCAGCAGCTTGTCAAGCTGCAGCTCCAGATCGACACAGCAATGCTGATCAGACTCTTCTCCTGGAGGAGCAGCAAGCTGCTACTGTCTTCAGCAGAGCTGCAAGACAGGAAGTGGCAGAGTTGACCAAACAAAGTTGCCTGCATCTCCTGCGCATCAGTTTGACTGATGCCATGCAGGCCCATGCAGGTCGCAGCAGCCTGCTCTGGCCAACTCTCAGTAGGACCCCATCAAGCAGCTGCCACCCTCATCAGAGGCACAGGAAGCATGCAGACCTGCTTAGCAGTGTCAAAGCAGGGCCCCAAGACCTTCTGGCAGCAGTCTCACAACTGCAGGCAAGCTTGGGCCGCTATCACAATATCATCTGCTCTGATGCCTGCCTGAGGCCCTTGCTACATGCTGCAGGGCAATGCAGAATCCATCTCAGCATTGATCAGCTCAGTCCCACCTCCCTTTTACCTGGTCTACATGGTGGCAGCAGGCTTTGGCCTCCCTGTGAGAGCTGCATGTGCTGCCTTGCAGCCTGCATCTATGCTGGCCCTTTGCACTGACTCCAAGATCTGCTTGCCGTATGGAGCAAAAGCACCCCTGCCAGAACATTCATGCTCTTGAGATGCTGGCTTGAGAGCTGGCTTGAGATGCAGCATCTCAAGAACGCTTTCAGCGTACCTGCAGCCCTCTCGATGTGGCAAAGCAGCATCCCGTGCCATCCCCCTGCCAGCTGTGCAGTGATTGTCAACAGTCATCGCACCTGCCATGCTGACTGTCATCCACAAGTCAACGTGACTGCACATGCCATTCCTCCATACATTTGTACCTGTGAATGTACAATGGTACAATGAACCCAAACAACGCTGATTGCAGTGCAAGGAGACAGCCCTGCTGACCGCCCTACCCCCGCCAGTGCAGTGAGGATGCGCTTGTGGTTTGGGCTGGAGCCCAGATGTTCAACGGCGCATATGGCAGCCGCTTAGGGATTGCCAGCGTGTTGAGCATCATCTACATTGGCGTAGTTGTGTCAGACATGGTAAGCAACAGTGTCCCTGACCTGCATCCCAGCTGCTGGGTTATCAGTTTGCGAGGCATCTTCATTGGTGGCATTGCCTTGCATGTAGGTGAGGGTCTGACTGCCGTTCTGACTCAGGTGGCGCACCACAGCTTATCATTGGCAGTGAGGCAGTGAGCCATGGATTGCAAGACCTGTGGCAGCAGTGCTGTGAGATTTGCCTTGCACTAGGGCTCTGCTTTGACATCGTGCAGCCGCTGTCTGGCAGCTCCATGTCTCATGCTGGTCAAATCCGTGCCAGCCAACACAAGCTTGTCCTCTGTGCATTGCAGATTACCTTTGGGCTTGGCGCCGCCCTGAGAGCTGGAGTTCTTAATGCCAAAAGTGTCAAAATTCTCAGGTCAGCTGCACTCTGTGGCCATTTTTAAACACTCATGTGATGACCAACAAGCTCTGTGCAACTCCCTCTGCAGTGGAGATGGCTTCAAGCGAGCAGTGGCCCAGATCCAGCGGTGGGGCAGGTGGATAGGTGAGGGCAGCAAACAGTGCCTGTCCTTAGACCACCATGCTTGGAGAGGCCATCAAATGGGGTGTCGCTGGCTGGGTTCGACCCTGAAAGGGACCCAGGAGCACTCCTAGCCTGCATGTCTGGCAGTGTAGGTACTGCCTCTCAAGTTAGCCTGCAACAGTGCTGTGTCTTGATGTGGCCTGCGGCAGCCCCAGCCTCTCAATAGTGCATTCCTAGGCTTGGCGCAGGTGGCAGTCTGGACTGAGTGGCATGCGCTTTGTCGCACTAAGCAGCAACAGGTTTGCAATCGCAGCTGCGCTGTGTTCCATGAGGTCTTGGTGGTCAGAGCCTGGCTGAGCTGTAGATGGCCAGGCCACGCGACTGGTCTTGGCACACAGCCGCCATTGCATGCATGCATGAGCCGCATCTGGTGCAGTCCTTGGCCCCGTCCACATCAGAGCACAGTCCAAGCATTCTGACCCTCAGCTGCTTTGCCTGTGAAGCACCTCTGCTGCTTTCCTGTGAAGCACCTCTGCCAATGCGTCTGATAGCGTTTGAAAGGATGTTGATACAAGAGCTGAGGGTCTAAACGCTGGTGGGGAGCAGGGGTCAAATCCCCCAGGCACAACTGCAGAGCCTGGCACCCTGAGCCCTGGTTTCCAGCTGCCCAGTAACAGTGGGGCTCCTGTGACCGCAGGCACGGTTCAGCGGTTCTCTCTAGGGTTCAGGGGCCCGCTGTGCCTGGTGTGCGGCTTCACCGGCGTCTCCCCACAGCTGTTTGCCTCTGGAGTGGCAGTGGGGACTGTGGGGACTATGGCGCTGCAGATTGCCGCGGTGAGACCCCACAGCTGTTCTGTGATGCAGCAAACTTCCCTGGCGCCCAGCAGAATGATGTGTGTAGGACATCCAAGGCTTGGCTTGCTGATCTGGGTTGGCCAGCTTAGCTGTGCATGCTCAGAGCTGGCAGCATTGCTGCCTGCCTGGCAACTTTGCTTGCCAGCAGTGCTGGAAGAAGCAGTGAGTGAGAGCAGTGAGTGTTCATCTGGGAGACTGACAGGCCCTAAGTGTGTGCTCTGCAGGGCTACCTGCTGAGGACAACACCCAATGCCTACTTGGCTGCACTAGCCCTGGTGTCAGGCCCCAATCTTGTGGGACACATTGCGGGGCCGCTGGCAACTGCGTTCTCCTTCTGGTGGGCTGGCAAGCAGGGACAGCCGGGCCAGCCTGGTTCAGATGTTGCACCAAACTCAACACCTGCTGGGACCCCACCTCCATATGGTCCTCAGACAATCTAAATGATAGACTGTGGAAACGGAAAAATACAATGCATGCAAACCTATAGGGCAGCCACCACATCGCACGAGCTACACTAGATCAGATCACCCTTAGCTACTTGACGGAGCTAGCAGCGAACTCAATATGGTGGTCGACAACAAGGTGAGGCAGTACAGGCTCCTCTGCTCTACCCACCTGCAGTCAATCAGGCATGTCAGATCTGATGCTGCAAACCTCCATAGAGCAGATGCTGGCTTGGCTGCCTCGCCAGCTGCAGATGTCTACACTCCTGGTTTTGCTTCATCACATGCTCTGGCATGACAACACCAAGGAGCAACTGAAGCTAAATTAGGCATTCATGGAACAGTGCCATCTCACCATGTGTCATGTAGCAGAAGCTTGTTGGCGCTGGGGCCCGGGCTGTCGCTCAAGAGTATACCAAGTTTGCCTTGTCAAGCTGCAGGGATGTGGCCTGGCAGTCACCACCCAGACAGCATAGCCTGTGAACCTATGCCATGCTGCCCAGAGAGGCTTGCTCTGCCATCCTGCAGAGTCTGGTCAGCTCCACAAATCCCCAGCCCTGGAGACTGTTCCGTATACAAAGGGCGCAGGAGTTCCCTGCCGTGCTGCCCCAGACCCTGGCTGAAATCGTCGTGTCATGCCGCAGGGGCTGGCTGGAAGCATCAATGCTCACAAGCTGCCGACAGAGGAGAAGCAGGCTCGCGACACCCCCAAGGGCCTCAGAGGGAGCCACAACCACCCCGAGTCTCAGGAGCCCCACATCCAGAAGGAGACTCATGTGGCCACAGGTGAGGTGACCTCGCCAATGGTGTGCCACACAACCCCACTTCTTGGCTTGGGTTAGCACCTCAGTAAGCTGCATGGCTGGGGTAGCATGCGGCAGAAGGGAGCCAAGGTGAGCCTTGGGTCGGCACGCTGTGCCATGGTTCTTGTTGCCCCAGGTCTTCCCTCCACTCCCAGGAGTCTTACATTGGTTGATGTGTTGACGTTGCCTGAGGTGGACTTGGGTGACAGACTGTGCCAGTGATGTCTTGCTGTGGTATTGCCTGGCCCTTAGAGGCACCACAGGCCGGCCCTGGCCGCTTGCTCTGCCAAACAATGTAGGAGACCCACCAAAAGTTACCAGGTCAGCCACTGCCTGCTGCTGTGCGTTGCTACGCCAGCGCTCTGTGGGAACCTGGGTTGGAAGTGGGGGCTGCTGGACAGCCAGGATTGACAGCTTAGCAGGCAGTATTGAAGGCAGGTGGTGTGATCAGCATTGGAGACCCACGCTGCCACTGGTGAGCTCAGGGTGACGCACAAAAGATGGGGTGCCTGATGATGCTTGCACCTTGGCTACCCACAGGGACAAAAAATTCATAAGACAGAGGGGGGAAATTCCCACTGCCAACATGTGAGCTCATTGGTGCATGACCTGGCCTCACAGAGGCTAACTGTGGTGTGGAAGACATGCATGTTGCAGCAGCTTGTCAGAAAATGTGAGCTGGGCAGCAGAGGTGCACATCGTACTCAACAGGCCCCACCAAGCATGCCCACAGCTGAAACCAAGGCTCTGCCTGCAGGCGAGAACAGGCCTGGCAACTTCCCAAGGGATCCTGAGGAGAAGGCCAAGCTGGTCGGCAAGGACAACCCAGAGATCCACCCCAACGTCCAGAGCGCCCCTGAGGGCCAGGTCAAATCTGCATCCGGAGCCAACACCACCTATGACAAGGTGGGGAGTCAGCAACAGTGGTTGCCTTTGCCGTCATGCGCTGGCACCTGCCTGTACCTTGGCCTCAGCATCACTGCCTGATCCAAGTTGGGGGAGTTTTGTGGTGAACGAGCTCTGCCCTGAGCTAGGGCTCCTAGCAGCCGTTGTTGTCAGGTGCCCCTTTGCTCTGAGGTGGAACGCCTGGCAGCTGTGCTGTTGTTGCCACTCCCTGCTCTTGCTGTCGACAAGTGGCAGAGCTGCAGTGCACCTCCCATCCAATGTGTTCACCTGGGTCTGCTGTCCACCCATCACTGTAATTGGCTGCTTCCAGGTGACTGTGGCAGGCCTGGGAGACACCGAGAAGGACATCACCTCCCAAGTTGACAAGGCATGACTGCCTGTCTTTGCACCAGTCTCTGTATCTTAGTCATGTGTCAAGACTCGCAGCGTCATGTGAACCTCACGTAACTCAAACAAATTCAAATCTACACCAGTATGAAAAGAATGGGGCTTCTGCAGCTTGACAATGCACATGTGAGGGCAGTGGCAGGGGATCAAGAAAGGGCAGCGAGCTGGCTCTCAACACGGTCAAGAGTCTGAGGCAGCTTCTCTGTCTGGCCAGACCTGTCCTGGCGCCAGATGTAGCTGGCATAATAGCACCATACCGCTGCAACGCCGCCGGTCAGGACCGCCATCATCGCGCAGACCAGGCGAATGCTGAGGTGCCCAACATCAAAGGCCAGACCACCTCCAATGGCACTGATGGAATTAGCAACCTGCACAGCAGCAATAGCCTTGATTCTGGTCTGTCCACATATCTGCTTGTGGCAGGGGGGCTGCATGGCCACTCAACTAGCGACAGTGACCATGAACAGGGCCACCCCAAGCGCCACAGTCTGCCCGAGCAGCTGGAGCCCCACACAGCTCCGAGGAGTGTACACACCTGGAACTCCACACAGCAGCTGTGATGGCACCCGATTTGCACCCAGACAAATGCAGCTTTGGAGACCAAGCAACAAGGCAGCAATGGTGGCGGTCATCATATGCAGGGCCATCACGAGCGCCATATGCTTCCCCAGCAGATGGAGCCCCACGCAGCTAAGAAGAGTGCACACCCAGCTGGAGCCAAGCAGCTGCACTGGTCACATCTGAAGATGCAAGGGCCTTGGCGGCAGTCACCGTGAACAGGGCCATCTCCAGCGCAAGGATCCTCCCCAGAAGCTGGTTTGGAACCTGCAGCTGCAGCATGAGGGTGCTGTAGATCCACAGCCCAGCGCTGCCTGCGCTGCGCAAGGCTGTCGCCACCAGAATCATCAGAATGTTGGGCGCGATGATCATGCTGCAGGCGGGAAAGGTGGCTTTTACTTGCACATGACGGGGCAGCAATTAGTTGGATGACTGAGCGGGGTGGCACTGGTTTTGCGGGATTACACGAGGAGAGGTAGGAGGGGGTTAGGAAAGGGGGGGTGTGCCATGCACACTGGCTTGCGGCCACCTCTGTATACATTACTTTGCAAGTTGATGATGCTGCAGGACAAGCAAGGAAAAGGGGCATGCATGGACGATGTACTGCAGCAGACAGGAGGGCTGAGGGCTATGCTGCAGAAAAGCAGGCAGGCATGGGCCAGCAAAGCTTGTGGTACAGGAAGGCGGCTTCAGTTTCAGCCTGACGCGACTCTTCAAACTGCTCCGGCACCAGTCTTGCCATGCACTGCGTGACTCAAGATGGACACAGCCAGCCTCACCAGGCATATCCAGCCACAAAACAGAGGAAGGAGATGGCCGTGCCCCTCAACAACTCTGGTTTCCTGCAGGATTGCAGCGCTTGGGCATGCTGTAACGTTTGCAAATGTTGGCACGCAATTCACAGGCCAGGCAGTCATGCTGGGTTCTTGCAAGTGATCTGCTTTAACTTGCAAGAACCCAGCATGGCAACACCGCTGCAATGGGCCTCTCAGCCCAACTTCAGTGGCAGGTAGGGTGCTGCCTTGCTCAAGCCAGCCTAACAGACATAGCGGCAATGGCACCTCTCCGCCCGCACTGGGTCACCTGTCACGTGGGATTATGCCACAACAATGCATGCATCAGTGCAGTGCACCACAGTGCAGCTGGGTGCTCCCAGCGTGTCATGTTCCTTGTGCAAAGAATTCCATGCCAACCCTCAGCCACATCTGGGGCAGCAAGCACTGGCCCTGTGAGAGCCACAGCAACACCTGCCAGGCGACACCTCGGCCTGTCTGCAGTCACTTGTCCAAATCAGAGACTTTTGTCTTACTTTCAGCTCGCACCTGGGTGGCGTGAATTTGTTCATCAGGACGGGGCCCCCCAGGCAGCCCACGCCCACAGAGGCAAATATGAAGCCCAGCGTCTGGCTGCTGTCCCCCAGCGACTGCATATCAGGGAGCTCGCTGAAGCGCACCTGCAGAGGCAAGGAGATCATCTCTCAGGCCTGTCCCCTAAAGGTGCATCTTGCAAAGGTAGCCAGAGTGCACCTGCAGGGGACTTCTTGGCACGACAGAGGTCCCGCAGGGCAACCCTCAGCAGCTGCATAGCAAAAGACTTGTGAGCTCGCTGAAGCGCTGCAGAAGTTGAGTGCATCACTCTCATAGCTGACCAGCATCTGCATGCTGGGTTGGTTGCTGGAATCTAGCTGCAGTCTATCCCCAATCCAAAGGAGGGCCTGTGGGGCGAGCCTCATGTCATCCATCTCTGACAGCTGACAGAAGCAGACCCACAGCACTGAGAAGCACTGGTTGGGATCACACCAGCTTCAAGAACACTCTGCAGGATCCTCTGTTCCATGTCAACCAGCAGTGGCAGACAAAATGTGTCCTGTCTCCCTCAAGCAGTTAAGGTGCCGCTCATTGGTGCTCAAAGTGCTTTTGTTGCTGGTTGATGCCAAGTCATGCGTGCAGCATGCGCATAGCCTGCTGCAAGAGGTGTTCTTGCAGTGTTTCCAATCTGAGCTTGTTGCTGCAACGACTGCACAGCAGTCAAGCTTACTTGAAGGACGTCAGCCGCCCCCCAACAGAGCGCACCACTGGCCTTCACCAGGCACAGCCAGGCGACGTCCCTGCAGGCAGGGGAGTACTGATCTGAGCACAGCACCATCAGCAGAAGTTGCAGGGTTGATGAGCTGACTCACATCCCCATCCTCAGCCGAGGTCAAGCTCCTGTCAAGGCCGAGCAGGCAGGTTTGAAACAGGGCGGATGCTGGATGCAGTGGAGTCTAAGCAGGGCATGCTGCCAGAGGTACCTGGACCTGTGAAGAGCACATCTGCTCAGGCTAGCCAAACGAACAAGACCTGCACTTTCATCCACATACAGACCTTCAGCCAAGCCAGTGCTATGAGGTGCGGATCAGGGCAGAGGCTGCAGGTGTTTGTTTGCTAAGCTGGTGTGACGGCAGCTGGCAACTGCTTGCCTGTTGCCCTTCTTGATGATGTAGGCCAACCCCTCCTTGATGCTGATTACCGCCTCTGCCACAGCCAGGGCAAGCTCCCTTCTAGCGCTGCGGGGCTCTGGGTCCTCAGTCTCAGAGTCTGCCCTGCTGCCAGCCGGTTCACCCTGAGGGTCTGCTGCAGGGTTTTGCCTGCATCAGGAAGCACCACTGTGGTAACCTGAGGCTGCTGAGTCAGCCAAGTAGCAAAGCTGTCGTGCTGCAAGCTGAAGCATCCCAATAGGGGGCAGCTCCCAGCTCTGCTCACTTATGTGAAGGGTCGTCCACAGGGCTGCCTGGGTGCTCATCAGTTGACGGGGGCCGGCTGCTGCTATCCCGCCAGGGAGGGCTGGCTTGGTGCAGTTGCTTGTCGCTGCTTGAGTTGCCCGGCTGCATATGGGTGCTGGTGTGCTGCGCTCCGGGAGATGCTGCATCCTGCACCCCAAAAGCAGCGAGCTGACTCACAGACCTCAAGCAAAATTGTGCAGCAGGGCCATGCGCTCAAGGAGCCAGATAATCAGGTACTCCCACTGCAGCCCATGCTGGACAAAGCGCCTCCCAGCTCATTTGTGACTGGTGCAGGCATATGTGAGGCTTAGACGCAACCATGCACCTGCAGGGCCGACCCTGTCTGTGCCCCTTTCGGATGCAAGCCACCGAAATCAGCAGCCTTGAAGCTTCGACCAACCAATCTCAGTAATCAGGCTACCAACCAACACCAACTTGAATGAAGACCATGCTGCCCACCTGAAAGGCCGCCGCCATCTGTCCCATGCGGAGCTCTGCATCCACAGGGTTGGGGGCCAGGACCTGGGACATCTCAGGCAGCGCCCCAGGCAGGTGCCACAGCGTCTCCTGAGGCACGCCTGGCCCCTGCGCAGCTGCAGGTGGCTTTGGGCCACTGCTAGGGCCACTGCCAGGGCCACTGCTAGTGCCTGCCTGCTGGCTGCGCTGGCTGCCACTGCCCACCCCATGCTGACTTGAGCCTTTCAGTCCATTGCCAACTGCACTCTGCTGTCCAGACTGGGGGCTGCTGCCCCGCTCAGCGTCTTCTTGGTGAGGCGACGGTTCAGGCGCCAGCAGGTGGGCTCCTTCCTGGTCTGTGTCCTCGTCTTCGTCCTCTGTACCCCTGAGGGCCTCATAAGCGCCCGGACGCTTCAGGATGGTCTACAGGCAGCATCAAGCTGGACTTGGCAGGGACAGCCAGCTCGCACAGCAGGCTGGGCTCAGCACCGGCCCGGCAGGCAGCAGCAGATCCCTTCTGGATACCATTGACTGCGTGAGAGCCCTTTTCTGATGCCCTTCAGGGCCTTGGCAGGGCCTGGGCGCTGTAGCATGACCCTCACCTCGCAGAGCTGTCAGCAGCTCCATGAAGGCTCAACCCTGAGCAGCTATACAGGGTCTGGACACTGCAGCAATCCTGCAGGCACCAGCGGCAGCTTGATGCGATTCATCAGAGAAGTGGGCACTGGAACATGCCTGCAGGCTGCAAGGGCGCCTCTCAGCACTGCAGCAGCGCAGCATGCCGCAGCCCTGTCTGCGGCCCTGTTTGCAAGAGACTGCAGGGCAGAGCACCTGAAGACCCGAGGAGCAGCAGCACCCGGTTTGCATGCAGCTCCCAGATGCTCGAACAGCCACCTTGAACCTAGGTGGTCAATTGTAAAGCCAGTGGTGGTGCTCAGGCGCCTCCCACATGCAGGTCAGCCCACCTGGAGGCGCCAGGCACACAGGGCTGCCACGACGTAGGTCGCGCTGTCGATAAGGAAGCAGGTGGTGGTGCCTAGCTTGGAGACCGCTGCCCCTCCCAGGCTGGCACCGAAGGCCAGCGTCACTGACCAGGCGAGCGTGTCCAGAGTTGTGGCCAGGTGTAGGTCCTGCCCCGCAGAGACAAAAGAGTTACGAGGAATAAATTGTGCGTCCCCTGCAGGGAGCATGTAGGGCAGACAGAGACGCCAGCATGCCCAGAGATGCCAGCTTGTCCAGAGTCCTGGCCAGGCATTTAACTTTCGAGGGGTTGTGACCTCACTTGTATGCTGACGGCGTACAAACAGCCCGGTGTTTGACATTTTGTTTATGGTGTTTACTGCGCTTGTAAGGCTGGAGCAGACTGACAGCGGACAGCAATGGGTGCACTTCTGGACCAGGAGCAAGTGCATCTGTACAGCAACCACAGTCTGCAGGCTGCCTGACAATGAATAGCAGCAGGCCAGCAAGCGCACAAGCAGGCTTGCTGAGGGGTGGCAGACCTTGCAAGCGCACCTGGTGGCTGATGGGGCCATGACCCATTGCACACGCAGGGCTGCCTGAAGGCTGATGGGGCCATGAGCTGTTGTACACCCGGGGCTCCCACTGTTGCAAGGACAGACAATGTATAATGGGCCAAGGACCTGCAACTCCCACCTTCTTGGGCACAATCTGAGGCTCCAGAGCGCGGCGCGCAGGATCATAGAAGCTGATGGCCGAGAATTGCAGGAAGAGCAGGATGTACATCAGCCTGCAGAGGGCAGCAGCTCCTGAGGCCTGAAAGTTTTGGGGCCCTCTGCAGCAGTCCTAAAGCTCCAGCGTGGTTGGTCTGGCTCCTTAAACACGTCCTGGCAACAGGCGGAGTGCAACACGGCAACCTGGTAATTTTAGCATTGAGGTGACCTGCAGATGCCATACCAACTCCCAGATGGACTGCATTTCAACCCACCATAAGTCTGCTTTGGTTCTCACAAGGGCCAAGCCTGCCACCAGCACAGCATCAACGACGCATGCGACCAAAAGGACTGTGGGGCGGTTGACCCTGCAGCATCAGGGATTAGGGTTTAGAGGTTGGGGCACCTGGGCAACTGAGACTGGCTGCACGTGGTACATGCTGCTTAACAAACCTGCACAGCCACTAGGTCCAAGGCTGCGGTTCTTGAGCAGATGAGGGGTGCCACACCAATGCCCCAGCTCAGCAATTGCATGTAGTTTTGAGGCCTGCGGTGCTTCAAAACATCAGAGCTGCAGATTAGCCAGATAGGCCCCTGACTCAAAAGCCCTAGCGCAACGGCAGCAACTTGTCATAACTGCTCACAGCATAGCCGTCGCAGCTGGGAGCACTATGCTACAGCATGGCCTGCAGGGCTTATGTCACCTGTCAGCCACCACTCCACAAATGGGAAAGAGGAAGAAGCCAGGCAGCAACCTGACGATCAATACACCAGCGAGCAAGATGCCGCTGCCACCGCCCTGAGTTTGCACCAGGACCAGACACGAGACATAGTTGAACCAGCCACCAACCTGCAGGCATTGTGTGGGCTGGTCAGTGCAGGCTGCTCTGCAGCACAGGCTGTAAGGCAGCTTGACCCCCAGCAATGCTCACAGCAACAGATTTGACAGGCACAAAAATTGCCATGTCGAGATTGTGCTGCCTGTATGCGGTACGCACAACACAGCATATGTAGATCCACTTGGGAACTACTGCCCCCTCACGTTGTCAATGAGCTCCCCTAGAAAGAGGGTGCCGAATGCTGGGTTGTGAGTGACGAGTCTGAGGTAGGAGCTGAGGTGGGTGTCATGTTCGTCCTCCTTCTCTTTCATGGCTCACACCTCCATCATTCGCTTCGATGTCATCAAGTGATGGGGAGCCTGACAAAATCACCATAGGGGTGGGCAGTGTGGAACTGATACATGCCAGAGATAAGGGATAGCAGCGATAGATATACACACACATATAGTGATTTTTTATGATTCAATGGTAGCAACACTGGTATGTAACATTTCCCAGCAGCCCGCGGCAGCAACATTGGGACGTCGCTGCTGTGCCTGCCTCTGTGCGCCTGATGGCCCAGCACTGACTCCATGCCGCCATGGCAGTGTCTGGCTGCAGGCCAGGCCACTGCATTCCTGCAGCAGCACGTCGCCCTCGACCAAGGGGTTGCCCACCAAGGCCTACATCCCCAGGGTCCCCAGCTGTCAGACATCTGCGTGGCAGGGGTCCAAGAGAGGGCAATCTAGATTCGGATCTAGAGAATTCTGAGGCAGCTGTGCTGTTTTGCTGGACCTCTCCTGGCGCCAGATGTAGCTGGCATAACAGCCCCACACCGCTGCAACGCCGCTGACCAGGACAGTCATCGCCGCGCAGACGATGCGCACGCTGAGGTGACCTACGTCAAAGGCCAGACCACCTCCAATGGCACTGATGGAGTCAGCAACCTGCACAGCAGACAATATCATTGAATTGTTATGTGTGCCCCACAATTGCTGCTGCTGGTGGCTCGTGGCGTCTAACTACCGACAATGACCATGAACAGGGCCATCTCAAGCGCCAGATTTCGCAGCTGGAGCCATGGAGGAGTGCACATGCACCTCGAGCTCCACACAGCAGCCCTGGTGGCACCTGAGTTGCGCCCAGCACAAAAACTTTGGAGAGCCAGCCAAAGCAGCGATGGTGACATTCAGGCTGAACCAGCGCCATCTCCCAGCGCCAGGATCCTCCCCAGCAGCTGGAGCTGAGTAGAGTGCAGGCCCAGCTGGAGCCAAGCAGTTGCAATAGGGACAGCCAGAGATGCAAGGCTGTTGGCGGCAGTCACCGTGGCCAGGGCCATCTCCAGCGCAAGGATCCTCCCCAGCAGCTCATTGGGGACCTGCAGCTGCAGCAGGAGGGTGCTGTAGACATACAGCCCAGCGCTGCCCGCGCTGCGCACGGCTGTCGCCACCAGAACCATCAGGATGTTGGGCGCGATGATCATGCTGCAGCAGGGAATATTGGCTTTCACTTGCAGTTGACACGGCAGCAATTGTTGTAATGAAGCGAGGTGGCACCAGTTCTGCGGGATGACATGAGGAAAGGTGTGTGTGTTCGTGCAGGGGGACAGGGGTTGCTATGTACACCGGGTAGAGGCCATCTATACAGTCATGTAAATCTCTCTACAAGAGTCAAGTCATGCACACACATGTGCATAGTGATGGTGCTGCAGGACAAGCAGGAAGACCAGAAAACTGAATGACAATATACTGCAGCAGATAGGAGGACTGAGGACTGTGCTGCAGGAAGGCAGGCAGGCAGGGGCCAGCAATGCTTGTGCTGCAAGCAGACAGGCAGGCAGGCAAGGGCAAGCAATGCTTGTGTCGCAAACAGGCAGCTGCGTTTCCGGCCTGACGCGACACTCCAATGCTCCTGCACCAGCTTCAGGCTGCACTGCACGACTCAAGATGGACACAGCCGGCCTCACCAGGCGTAGCCAGCCACAAGACAGAGGGAGGAGATGGCCGTGCTCCTCAACAACTCTGGTTTCCTGAAAAGGGCTGCAGCGCTTGGGCATGCTGTGATGTTCACAATTGTAGGCACGCTGTTCACAGGCCATGCAGTCACGCCGTATGCTTGCAAGGGATTGGCTGTCCTGAGAAAACAGCTGCAATGGGGCCTGTCAGCCCAGATCTAGTGGCAGGTAGCGCCCTGCCGTGCACAAGCCAGCCACATGAGCAAACCTGCAAAGGTACCTCTCCAGCTGCACGTGGGGTCCCTGTCACGTGGGGTTTCGCCACAATGATGCATGCATCAGTGCAAGCCATCACAGTGCAGCTGGGGGCTCCCCGCGCCTCATATTCCCCAAGCAATGCTACCCCTTCGCCCCCAGACGGAGCAGCAAGCACTGGCCCCAAGAAAGCCACAGCAACACCTGCCAGGCGACACCTCAGGCTGTCTGCAGTCACTTGTCCACATCATAGACCTTCTTTCTTTCTTTTAGCACCTGGGTGGCGTGAATTTATTCATCAGGACGGGGCCCCCCAGGCAGCCCACGCCCACAGAGGCAAATATGAAGCCCAGCGTCTGGCTGCTGTCCCCCAGCGACTGCATCTCAGGGAGCTCGCAGAGGCGCACCTGCAGAGGCAAGTGGAGCATCTCTCAGGCCTGTCCCGACACCTGCAGCCCTTCCCCAATGACTGCATCTTGCAAAGGTAGCCAGAGTGCGGCTGCAGGGCACTTCTCAGCACAACAGAGGGCCAGCAGGGCGACCCTCAGCATCTGCATCACAGAAGAGTTGTAAGCTTGCCGAAGCGCACCTGCATTGTCATAGCTGACCAGCATCTGCATGATGGATGATTGCCAGATTCAGCTGCATGTCAATCAATCTATCCCAGGGCCTGCAAGGCAAGCCTCAGCTTCTCCGTCTCTGGCAGCTGAAGCGCACTCACAGCACTGGGAAGCATCTGTTGAGACACCTCCAGGTTGAAGACTGCCCTGCAGCATCCTTTGTTTCACATCCATCAGCATTGGTAGACAAAGTGTGGTCTGTCGCCCTAGAGCATTTGAGATGCCGCTCATTGGTGCTTGCTACTGTTGCTGGGCTGCTGCCAATCTGTACATGCCTGGAGTCAGCAGAATGCGCATGGCCTGTCCATGCTGTAGTGGTTCTAGGACCTGAGCTTGTTGCTGCAAAACTGCACAGGATTGAGCTCACCTGAAGGACGTCCGCCGCCCCAATGGACAATAGGCCACTGGCCTTGATCAGGCACAGCCAAGCGACGTCCCTGCAGGCAGTGGAACACAAAATCTGAGCACAGCACCTTCAGCAGAAGTTGTAGGCATGATCTGTCAAGCAGCGCCCCAGCAAGGCAGAGGCGTTTCAATCTGAGCACAGGACCTCTAGCAGGATTGCAGGCATCAAGCATAAGGCGGTGCGCCTGCAGACAGTGAAGTTTTGATCTGAGCAAGTTACCATTAGCACAAGTTGAAGGCATCTCCAGCTAGGCAGTGTCCTGCAGGCAAGAAGGTGTCAATGTGAGCAAAGGACCCTGGGGGAGAGGATGCAGGCAGGTCCCATCAGGCAAGCTGTGCGGATCCACTTATCACCCTCAGCCAGGGTCAAGCCCCAGTCAAGGCCAGGCAGGCCCGCCTGGAGCACGCCAGATGCAGGGGAGTTTCTTTTTGAGCAGGGCATGCTGTCAGAGGAACCCAGCCTGGTGAAGCAAGCACCTCTGCTCAGGCTATGGTCCTTTGTACAAGGACGCAGCTCCATGCAGATGCAAATCCTCATGCAAACCATCGCAAGCAGGTAAAATGGAGGGCAGAGGCTGCAGCTGCTGAGATTTGGCAGATTGGTGAGATGGCAGATTGCGACCAGCTTGCCTGTTCCCCTTCTTGATGATGTAGGCCAACCCCTCCTTGATGCTGATTACTGCCTCTGCCACAGCAAGCGCGAGCTCTCTTCTAGCGCTGCGAGACTCTGAGGTCTCAGCCCCAGAGTCCGCCTTGCTGCCAGCCAGTCCACCCTGAAGATTTGCTGCAGGGTTTTGCCTGCATCAGGAGGCAGTACGGTGGTAGCCTGAGGCTGCTGAATCAGCCGACTAGCAGAGCTGTCAGTTGCAAGGTCAGGCATCCCAACAAGAGGCAGCTCTCAGCTCTGCCCACGCGTGTATAGGGTTGTCCACAGGGCTGCTCGGGTGCTCATCAGTTGACGGGGGCCGGCTGCTGCTGTCCCACCAGGGAGGGCTGCCTTTGTGCAGTTCCTCCTCGCTGCTGCTGCCTGGCTCTAGGTGGATGCTGGTGTGCTGCGCTCCAGGACATGCTGCATCCTGCAGCCCAGAAGCGGAAACCTGAAATGCAGACTTCAAGTGGGATGTGCAGCAGGGATCAGATCACCAGGTAATCCAGCGGCAGCCTGCTGCTGATGGAGCCTCACAGCTCTTTTGACCGGTGCAGGCACCACTGAGGCGCAGACGCATGTTGTGCACCTGCACTGCGGTCACGCGGACATAAGAGTGCTTCAGCCCATCTGCGACCGCGGCCGATGCAGCAATCATGCACCTGCAGAGCCAACTCTTTCTGTGCCTGTTTTGGATGCAAGCCGCCACATCCAGCAGCCTCAGAACCGTCACCAATGAGCTCAAGACGCTATAGTAGCTAGGCAATCAATGAACCTCATTAGCGAAAACCAGGCTGCCCACCTGAAAGGCAGCCTCCACCTGTCCCATGCGGATCTCTGCATTAACAGGGTTGGGGGCCGCAACCTGAGACACCTCAGGCATGTGCTCAAGTGCCTCCTGAGGCGCCCCCGGCCCCTGCGCGGCTGCTGCAGGTGGCTCCAGGCCACTGCTAGGGCTACTGCTAGGGTCAGTGCTAGTGCCTGCCCGCTGGCTGCGCTGGCTGCCACTGCCCAGCCCGAGCTGACTCGTGTCCTCCAAGCCATGGCCAGGACCATTCTGCTGTCCGAGCTGGGCGCTGCTACCCAGCTGAGCGCCTTGGTGAGACGATGGTTCAGGCGCCAGCAGGTGGGCTCTTTCCTGGTCTGTGTCCCTGTCTTTGTCTTTGTCTTCTGTGCCCCTGAGGGCCTCGTAGGCGCCTGGACGCTTCAGGATGGTCTGCAGGCAGCACCAGGCGGGGTGTTCAGCAATGATAATGAACTTGCACAGCAGGCTGGGCTTAGCACCAGCCCGACACCTGTTGGTGCCTGTAGGCACGTTGCAGGGTCCAGACCCTGCTTATCTGCTCAAGGTTGGGCCTTTGTACCCATGTGGGTGCTGAGAACTCTGCAAGGTGCCAGTCATGCTGCAGTGCCTGATGATGCTTCAAAATTGTTGCGCAGTCAATCGTACAGCAGCCGCCCACCTGGAGCCGCCAGGCACACAGGGCGGCCACGACGTAGGTCGCGCTGTCAATCAGGAAGCAGGTGGTGGTGCCTAGCTTGGAGACCGCTGCCCCTCCCAGGCTGGCACCAAAGGCCAGCGTCACTGACCAGGCGAGCGTGTCCAGAGTTGTGGCCAGGTGTAGGTCCTGCACCGTAGACATCAAAGAGTTATGAGAACAAGGTCTGAAGGCCCCTGCAGGGAGGACGTGGAGCCAATGGAGACGCCAGCATGTCCAGAGATGCCAGCATGTCCAGAGTCCTAGCCAGGACGTTATTGTTGAGGGGTTCTGACCACACTTGTACATTGACAATGCTCAACTTCCCAGTGTAAGTTTGATGGTGTCACAACATGTCTGAAGCTGATTCACAGCGGACAGCGACAGGTGCAGCTCTGGACCTGAAGCAAGTGCACCTGTGCGGCACCAACAGTCTGGGGACTGCCTGTCGACGCAGAGCAGATGGCCAGCAAGTGCATGCACACCTCTGCTGAATGGTGGCAGACCTTGCAAGCACACCTGGTAGCTGATGTGGCCAAGAGCTGTTGTACACCCAGGGCTACCTTTGTTGCAAGGGCAGACAGTGTGTACTGGGCCAAGCACATGCAACTCCCACCTTCTTTGGTACAATTTGAGGCTCCAGAGCACGGCGCGCAGGATCATAGAAGCTTGTGGCTGAGTATTGCAAGAAGAGCAGTAGGTACATCAGCCTGCAGCCGTGAGCAGCTGCTGAGGCCTGGAAGTGATGGGATCCCCTGCCGCAGCCCCTGACCAGCTCCAGCGTGGCAGGTGTGGCGCAACTAGACGTCCTGGCAAGAGGTGAAGTGCAAGCATGGCAACCTGGTGAGCCCTATGAGGCCGTGGGGCAGCCACATGAGGGCTGGTGCACCTGTCTCTTCAGCCAGCAATGCGCATGCCAGCCTGTGAGCATAAATGGCGCGCTAGCCCCACACATGGACGTCATGCTTTGCAAACCACTTCCCCAAGGCCTAACTGGGCACTTACACCTGGTCTGACCTGCTTTTCACAACAGACAACCCTGCCCGCAAGGGCTGCCAGGCATTACTGCAAACCAGCTAAGGGCTGTGAGTCAACCTGGCATGATGATTGGGTCCAGCATTGAGGTGACCTGCAGATGCCTCCCAACACCCCGATGGACCACACTGCAACCCACCAGAGGTCTGCTTTGGTTCTCACAAGTGCCAAGCCCGCCACCAGCACAGCATCAAAAACGCATGTGACCAACAGAACTGTGGGGCGATTCACCCTGCAGCATGAGGGTGTAGGATGTTAGGGTGACATGCGCAACCGAGACTGGCTGCACATGCTGCTCAGAAGCCTTAAGAGCCACGTGGTTCGAGGCCTGCGGTTCTTGAGCGGGGGAAGGATGCCACACCACCAATGCCCAGCTCAGGAATTGCATGTGAATTTGAGGCCTGCAGTGTTTTAAAACCAGCAGAGCTGCAGACCACACAAAAGATCCGACCTGGCTCAAAGCCCGAGCGCAATGGCAGCTACATCTGGTCGGACAAGCAAGGTACGGCCAGGCAGGTCCCATGAGCCTCAGCACTGCTGAAAGCTCAGCTAAGGTCCTGAAGCCAATCTGAGCCCCAGCACTGCTCACAGCACAGCTGAGCTGCAGTCGCAGCTGAGAGCTTTTGCACAGCATGGCCTGCAGGGCCCATATCACCTGTCAGCCACCACTCCACAGATGGGGAAGAGGAAAAAGCCAGGCAGCCCCCTTATGATGAGCACTCCAGCGAGCAAGACTCCGCTGTTGCCGCCCTGAGTTTGCACCAGGACCAGACACGCAACATAGTTGAACCAGCTACCAATCTGCAGAAGTTTGAGCTGATGGGAACTGTTGTGTGGGCTGGTCAGTGCAGCTTTGTCCGTAGCACAAGCTGCAAGGCAGCTGGGACCCCAAAATTGCTCACAGCATCAGTTGTCAGGCACAGCAATACCATGTGGAGGTGCTGCTGCCTGCATTGCGGCATGCAAACACCTGCAGCACATGCAAATCCACTATGGATTGCTACTGACCACTCACATTGTCAATCAGCTCCCCTACGAACAGGGTGCCGAATGCTGGGTTATGGGTGACGAGTCTAAGATAAGAACTGAGGCGGGTGTCGTGTTCATCTCCCTTCTCTTTCATCGCTCACGGTAGTCTCACGATCCGCTACTTCAATGATGCGTGACAAAATCACGTGGGAGGGCAGTGTGTAAACTTCACAGTTGTTTCATACAAGACCAAAGATGCTGGGATGCCAGGGACTTCTTCAACCATACCGGCACGTCGGAGCCCTTGGCTTGAGCCGCATGAAGGCCACCTGCAGGACTGCCACCGGATGGCGCACAATCTGCAGCAGCGCACCCTCTGAGACCCTCAACAGCATGCTACCCAACGCCCCAGGGCAGAGCAGGTCAGCAGATACATTCAGGTTACCGGAGCATGTTAAGGTGCTTTTCAAAGTGTCCACAAGCCATGCAGGTGGCACCGATACGATAGCTGTCAACTTCACAATATTGCAGCTACCACCCTGTGATGATGACTAATGCAACAGGCGGCAGCTGCAAGGCAATCGCATGGCTAGCAAGGTGCCAACAGCGCTCCTGCCATGCAGGAGTGCGGAGGACAGGGGGAAGCTGCTTCAAGACACCATAGGGCCAAGGCTACAGCTCATGCACCAAGTCGTGAGGGTGGGCCACCTGAGCCTGACGCTGGTTGTCCCAGCTGACGTCGATGCAGTCATGGACATGTACATCGAGCGAGGTGGGGACCTGGGGCCCACAGCACAGCATGGCACACCACAAATATTGTGGCTGTATGGTGCTGGCAGTTAATCATGCAATCACAGACATGTGAGCGGCAGGGGCTGTTCTGCAGGGTCAGAAGGCTGATGTCCTGAATGCTAGGTGTACCATGGACTGCCTGCAGTGGAGTCGGCATAGCAGTCATGAACATGAATATTCAGCGAGGTAAGAGTGGTGCATCTTTGCACCAAGATGGTATTGAACCAGAGCTTGAGGCAACCCGTTATCTTGTTAGCCATCACTGAACTCATACTAGGCTGCATCAGAATGGCAAGACAGCTGAATGGGACTGCGCCCCTCATTGGCTTGCTGGTGGCTCTGGCGGCATGATTGGCTGCTCCTAAGCGGCACAGCACCAGCTTGACTCACATGTCCAACACAACCCTTCTGCTGTGTTCAGGCCTCGTCGCTGTACCAGTGTCAGGCCGTGCCAGCAGCTGCCTGTGGCTCCTCTGCCCTAGTGTGCCTGGCCACATCTTGTTGTACAGGGCCTGCTGCTGACAGCTGCTGGGATGTTGCGCCCTGCACAGGCTTTGTTCCTGAGCATCCTTTCAGAACCCTGAGCATGCATGGTCAGTTGCACAGGGACTGCTGCTGGCAGCTGCTGGCAGCTGCCTGAATTGCTGGACCATGTCAATACACTGTCTCAGCATGCGAACCTGCTCCGCAGGGGCTCCTGCCGGCAGCTGCTGAGGTGCCATGCCATGAGCAGCTCACAAAGCTGTTTATCAGCACAGCAAGCTGCCCGGCCAGTGTTGCATGCAGAGCACCCCCACCCCCAAGTGAGGTTCTAGCCGTCAGCCTGACCCTTGCCACAAACAGGCTGTACACTCGTTCTGACCAGGGGCCCATGCAGGTGCAGGACAGAAGGACTAACCCACCTTGCAGGCAGGCCCTCAGTTGCAGGGATTTGCCAGCGCCCTCCTTTGACCAAAACCCTGTGCAGGGTGCAGGACAGGAGGAGCGAGACCCCTACTGGTGCCGGCCCTGGCCAGCGGCAGTTGCCCTGGCAGAGTGGCTGCAGCAGCGCCCTGAGCTTGTCAGAGGCAAGCGCGTGGCAGACTTGGGGGCAGGGCTGGGGATCGCTGGCATTGCGGCAGCGTTAGCAGGTGTGCCTGGGAAACAGTCGATGTGTCGCAGCAACATCGTTTTGATGAGGCTCCTAGACTGTGCTTGGCAGGGAAGGGTGACCGCTCCTGTTGCTTAGCGAGGCTGATGCGTGGCACAGACCGCGGTCACCACGCAGCGCTGGCAGGGGCAGGCGGGGCATCCACGGTTACCACGCAGCGCTGGCAGGGGCAGGCGGGGCACGTGAGTTCGAAAAAATTTAGATTGCCAGCTCTGGATCCGGCATTTCTGTGCAAAGGCTCCATGACATTGTTGTAGCGCTGGCAGGAGAGCTGTGCATCCACTGGCCACCTCTGCGGTGGGTGTTGCTAATTTACGCAGCCTATATTGTTTAGCTGGGATACTGCAAGAACCCCAGGCCAACTACTCTCTTGGCTGCCACTTGTGGTGGCAGCAGCAGAATCCCTTTGCAACCGATGCAGCGCTGCCAATGGCGGTTCAGGCACATTCATGACATGTACAGCTGCAGCAATTATTGGCAATGCTGACACATGCATCATTTGGTGGTTTTGCTGGCATGCACTGCTGCGCATACACTGATGCAGTGTTGTTTGCTGGGGGTGCCATAAGCATTATCATCATGTCTGTAAGTTTGGCCTCAGCACATGCACAGGGCCAATACGCTGCGCGTAGAGAGCTGTGGGCATTGCTGCATCAAATAGCGGCACCACATGCCTTGCCGGAGGATCTGCAGGCACTGCAGCGGCACTGACAGGTGCATTGGCGCATTGCATTGTTGCATTGTAAAGCGTGGCACAGACCGCGGTAGGGCATGCGCTGCAAGAGGAGCACTGCAGGCAGGCTGCATCAGCCAGGCACAGTGAGGGGATCTATCCCGGCCGCTGTGGTGGCTTGAACATTGTGTCGCTACTGCTGTGCAGGTGCCTTCCAGGGGAGGGCGGCCCCATGCTGCATATTGCGGGCTGCGCGGCTGAAGCACCTGCAGCTGAAGCCCCTGCAGCACTGTGATCAGGCTTCTTGACATACTCCCAGTCTCCCTGCTGTTGTGCAGGCGCCTCTCAGGTGGTCATGCTGGATCGCGAGCCCCTGGCTCTGGAGTGCTCTGTGCAAAGTGCCCAGGCCTGTGGCCTGACAGCAGAAGTCAATGTGCCACCAGGCGCCCCTCAGCCGCAGGTGAGACTCTCAATCCAGCCTGCCATGCAGTATTGTCTCCTCCGGACAACCTTCCCAGGGTTTGCACAGGCCCTCAGGCCAACCATGCCATGCAGCTGCTTGCCTTCTGGAAAACCTTTGCAGCGGCTGTGCGTGCTGCAGAGTGCTCTGCCAGGCAACTTGTGCGGGCCTGTGCTGCCAAACGCAAGGCACCCGCAGGTCCCCCCCCCCCCCCCCCCCCCCTCTGTCATTCTGAGGGGAGCAGGGCTTGGTGGGATATGGCCTGGGCTTGGGCTGCTGCCAGCATTAGTCCAAGCATACGCATGCATAAAATGTCCAGGCCTTGCACACTGATGCAAAGCTGTGATGTGCACTTTGCATGTGTCTGCAACCAAGCCCCACGCCTGACACTCATGGGCTGACCTGTTACATTGCTCAGCCAAAAAAAGCCCTCAGATCAGGCATGTCACCCAGCCCATCAGCGGCACACACTCCCACCTCCTGTGCTGTGCAGGTGACTGCAGCCCTGTTTGACTGGTCCCAGCCATTCAGCGGCCCGCACTTTGACGTGGTGCTCAGTAGTGATGTACTATACGAGAACTTCTCAGTCAAGCCTGTGGCCACAGTGGTGCCCAAGCTGCTGTATAGCAATGGTGGCAAGCTTGCCTTGGCCGACCCTGCCACCCGCACTGAGGAGAATCGTCATCGCTTCCTTGACCTGGTGCAAAACGCAAAGGGGCAGCGGTTGCAACTGGCGCTTCAAGAAAGCATGAGTGTGGACATGGACGGCTGGCACGACATTGAGGTCATGCTGTTAGAGACAAGCAGCCTTCGAGACACAATAAGGACGCCTTCGTGACTACTCTGCTTTACTACCATTTCATGATAGTGATGCTGCCTGGGCTTCATGGCTGTGGTTCAGTTTGCCAAGTTGCAGTAAAGACTGAAATAGCTGCAAATGCAGCACCTTGCCTCATGCAGGTCATGCCATATGCACAGCTTGAACTTCTCAAGCAAACACCTATACATGAGAAACTAAGGCACTGAGCATTACTAGCCCTCAACTATAACACTGCTAGCGGGCTCAAACCAAGTCCTAGTACTACTCATTATGTGCTCACATCTGCTGATCGATCAGTGGCAGCCATGGTGCGTAGTGCCAGAAATGACCACACAGGCAGGCCTGGCAATGGTAGTGGGCAACCTCCCTGATTGCTTGTGATGAGGTGCGGCATCGGCAGTGATATTCATGATGCATGCCTGCAATCACTGAGCAGGTCGGTCAAGGGGCGTAGGAGGGCCAGTCCTACAGGTGCTGCTGTCACCAGGCGATGCGGTCAAATATGTCAGATGCATCTGGTCGGAGCAGACTGTCGCTGCTGTGCCAGCTCAGGCCGTCAGCATCAACTAGGGAGTTGGCCTGGAAGGGCACCTGCTCCCCTGTCTTTGCTGCCACCAAGTAGTCCTGCGCAAGACAAGGCAGACTCAACACCACAGCTCATCAGAGGCAGTCTCCACGGGGAGGAAGAAATGCCTGGGGGGCGGCAACATATTGACAGACAGAGCATCAGCGACAACCCCAGCAGGGAAGCAGCAATGCCTTGCAGCGAGAACAGACTGCCAGGCAGGCCACTGGTGCATGCATGCCTCAATCCTGAGACATGCCTGGCTGGCCCCAGCCCTGGGGCAGGTCCAGGCCTTAGCACGCCTGAATCAGAAATGTGGCAGCCGCCAAGCTCAATCGGCCCACAGAGCCTCAGGCGCTGGCCGAGGTGAGCAGAAAAAAGCACAAATCTGGCGGACACATGTCATGTGAACACTTGGGCTGAGCCAGCCAGCTGCAGGGACGCCCAAGTGGGACGCAACACCTAAGATTACCTGAACAAGGACTGGCGGCTCCACGCGCATGGGGACCCCATTCTGGCGCCCAGCTCTCCCTGTGTCCATGAAGAACACTCTGTCGACGCCATGGGCTGCCACCTTCAGCAGCACAGACGGCACTGGGCCACCTAAGTGGAGCCATCTTCTGAAATGGACGGCACCGTTGCTTTGCATCCCCCATCTCTTACAACCAGCACTGCGGACCGCATTGAATTTGCACTGGGCCCAGCAGCTGTGCCTCCTTCCCATGACTCCTCCTGACTTCAACAATCACGGAGAAATGCCAGGGGATGCAACACCGAAGGGGACCTTGGCCATGCCAGCACCCAGTAGCCTGGCTGCGCTGGCAGGCGCTGCTGCGACTGATCTCCAAGCCCCTGCTGGCGGAAGACAGCAGCCCATGTCCCAATGAGGACATCTAAACGTGCTCTGGGGACTTCAGGCAGCCTCCCTTGCCTGCTGTATGCACCAAAGGCACTGCTAACATACATGAGAGGTAGGCCATGAAGCGCAGACATGTGTGACAGCTGCTGCCTCCTGCTTTGGCATCACTGCACGTGGCCAATGGGGACTGCCTGTCGTGGCGCACTGGTCTTCACCTCCTTCCTATGCCCCGCAGCTCTGAGGCCCTACCTACAAGTGAACAAGCATGCCAATCACAAATTGGCAGCACAACCCCTGCAGCTGATGCACTTGCATACACCCCTGCTTCACAGCCCAACTGCACCTCAAGGTGCCTTCCGCCGTTTTGTTGCCTGCAGAGAAGCAGGCTGGGACAGGCAACTGACTGGAACATCAGGCAGCATAAGCAGGGAACGACATGCAGTTGGCAGAAACATTACGATGATGTTGCTGTCAACTGCACAACGCAGCCTGCTCATGCTGCCTATGTGGCTTGCAGCTGCAGTCTTGCCTGTCCCAGCCTGTCTGTGCTACATTTCCTGGTTTGCAGCTTTGCCTCTTCAATGCACAGCAACTGCACGAGGCGCCGTCCGAAGGCATGATGCATGACCAGAAAGTTGTCAAAGGCAATGCCCACTTGCACCACGATGCCCTCTGCCACTCTGTCGCCGGTGGTGGGACTCGTGATGTCACAATCAGCAACAGCAACTAGGGCGTGGGCCTGCAGGTAAAGGCAGCGGCTGGTGTGAGGAGATGGTGCTGCTGTGTATTCGAGGCTGATCAGGCCCAACAGGGATGGGATGCTTTGCAACCTGTGATGTGATTGCTGAGTGTAGAGGTAAAAAGGGAAACCACAGCTCCACAGCGCCCAAGAGATGCAAGCTTACAACAACCGCATCGCAACAGAGCTGCCAGTGATGCCTGTTGCCCTCCTGCAGGCCACATGATGAGTGCACATACGCTGCACCTGGATGGGGTCAACCAGCCTGGACTGCAGCCACGTCGACTTGAAGGCCAGCTGCTGCTCATTGTCTTGCAGGTCCAGCTGCAGGCAGAGCAGCCAGCAGGTTCAGCACAGAATGCACTGTAGTCGACTCATTTGACAAGAGGCAAAGTATACTTCTGTGCCTGAATGCTTGCAGTGTGGTGTGCAGCCCACAGCAACGTGGCTGACACTGGTACTGCTGAGCCCACGTCATGGGTGGTTGCGACGACCTACCAGAACCAGGCCTGAGTTCCCTGAGGAAGCATGGCCCACTCAGGGGTCGACCCTGAAAGAAATAGGGTCCTTTGCCGTGCGGACCCAGGCCTGATTTGCATGATGCTTCCAATCAAGGCAGCATGCAAATATCTGGACATTTGTGGACACACTGCAGCAAGCCCTTGTCCCCTGTCAAGAAGCTGTGCACAACAAATGCCCACATGAAGCCCCCACCCAGCAGAAGAGCTTGTCACGGCTGACCATGAGCCTGCTCTTCTTTATCTGTTGTCTGCAGCGCTCCCAGAGGGTGCCATGGTGATGCACCCCACGCACGCATGACAAAGATTAGCTTGCCTTGTGGTGGGTGACTGTTGGGCCATTGCTGCTGTGCTCTGCAGCGCTCCCAGAGGGTGCCAACGTGAAGACCAGGTACAGCTCAGTGGTCACAAAGTCTGAAGGGATGACGCCTACAGCATATGAGCTTCAAACAGTGACTGTACCCAATCAAATCTCTGAAAGTCTGTGGTTGTGTGCGGTGGCCTGCTTAGGGGGCCATGGCACCTGCAAGGCATGGCCCACCACATGTCAGTGAATTTGACCATGCTTTGCTAGTCTGAGGACACCAGCAGCGTGTGTCCCTCCGATTACCAGCCCGCAAACCCCGCAAAGCTTGGGGAACGTTCGGCACCTGAAGGGCACAACGCTGCACCAGGGTTCAGCCCACTAGGCCTGGAGGCAGACACCAGCACAGTGTGGGTTCACCAAGGGTCAGCAGCATTAACAAAATATCTCAGTGCATGGGGCACAGAGCCTGGGGAAGACCAGCACAGCACAAGCCTAGTAACAGAGCAACCTGGCAGCACTGCGGCAGCCCCACCTTTGAGCTTGAAGGCCAGAAGCTGCTGGCAGTGCTGCTGCAGGTGGCTCAGCACCTCAGGCAAGCGGTCATCAAGCTCGTCTGGGCTGAAGGGGAAGGACAGCTGGGGCCAGGGCGAGTCCTTCGGGCTTTGCCAGGCTGCACAAACAGGCAGGATGCAGCATATCAGGAGTCAGCTGACATTTACAGATGAGAGACATGGATGTCCTGATGCCAGTGTAGGTCTTGGGGCTGCAAGAGGCAGTGACAAACTGTAAAGAGGCCGCGCAAACGCAGTGCCAGAATTCATGTTCAGCTCCACCGAGTAACAGGTCCCTGGGACCCTGCCAGGCTGCAAAAGCAAGTCCAGGAGCATGTCCAGGAGCAGCAGTTGCTGAATTCACTTGGCCGCTCTGTAGACTCCATTCCCAGAAATGCTGGATGCAGACCCAGCTGGATGCCAACATTGCCAAAGCAGACTAACAATGAAGGACTGCTGTCATTCTGTAGACGTCACGGGTAGGGATGAAGGCATAGATTGTGGGCAGGAGGCAGTTCTGAGTGTATGCCTGCCTGCTTATGAATGCCAGCATGCATGCTATACGAGCCTATATGGCCAAGCTTGATACTTTGTATTGGGCCGCCAGCGCAGGCAGCTGCTGGGGCAGCATGATCTGCAGCAATGTTATGATATGCACAAGGTTGCAGGTGGCGGCTGTGCATGCAGCCAAACAGCTAGGCAGCAATAGAAGTTGAAAGCATGAAAGCCCCGGTGCTGGCCTCAAGGCAGCGCAGCCGCATGGACCATGTGGGTTGCATACAGGTGCAGGTGCAGGTGCAGGTGCCACGTGGCGGCTGCAGCAGGCGGCAGCAACCTGCACTGCCACATCTGTGCAGCCTTGGCAGGGCTGGGACGTTCAGCCTCCACATGTGTGCAGGCAGGCAGCTGCAGGGACCCACATGGTGTAGGGGCGCTGGCGGCATTACCCAGACTGCAAATGTCCCTGTGGCCTGCCCTCCAATCCGCTCGCTGACAAGCACTGCTGCAGTAGGCGGTCTGCAGCAATGAACATGATGTCACTCTCAGGTTGCCCAGCACTGAGAACATGCGCCGGTGCAGAGGCTTGCCTTTCTGCATCTTGCGCAGCGCAGCAGGTCTGGCTCTGGCACACTGGGCTGTGGGCACCCCTCATTGCAGCACCTGCATGTCAACAGCTTGAGAATGGACGGTCGCCACCCGAGGCAGGATCAATCTGCCTGTCCAATAAGCTGCAACTTGTTTGCCCAGCATTCTGACCGACTCACTTAGCCATCTCTCCCACCGGCCCCACCCACTTCCTTAGGACTCACTCAGTGCGCTTGATCTTGGAAGGAAGTCTGGGGCCTCCAGAGTTCTGTTTTATTGTCCCATCTCACATGTTGAATTGTTGAACGGCTGCGTGCTGCAGAGGGGCAGCTAAAGTCGGCACAGGGACAGACTCACACCACCTGAGCCTCCCAGCATGAACAGCCTGGACGTCAACCAGGCTGTCGCCCTGCTGCAAAAGAGCAATGAGGTTTCTGGAGGGTCAGTCTATGACCACCTCACAGAACTTGTTGGCAAGGCAAGTGCCACTGCTGGCCAATTGGCATGAAAGAGCTCACGGGCACCTCCATGTGGTGCAACCCCTCAGGATCCCCAGATGCTGAGCAACCCACTGCCAGACCCACAGGATGCTTGGCCAGATGTTGGCAGCGCAAGTGGACATGCCTCTTGCCTGGCAAAACATGCTCAAAATCGCTGCTTACATGTGCTAGGCTGGCTGCAGATCATTGCACAGCGCCCGGCAGATGGCGTGGATCTCCTGCAGATGTCCATGCTGGCCAAGCGCTCAGCTGCAGCCGGAAGGGAAGAGGTGCAGGGCCCCGCCTGCACACAGGTACGCCTGAAACATGTGGTCAATCGCAATCATTGCTGTAAGTGCGGCACTCAGCTGCAGGCAGGCAAACAGTACAGGCCGCACCAGCACACTGTGGAGAAGTCTGGCTTGCAGGGTGTTGGACTGGCAACCACAACTGCTGCTGGCTAGTCGTCTTGTTTGTTCCTGTCAGCCTACATCAGGAATAGCCTCTGCTTCCAGGCCAGGCATCCTGCAGCGCAAGCCAGGCATGGCTCAAAAGCCCCAAGGGCTTGTGGCCTCGCAGGGAACAGGATTGCAGCGATGTCGGGCCCAGCACAGGATCACGCAGACTGCCCCCTCTTGGGTCAGTTGTGTGGCCCATGTAAAGCGTGGCCAGCCTGCCTGCAGGTGGCGCCGCAGGCCTCTTGCTCAGCGGCCGTGACCAGGCTCTTTGGGTGAGCGACACGCTGCAGGGTGCTTTGCCAGCAAGGTGTCTGCCGTTCTCTCCGTCAGCGCCTTGCAGCCGGTCGACCTTGCCCTTGCCCACAAGCTGCTTGTCTGATGAGTTGGATGCCACTGTGGGTGAACCAGTCCTGACGATGTGATGCAGGCTGTGGTCTGACTGATTTCCTGTATCGTGTCTGCCAGCACTGTGCCTTCCTGCGGCTGCTGGCTGTGCATTGACACAACTGCTATAACATGCATGCAGGGAGATCCAGGTGCCCATCAACCCAGAGACTGGAGAGCCAGAAGAGGCACAGCCACCCAATGAGGTGAGCTGGGTGGCTGCAGCACGGCAGCTGCCTGGCACTGCTGTTAATGACAGCGCTGCTGTTCAGTGATTCTGGAAGGTTGGGTCTGGTCCAACCTGCAGCAGGAACAGTGGAGCTGCGGCCACCCAATGAGAGGCCGGCTGAGCATGTGGTGGAGTGCCACCGCCAGTGGCAAGCAACCATGCCTATGTGTAGCTGTCAGCACTGTATCTGTCTGGATGGTGGCCACAGAAGTCCTGCTTGCTCCAGACTGATGCCAGAGCACAGGAGGTGCAGCCACGCAATACAGTGAGGTGGACGGCTGTAGCATAGGTGCCTCTGGTAGTTTTGGAGGCCTGCAGTAGCTCCATTTCACTGGTCCAGCAGAGATGGACTGTCAGAGCCCATTGCAGCAGAGCACGCAATGCACATTCTGTCCCCATCCCCGGCCTGCGGCAGGAGTGTGAGAGGCTCGTTGGACAAATGCCGGGCTTGGGAGGACGCTTATATGCAGAAAGAGCACTTAAGATGCAGGAGGCTTGCAGGGTCTGAGCTTGCTCCCTGGTCTGCAGTGGGAGCCCCACATACTGTGCCCACACTGCCTGCAGTACGAGTGCGAGAACGTGCTGGCAGACTCGGCCCTGCTGGACGCCTGCGGCGCAGGCCTGGGGCGGCAGGAGATGTACGGCGCGATGCTGGCCTGCAAGCGCATCGGGGAGGACCCCAAGCTGGGGGTGGCCACTGTGCGCTTCTTTGGCAAGGTGGGCTGGTGTGCACCTGGTACTGAGCATCTCTGCATCATTCACGCACTTCCTGCTGGCTCCCCGTGTCTTGAGGACTGCAAGCCAACAGCACACCTCATGCTGCAGCTGCCCATCAATGGTCAAACATTAAGCTATATGTGTTGACCTTGCCTGAGCAGCAAGCAGCATTACCTCACAGCCAGCAAGTGCTGCAGCTGCCAGCTGCACGCATTGGGCATGTCATCAAGCAGCAGGTATTGAGCCTTCCTTAGCCAACCTATAGCATTGCTGCCCTGTGGTGATGCTGGGCATCTCACAGCCAGCAAGTGCTGCAGCTGCCCTTTGCTGCAGGTGTTCAGGTCCATCCATGCCCGTCAGGCTTCAGGCTGTAGGTGTTGAGCGTTTCACAGACAGACAGCCAACAGCACACCTGCCTGCTGCAGGTGCTAGGCATCTATGCAGACTACTATGTGTTTGAGACCACGCTGAAGGAGCAGGCAGATGAGGAGGAGACAGTGGGTGAGTGGCAGCATGCAAAGCTTGCGCGCACCTGCAGCTATGAGCTTCGGACAATTTCGGCACACGCCCCAAGAGTTCCAAAACACGAACAGCCACAGTGTGTTGTGTGTGCAGCAGCCTGCCCTTCAAGGAATGACGGTTGATTTCAGGCATATGCCCAGATTCATTGCTGCTTCAAGGCTGACCAGCAAGCTGCTGTTCTGCAGGTGCCGGCGAGGTGCCCTCAGAGAAGGGTGGGGGCACCAACGGGTACACCTACTTTGTGTGCAACAGCCTGGGGGGCCCGCTTGCCAAGCTGCCAGCAGTCAAGCCTGCGCAGATCAAGGCTGCCCGTCTGATCAAAAAGTACCTCACAGGGAAGCTGGACGCTACGGTGAGCCTGTGCCAAGCAGCAGCAGCTATTTGCTTGAGCAGAACACATCAATATCTGTGCCAAGCAGCAGCAGCAGTGATTGGTTGAGCAGGACACACCCTGTGCCAAGCAGCAGCAGCAGTGATTGGTTGAGCAGGACACAACCTGTGCCAAGCAGCAGCAGTTGTTCATTTCAGCAGAACATACCTACAATCATGCCTCAGATGCCCTTGGCCTCTTGTGGCACGTTGGAATGGGTTGGACAGGCTTGCTCCATGCGGAGTGCGCCTGCAAGTCAGGGCAGGGGCACCAGCAGCTGTGCCATGCGATCCTGGGAACATTGTGCGCTGGCATCTGCCAATGTCGGGGGCCTTTTTGCTTGCTTGCCCCATCAGGGGACTGCACTACTGCCGGGGCAGCTTGCGCAGCATTGAGGAGCATCTGACAATGGGGAATCTGGGCTTAGCGGCTGGTCTTGGCTGCTTGCTCATGTTTCAGCTGTGACAGCACTTGCCCCTTCTGCATCCAGCTCAGGGCGACCACACACCGCCACCTTGCATCAGCAGTGTTACTCTGCTTGATGCAGCGTGGCCAGCCTGGGGTGTGGACTGGCTTGCGCCGACAGAGCTCGTACCTGTGGCATTGCAGAAACATTTGCAGGCAGGGGGCGCTGACTGATATCTTGATGCATGCAGGTGTCAGCCTATCCTCCCTTCCCAGGCAATGAGGCCAGCTTCCTGCGAGCGCAGTTGGCCAGGATAGCTGCCACCACAGTCCTGTCCCCAGCAGGCTACTTTGTAGCCAACGAGGTAAGCTGCTCTGGGCAATGTGGCCAGTGCTACGCAACATGCGTGCATGGTGCCGTCTTGCAGATGGGTTCTGGGCATTCTACTTTGGGCTGCCAAACGAGGTAGTCAGGTGTGCCTGCTCTTGGGGCTACATGGGCTGCTGTGGGGAGCTGGACTGTGCCTGGCGTGTAATTCACAGTCTTGTTGCCAGGCTCAAGTGTGGGCACTGTGTGGTCACAAGTCTCATATCTCCTCTGGCAGCTCATGAGGTCGTAGAGCTGCGTCTGACTGCCCTCTGCTTGCCAGACAGTGACCAGCACATCGCCAACATGCTCGAAATTGCTAGTCTGCTGCACGCGCGCTCAGCCCGCAGCAACCTGGCCTGAAGGTATGCTGTCTGCAGTCACCTGCAGGGGCTGCACCAGCTGGCATCCTTCTGCAGATGGGGCAGGCGGACTGGCCTGTGCAGCTGCTCCCTGGTTGCCTCTACTGGATGTCCTTGGTGCAACTGCTGTGTTTACATCTACATTTCTGGGCCCACAATGTGGAGGCCTGACTTGGGCCAAAGAGTTTTGCATGTGCTGCTAATCTACAGCCACACATTATGGCACGGGGGCATGACGCCATACAGCAGCCTGCAACTGACGCCAGACACCAGCTGGTTGGCAGCCTGGGCGCCTGTAGCTGGCCAGGCATGGGGCAGATTGCTCTGTGCTGCCGCTGCCAGCATTGCCTTGTTGTCAGGGCATCTGTTTGACGTCAGCGTTGTGCCTGCAGTCTGGAGGCCTGGACAAGGCAGAGGAGTACACACCGGTGGCTGCCACAGAGCTGGGCACAGCAGCCGCATGGGCACACAGATACCCCCACGTCAAGAAGCAGGGTGCGCCGGGCTCGGTGCAATTGCTGCAAGATCGCCAGCCTGCAGTTCATGAGTGAAAACATCTCAGCACCAAATTCTACAGATGTTACTGTAGCTGGCACCTTTCCACCTCTGCAGCGTTCAGCACGCTCTGGCCACCAGATGGTGCAGCGCTGTGATGCCGATGGTGCGCGCCGGTGCAGCGGTGCTTCGCATGCTCATCTGTTGAGCTTTGCAAATGTGCTGTCCTGGTGTAAGACTGCATCTGCGCTGATCTGGCAAATGTAGCCTTACTCTGGGGCGCAGTGCCCTGGCAGCATCAGCCAGTGAAGCAGGCAGAACATGACTGCACCTGGCTGCGTGCCATGGCTGCAGGACAGAGCCTGATGCACACAAATGATCCTGTCCATGCTGATATCTTCCTTGTGGGGGTGCCAGTGGCTGTGCAATTTGCAACAGCCCCAGAAGGAGCATCTCTGCGTCCCACCGCCTGACATGAAAGCTTTGCCACCTAGCGCTGGCTGAAGTGACATGTACGCCTCTCTCTGCAGGAGGGTGTGTTGTTGCTGTATAGGAGACGGAGCTGACATGTATGCCTCTCTCTCCAGGGAGATTTGTTGTGTTTGCGAAGGGGACTGAACTGACATGTACCCCACTCTCTTCAGGGAGATGTGTCGTGTTTGCAAAGGAGCCCGAAGAGGGGCAGGATGCTCCAGAGCCGACAGAGGAGGAGGCGGAGCAGGGGCCTGAGCCCCTGAGCACAGTGGAGAAGGATGTTGAAGTGGGGGGCGCGGAGGCCTGGACCCCTCTGTTCAGCAGCAGCAACAGCAGCGTGAAGAACCAGGTGAACGGGGCTGCAGTTCCTAGGTATGGGCCTGCGGTTGCAGGGCATGGGGCTGCATGCTTGCAGTCGTAGGCGGAGTTGCTGCATGGTGCGAACCCCTCTGTGCAGCTACAACAACACCAGCGTGAAGATACACCATGCATGCGACATAGGCTGGTGGAAGCGGGGCTGCAGGCTCATTTGCAGCACTGGTGCAGCATTTGCATGCAGTTGTGAGGGCCACCTGTAAGCAGCCAGCACTCTCACACAGCAGCAGCAATCTCAGCAGGAAGGCAGGGTTGCGTGGGCTGTGGGGCTGCATCTGCCCTAGGTAGGGGGGCGGGACACCACTGGCTTCAGCTCCAGAGCTGCAGCATCAGCATGTCAGGAGCCAGCTGCGCAGGTTTGTGGCTCGATGAACCTGACAGCGCCTACTCCACCAGGAATGGCCACAAGAGGACCAGCTCCATCTGGCCTGGTCCATTTGAGCCGGGACATAAATTGCCCACCACAGGCCATAAGATCAGCATTTATCAGCAAGAGTGTACTTCACAGCTCACCCAGGCCACCTCATGCAGGCAGCTTTTGAAGCTGCCAGAGATAGAGGCCCGCACAGCCCAGTGGCAGCTTGTTACTTCCAAGTACAGCCAGCCTCGAAGGAGTGCAGCAGCACTGCAGCCCATCTGGCGGCTTGTGCAGGCAGCTGTGCCCACCAAAGTGATCCCTGCTACAAAGCCAAAGGTGTATAGGCATCAGGCGGCCCAGCTGCTGTGGCCAACAACTTAGGTGCGCCCTTCGCGTGCAGGTGGCCGGCGTGCGCAGCAACTTGTGGCCTGGCGCAGTTGCAGTGGGGTCTGGGTCTGCCTTCACCAACATATATGTGGGCTGGGCTGCCAAGACAGCGCCGTTCGTGCCCCTGCCACCCCCACCTGTGGCAAAGGAGTATGACCAGGCCCTGGTGGAGTCGGCAGAGCTGCCAGTCAAGCCTGAACCCGTCAAGGAGGAGGCTCCAGCAGAAGAGGCCGAGTGAAGTGCTTGAAACTTTGTGTGAAATGGAAGGCGCCAGACCTGGAAGTGCTTGTAGAGTAGCTTCCCCAGCACAATAACATGTGGCTGCTGGACTTGTTGTTCCTGGGATGAAGCAAGCCAAGCATGCAGCTCCATGGCGATCATCTTCAAGGCCTTGTTCGAGAGCAGACAATGAGCTCCCCTGCATGGACACTCTGCATGCCACACAGGGAACTCCTTCCACCTTGCAAGCCTAATTCAGCCTCCGGTTGCGTGCTGTGCAACAGCACCCCTAGCCATCTGAGTGGCAAAGGACAAGTCATGGTGACTCCACATCGTCGTTAATCACAGCTCGCTGTTGTTGTTGCTCTTTCAGTGTGCCTGTACTTTAAGCAAGTCAGCCTGTGACACGGCAACTTCTAGGTCAGCAGTCCTTGACGTCGTTATGCAGGCCGGGATGTGCAACACAATGCTGCATAGACCCCCAGACTGTGCCCGGCATGCGGGGCAGGCAACAAAGGCATGTCGCAATCCACTTCGCAGGAGCAGCATTCCAAGCAGATCTGGATGCTCTGCTCAGGCCCAGGTCCAGGCCCAGAGCCAGCGGCAACAGAATGAAGCTGGTGGGTTTTACAGCAGTTCTGCTTCTTGCTGCTGATGATCTACCCTGCAGGCAGGCCTGCTGATGTTGCATGCAGAGATTGCCGAGCGAGTGGACAAAGCAGCTGTGATGATAGACCAGATGGTCAGGGATGTGGCCAGGGAGCTCTATGTGTATGATGCAGTAACAGAGGTCACAGGCAAGCATGGCTGCACCGCTTGCATCATCTGCTCACATGTGTGCCAACTGCGTTGCTTGATGAAGCACTGAGGCAACTAGAGATGCTGGCAATGCATCATCAAGCAGCCAGCTTGGCAGGTCAAATTGACGCAGGCGGCTGCCATCTTTGCTGAGCATACATCTGCATAAAATCAAAACCCTTTTTAACACATCATGCTTATAACACCCACCAGCCTGTGTGCAGCGGGCATGCCCCGCCCCAACGCCCCTGAGGCCTACCAGAAGGTGGTGGCTGAGCGCTTGGACGAGATGGACGAGACCTTCTTGGCCGCGCTGGGCGCGTATGCGCAGGCAGCCACCCAGCAGGATCCCATTCTGGCAGGTGGGCAGAGGTGCTGACACCCTCTCTGGCAGACCTTCATGCATTCCAACATGGAAATCCACGACAGGTGTACTGCTGTGAAGCTCATCAGACACCCCCCGGCGCAGGCTGGTACCCTCACTGTTGCCTGGACAGCAGCTCTGGCATGCCTCCTGGCCTGGCTAGGGCAACTGTGTCAGGCATGCATGGCGCAGTCCCAGTTCAGCAAGTGTCCAGCACCAGGTGGGCATTGAGTACTTCAATTCTCTACATGGGGGTCGACCCATCAGGACCCGTCTTCTGGCGCTCTGCTGGGAAGTCATGCCCCTTGTCGCTGCCCTCCTGCTGCACCTGTGAGGTCAACAAGGGCCTTACAATGCCCCACTGCCCACGCAGCCCGCCTGAGCACGCTGCGCCAGGAGGTCCTGCGCCAGATCGCAGCGCGCCTGCCCCCCGAGATGCAGCTGCTGGAGCTGCTGCAGCGCTGTGCGGGCCCCCAGCAGCGGGGGGCCCTGCTGGAGCACTCTGTGGGCTACAGCGGTGTTCTGGAGGAGGAAGAAACCCTGAGGGTTAGTGCTGCTGGCATCAATATTGGGCCCTGCCATAACACTCTCTGGGGTGCACCTGTGCCATGAGGGAGGAGGCAACATGTCTGTTCTGATATTGTCCTGTTCAGTGATGATGTCCTGTTCAGTCATTTGTATGGTGTTGAAGAAGCTATGTGCTGCTGCTTGCTTTGATCAAGAAACTGTGCAGCTGCAGAGGCATCTTGTAAGACCGCTGGTGAACAGTGCTCTTCTAGAGTGGTATACTGGAGGCGGTGCACGCGACTTGAGAGGATTGTTCCTGCTACAGGAGCGGAGAGCACGCAGTGGTGTCCGGAGGAAGCAGGCCTGGGAGAGAGCCCTGCCCGAGGACCCAAGCGCAGAAGCTGGGGAGCCTGCGGAAATGCCAGGTGGGCCTCAATGTGCGTATGTAACTTGCAGTCTAGACAGGCAGCTTTTGTGATATCTCAAGCTGCTGTACCTGCAAAAGGTGTACCTTCAGGTTGGCAACCCCTGCTGTTAGACTAACAGTATGCCTGTGCAAGCTTTTTGCCGGCAATGGGATATCCAAGCTGGCTTCACATTGAAGCGGTCAGGGACTGGTCAAATATGTAACTGTGCCCTCTGCCACGCTTGCAGTATTGCTGGGTGGGGATCAGGTCTCGCACTGCAGTGGACATCTGAACACGACAACTTTCTCTGTTTGGTGCCTGCAGAGGAGTACCTCCACGTCTGAGGCAACCGATAAGTCAGAAAGTCAGCTTCATAGCTGCAGGCTGACTAGAAGTGCTGCATCGCCTGCAGAGGGGTCTTTACAAGTGGGCACGACCACCGTTCCGGCGGGGGAGGTCCCCAAATGCGACATGGACACCCTGCAAGCGACCGCCAGCCAGCTGGTCGATGATATGGAGGAGACTGAGGCCTACGCCGATCTGTGAGTCATCTCTACTCCTCCGCGCAATGCACAGCATGCACACAGAAGCCAAATTCGCCTGCATGGTGGGCTGCACGCCACACCCAGCCAGTTATGTGGACAATGCGAAGGGGACTGAGGCCTGTGCTGACCTCTGAATCTGGCACTGTGTCTTCCTCGTACAAATCTGTTTAGCTTTTAGGTTGCCTGCCTCTCCCTGCCAAAGCGCCCGTCTGCTGTACAGACACCTGGCGATGTGGACACACCTGGCTGACACAGCCATCATGTATCTTGCCTACATCCGATTTCCGTTTGCAGCATTCTTGAGATCCTGTGCAAGCTGTCTGCAGTGCGAAGGGCTGATGCAGGTGTTCCCCTGCTTGGGCGGTAGCCCTCTGCCTTTCATTTTGTCTTCCTTACATTGGCCTGTCACGTGCTGGGCAGGGGCCTGCTTGCAGGCGTCTGCGGTGCTCACACAGTCAGTCCACATGCAGCAACCCCGTGTTTCTGGGTTTAAATGTTCAGGGCTTGGGGCTTAGGGGTTGACCACACACACACAGCCCGTACAGAAGCAGCAGCCCCTCAGCAGGCGCTGAGATCCTGTGCAAAGAGTCTGATGTGCAGCATCAGTCGGTGCAGTTGTGCGCTGGCCGCGACAGCGAGACTAGGAGTGCCCTGCTCCTGCATGCGACGGGGCCATTATGTTATGCAGGAGCCTGCTTGCAAGAGTCTGCCTGGCTCGTGCAGCCATCACAGATGCAGCAGCCCAGGAGCAGCTTGAGAAGCACGGCAAAGTGGATGTGCAGGACATGATGGCAGTGACCAAGGTGGTCCCTCAGAGCGCCCTCATCTTCGTGAAGGAGCTGCTGGGTGTGTCAGACCCCGCACGGCGGTGAGGCATGGCGGCCCAACGATGTTCTCTAGAATAAGAGGCAATTGGGTGGCTGTGAAGAGGCTGGGGTGCTACATCCATGGGGCAATGTGATCTGCGCGTGGCCTGTCAGGCTATCAGGGTTGCGAGCTGGTTTGCCCACAGAGGGATCAGCTGCTTGGGAGTGGTTCAGGGTACTGGTGCTGGCACTTGAGCCTCAGGCGGTGTGACTGGGACGCTGGTGCCATTGTGGGCAGCAAACGGGCTGTTAAGTGAGAGCCTTGACAGGGGGGCTGAGTGTCACAACCCACGCAGGCCTGAAAATTTTGCTTTCAAGTGGGAGTTGTTTGCTTTGTCTGCCCTCATGCAACTTAGCATACAGTTGCAGCAAATGTGGCCTCAAGAGGCTGTTGCATGTGTGAAGTCTCGCCCAGTTTGTGTCATATATCACTGGTGATGTGAAGGGCTTGCCAGCGGCTATGCAGGCGCCAAACCTCACCCAGAGGTCAAGGTCTGCATCGCGGCTCACTTTGCTGGTGGAAGAATTGCATTGATGGGGCTTTGTGAGCACGCTTTCATTGGTGTCTGACCCCTGCAGGCTGGCATTCATCATGGATGTTCTCAAGGAGCCTTGGCATCCTGGGCAGCCCATTTGCAGACCCAGGTGAGAGGATGTTGAGAGAATGTGAATGTCAGTGCAGCCAGCAAGACTACAGACATTGAGAGTTCACTTTTGCCTTGGCAGAAAGTCCTTTCCCATTGGACTCACCCACGACTGCATGCTGCATTGCTGAGGTCTGACTTACAAGTCACTGGCCCTCAGATTGCTGAGCGGCTGCATGCTGCCAGGAACACAGGGTCATTACTCTTGTGGAGGCCAGTGCCCAGCGCTGACTGCCTTGCATCTGTGTAGGACCAAGCGGCGCTCAAATGACATCCTGAGGCCAGGGAAGCTGCTGAGCTGCATTGCAGCCATGCAAGCAGAGCTGCAGCAGATGCAGGGCAAGAGCCCCCAGCTAGAAAGGCTTGAAGACATTCGGCGGGAGACATTGACAGCGCTCAGCAGGCTGTCCAATCAATGACGCCCCCACAAAACGCATGTTTTGTAGCCTGAAACCAGATATGGCACAGTGGTTACATAATCACTCGTGCTTGAGATTGAGGGCAAATGCAAACGTCTGGCTGGCTGCCTTCAGGGGGCATGTGGGAGAGGTCATGTGTGCATCATAGGCAGCATCCCCAGCTGCATCATGCAGCTGCAGATGTGAACAGGCGCGTGTGCCTTAGAAAGATGGGCAGATGCGCATCCAGCACACTCTCAGGCACCCTGCCTATCTGTGCAAGCTGCTCAAGCACTGCTAGCAGCTGGCTGGCCTCCCAGGGTAAGGCGACGTCAATACCGACTGCCTGAACCTGCAGCCACAAGTGGAGTACAATGAGACCACACCAAAGAATCAATGTGCACAACAAATCCCATCCATTTGGTGGAGCAATATGCAAACTGCCTGCACCTGCAGCAAGAGTGGGGTATAATGAGGCCACATTGCCAGGAGGTTGATGTGCACCAGAAATTCAGCAACTTGGTGGCAACACCTGACAAGGGGCAACATTCAGGTCACGCTGCATGGAGTTAATGAGCGCAACAACTCCTGCAAACAAACTGGCAGCGGCAGCTGGGGAGGCAACTCTCAGCAGAAGCCAGGACAGCTGACATGTGTTGTGGGGCACAGCACATGGTTGCAGCAGCGGCAGTCATCAGCACAAGCCGTGTGCAGGCACCTGGTGAGCAGAGGAGCCAGTCACAGCCTCGACGTAGGTCTGCACGACGTTGCTTGCGCTCTGCAGCAGCTCCTGCACACAGAGAAGAAGCCAACTCCTACGGCCAGCATTAACAGCTTTGAAGCTCTTTGGGACCGCCTGGTACCTCCTAAGAACACAGCAGTGGCTGGGCCACTGTTGTAAAAGCAAACAGCGTCAGGGTGCCTGCACTATGCAGCAGCTCCTGCGCAAGCAGAATTTCAGATTCATGACCTGCCGCTGCTGCGCTCTGCTGTTGCAGTGCAGCAGGTCAGTGGAGACCCTCAAGATGCAGAGTGCTGGCTCACAAGCTCTTAAAGTAGCCTCAAGCAGTGAGTGAGCTCGGATGAGTCGCAGAGTGTCACCAGCAGCCTGCCTCACGCTGTCTGCTGCAGTTGCCCCACAAGCAGCGCGCTTGGGTCAGCACCCGTTCTGCCTACATGCGAGGCGCACACGGCGGGCCACAGCCTTCACTTAGCTTCACACCACCGTTCAGGAGCCCACCAAAGGCTCACCTGCAGCATGCCCGGCGCGTCCTGCTGCAGCACGGTCTGCACCCCCACAAGCAGGGCAGCCGGGTCTGCGCCTGCCCTGCCCACAGGCAGCCTCAGGCAACTGCCAGCACGGTCCCACTTGAAGGCTGGCATCTCCCGCTGCAGTGTCAGCAGGAGGGCTGCAGCCAGGCCGGCTGGCGGGGTGACCCCCTCAAAGCACTCCTGCAAGGCAGAGGGTAGTCTTAACTCAGCATGCTGAATCACAGAGAGCATGTTGATTCAGCTGCTAAAAAGTGTGTCCCAGCAGTCAACGGAAAGGCATGCAGGGCTTGGAAAGCCCGTCAGACCAGAGCAGCTCAAAGCGCTCCTGCAACATGGAGGGCAGAGGGGTCCGAGGGAGGGTTTTGTAAGCATGCTGCATCACGGAGAGTTTGTCTGTTGGTTTGGCAGTGCAGTGTGTTGTCTGCAAGGCTGGCCTGCGACCAGAAGGGTTAGCTGAAGGGCGGCTAACAAGCCGAGAGGAAGGCCAGCTGCCCTCCAACATTCCTGCAGAGTGCGAGTCATGCTCTCAAACAATATGCGCAGCCATGCAAGCACCTTGAACTCCAACAGGCTGCAGCGCTTGCATTTCAGAGTGCTGCTGATGCTGAGAGCGGTACAATGTGCTGCTACAGCTCAGGCTGGCAGCCATCACTGCAGCACACATGGGTGCCTCACCCACGCAAGGTGCCATCACATGTGCATTGCCACCAGCTCTATCACAGCCAACTCGCTCTCTCCAATTCTGGTCGATTCTGGTATAGCCATGCAAGCTTGGTGTTCTGCACTGGGCAGCATCCCAAACCTGACTGCAAGCAATTTGTCAGCCATCTGGTTTTCTTCAGACCTGACAGACTCAAAAGATCTGCTTCCGACTTCCATTCTTTCCAAGAGCCTGATGCCCCCTGTCACGAGGCAGGCAGCACAGAACCTGCAGCGGTGCATGCTGCTGGCGCACTCACCTGCAGCGGATGGAAGAGGCCAGTGCTGACACAGGCACTCTTCAAGGCTGCGCCAGCTGGTGACATCGTTGCGGACTGCTGGGCCTGCGGCAGCTGGGAGGTCCCTCCAGCAGCCTGTGCCCTGTCTTTGCCTGCTTTTGCAGTCGTGGGGCTGAGTGCCTCCAGTGCAGCCCACAGCTGTGGGGATGATACACTCCTGCAGGCAGGTGCAGAGGTCCTGGGCGGTGCCTCTGTGATGGACAAGATGACGTAACCCAGACCTGCAGGCACTGCATGGCGCTCTGCAGCTCATCAGCAGTGCATGGCCGCAGCAGGTCAGTCTGCCCCAAACATAACAGGGCAAATTTCAATTGCAGTACTATTAGTTTAGCACAGTATCAGTTGAGTAGCCAAAGGAGCAGTCCAGGCACAGACTCACCGTGTGGCACTCTGCAGCTCATCGGCGATACATTGGCGCAGCATCTGAGTCTGCCCCAACCCCACCAGGGCGAAAGCGAGTCCTGGCCACAGAGCGCTGCCTTTCCTCAGAGCTGAATGGTAGCTCCCGGGGCTGGGCTGTGGGCTGGCAAACAAGGCCTGCCACTGCACCAACTGCCCTGCAGCAGCAGCAGGAGCCTACTCAATGCAAAGGCTGTGCAGTCCCCCAGCAGCTGCGCTCTGATGCGCCTTGACAAGGGTAGCAGAGTGTGGATGACATCAGCTGGCAGCGCCAGCCTGTGCAGGGCCTGCGGCAGCTGCAGAACAGGGACAGCCAGCCTCCATTGGGGTGCCTGCTTCAGATGATGTAAGCACAAAACCCACCTGGCGGGATCAGCCTGCGCACCGCCTGCAGCAGCTGCATGACCCCCCAGGCAGCCCTGGCCTGCAGCAGCCTCTCCAGTGCCTGCAGACCCTCCCTGCCCACCGCTCTCCCCACCTCCTGCAGGTAAATGGTTTCTCCAGATAGATCTCATGGGTGAGGCACGAAGTGTTTCCTTGTGCTGCAGTTCAGGCATGGCTGCAAAGGTCGCACCGCATTCATGTCAGGTCTGCAAGCAAAACAGGGACCCGACAACACCTGACAACTCTCCATGATACATGTGCCTCACATCAGGGAACAGCAACAGTCCAAAAGTCCATCAGCCAATTTCTTGTGCAGACTTAGCAGCAGCAGACGTTGCCTGCCACCATCGAGGGATGAGCATTGCAACTACCCCTCTCATGCATCGTGCATGCAGGTGATTATGGCTGGCGTGGGGCCGCCCAGCCACCAGGACTGCTCAACCGTTGAGCCCGCATGCTGCAGCCGGTGTTGTCACAGACGGACGTTGCCTGCAGGTGCCGGCCCAGCATAGCTTGCCAAACTGCCAGCCACTGCAGCATGTCTGCTGCACATAGTGCTGGCCTGCTTGCAAGTGTCTGGGGGCCCTGCTCATCACTGCCCATATAACTTGCAGTTGGCACCGTCCTGGACGCAGTGCCTGGGATCCAGGCTTTCCAACAACAGCTGAGTCATCCACACAAAGCTACATGCACGGAGCACTCTGATAGGCACTTTCTTGCCTGCAAGTGCCAAGGAGCTAGGGTTGCCTGACCCTCCCCATCGCGCCAGCTTGCCCCAGATGCACTGAAGGTGGTCTGCCAGGGACTGGTCAGCCGCAGCAGCTCCTGCACAGCGCAGTGCATGTGAGTGGGACAGCACCCAAGAGGGAAACAGTGCATGCCACTTCCTTGAAGGCTCCCTGACCTGCATGACAATTGTGACACCGTGGCAACAGGCTCTGGAGCGGCAGCACCTCCTGCGCAAAGCAGCACACAGGCTTCCTGAAATCTGTGCCCAGACAGAGTTGCTCACTGCTTAAGGCAGGCGCCAGCAGCGCTGAAGCTTTGCCAAGAGGGATGATTCAGCCCTGCCTGAGATGTTCTGTAGTCTTTCTGGCAGGCACCCCTCAAGGCCGCATGCTCCCTCCCCTGCAGTAGTCAGCTGCAGCACAATCTCTTGCCATGCGCGGCGCTGCTGCTGTGCAGCAAGAGGGGATTGCTGCAGCTGACCAATGTGGCCCAGGCATTGTGCACACAGTTTTGCGGACGCTTGCCCAAGCAAGACTGGCACTGCCCTGCCTCACCTGGAACTGGCATTCAGTGCACTGCCTGCGCAGAGTGCTGTGGCTACCTCACCAGGTCGCACGCAGGTTTGCGTACGCTTGGCCAAGCACCCAGGGCATTGCCCCACCTCACCTGAAGCAGGCATCCCATAGGCCCGCAAGGTGCCTCCCCTGCGTGCGCTCCACGCGGCAGTGCCTGCTGACCAGCTGCCTCTGGGGGCTTGTCTTGACCAATGCCTCCGCTGAAGCTGGCCTGACGGCTTGCGGGACTGGCACCGGCCAGTGCGGGCGATTGAAGCATCTGGGCCCCCAGGCTGTCAGAGGGAATTTGCGTGTGCTGTGGAGTGGTGGGCTCTGCTGCTGGGGTGTCCTCCCCACTGCTGCCAGGCGTGCTGGGTGCCTGCACAGCAAGCTCTGGGCTGCTGGCTGGGCTGGTGTTGCTGCTGGTGGAGGCAGGCAAGCCTGCTGCTGCTTCCGCTGCTTCGGCAGAGCCCCCTGCCCCGGCAGGTACATCGTGTATTGTCTCAGAATGAGGTTTGTTGGTGCCCTGTGGCGGCAGTGATCCGCCAGGGGCAGTGCCAACCACCTGGGCGCCTGCCTCCTGGCCTGCCTGCTTCCTGTGCGCATGCAGAGCCTGCCTGGCTGCAGCATCAGCACTCTGTGCCTCAGCCGCGGCAGGGCTGGCTGCCCCGGCGTCTGCATGGCCCTCACCCTGCTCTGCTGTCCCAGCCACTGCCGACGAAACTTTACTGACAGGCAAAGCAGCGTCAGCAGCAGGTGGTGCTGGTAGCCCCTCATATTGCTTCTCTGCTGCTTCAGAAGGGGCTGGTGAGCCACCCACGCCAGCCTCAGCAGCTGATAGCTGCACGCTCGCATCCACACCTCCGGCCTGCACAGCGGTGACTTGCCTGGCTGTTCCAGCTTCTGGCTTGGGTTCTGGAGCCTCTGCAGGCTGCCCTGGCTCGGCTTCTGACAGGTGCCCTGCAGCGTCTGAGGGCCGTCCCACATTGGCATCTGCCGAGTGCCCTGAGACATCTGCGGAGGCCAGATCTGAGTCAGAGACGGCATCCGCATGCTGCCCAGCACCAGCTTTGGACTGCTTCCAGGATGGAAGCGACATGACACGTGTCAGGTCTTGCTCGAGGCTGGCTGCAACAGTGGCGCCAACTGCCGCATGCCAGAACTGGTGCAGGGGCAGCTTGACCTGGGGCTGCAGACGCAGCAGCGTCCTGCGCAGGGCCTGCCCGCGGGAGGCGAGCTGCTGCAGCTTGGTGGTCGTCTCGCCCCTGCAAGAAGGGCGCTGGCACACTTGTGACTCGACTGGGGCAGCTGCTTCCAGCTTGGCACTTGTCTCTCCCCTGCCACTGCATGGATGCACCAGCATTGCAGGGCAAGCAAGAAGAGCTCAGGCAGACATATGGTATGAGGTGGCAGCTCAACTTCTCAGGCCATGCCGAGATACAATGCACAGAACAGTGCACACCACTCCATAACAACCACGTACAATCCCTAGACAGTTTGCGGGCCTCATGGGGCAACAGGCTTAGCACAACATTAACAACATTGGGGGCCACCTACCTGCCAGATAAGACAGGGTTAGGATTCAGAGTGAGGCTGGTGGGCTGCATAAAAGGGCAGCTGCCAGCTCATCATGGGAGCCTCTCTGTGTGAAGTGACACTGTCTTACCACCAGTCAGAAACAACTCACCTGCCATACCTGTGAGTGGAGGGTGCCAGCTGCCAGCCTGCTTGCATGTCTTGTTGTTGTTTGTTGACACAACAACAGGAGGCAGCTGACCTGTCAGACATGTGTGCCGGCGCTGCTGCGCCGCAGCGGAACACGCCGGCCAGCCCAGCCTCAGAGTCTTGCCACTGCAGCTGCAGCGGAGGCCCCTTGTGGGCAAAGACCAGGTTGTCCACCCACAGCGTGGCCACTTGCCGCCTCAGGCGCTCCCTGACTGTGTCAGCCAGGATGGCGGTGGAGTCCAGGTCATAGGGGACCGCCACCTGCCTGCAGCAAACTGTACCGGGTTGATCTTGAATGAAGCCTGATTGACAGCCAACGGTGCCTGTGACTGCCAGAGTGAGCGCGCTTTGTTTCACAGAGCAGTCACCTTGCACATGCCACATGCTGGACGCAAAACTTGACAATTTTCTCATCCTGTAAGCCCACCTGTCGAAGCTGCGTACTCCTGCGCACAGGCGTCCCAGGCGCCACGTCAGGTCTGCCTGTGCCTCGCGGCTGCTCAGCCTCACGTGCTGCTCGGCTGCAGTGCTCGCGGCCAGCTCCAGGTCGGCGCTGCGCAGCATCAATGCGACCACGTGTGCGCTGGCAGCCTGCACAAATGGAATGAAGGGTAAATCGCAGCTTGGCCTCCTCAAACATTCTGGTGTTGCCCTTCAAAGAATTTTGGCCTGTCCCTCCTGCCCTGCAGGCTATTGATCGGAAGGTTCCAATATGGCTCAAGCTTCACAGGTGTACAGCTCATCAGCATGGGTGTCTGCTGCTAGACAGGCCAGTCCTCTCAGAGATGCTGCTGCCGTGTAGTGGTGTACGTGTGCTTCACCAATGATGGGAGGCAATGCTGTGGAGATGGTGCTTCCTAACTGCAGACAGCACCTCAAGCATGCCCCACAGAACATGGTGGGGCCAGTCCTCAGCCCACCTGCAGGAGCTCGCTGGCATGCTGGTGTAGCGCACGAGCATGGCAGCGCTCAACCACGGACGGGTCAATGCTCCCCGCTCCATCTTCAATCTCTGGTGCCGATGAGGCAGCCTGCTGGAGGCGCAGGTGGGGCTCATTCATCACGCTGCGTGCTTCCAGGAGCAGGGCAGCAAGGCCAGGGAGACTCTCAGGGTCTGCCTGAACCTGCAGGGGGGTATGAGCTGCATACTCAGCAGCTGCACAGTTGCGCTCGCGGCCTCAATAAGCAGGGCAGTGGCGCATGAGAGGCACTCAGGGTCTGCCCACAGCTGCAGCGCGGGCTTCTGCAAATTGAAGAGCTGCAAAGGGAGAAGAAAGGGAGGGTGGCCATGCTTGTAGGGTGCTCAGGGTTTGCCTAAACCTAGTCAAGAGACATGAGTGGTTCAGATGCGCCTGCCCCAGCTTAGGAGGTGAGGACTTGTGGCATTTACTTGATGATTCACACACAGACTGCCATCTGTTAGCACTGCAGCCTGGCAAAGAGGCCAGCCTGGGGGCATGCGCTTTCGGAACAAGAGCTCTCAGACAGTGGATCCCTGCCCCTGCTCTGAGCAGGGCTGCCCTGCGCCCTCTCGTATCTGATGCATTGCACAGAGCTGGCGGCATTCTTATTGCCTGTCGCAGTGCAGGTTTTACGTTTCAGGGATTCCTACCTGTGCCTGCAGCGTGGCCACGTGCCGTGGCAGAAGGCCCCAGACCCAGCCCATGCTGCAGCTGCAGTCAAGGGTGCTCTGTGTATCCCAGATGAGACGTCTCAGGGCAGCCACCTGCAATGCAGGAAGGACGAGAGTAGCTGATCAGGTCTGAAGCAGGCCTTCAGCTTTTGGGGCCTGCACTGACAGATTATGCAGAGAGTGCAGCACTGCTGCCACTTTTGCTGCAGCCAATCAGAGGCAGCTGCCTGTCAGCCCAGCAGCTACATGCCAGAAAGCAAGCACCTGCACCACATCTACTACTTAACATGAAGAGTAGGCACTTGACGACACAGAAAGTGGGTAGCAGAGGTCAAGCTGTGCAAAAAACTTGATTTGTGCATGGCTGTTGTCCTTTCAAGTCTTTGTTGCCGGGAATGATGCACCAAAAGGCCAACACCCTGACGGCTGATGCATGTAGCACCACAGCTGTGGGGTGTGTGACGTCCCTCAGCACCGGCTGTTGCTGGGCAGCAGACAGGTGCGCACCTGCTGGAGCGCCTGCTGGGCACGCCACAGCTGTGGGGAGAGTGCAGCTGGGACCTCAGCAGGTCCAGGAGCACCAGCAGGCTCTGACTTAGGCTGCGACATGTCAGAGTCCTGCAGACAACGGTCAGTCTGGGACCCCCTTTCAACACCCCTCCTGGATCAGCCTGCAAGTTGGAGGAATCCTGCAGACATGCACAGTCCAGCACACCTCTCATGATGTGCACCCGCTCATGCGGTGCTTCCACAGCTAGCTCTGTGAGCTTGCCAAGATGACTGACGGCAGGGTTCCAAAGACCCTGAAACAAATGGCAGACAGCAACCACTGCATCTGCAATGCTGCCCATGAAGAGCTGGCAGCCTCTCTGGCGGAGGCTATAAGCAACAGGACAGGTGCACCCTCTGAAGGTCACAACTGCAGGAATGCATGGTGCCACCCGTGTGTAAGCATGGTCTTGCGCAACCACACCTGCTGATCCCTCGGCGGGCTGGTGCCTTCACTGCTGCCTGCTGACCCTTCTGGTGTCCCCTGAGGCTGGCTCAGGATCGCAAGCAGGTCCAGCGTCTCGTCCAGGACCCCAGTGCAGCCTGGGTGGCCCAACTGCAGGCAAGTAGCAGCATTTGGAGACAGAGGAAAGCATCTGGAACCCCACATCAACATGACAATGCATAGAGCTGGTAACATGCTCATTCCTGGGACTGCCTGTCTCAAATGACAGATTGAGCTGAAGTTGCAGGCGCCTCGGAGACCTGCAAACAGGTGCACAATCTGTTGAGTCAGGCATTGTGCCTCTAGAGTGCTGCACATTGTCTGGCAACAGCACAGCTGTGGCTGGCGCTGTTGTGAAAGCTTGTGAAGCGGCTCTTCTGGAAGTCAACAACCTACATCCTGCTGCGGCATGTTCAGTTCCTTGGGATCTCATTTGAACTACGTGCTGCTTGCAGCATACCCAGTTCCCTGGGTGTTTAAAATGATCTACATGCTGCTTGCGCCATGTTCACTACTGCAGGTGCGAGGCAGCCACACCTGGTTAGCAGACATCAACAAGAGCTCAGAAAGAAACTGCCCAGGGCCTCCCTGCAGTTTTGAGGCAGGACCTGAGCAGCCATGCAAACGGCACGCATCAGATTGATACTTCAAGCTAAAGCAGGGCAGCAGGCAGCCGGTGCTGTCGGGCAGTGCCTCACATAATTGAAGGGCTGCATCAGGCAAACAGACATCCCCTGGGTAGAGCCTGGCTGCTCTGGCCCCAGGGTGGAGGTCGAGCAGCCAAGCAGAGGGCTTGCAGCCACTGGCACAACTGAGGCCGCACAGTCAATGGCCTGCCTTCCACGGGCCCTGTTTGCCTCACCTGGTCGGCAGCCACCATGAGACGCTGAGGCACTCCCTGCACAGCGTGCGGCTGCTCTGCACCTGAGCGGCCGGGTGAGGGGCTGGGCAGCCCGGCTGAGATCTCTCGCAGAATGGCTGCAGCACGGCTGGTCTGCTGCTCCAGGTCCGTGTCCCACTGCACCTGCAGAGCCCTGGTGACCTGCAAGCAGACAATGATTGCAGGTGCAAACCGGCTGCTCTGCTCTGCTAGGTCACCATGCCACTGCGCCTGTGGAGCACCCATGCAGGCAGACAGTGATTGCATGTGCAGGATTGCTGCTCTGCCTTGGCCAATCAGCATCCCTCTGCACCGGTGACCGCACGCACATGGTGTGCGTGGGTTCAAGCTGGCTGCTCTGCTGTGCTTGGTCAGCATCATTTACATCTGCAAGGAGCACGCGTGGCCTGCAAGCAAGCACGGCCCCCGCTTTGCTTTGCCAGGTAAGCCTTGACTGCGGCTTCAGAGCTCTTGCAGAAAGAGGTCAGCAAGCCAGCAGACTGCTGTGACATTCACAGCAATGCACTGCACACACTCCAGGGATAAGGCACCGCGCAAGCCATGGCCCCTAAGTTTTGGGCACCAAGCAACTTGATCCCTGGCCGCCGCGGCAGAGCACAGCTCACATGCAGATAGGACGATCCTGCGCCTGTTTCCCTTTTCAGTGATAAAAAAGCCGCTGGTTGGCTCAGGAGTTCAGGCCTGACTTAAGCAGAAAATGTCCAGCTCAGGCGGCTTGTGCATCTCCATGCATCCCCACTGGCTGGTCCAGCTGGGAAGCACGGCCATGATGATGTTGCCTTTGCTTGCGGACATGCTTCACCATCTCATGCCAACAAACTGACCTACCTGCTGCTTGAGGGTGGCCACACTTGGCAGCAGGGTGACTGCTTTGTTAAGGTCTCCCATCTGGCCCCGCACTGCAGGCCACAGCTTGGCATGCTGGCTGCCAGCGTGCAGCAGCAGCCAGCGCAGGCTGGCACAGCAGTCTGAGAGGCAGTCCAGCAGGGTTGGCAGCTGCGCCAGCAGTGCTGGCCCCTGCACATCACAAATGAGGGTCTGCCAAGGTGTCAGCATGAGGCACATGAAGGCGTCCTGTTGCATTGTGCTGGCGGCCACTAGACAGCAGCAGACAGCGCAGTGGCCAACTGCAAGTCTACAACCCAAGCCTTGCACTACCCTAGTTCTTTGCAAAAGAAAGGGGTGCTTAGTCAGCACAATGTGTACACTCGCAGGCGCTCACGTGCAGCAGCAGGGCCTGACCATGCTGCTGCTGCTTACTGACCATGCGCGAGGAATGAAAATGACTGCCTCACAGAAAGTGCATCCAGTCAGATTGGGAAAGAGGCAGAAAGATTGCATGTCAGCACACCTGCAAGGCGCTCTCATGCAGCAGCAGAGCCTGGCACTGCTGCTGCAGCTGGCGCAGCTCGGTCATGTGGCGGGCTGCTGTATCCTTGGCCTGCAGAACGAAAACTGTGCTGTTTGACAAAGATCTGCATTATCTGCAAGCCTGAACTTTAAGCAAGCACTACACAGCTCTGCATGTTTGCAAGCCTGACGAAAAGGCACTATAAGCACAGCTTGTCCTGAAATATCATGCATGCCAAAAAGGGAAGATCAGCTGCGCAGCTGCTGCATTGTGCTGTCGGCTATAATAGGGTGGCAGGGAAGGGTCCTGAAGCTGCAGCCGCCACGCTACAGCAGCGAGCTGCAGGAGAGGTGCCCTGCAAGAGGGGCATATTGATCCTGCTGCGCCAACAGCAGCAGACCAGAAGCAGTCTTGGCCAGCCATATACCAAGAGCTCTGTCTCCTGAAACTACACTCCAAGCTCAGCTAATCAGGCTCAGGTAATCATCCAAGCCTATCAACCCGTGTGACACGCTGGTCACACAATGATTGACCTGCTGGACACCCTGCGGTGCTGCCACGGCTCGGGACCTGTTGAGCCCAGCATGGAGACTTGGCCAGCACAAGTGAGCAGCTGAGAAGAGTGGACACACTAAACCTCACCTGCTGGACACTTTGAACGGCTGCCATGGCTCCGCGGGCAGCACGATAGCTTTCCCAGGAGTGTGCCACATCTGCATAGTGCCCAGGGGCCCACTCGACCACCCAGCTGCTGGCAAAGAAGCGGCCAGCTATGTCCTGCAACAGAACATGCAGTTTGAAAGATGTCTTCGCATCAGCGGGATGGTGTGGCAGGGGGCCATCATGTGCTCAGGGCCAATAACTCTCATACATGGGGACCAGCTCAGCCTCATCAATGTTTCCAGCAAGCAGGCTGCCTCAATACGCGTGTATAGCTGGTTGCTTGAGGGATTCAGTGTCAGTGACACTGCACATGGCTCCCACCTGCATAAGCTGCTGGTCCCGGTGCAGCACCTCAGGCACAAAGTGCAGCAGCAGGTGCACCTGCCCCTGCAGGGCGGCCTCCGCCATGTCCAGCGCTCCCTGTGGGGCGCTAGGGTTTAGGGGGTTTGGGTGGGCCGGCTGCGGGGCCTCTGACGCTGCCAGGCCGCGCAGGACGGCCAGGAGGACAGGGCGCGGCAGAGAAGCGCGCGCAAACAGCTGGTCTGCCTGGCCTGAAAGCAGGGAAGGCTCTCTTGTCTGATGGAGCCGTTTTGGCCTGGTCGCACCCCAGCGTGGGCCAGGCAGAAACAGCCGGAGCAGCTCTGTGTGCCCTGAGGCCCTCTCGTCATCTGCAAGGCTGCCAGGTGACAAGCAGATGCTATCAGCTGACCTCCTGAGGCAGCACCCTCTCATCATCTGTGCAGGCTGCCAGCTGACATACAGATGCTGGTCAGCACACCGGCTGACCTCCTGAGGCAGCGCCTCCTCATCATCATCGCAGGCTGCCAGCTGACATGCAGATGCTGGTCAGCATATCGGCTGACCTCCTGAGGCAGCGCCCTCTCATCATCAGCGCAGGCTGCCAGCTGACATGCAGATGCTGGTCAGCAAATCGGCTGACCTCCTGAGGCAGCGCCCTCTCATCATCAGCGCAGGCTGCCAGCTGACATGCAGATCACTTACCTGCTGAGGCACCGCCTTTTGCTCCCTGCCCCGGCAAGCCCCGTATGAGGGCCAGCACCCCCGGCAGGCCGCGCTCCACCCGCTGCGCTGCATCTGACCCTTCAGTGGTGGAGGCCAACACTGCACGCACGTGAGCCACCACCGCCCTCTCACGCGCCGCTGCTGGCAGGTGCTGGTCCAGAAGCAGCAGCAAGGCCCCCCAGAGAGCGACAGACTCCGCCAGCAGCCTCAGCGTCTTGCTGCTCTGCATAGCGGTGGGTGTGGAGCTTATGCGGAGTGCCTAGTCCAGCAGCAATGAAGATCCAATCCCGTATTGTCGCGGACAGATGCAGGCCAGCCACAGTCTCCACCTGCAGCCTCAGTGCCTTGTTGCTCTGCAGGGCGGTAGGCAATAGTGTTGGCAGACTTGCCCCAACTCAGAATATCACTGAGCTTTGTCAACATGCTGAAGGCTTAGCTGCTGGGAGCAGTGGGTGTGAGTCGAGAGTGCAAGCAGTGTGTGTAAAGCTAAATTAGCATTGTGTGGTCAGCAGCAGCTGCAGGAACCCCCAGGGCCCATGGTCCCCATCAGCAGCCTCCGCAGCTTGCCGCTTTGCAGGGAAGCGGATGTGAGGTGAGGCGATGCCCGAGGCGCTGCAGGCACAATACGCCGATCACATGCAGTTGCTGGCAGGTGCTGGTCGTGCAGCAGCTGCAGGCCACCCAGTGAGCAGCAGCCTCCACCAGCAGCCCCATCACCTCGCTGATATGCAGCAGATCAGGCACAAAATCGAGCAACATTGCCCCTTGCGTGCCTTGCACTGGGCTCTCCCACTGAAGGCGTGGCAAACTTTCTCTGTTTGACCTGCGTTGCCAGGCTGAGTGGTGGTACAGCAGGGGCCCGCCCTTCACTAACACTGCTTGCAGACGCCATGCTGTGGCATGTGTTCTGCCTGCAGGGACTCGCTACTGGTGGTGCAGCGCATACCGCCAAGATGCAACATCCTACTGCATGGCATGTGTCTCACTTGGAGCGCCTGGCCCAGCGGGGTTGCAGGCAGAGGCACAGCCTTACTGCCTGTTGCGTTGGCACTGCTGGGTGCTGCCTGCTGGGCCGGCGGCCTTGCCCGTCCCTGCAGCAGCCTCTTCAGCTGGCTGCAGTAGTCAGCCATGCCCGCAAACAGCTGCCACAGCTGTGCCAGGAGGGGTCCAAAGCCCTGCAAGCACAGACAGCATGGTAGTCATGCAACTTGTAGTGCTGCACTCCACACAGTGCCCCTTGAGGGAGCCTTCATGTCAATGAAGTCAGTCAAGCAGCTCAGTGGTCAGCCACGTCAGCAAACAGCTGCCACAGCTGCGCCAGGAGGGGCCTCCAGCCCACTGAGCACAAATGGAGTCGTGAACACTGACAGGCACATCCAAAGTTCAAGACTTGTTTGTGGGGTGCCGCGCTGCACACTGTGTCCCTCGCATGAACCTCCTGTCCTTTGACAGCTGGGACAGAACACCCCCAACACCAGACGTGCATGTGACCCTCCTGCTTACAGAGGGCGCATTGCCTGACAGCAGGCTTCAACACAGCCGTGTGGCCGTGCCAACCTCTCTTACAAATGTAGGTCTCGCTGTGACATTGAAACAACATAGATGTCTGGCTGCAATCTTCTCAGCCCAGCGCACCTCGCGCAGCTCTGTGTCGAGCTGCCGCAGGTGGGCACTGCCAGAGACCCGAGCCTCCACAGCTGCTCTGCTCTGGAAGTAGGCTGCTCCCATCATGACGGGGCCAAAGCGGTGCCGGGCTGGCGCCAAGGACAGGAAGCGGGGCAGCTGCAGGGCGGTGCGCCGCAGCTGAGCGCTCAGAGTGTGGCCAGCCGCCACCTGCGGGGCGACATGCACAGGTCAGGCAACAGGAAGCATGATGGCACGGGGTGCGTTGCAGCTCTGCGCCACGTGCCTTATCAGCTGCCTCTTGGTGGGGTGCGCATCAGGGACCTGCAGTGGGCAAGCATGGCAGCTGCAGGGCAACACAATGCAGCTGTGCGTGTACATGGCCGCCCTCAGCGACCTGCAGGAGCGCAGACGGGTGACGAGGCTGAGTGCTCAGACTGTGGCCAGCCGCCACCTGCAGCGCAAAGTGCATAGGTAAGGCACCAGGAGAGGTTGCCTGTCACCAGAGCCAACAGGAAGCATGATTTCAGGGGGCTGCGGCGCAGCTGGACGCTCAGTGGGGCCTCCTGCAGCGGCGCAGGCGCGGGACTTGACATGAGAAGGATGGCAGCTGCAGGGCAATGCAACGCAGCTGGGCGCCCAGCATAAGGCCGCCTGCGACCTGCATGAGCGCAGACGGGTGATGTGACGCAGTTCAAGGGTGAAGTTGAGGACAGTTGGGCAGCTGCAAGGCCATTGCTGGACTGTCAAGTAGTCACCTGCCGCCACCTGAAGGGTGGATTGAGCCAGCAAAACATTTGGCAGACTAATGGAGCCTGCAAGGAGCATGCTGCCTGCTAACAGGAGGCTACCGTGGCGGCGGGCGGCTTGGAGCTTGGCCAGCCCTGCCTGAAGCGGAGCAAAGCGTGTGGTTGCGGGGGACCCTGACAGGATAATGGGTTCCCAATGTCAGGCTGTGCCCAATAGCTGTGACGGTGCGGACATTATACAGTTTGATGCAGCCATACGCTGCCACCAGCATTTGTATCGCCAGCAAACGACCTGGACTCCGTACAGCATGGCATCAAGTCAGGCGAGATCGTCAACAGCAGGTTCATGGCAGTTTGGCATGGGACACCGACCTTCTCAATGCGGTGTATGGATCACTGGTGATGTACAGCATCGTAACTTCATGCCTGCGCATTATCGGGGTCTTGCTCCATTGCGTCAAGCAAACGCACGCTGCAGACTGCCACAAGTGAGCCTCCATTGTGAGGTGGATGCCACCGTCAGGGTCAACAACATACTTGACCAGCAGCAGCGCCTGGTCCCCATGTCTCCATTTTGGCAGGGTGGTACCTCGCTACTGGGCGCCATGAAAGCCTCTACCTGGGCTCTTGCGCTGACCGTCTACAGGCCTCAGCCCAGATGAGTTTCTGCTGCTTGCTTTGCAAACTATGCCATCCCAGAGCGCACCAGTTGGGTGACTTCGTCCTCCAGCATGTTCATTGTGTGCCTTCTGTAGCTGTTTCTGCCAGCTGCTGCAGGTCCCCAATGTAATATGACTTGAGCTGTGCCCTGATGCGGGGCTCATGCACCTGCAGACAAGAAAGGCAGATTTTGCAGCTGTCAGGGGCCACGCACACCAGCATATGAGGTAGGTCTGTCCGGTGCAGGAACATAAAGATGGCATGCGCAGCAACAAGTGTGCTGCCTTTTGACTCCATTACAGGCTGAGCAGCACCCAAGCTCAGTGGCCAGGTAGGCAACAGGAATGCAGCTCCATACAGTGTGAAGCTGGCAGCTTCTGAACGGCACAGCCCTGGCGGGCTGCATGAGGGATGGTGCGCTCAGCCTCCCTACCTCGTTGAACTCTTCGCTACAGTCGGTGCCCAACACCCTCAGAATGGCCAGCAGCGTGCTCACACTGCAGCCAGCATGGTCAGAGAGGGGTCAAGCACTGTGGCACAGCAAGCTGATGGCCGCATGAGCAGCACAGGCGCTGCTGCAGCCAGGAAGGACAGGATTCTGAAGTGCACTTGGCAGACACAGCTGCTGCAGCAGGCACAGAGAGGCAGAAGTCACACTCTGCAGCAAGCTTAGAGCTGGTGCAGCAGTGCAATGATTCATGACGTGCTGCTGGGACAGGGGCAGGTTGTTGTGGGGAAAGAGCTGGCGTCAGAGCATCTGTTAGGTGTGCTGCCAGCGCAGCAGTGCAGCATGCAGAGGGCAGCAGCTGCAGCTGCGGCTGTGTATATGGCCTGGTGCCAGCACATACAACATGCTGTGGCATGGGGGCAATTTACAGATCCAGGGACACACCTGCACCCACAAGTCCAGCCCTGGTGCTCCTGCACAAACTTTGTAATGTCATACACCTTCCCAGACACCACGATCCAGCCATCATCCTTGTTATTGTGCTCAGCCACCTCCTCCAGAGTCTGCAACACAAAAGGTAACCACTTGCACGAGCCCTATAGCCACGGATCAACACAATCATCAGTGGCAAGCATAGCTCCTACCAGCGATCTGCCCCGAGCCTTCATTCTGAATGTGGCAGAAGGCACTGCTGCAATCCCATGTGCAGAACCAGGCACTCGATTATTCGACTGCCCTTCTGTCGAGTCTCACCGTCTGGAAGTGTGATCGGGTCTGGATTAGGTGAGATATACAGCCGGCAATTGCATGCTTCCTGCCAGCCTACATGCCTAGGTGTAGCTTAGAATGACTCCCGCCCTGATCTTTGTGCCGTGCGCCCACGCCCTTGGGCTGTAAGACAGGGCTCCTGCCGGATCCAGGCTAAAGCGCAGGGCACCTGCTGCTGCAGGCTTGCCAAGCACTGGAGGCAGCTGAGGCTTGGCGTGCAGCATGGACCGCGGGCATGTATGCAACATCCTCGCTTTCGCAGCCTCTGTCAGTATCTTAAAAGGCTACGCACAGTGCTGGGTCGACCTGATGCGGGCCAGGCCACCTGACCGCGATGAGGCTGCGGCCCTCAGACAATTGATAGATCAGAACAGCAACTCCACACGCCTGTCCTTCCTCGTGGGCGCAGCTGCAGCGCCCATACTCAGTCGGGGCATCCCTGGCGTGCCTTCCGTGAAGCTGGCCCGAAGGGTGCTGAATACATGCGCAGAGGCCGACTTCAGATTGGTAACGCCGCTGCTGTCAGGGATGTTATCTGCTGCACCAGGAGCTACTATGGCTGTGGTGAGTCTGGAGAGGGCCTGAATGTTGTGGTAGGCGGGGACAACACAGCCGCTGATGAAAGTCAAACTATTTTTCTGCAGGCGCAGCAGGATGATACTAGAGAAGAGGTGGGGCTGAGCCAGGAAGCCAAGATGCTGGGGTGGGGTGCCCTTATGTTAGACGACCACAATGGAACTGCTGCTGCAGCAGATGCATGGTTCGACTGGATTTACGACACCGAGATGCAAACTGAACTTGACATGACAGAAGTAGCCATGTCTCTCATTCGAGCCATGTCTCAAAGCTCTTACCGGAGTGAACATCTAGACAATATGCCAGAGCTAATGTATGAATATCTGAGAGAATGTTGCCATGACGCAGCTGGACAACGTCTGTCGAGTCCACACTAGTTCCGGCCTGGACCTGGGCAGGGATGCATCGCTGAGGCCACACAATGATCACTGACCGGCAAATTTGACAGCAGTTAGGTGTCTTGCAGATATCTGTAGACAACAGCTGTGTTGTTGGGTGCCTTTCTGGTGGGGTTCCCAATGCGTAAAAACCTGAGAGGAGGGCTAGCCAGCGCTGGCCTGCCCACGAGCAGCAAGCAGCTACAAAAAGGCAGCGACCTGCCTGGATCAGGGTGCGCACAATGTGCGCTTGGCAAAGCAAGCTGGTACTCACTGGCTGTATTCAGCACTGGCAAACATCCCAGCGCCTTTGTTGGGGACAGGAAACATGGCATGCACAGCGGCGCTGCTCAGCGCTCCCTGTTGGGCTGCCAGGAATAAGGCAAGGAAAGCAACAGATACATTACGCTCCTGCTGCCTTCCTGCTGCCCCTTTAACAGCATGCAAAGACATTGACTGATTCAGAGGCAATGGATGTGCTGCACCCTTCTTGGACACAAGGCTGAGCAGCACCCAGCATTAGTAGCCAGGTGAGCGACAGAATGCAGCTCCAATCAGTGTGGCGCTGGCAGCATCTGATCGGAGCAGCCATAACAACTCATGCCTGGCAGGCTGCTTTAGGTATGACATGCTCAGGCTGCCTCACCTTGTTAACTCTTTGCTCTGCAGTCAGTGCCCAACATCCTCAACATGGCCCAGCAGCTTGCTCACACTGCAGCCAGCATGGTCAGGAAGGGGTCATGCACTCCAGTACAGCACGCCGATTGCTGCATGAGCAGCACAGGCGCTGCTGCAGCCAGGAAGGACAGCATCTGAAGTGCACTTGGCAGAGATAGCTGCTGCTGCAGCAGAGCAGCATGTACAGAGAGGCAGGACTCCCCCGCTGCGGCAAGCACAGAGCTGGCCTGACCACAAGCGGCTGCTAGCAGCATGCAATCAGAGCAGCTGCAGGCTAGAGACTGTGACAGTACAGAGCTGAGGACCACTACCACTTATTGCCGGAGCACCAGTGCAGCCTGCTGGTTTCATTCTTGACATGCTGCTGCATGGGAGCAGACTGTAAATCTTAGGACAGAGGCGACATCAGGGCATCTGGTAGGTGTGCTGGCAACGCAGAAGTGCAGCATGCAGAGGGCTGCAGATTGATGGCAGAGTGCCACTGGTGGCAGCACACACATGCTGTTGGCTTATGGGCAGAGGGCTGATCCAGGGGCACGCCTGCACACCTGCACACCTGCACCCACAAGATCCGCCCTGGTGCTCCTGCACAAGATTTGTGTGTCATATGCCTTCCCATGCCACCACAATGTTGTGCTGAGCCACCTCCTCCAGAGGCCGCAACACCCATGTGGTAAACTTGCTTCAGCCGTTTAGCTAGGCTCAACAGAATTAGTAGATGCAGGCACGATTCCCACAAAGAGCAGCAGACTGTCTTCTTGTCTCATTTTCTTCTCTCAATGCTGAAACCAGGCCAGGCACTCGAGTATTCGACTGTCCTTCTGTTCAGGTCGCAATCCAGATCGTGCCCGAACCTTCAGGTGCGATGTCCAGCCCACACGTGCATGCTTCCTGTCAGCCTGCATGCCTAGAGGCAGCTTGCATGACTGTAGCCTGAATTTGCCTCCAATTCCTGTATGTCCTGATTGGGCTGTCAGACGTTGTCCTTCGCAGGCTAAGGCGCTGAATGTCACTACTGACATTCAGCTGTTGCTGCAGGCTTGCCCAAGCACTGAATGCAGCTGGGGCAGCATGCAGCGCGAGATTGTATGCGACATCCTCGCTTTTGCAGCCCCTGACAGCATGTTGAAAGGCTATGCACAGTGCTGGATCGACCTGGTGCAGGCCATGCAACCTGGCCAAAAAACCCAAGAGGCTGCCAGTCTCGCACGCCTGATCAAACAGCACAGCTGCTGCCCGCACCTGTCTTTCCATGTGGGCGCAGCTGCAGCACCCATACTCAGTCAGGGTGTTCTGGGCATGCCTTCCAAGGAGCTGGCCGGAAGGGTGCTGTGTACACACATGCGGACAGAATTTAAACGCCACAAGTATGAGGGCATCACTTCGCTGCTGACGGGGATGTTATCTGCTGCGCCAGGAGCCTTCACGGCTGTGGTGGCTCTGACTGGGCCTAGGTTGTGTGGTAGCCTGGACAGTACAGCTGCTGATGATAATGATCTACTGGTCTGCAGGCGCAGCAGGATGATATTAGAGAAGAGGTCCAATTGAGCAAGGACGCTGAGATGCTGGGGTTGGGTGTCGTCATGCTGGACAACCATTCTGGTGGCGGTGATAATGCATTTTCATGGTTTAATTGGCTTGAACACACACACATTCGGGCTGAGCTTGACATGACAGTGACAGCCATGGCTCTCAGTCTGGCTATGGCTAAATACTCTTGGTTGGGAGAGTATGATGGCATGCCGGACATGATGGACCTGCTGGAGTACTTTTTAACTCAGAGAAGAGGATGATGAGAATGATTTTGACAATTTGAAAGTGTTTGAGAGCTTGCTGGTTGGTGCGCTGTTGGGTTCAGACATGAAAGTTGTGAAGATTGACAGTTAAACAGCAGGTCGCTCAAGGTTTGAACATGTCACCATGACTCCCTTGAATCCTGTCTGACTTGCGCAGAGCTGGGTCCAAAAGTGCCACTCTGGGGACAAACATTGAGACCGGTACTGTCATGCGAGCTTCACAACAATCATAGCTGGTAGGTGGCTTGCATTTGCAGATACCTGTAGACAAAAGCTATGCTTGTGCACATCCACATGGGTGCCTGCTTTGGTTGTGTGGACATCTGAAAAAGTTCAAGTTGGCCAGGGCCACCAATGTGCAGCAATAGTGTAGAGCAAAGCAGCAATTTGCATGAGTGTTGGTGTGCACATTGTGCAGCAAGCTCACCAAACTTGACCTCACTGCCTGAGATCAGCATTGTCGAACATGCTGACGCCTGTATTGGGTTCCCCCTAACAGGCACCAGCACATCAGCAGGAATCATGAGTGCAGGACCATGCAGCTGCTGGACACCTCTGAGCTGGCAATTGAACAGAAAGGGCTAGCACCGCAAAGTCCACCTGGAAATTGCCTCTCTGGTCCAACAGTTGGCAGTGTGGGCTGCCCTTTGAGACTACTTGCTGCACAAAGGCCAGCCTTTACCACCTTGAACAAGGGGCTGGCCTGAATGTACAAGATGGTGGTCTCATTTGTGAGCCCATGCCAGCCACAGGCAGCAGCAGCTTAGCTGTGAGGCACAGGCCAGACATCTGCTTGGCACAAGGCACAGCAAGTTGCAGCGCTTCCGACATTGGCCAGCAGACAGACAACATGCAGCACATGGGCGCAGGACCATGGTTGCACAGCAAGCCGCTCCCATCTCAGCAGCATGTCACAAATCAAGCCAGCGGCCTGCACTGCTGCTCTGGCATTGAGTGGTTCTCATCTCTGACCCCTTTAAAGTCTCTGGTGTTAGAGCATCTGGCCAGATGTACCACGGTACATGTGACGCCAGCGCAGCAATCCAGCATGCAGAGGGCAGCAGCTGCAGATGGATGCCGGAGCGCCTGGTGGCAGCACACACAACATGCTCTTGCCGTGGGGACAGGTTGCAGATCCAGGGGTGCACCTGCACCCACAAGTTCGGCCCTGGTGCTCCTGCCCCGACTTTGTGATGTCATAAACCTTCCCAGGTGCCACCATGATCCAGCCGTCATCTTGTTGTTAAGCTGAGTCACCTCATCCAGAGTCTGCAACCCACATATGGTCTACTTGCATGAAGCCCATTAGCCAGGGACTGCTCAACAGAAATATCAGAAACAGACATGGCAAATGCAGCAGAAAGACAACATTGTCCTTAGGACTGAAACCCATGTTCAGAAAGCGGGCACTCGAGTATTCTGCTGCCCTTCTGCACAGTCTGAAGCATTGCTCTTCAGGTAGGATGTCCAGTCTGCATGTTGAGGTTTCCTCTCAGCCTGCATGCCAAAAGATTGTCGACGCCCCCATCGCCCTGATCTTGCCTCTATTTGTCTTGTGTGTCCAGACGCAAGAGCTTTCAGACGTTGCTCTTGCCTGATCCAGGCTGAGGCGCAGGACACCTGCTGCTGCAGGCCTGCCCAAGCAGTGGGCAGCTGAGGCTTGCCAGGCAGCATGCAGCGCGAGATCATATGCGACATCCTCGCCCTGGCAGCTCCTGACAGCATGTTGAAAGGCTACGCACAGTGCTGGATCGACCTGGTGCAGGCCATGCAACCTGGCCGAGAAAGCCAAGAGGCTGAGACCCTGGCACAACTGATAGAGCAGCACAGCAGCTCCCAACGCCTGTCCTTCCTCGTGGGCGCTGCTGCAGCGCCCATACTCAGTCCGGGCATCCTGGGCGTGCCTTCAGCCAAGCTGGCCGGAAGAGTCTTGATGACCTACAATGCCATTTCTGACATGATAGGCAACTACCAACTGGTTGTGGCGCTGCTGACAGGGATGTTATCTGCTGCACCAGGAGCCACCATGGCTGTGGCGAGTCTGGAATGTGCCTGCAAATTGCGGTCGCCTGGACAGCACAGCTGCAGTTGAAAGTGACTCACTGGTCTGCAGGCACAGCACGATGACACGAGGGAAGAGGTGTGGCTGAGCCAGGAAGCTGAGATGCTGGGGTGGGGTGCCGTCATGTTGGACCTCCGCACTGGTGCCCGCACGGAAGCAGATACATGGTTTGATTGGATTTATATGACACACAACTGGTACAGATGTAGTTTTGGCGTGACAGTAATAGCCATGTCTCTCACTAGAGCCATGTTTGATCATCCTGACAGCATGTCAGGTGTCACAAATTCACTGGCTTGCTTTTTATTCTTGCAAGAGGATGCGGCCAATGATCACTTATTGAACTTCAATGACAAAAACATTTTTGAGAGTTTACTGGTTGGCGCACTCTTAGGCATGGACATCAAGATAGTGAAGAAGGACAAATAAGCAACAAAGTCTGCTGTAGGTTTCAGGAAGTTGTGTTGACACAGCTGCACAATGTCTGACGTCAATGGAGCAGTCCACGCCAGTGCTGGCGCGCAGCTGAGAAGGGTTGCATTGCTGAGGGCACACCATGATCACTGACCAGCAAGCTTAATAGCAGTTTTAGCCAGTAAGTGTCCCACAGATGACCACTGACAACAGTTGAGCTTTTGGTGGCCTGCTCACACACTTGAGGGTCACAGTTGTGAGCAGACCCCCAAAAGCATATAAGAGGTGGCCTGGGTTGCCAAGAATCACATGAAAGCAGCAACCTGATTGACTGACGGTGTGCACAGTGTTCGGTTGGCAGAACAAGCTGGGAACTTCTGCAGGGAACTGCCACTCTCAAACATGCTGGCGCCGTACAGCTGTGTACACATCTGAGCCCGCCCTCAAGAAACAAAGACTGGCGCTGAGAAGCCCACCTGAAGCACTCCTTCCTGGTCCAACAACTTTTGGCGGCGTGGGGTGCCCCTTGCCGATTGGCGGGCGGCGCAGGCTGCCCCTTGATGCTGCTGCACAAAGGGCAGCTCCAGCTTGCGCATCACCTCTCTCACACCTTGCAGAAGGGGCCAGCCTGCATGTAGGAACTGCTGATCTCACCTGTGAGCCCAGATTTAGCCACAGGCAGCAGCAGCTGGGCCATAAGAAGCAGGCCAGGCACCCGCTTGATGTAAGGCGCATGGCAGTGCACCGCTTCTGATATTTGCCAGCGCACACACAACACGCAGCACATGGGTGCTTGACTGTTTTCACATCGCAAGCCGGCCACAGGTTTGAATTTACCTTCAGCAGTGGGGAGCAAGCCTGCTGCAGCGTCTCAGATACGACATCAGGCCTTGACCAGCGGCTTTACGACTGAATAGTCTGTGTTGAAGCCTGCAAGAGGCATGCTGCTTGATGCTTGCGGAGGCTGCAAACAAGGCAGGCGCTCACAGCTTGGCCAGCCCTGCCTAAAGAGGAGCAATGTGTGTGCATTGAGGAGATGACGACAATTTCACCATGCATGGCTGTGCCAGGAAGCTGTGCTGGTATATCCTGCAGTACAATCCATGAGCTGCCACCTGCCTGGTTATAGATGCTGGAGGAGTCTAGGCTGCCCAGGAAGTCTGCCCTCCAAAGCTCCCTAAGATGTCACAAATCATTGAGTTACCATGCCTGCATGTGCACCATTGCATCAAGCAACACATGCCGCAGGTTGCCACACACAAACCTGAGTCGAGATGCTAAAGGAAGTTTTGCATAGTGCACCAGCCCCACGCACACACACGGCAGACATGCTTTTGTTGCTGGTCAGCTGTGTTGTTGGAGGCTCACTGACTGAATGAGTTTCGCTGGTGTGTTCGTGGAGGCTGTGGCTGCAGGCTGCAGGTCCCCAACGCAGTATGGTTTGAGCTTTGCCCTGATGCGGGCCTCGTGCACCTGCAGACAAGAAAGACAAGCTGTCAGGCAGCACATGAGGCGAGACTGTCAGGTCAAGGGACACGAAACATGGCATGCACAGCAAACACTGCTCAGCGCTCTGTGTTAAGCTGCCAGATGAAAGGCAAGATCAGCAACAGATGCATTCACTCCTGCTGCCTTGCTGCTGCCGGTTTGGCAGCTTGCCAAGACTCCTACAAATCTGGAGGCAAGACGCGTGTTGCCTTTTGCTAATACGCGAGACCGAGCAGCACTCACAATATTAGTGGCATGTTGCACAACAGGAAAAACCTCCACTGTATCAGGGTGAAGCTGGCACGGTCTGATCGGCCCAGCTAATACTTGTGCCTGGCGGGCTGCTTGATGTGCCTGGGCTGACCACCTGGTTGAACGCTTCACTGCAGTCGGTGCCCCACACCCGCAGGATGGTCAGCAGCGTGCTCACACTGCAGTCAGCACAGTCAGAGAGTGGTCAAGCACAGTGGCACAGCAAGCTGATTGCCGCATGAGCAGCACAGGCGCCGCTGCAGCCAGGAAGGACAGCACATGAAGTGCACAAGGCAGAGATAGCTGCAGCCACTGCAGAGCAGCATGCGCAAAAAGACACGCCTCCAACTCTGCAGCGAGCACAGAGCCGGGCTGAACACAAGCGCAAGCATCTGATGCTAGTACCGCAGAGCAGCATGCACCCAGAGCAGCAGCAGGCTAGAGACTATGCCAGGAACAAGAGCTGACCACCACAGGTTGCCAGAGCAGCAGCGCAGCCGGCAGGCTCGATGCCTGACATGTCACTGTAATTGAGGCAGACTGCCAGTCACGGGACTGAGCTGGCGCTCGAAGCATCTGGTAGGTGTGCTGCTACTTCAGCAGTGCAGCATGCAGAAAGCAGCAGCTGCAGATGCTGAGCACCTGGTGGCAGCACGCACATGTCACTGCCACGGGAGCATATGGCAGATCCAGGGGCGCACCTGCACCTGCGAGTCTACCTTGGTGCTCCTTTACAAAATTGTATGATGTCTGACACCTCCCCGCCCACAACAATCAATACATCACTTTTGTTGTTGAGCTGAGCCACCTCCTCCAGAGTCTGCAAGACAAAGGTCAATCACCTGCAGAAGCCCTTCAGCCAGGGACAGCTCAACAAAGCTGTCAGAGACAGGCATCACCCCCACCAGGGATCTGCCTTGAGCCTTCATTGAAGTGCAGCAGTAGAAAATAGCATTGAAAGTCATGTGCAGAATCAGGCATACGAGTATTTGACCGCTCTTCTTTGTTAAGCTCACCATCTGATCGGTGCTCAATCAGGTAAAATGTCCAGTGCGCATGTGCATGCTGCGGTCTCAGCCTGCATGCCTAGAGGTGGTTTTGAATGACTCTCGTCCTGATCTTTGCCTGCTGTTTGATCTATGCGTCCAGACTCTTTGGCGGTCAGGCAGTGCTCATGCCTGACCCAGATTGAGGCGCAGGACACCACCTGCAGCTGAGGCTTGCCAAGCAGCATGCAGCGCGGGATTATATGTGACATCCTTGCTCTCGCAGCCCCCGACAGCATCACAAAGGGCTACGCACAGTGTTGGGTCAACCTGGTGCAGGCCATGCAACCTGGCCGAGAAAGCCAAGAGGCTGCGAGTCTCGCAAGACTATTTGAACAGTACAGCTGCTGCCTGCGCCTGTCCTTCCATGTGGGCGCAGCTGCAGCGCCCATACTTACTCAGGGCATCCTGGGCGGGCCTTCTGTGAAGCTGGCCGCAGGGGTGCTGACTACATACATCCATATGTACCGCAAGCGGACACAAGATCTTCAAGATCTAGACTAAATTTGACAGGGCCATCATTGAGCTGCTGACAGGGATGCTATCTGCTGCGCCGGGAGCCACCATGGCTGTGGTGAGTTTGACTGGGCCGGGGTGTGTTCTGGTAGCCTGGACAGTACAGCCGCTGATGGAAATGATGTTCTGGTCTGCAGGCACAGCAAATTGATACTAGAGGTGAGGTCCAGTTGAGCTATGCAGCTGCGATGCTGGGCCGAGGTGCCGTGTTACTGGACAACCGCATCGGCCCTGGTGAAGCAGATGCCGATAAAGCAGAAGCATGGTGTGCTTGGATGTTTCAGGCGGAGGTTTACTCTGGACTTGACATGACTATCACAGCCATGTCCCTCACTCAAGCCATGTCTGATCTGTGTTGGCAAGGGTGTCACTGTCGCATGCCAGACTTGATGAACCTGCTGGAATACCTTTTGCTCAGGGAAGCGGATGATGGATATGCTGGAATTCGTCTCGATGACAACTTGAAGTTGTTTGAGAGCTCACTGGTTGGCGCACTGTTGGGTCTAGAATAAAAATTGTTAAGATTGACAGCTGATGAGCAAATCTTCATTGAAGATCTGAGAAGGTCACCATGACTCAGCTGGACATTGGCTGACCAGCGAAGAGCTGCAAACAAAGTTGCCAGTCTGGGGGCACACAATGATGACTGGCCCTCAAGCTCGGCAGCAATCACAGCTGGTACTTTGTCTGCAGAGACCTGTAGACAACAGCTGTGCTTGAGAGGGCTTGCTTTGGTTGTGTGACAGTAAAGATGTGCAAGATGTCAAAGTGGTCTGGGCTGCCAATGGGCAGCTTCACTTGGGAAACAGAAAGCATCAAGGCAAGAAGCGTGCTGCATTGTTGTTGAACACTTGTTGAGCAGCACCCAACAGATAGTGGCCAGGTGAGGGACAAACAGCGTGCTGCTCATGCGGCAGTCAGCTTGCTGTGCCACCCTGATTGACCACTCTCTGACCGTGCTGGCTGAAGTGTGAGCACGCCGCTGGCCATTCTGAGGGTGTTGGGCACTGACTGCAGCGAAATGCTCAAAACAGGAGTGGACTCTGAGCTCATCATCCCTCGTGCGGTCTGCCGTGCACAAGTGTGTAGCTTGTGCAGATGAGACCCTGCCAGCTGCACAGGCGCTGCGCAGCATGCTGCAGCCAGGAAGAGCAGCACTGCAAGTGCATGTAGCAGAGACGGCTGCTGTTGCAGCAGAGCAGCAGCATGCACACAGAGGCAGAACTCCCACTCTGCAGCTGGCACAGAGCTGGGCACATGCCAGTGCAGCAGTGCAGCCCGCTGATTTATGCACGACATGCTGCTGCCATGGGAGAAGATTGTAGATCTTAGGACAGAGCCGACATCAGGGCATTGAGTTGATGTACTGGCAGCACGGAGGTGAAGCATGCAGAGGGCAGCAGCTGCAGATTGACTGCAGATTGCCTGGCGGGCAGCTCACACAACATGCTCTTGCTGTGCAGGCAGAGTGCAGACAGAGGGCACACCTGCACCCACAAGTCCAGCCCTGTTGCTCCTGCAGGAGTTTCGCACTGTCATACGCCTTCCACAGCCACCACGATCCAACTATCATCCTTATTGTTGTGCAGAGCCACCTCCTTCAGAGTCTGAAAACCCATGTGTGGAATCAGGCACTTGAGTGTCTGACTGCCCACCTGCGCAGAGAGAGCTTAACGCCTTCGGACGACAATTCCCATCGTCTTTAAGTGAGCTGTCCAACCTGCATGTGCACGCTCCCTGTCATCCGGCTTGCCTACAGGTAGCTTCACTCCCTTGCTATTTGATCTCTGCCTGCTGTTGGTCCTGTATGCCCAAACCCTTGGTGCTGTCAGACACTGCTCCTGCCTGACCCAGTTTGAGGCGCAGGTTACCTGCTGCTGTAGGTCTGCAAGCACTGGACCCAGCTGAGGCTTGCGAGGTAGCTTGTATTCCATTGTGTGACGATGGAGAAGGCCCCAGGCGAGGTCAGCGATGCAGACAGCGATTCCATCTCTCAGGTCTCAGAGTCTGAATGGGTGGACAACACCGAGACCCTTAGGGCCAAGTGGATGTTGGATGGGTGTTGCTCCCTGGACGAGGTCTGCAAACGCCTGCAAGAGCAGGGAGTTCAGACGGTTGCAGGCTGCCGGCTGGGAGCTCACAGATGAGGTGCTGGACGACTATGGCTTCATGGAGAAGAGGTCTACCTGAGGCAAGGAGCTGAGAAGCTGGGGTCTTGTCAGCCAGCTACACTGCAGTGCCAGCTGGCAATTAGCTACTGCGTCTTGGATCAATCTATCTGGAGACAGCATTTCAGTGGCCTTGTCTCTCAATTGAGCCATGTCTAAAGTCGCATAGAACTTCATGATAACATGCCAGAACTAAACAACATGCTGGATTGCATCACACCCCATGGGGAAATGCAATGCATGCAGTCAATCAACGCATGATGACAAGAAAATATCTCAGAGCCGCACTCTTGGGCAAGACATTGAGTTGGACTCTTGAACACGCGAAGCCTGCTTGACATCTGAGAGAGATTGACAACGCCGCAGCTGGACATGTCTGATTGGCGAGGAGCTGAGCAAAAAATCGATTCCGAGGTCATTTTATGATCTTATCATGAACACAGGCCAGCATGTTTAGCGATCATAGCTGGTAGGTGTCTCGCAGATACCTGTAGACAACAGCTGTGCTTGTGGGTGCCTGCCTTCTTGGTGTTCTCAGAGTGCAAAAATTCTTGAGATGGGCCCTGGGCTGCCAATGAGCAGCAAGCAACTACAAGCAAGCAGCCTGCCTGCCTGACAGTGTGCAAAGTGTGCGGCCGGCAAAGCAAGCTGGGACTCACTGCATGATGTCAGCACTCTCAAACATGCTGGCGCCTGTGTTGGGGTCCTGCAAGAAGGGCACCTGCATACAAGCAACCACTTGTGAACACCAGCTTGTGTGTGCTAGACCCTGTGCAGCTACAGTCTGAGCCGGCAGTCAAAACAGAAAGACCACCGGTAGCGCTGCACAGCCCACCTGAAAATGGCCTTCCTGGTCATAAAGTTCTTGGCGGCGCGGGCTGCCCCTCGACACTGTTTGCTGCACAAAGGGCAGCTCCAGCTCGCACAGCACCTCTCTCACCACCTTGCAGAAAGGGCTGGCCTGCATGAACATGAGGGTGGTGTCATCTGTGTGCCCATGCCAGTCATGGGCAGGAGCAGCCGTTCTGTGTTTCGCGGGCCACCTCAAGCATGGGTGACATCTGCTTGACGCAAGGCAGAGGACAAAGTGCACCTGACAAGGCCGGTGCAATGGAGAAGCAAGGCAGATGGACAAAACGCTCCTGACATGGCAAGTGCATGAACAACATGTGGGCGCCCATCTCTGGCCAGATCATAGGCCGGCACAGTTTTGAAGGCAACCTTCAGCAGCCTTTATGCAGTGTTCCACAGCGTTTCACTTCAGGCATCATGCCTGACATCATGCCTGACACCAGGCAAGCAGCAAACCAGCAGCCCACCTCATAGGACCACAGGATGAGAGGCGTCTGTGGCTGGCGGGCCTTGGAGTACATGCCCCCCTTCCTGCCCTGCAGCAAAGCACCAGGGATCAGCAGATTTCCACAGGTCTTGGACAAATGCCTTGCTGGGGGCTTGCACGGCAAGTCTACAAGTCTCGGGTAGCCTCTCTGCCTGCGCCTTTTGAGCATGCCATGTTTGTCAAGCTTCTGCAGGGATCTGTGAGATCAAGGCGTGTCCCTGGCTGTGCTACTCTGAGCTCCCCTAAAATTCTGAGAGGCCACACACCGCATGGCAACCGGGCGACAGACTCATTTGCAGCAGCATACCCACAGAGATCTACAACAGCATCGAACAAGGGTTGCAGGCCAACTCGCAGAATGCAGCCCCAGGGCCCCACACCATGACATTGAGGGAAGAGTGCAGGCCAGCCCTGGCAGCATGTCCATCAATGCAGCATCATATGTGGGCTGCAGGCCAGATTGCAACGTGCGGCTACAAGCATTACAATCCAGCATCAGGACAGGACTGCAGGCTAGCCCTGACAGCAAGTCCAGGGAGGCCGTCAGGATAGCATCACATCTGGGCTGCAGGCTAACCTACAGTGTGCAGCCTAGAGGCCCACACCACAGCAGTAAAAGCGAAGTGCAGGCTGACCCCGGCAGCATGCCCAGAAAGGCAACAACACAGCATTGACCAAGGGCTGCAGGCTCACCCCCTGAAGCACGCCCCTTGACCACCCCCACCACAGTATCAGGAGAGGGCTGCAGGCTGACACGCAGCGTGTGGCCAAGAGCCCGAGAGCACAACATGGAGACTGAAGGGGGTTACACCCCAGCAGCATGACCAAAACAGCCAGAACAGAGCATCAACCCAGCGCTGCAGGCCGGCCCAAAGCAGCTTGCCCCAAGAAGTCCTTACCACAGTTCCAGAAGAGGGCTGCAGGCTGACAGGCAGCGTGTGGCCCAAAGCCCAAGAACCCAGCATTGAGTTGAACTTGCAGGCTCATCTCTGCAGCATCCCCAAAGAGGCCCTTGACACACTCGCCACTAACAGGCCTACCCCTGTCAGCATCCCCAGCATGCAGCTCACAGCCCACAGCCACAGCATCAAGAGATGGCTGTGAACTCACTCAGGGTGCCCAGGGCTGCAGCCTCACCTGTAGGGTGCAGCCAGGAGGCCCTCGACACAGCATCAGACCCAGGAAAGAGCGGCAAGCTCACCCGCAGAAGCAGGCCCAGTATGCAGCTGATGACACTCAGGGGCCCAGCATTGGTGCAGGCCTGCAGACTCACCTTTAGAGTGCAGTCGAGAGGCCCACAACACAGCATCAGGCCAGGGCGGCAGGCTCACCAGTGGTAGCATGCTCAGCATGGAGCCAATGACGCTCAGGGGGCCCAGCTTTGGTGCAGCCAAGAGCCCAATGACACAGCATTGGGATGAGGCTGCAGCCTCACCCGCGGCAGCATGCCCAGAGTGCAGCTGATGGCGGTGAGGGGGCCCAGCATCAGGCCCCACGGCGGCTTGGTCTGCCCATCCGAATAGTTCTCAAACAGGTACTTGATGATATTGCCTGACTCATACATCTGGGTTTCTGCAAGCACATGCAGCAATCCATTGACACAGGTCAGGCGCCAATGCCATGCCTCGTAAAAGCTTACAGACTTGCACTGAGGGGTGCCTGCTTACACAAGCAGCGTTTGCTGAACAACAAGTGCTGGTGACCCAGCTGTTACCATCTTGCTGCCCCTTACAATGTGTGCGTGCAGGCACCCACCGCTTCTTGACAAACAGAGCACTAACGCTGGTGTACTGCAGCTGAATGGCCAGCCTGCAGCCTTCTGCGGTCCCTGCGTGTCCGCCAAATGGACAGAGTCAGGCTCTGAACTGCATGCAGATATGCTTTAGATGGCTTGGACCTCTCCTTGGCTGCAACGTCACACAGAGTGGCAGATGGCTGCCCAGCACCCAAACAAGGTGGCCCTGAGGCATCTGAGTGCCTCCAGATGCAGTGATGACGCCTCTCACCCACTTGCTCCCCACGCAAGGCCATGCTTTGCTGACAAGTGGGCAATGACAAAGCTGGCTTCACCGAACGCACAGCACTCCCTGCCCCATACAGTTTGCGGTGAAGCATTAGAATGCCTGCAAAGGGACACGCGCAGCTGCCTGGCTGCATAAGGGCTGGGTGGACAAGGAACCAGTCTGGGCAGCAGCCCCTGTCTCAAAACATGCTGGCAGGAGTGCCCCAAGCGACAGAAAGGACATCTTTGAATAAATGCCTGCCTGCCTGTTGCCTGACTCACTGTTGCGCAGCTGTACCAACCCTGCTGATCTGGAGCCAGCTGGTGACCACACATGATGAATGGCCTTGCTGAAGCAATTTGTTGCCAGTGATGCTTCGCACGCAAGTGCTTTGCATGCGTAGCAAACGAATTGATTGATTGCTTTCGATTCAAGGGCTGACTGGGATGCCTCAGATGGACTGGAACTTCAAGTTCAAGGGCATACCTGTGTTGGGGTCATACATGAAGGGAAAGGAAGCCTTCCCACCCATCTCGCGTGCTTTGGCTCGCCACATGGGTCCATTTGCTGGGCAGGGGCGGTACAGCACCTCCAGGTCCAGCACTGCGACAGCTTCACGGACCTGCAGCACCAGCAAGGCAGAGTCTGGCGATGCTGGATGCAGACATGCCTGTGTGGCGGCTGCCTTAGCTGCAGCAAACTCCCTGACCTGCAAGACCAAGGGGCAAGCTTGCCCCTGGATGTGCAGCACTGCAACAGGATTGTCGATCTGCGACATCAAACAGGCAAGCTGATTGTAGGAAGGGCGTAGGCTTTGTAAGACTATGGGGCTGCCTGAACCTCTCTGGATTGCAGAGCCCAGGGTGTTTCTCCCTGTTTCTGCAGGTCCAGCACTGCCACTGCTCAGCAAAGGTGCAGCACGGCCAAGCAGCAGGTCGACATGGACAGTGTTTCCTGGCAGTCGCTGTGGCTGCCTCTGGCTCAAGCAGCTTTGTGGGCTTACACCACCAAGAGCCAGGTGTAGTGGGATCACTATGATGTCCAGCCTGGTATTCACCACCCACCAACAACAAGCGCTGGGCTTCCCAGGAGGTGAACGGCCTGCACAGCATCGAACCTCACCGCACGCAGAGTAGACACTAGTACCGCCCAGACTCGGGCCCCTCCAACGATAGAGTGTGCCACATGGCGCACAGGCCAGCACTAGTCGCCAGGACAACACAGCCTTACACTGCATGCATGTCGCACAGCCAAGCACTGGGCGCAAGACAAGACAGCCCTGCCCTGCTGGCCTGCTCACCCGCCGGCAGAATGGGCAGGTCTCATACTCGTAAAGCTCGATGGGCTTCTGGGGCCGCTTGAAGCTGCCCACACGGCTGGTCTCCTTCACCTGCAGCCCAGGGCAGCACTCATGGATGCGCTGCTTCCAGCCTGTGATGCCTGTGTATGCCATGCAACGGCAGGCGTGGCAGGGCAATGCATCATTGCCACGGAGCCGCTGCCTGCCTGGCAGTCTGACATGAGGTACTGTGCTGCCGCAAAGCTAGCACGCTGCTCTTAGCCTGTGCGGCCTGGGTATTCCATGCACTGGCAGGTGTGGCACGGCAGGGCACCATTGCAACGGATGTCTGTCAGTCTGACATGAAGTTCAGCGCTGCCACAGCACCGGCACGCTGCGTGCGTAACATGTGCTGCCTGAGTATGCCAGGCATTGGACGTCAAGCGCCGCAGACAAGAGCCTGCCAGTCCCATCTTTCAGGACAGGACGTACAAATCAGCCGTGCCTAACCTGAGCAGACTGAATCATGCAGGTCCTCACCTGCCAGCCCCCAACTTTGAGGACTGCGTAGCTATCATCTTTTCTTGTCAGCTTGCTGCTGTAGCCGCTAGCAAAGCCACCAGAGCCCAGCCTGCAGGTATGCCGCAGGCATGAGACCATTGTGGCAGTGCAAGCCAGGACTACAGAGCCTTGTTTCTGTGTGTCTTGCATGCTGCGTCTGCATTGCCTTCTTCCTGCTACTAGCTGAGCGGCCCTGCTGCCTGCACGCAGATTGAGGTCATTGGCACAGTCGCATTAAGTCTGTGTAACATGAGCAGGCATCGCTGTGCTTCCATGCTGCGCAGCCCTGCCTCCTGTAGGTGATGCGCAGGCAATGCTGTCCCTACTTAAAAAGGCAGCCCCATCTTCCACATGCAATCTGCAAGTGTTGCTGTCCTTCAAGGCTATCAGTCACATGCAGGCGTTGCTGTGCTGGACACAAGTGCGGGCCATGTGCGGCGTGCAGACGTGGTTGTGCCTCCAGGCTGGGGCAGCCCTGCTTCTTGCAGGCAACCACGCAATATTGCTGTGCCTCCGTGCAGGGCCACTGGCCCTGACCCCCTCACTTGTACTTGTAGGATACTGCTGCCCGCCTCAACCAGGATATGTGCAGACCCTTACTGCTGTGCAGGCGTGCAGGCGTGACTTGGTGTGAGTCGCTGCCGCCTGCCTTACTTGTGCAGAGCATGACTCCCTGCTACCCTGCTCACATGCTACTGTCATGCTGAACAGTACAATGGACGCCACTGACCTGACAAGGAAGGGAAAGGCCGCAGATGCCAGGTTCCCAATCTGACCAGGTGCTGGCGTGAAACGTTTTGGCTCCTTACCACTCCTCTTGTATTGCTGCTGACTCTGCAGCACCGCTCACCATCTCAACTATGGTGCCTGCTCAAGTTGTAGTTCTGGCATGTGCGTCACTTGCAGCCACAGACTGGAATTCAGCAGAGAAGCATGCATTCAGGACACCATACCTTCTGTGGGGCTGCTTGGCACACTGTAGCCTGCATGTGTCTATGTGTGGCTGATGTGCTGCCACCACACCCAGGCAAAGCAGATGCAGGCAGTGTCATATGTCTGGATGATCCAAAACATTGCTTACTTGAGTGCTGCATGATGAGGGCCTGATTGTTTGCCATCATGTTGCCTGACTGAATGGGCATGGCTTAGGTCAGAGATTTTCTCTTCTTGCTTTTCTATTCATATTATCAGTACAATTGATGTTTTACGTTGTCACTGTGGAGAGTCACTGGCTCATGACGGGCATGCTCCAGCGAAGATGAAAAATTGATGCCTGAACAGCATCTGATGCCCGCAAGACGGATTGAATGAGGAGTGGGCATGGACCGCCTTGGGCACGTACAATCATGATGCAGATGCAACCGGCACTGGGTGTACAATTCCCACAGAGTGTATTGAGAGGAATCAATAACACCAAAGCCACCAGTGGAGCAAGGCAGGTACCAAACCAATGGTGGTGCACATGTACACCCCCAGCAGTGCATCTTGTGGCACTGCCACATCATGGTGAGCGTTCAGGCCTGGCTGCTACCCCACAGTGCATACCCAGACCAGGTGAAGCTGCGCGACCCTGTACGTCGCAACACCCAGACCAGGAGGACGCAGTCGTGGACCTTGATGCTGCTCTCAGATGTCTGCAATCTGGTATGTGCGCCTCCTGGCATGCCCTTTCAAGGGAGGGTGCAGGCACATGCTGCTGGCTTTACAAGGAACAAGGCATACAACAAAACCAACTTTGTAAAAGAGGGGATACAACGCACAAGGACTGGCAGCATTTCATATCAAAATGCACTGTGTAGCCAAACTAGTGTGAAACCTAGGGGGATGGCAAACATGTCAAGCAGGCCACATGCAGGCTGGTATGAGGTTTGATGGGGTGGGAATCAGAGAGCTACCGCTTCAGGTCAAATTATCCGGATGAGCTTCTGCTTTAGGGGTCAGTAAGCGGCTGATGAGCAGACCCAGGGCACAGATTGCCTCAAGTTAATCTGAAGTCACCGAGTCTGCAGAGTCCCCCAAATAGCCACAGGGCCATCTTCAACTGCAGCATCTTGAGGCGAGACGCTGTGTCACATGGTGCCCAACCCAAGCGCTGTAACTTAGACAGTAAGCTTGAAGAACCGCGGATTGACTGACCAGTGCGTCCCTGGTAACACATGCAAGGGACGTGCAGAGCACCTTTGTGCCTCAGACCACTGTAGTGTTCAATGGGGTCTGCTCTGTAGAGTTGCTTTGGTGAGCCAGCACCTGCTTTAGCTGGGCCTCTAAGTCTCGCACCTGCAGCAGGCAAGGTGCAGTGAGTGACAGGTCAACAGCTGGAACAGGGACGCCTGAAAGACTAGAAGACTGGTGGGAAGTTTACAGGGGAACTGATTCCTCGAAATTACATGCTCACATACATGCCAGATACTCTGGCATCACCACTTGAGCACAGCAGAGGCAGAGCACTTGCAGCTGACATGTGTCCTGTCCCCTTCTGAGTGCAAGTCTACTGAAAGGCGCTGCACAAGCAGCATTGGCATCACTCTTTTCTTGTGCATTGGCTGATGACACTCACAGCTCACGCTTCCGCTTTGTAACCCAAATCTCAGGCCAGGCCTTGCAGCCTCGCACACACACTCAGGCACACAACGTCACAGCCAACACCAGCTCACCCTGAGCTGTAAGTCATTGGGAGCTCCCTTGTTGGAGTCGTCAGAGTCCCGCATCTTGTGGGACGGCAGGGTGTCGCCCATGCCGTTGGTGGCCACCTCTAGGTCATACACCTTCTCCATGCCAGGGTAGGCGTGGCCGCCATGTTTGGACACATCCACGCCAGCCTGCAACAAAGAGGCTCCAGGTCAAACAGGCAGTTTGTGCAGCATAGGCAGAGAGGGGGGTGAGGCGTGCCCACCATGCTTGGGAACCATTCACACCGCTCTGCAGCAGGGCACAGGCTGGCACAGCAGGTGGAATACAGGTGTTGCAGGACTGCTGAACAGGGCCGACCGATGATTGCTCAAAGCCCTGCTACTTTGCAGCAGGATATCTCCAGGTGGCAGGATCAAAGTGCCCAGATGTCCAAAGGTCTGGGCCCGGCTTTGAGCCACACAACAGGGGCAGCATTATGACCAGCGTCCAGCCAAAGACTGCAAGCAACAGCTGGCAGGCCTCTCACATCACTTCGTCCTCCACAGGCACCACAGACTGCAAGCAAACAGCTGGCAGGGCTCTCTGACACATGCCTCGTCCACAGGCACCAGAGACTGCAAGTCAACAGCTGGCAGGGCCCTCTCACCAGTTCCTCCTCTGCAGACACGCGCAGCCACCCGCACAGCTTCAGGCCGTAGAAGAAGGGCAGCATCATGCCCATCGTCCAGCCAAAGATGACCAGAATCCACACCGTGTTGGCTCCCAGGATGGTTGCGTCGTCGCCCATCCACCAGCCATAGTGTCGGGGAGTCACGCCGTCAGGGTTGGTGGCGCCTGCATGGCAGGAAAGCATATGCAGCGTGTTGCCGTGGCCGTCAGTGCTGGGAAAGCAGGATGTCAGAGTGGTGGCGCTTGCGCAGCCAAAGGGTGCTCACATTCTTTGCAGGGACACAGCTTCAAAGATGCAGGCACGCAGCACAAAGAGGAGAAGTCTGCGCAAGGCAGGGCACCGCTGTGGGCACTGCAAGCGCCTCACCGTACAGCTCGTGCACGAAACCCTCCTTGGCGGCCAGGGAGTACCACCAGACACCCAAAGCACCTCCCATGCCATGAACCTGCAGGTCAAAAGAAACAACAAATCTCACAGTGTGCTTGCCAGACTTGGTCAGTGTGCTGCAAGGCTTAGCACCAGCTGGCAGGAGAAAAGTTGAGATGTCAGCAATGTGGTCGAGCGTCACCACGCTCACATCGGCGACCACGATGTGCAGCAGATAGCGCACACAGCGGAGAGCCAGCAGCAGTGCAGCAAGATGGTGCATCCAGCGGGGAGCCAGCAACAGATTGCTGATCTGCCTGCTGGCACTTCTGCACCCCAGCAGCACTGGTGCTCCAGCTGCTGGAGCGAGGTGACTGTGCCAGCAGCCTCCGCGCAGAGCGTAGAAGCATGCAATGCTGCGTGACAAGCGCTGGCCCTTCTCGGCTGTCCCTGCCAAGCATGCGGCTCAGCAATCAATGCAATGCAATGCCTGGGTGAGACCCACAGCCTCAGAGGTGGTGCCACTCACCGTGAAGGCATCCACTGGGTCGTCAACCTTGCAGACGTGCAGCATGAACCAGCCGCCGGGAACCACGACTAGGCCACCGATGATGCCGCCGATGGCTGCCGCCCAGGGCTCATAGGTCGCGCAGCCAGATGTGATGACGACCATGCCTGCAGGGGTTGCGAGGATTGAGCTGGGACAGAACAATCAGCCCAGGGCAAGCCGTGGCCCAATTGAGTGGCATAGCTGCCTTTGAAGGTGCTGCCACCATGCCTGCATGACTAGCAGGGAGTGAGTGGGGTGGCTCCAGCTGGGCCCTCGACAGGGGAGTGCAGCTGCACAGCCAGCCACTGAGGAGGCAGACAACAAAGGTTTGGGCAACAGTTCCCTGCAGTTCTGTCTCCTCCGCTTGACACTGCTGCTGCATATCTTTGACTTCCAAGTTTGCTGGCCAGCCTCTGCAAAGCGGAGCATGCCCCATACACCCTGACTGCAACCAGGCTGGCATGCACAAACGCTCCCAGCAGGCCTGCTCTGCATGTCTGCAATAACAGGAGGAAAGACGCGGCAGAGCTCCTGCTCAGCAGACGGTCAACATTCACAAAAGTTGTGCAGTGGCATGAGCAGGTGATACCTGTAAGGGCGCCGGGACCGGGTCCTAGCACAGTCAAGAAGCCCGCCCCAAGGTTTGTGAATTTGTCGGCCCCACTGTCTGGCTTGTGTCCTTACCTGTAGGGGCCTGGCAACCACTGGTCTAGGAGTCAAGACTGTAAGCTCAACATTACCCACTTTTGACAGCGCCAGTGCATCAAAGCTCTGGGCAGCCCAGCAAACCTCTAGGCACATCTAAGAATGAATGGAGGATCCCACAGTGCCTGCACACCACTCAAGCCCCCACTGCAGCACGGATTAGGATGATTGACATGGCCGTGTCCTGAAAGGGGCGGAACTGCAACATGACTCACCTGTGAGAGCGCCATTGCAGCAGGGGCCCAGGTCCCAGATGATCTTCCCCTCTTTGATCCTGTAGTAGATGAGGGACACCACCAGCGCAGTGCACCCGCCGAAGCAGGCGCCCATGGTCGTCGAAATGGCGCAGCGAGCAACCACCTGCCGGCAGGGGAAAGGGGTCTCTCACGCTGGCTGCCATGGCCTCATGCATTACTTGCAGCCAGCCTCACCGCTCAGCACAATCAGCACTGTGGCTGGGATACCTTGGCGCTGCTGCATTGCAGGTACTCTGCTGTGCTGGCATGACACACCACACCGTCACCCACCATCGGCATCAAGACAAGTGTGCTACGTGCTACATGTAGCTGCCAAGTCCATCCTGTTTGCAGTGATGCAGCCATAGGCGCCTGCTGCAAGATGGGTGCAAGGGGAACATCAGGTCTCCTGCAGGGCTGTGCACAGGACTGGGTCTTGTCCAGAGCTAGCAAGCATGTCTACCTGCCCAAGACGCCGCCCATGCCGTTGAACAATGCAGAGCTAAGCTCCAGCTCCAGGTCCAGCTTGCAGCACTGGCTGGGGCATGCACACATCCGAGTAGTGCTGCTGACATGAAGATGCAAGGCGGCTGATGAGCCTAGCTATCCACAGGACGCAGCAAAACGGCATGTGCCTGCTGCCCGCCCCAAACAGAGTTTCTCTCAACCCCATTGCTGCTAATGGCATATGAGCAGCCTGTTGTTGCTCACTATGGCAAAGTCTGTGCCGTCTGTTGCAATGATCTGGCCCATGGTTCCAGGGTTGAAGCCATAGAAGCCCAGCTGCAGGCAGAGACAAGGGGCAGGGCCTCAGTCAGCCAGCACATGTGATGCAGACTGGCAAAGAAGGCCTCAGTCAGCCAGCACATGTGATGCAGACTGGCAAAGAAGGCCTCAGTCAGCCAGCACATGTGATGCAGGCAGGCAAGGAGGAGGGCCTCAGTCAGCCAGCACATGTGATGCAGGCAGGCAAAGGAAGGCCTCAGTCAGCCAGCATATCAGATGCAGGCAGGCAAGGAGGAGGGCCACAGTCAATCAGCATATCCTGAGTCAGCATAAAAATGGTGGTGCACATGGCAGAGCAGCACAAGGCCTGAGTAGAGCTGCATTGCAGGGCCCCATGCCTCTCAGTCAGATCAAAAGCACTTTGCAGGTGCAAGAGCCGACACTGGCGGACGCTCCGTGGAGCTTGGCCTCGATACATCTGCATGTTAGTGTTTCAGGGCAAGTGCTCCACCAACAGGAGTGCAACAGCATGGTCATGGTGGGCCATTCATGAAACCCATGCATATGTCACACCAACATTTGGACCTGCACCCAGCACTGAGACACGGCCCAATTGCAAGGCACACGCGCATGCAAGCGCATGTGCCAATGCATCCAAGGCTAGCACTCCCGAGCTCTGCGGCAGCCTGTTGCTGAACCCAGGAGCATCGCAACATCCAAGCAGATGAGCAGTACACCCATGCATTCGATTTGAGCCCGGCATCAGCCCTGTGCCGCGCCCACAGCAGGAGCCTGGACTTGGCACGTGACAGCTGTGCATCATCTATTGGGTGCCACTCAGTGAGCACATCTGCCTCACCCAAAGCAGCAGGACGCCCATCATGTAGAAGATGGTGTTGTGGCCCGGCATGTCCACTGGTTTGCCATCGGCTGTAAAACGGCCAATGCGTGGGCCTGCCACAATTGCACCTGCGCGACATGGCACAAGGTTTGCAGCTGCAACACGAGCGCTGCCAATAGATGCTAGCGCACCCCAGCACTCAAAGCGCTGCAGTCCATGCGCCTGCCACAATGCCATTCTGGTAGAAAGGGCAGCAGTGGTGGGACTGCTCCAGCATGCAGTGCGCGCATTGAACGGCGGTAGAGCCCGAGCACATCAAGCTATGCTACCAAGCATGACTCCTCGGAGCAAAAGCGATGTCAAGGGCGAAAGCTTCCTCAGCTGAAGGTACACCAGCTTGAGGAGGGCTGTAGTCAACGCCCCTGCCAGTAGAGTGCTCACCTGCAAGGCCTGCAACGCCGCCCACCATGTGCACTGCTCCGCTGCCCACTGTGTCATAGGCGCCGCTCCCAAACAGCAGGGGCCCATCTGCGCGAGTGGTGGAGGCCCAGCCCGTTGGGGACCACACCCAGTGGCTGAGCACGGGGTAGACCCACGCAGTCAGGAACAGGGCGTACATCTGCAGGCAGGGGTGCTCTGTGACTAGCAGTTGTTAGCAGCACAGGAGGAGCGCATGCCTTGCCACAGGACCTCAGGGGAGGCAGGCAGTGTAACCCAGGCGGTGACCAGCGGATACATACATCAGCCGGCAGGACCCATCTGCGGTCAGCAGGGCAGGAGCAGACGCAGGGGTACTGCTCAAGGGCAGCGCCTGCATCTGTAGGCAGTCTGACACCCAGTGGCTGGGCACTGAGTGGATCCAGCAGGTTGCGAACAGGCAACATACATCTGCAGGCGGGAGTTGTCCATAGTTGGCCAGTTTTCAAGGAAAGTACGTGCAACTGCAGGTGACCCACGCATAGTGTCTGTACCCAACACAAACATTTTCAGGCTGGTCCTGTCAACAAAAGTGAGGCCCCCACAGTTGCGTTGCCTGCCTGCATAGCACCTGCACTTCCACCCGCAAGCTGGACGCCACACTTTGCTACTCAATTGCCAGCCCCACACTGAGGCAAGAAGTGAGTGGCACAGCTCACCCCGTACGCCATGAACCTGACTCGCTCTGCCACAGCTCCCGACACGATTGTTGCCGTGGAGATGGCAAACACAAACTGGAAATAGAAGGTTGAGTAGCTGGTGGAGGGCATGCCCGACAAGGCAAACATCTGGGACCCAATGAAGGGGTTGCCTGCAGGGCAGCAACGCTCGCTGAGATAGCAGGGGTGACGCACCGGCACAGCCCCAGAGGCAAGGCTTGCGGACAGGTGCAGACATGCTGAACAGCGTCCACCAGGTGGACGCTTGCACCGCACAGCTTGCCTGACTTGGTGCAGTTGCCTTTAGCATCGCAGTGCGACGAGTCACCGTAGGCGAACGCCCAACCTGCACACACGCCAGTCATGCAGTCAGCATGCTCAATATTGCTGCTCTGCAGCAGCCAACAGGTGGCAGCAAGCACTGACGTATAGAGCAGGTTGATACGTCTTGCAACCATTGGGGCACCTGGCCTCTTGCTGCCAGGACTGGAAATGGCACCAATGCAACAGGCCCCTGGACGCAAAGCAGCCTTTCAACCAGCCCGTGGGGTGAGTCAGGCCCAATCCCCTCACCAAAGATGTAGTAGCCAATACCACCAGCACACACGTCCATGACATTCTGCAGGCGGACAGCAAGGCAATCTGGGCAAGGACTGGACTTTGAGAGCACAATCCCAGGACATTCAGGTCTGGCAGTCGTGACAAAGGAGGCTACAGATCCCACTAGGCTGGAATTCTGGCAAAGCAGACCCATCTTCCAGATCCTGTCCTGCATGTTTTCGTCAGACCAGCAGACTCTCAAAACGCATTGTGAACTCCCTCTCTGTGCCAGCATGCCAGTTGCAAGCTGCTGCATGTTGTCTGGTCATGCAGCCCAAAGGGGTGAATGGGTGGCTGTGAGGCCTTTTCAATAAGGACTCGCACCCTAACTATGCGAAACAAGTCAGCCCCAAGCAGCCCACATCATCAGCAGTCCTGGGCAGGCCGGCACAGCAGCTGCAGGGGCAGCCCAAGCAGTGGGCATCTGGAGTGCTTGCAGCACTTGTTGAATGACAGCTGGTCCCACAGCGTCTGCAGGTGCACCGTGCCCACCTTGAGCGCCACGCTCTTGGCACTCTTTGCTCGCACGGCCCCAATGGTCAGCTGCAGGCACCCAAGACATGCCATCTTGTATCAGCAGGTGGCAGACAGCAACACCTGAGAAATTCTCACGAACTCAAAACGTGTCGGGCCTCAAAATCAGAAAACTTCCACTCACCAGAGCAAAGCCAAGCTGCATGATGAACACCAGATACCTGCAGCCGATGGCAGGGGTTGGGATACATAGCCTCCGGCATGCTGGACTCAATTATGTCATGACAGGGGCAGTAAGCATTTTCTCAGAAGCTCAGTGCGGTGCAGAGCTCACCCGCTGGCCAGCACAAATTCAATGTTGATGTCCCCAATCCAGTTGTAGCTGCAGCAAGCGTCAGCACAGAAGTCAGTGCAAAAGCGGTGCCTCATATGCTGATGCAGGTCAGGGAGCACCAGCAGATCAGCCCATGTCAAGCCAATGTTGGACACGGCTGGCAAAACCAGTAAACTCCCTGAGCTGCTGCTTGACAGGCACTGGGCGCAAAACTGACTGCTCAGCGGGGCAGTGGATGACTTTGCATCAGACCCAGCATACGTCTGCATACTAACTCACGTCTTGGCCTCCACAATCTCTGCCACTGCCTCCTCAAAGGCCGGGGAGGTTATATCAACCGTTGACATGATGGCTAGGTCTCAGATCGCAGCCTACAATCAGCTGCAGGGCATTGGCCGCAGGTTTTCTGTATGCACAGGGGAGGGATGAACGCTAAGGGATGCTTGCAACAGGCTGCATGCTCAGGGGAGGCTGGGCCAGCCTGGCTGGCACCTTGTTGGGCTTGATCATCGCCATTTGGCTCACCTGATTAGGCAATTGGGGTGAAGGCCCTTTATTTGCGCCCCTTCTCCGCGACTGCTTCTCCGCCACTGCTGATTGCGCGGGGCACCTGGCTGTGCCTGCTCCAAATGCTGCAGCAACCTGGATCCGATGCCCCTGGCTTGGGCCAAAGTCAACGACCTTCAGTTGTTTGTTGTTAAGTGCTACTTGAAGTCCCTGTGGTCCCCAGCTGCCAGCAAGCGCTATTAGGGCGCTCGTCTGGGTCAACCAATCATTCCACTTCCTTTATCATCATGCCACAGCTGCCGCCGCTGGCAGCTAATTCTGATTGCTTGCCACCAGACGGGCCCTCCAGAGTGTCTGGTTGTGGGTAGAACATTTCTGGATCAGATCCGCGTTGTGGAGAGGGTACTGAATTGGATAGAGGTGCCTGAAGAGGGCCTGCCAAGGCCAGGAGCAGGGGTAGCATGAGCTTCATGGATGGCAGGGAGGGTGGCTCTAAGCCAGGGTCGGGGGGAGCAGCAAGTTCTCAAAATGAGGTGCGCACGGCAGCACATCCTCAAAGTCATGGAGCGGGCCTCCTTGAACGCGCGGAGCATTCTTCAGCTTCCTGTTGCACAGGTTCACACAGTTCTTGCGCCATGCTAGCCTCTTTCGTGCAAAGGTGTACCCTTTCTACGCACGCTCAGGCATTTGCCCATTGTGACACAGATAACTGTCAGGAGCGAGCCTCTGCAACATCTGGCGGTGGACGTCATCAATTCAACAGAGACTTTCTGCGAGGCAGCACCAAATAACCCACACTTGCACCTCTCTGTTTTACAGGAGTGCAGGCGGCAGTGCTTGCTCGGGCTTGCTCCCTGCCAGGCTGGCTGTGTCTGTGCGAGCTCTGTGACATTTGCTGTGCTGCTTCTGCTGATTGCCTTTCCTGCTCCAGGCCATCGACCGGAGGAGAGTGCCTGCTCAGGCTTGCTGCCTGTCAGCCTGGCTCTGATTGGGTCGCCTCTCACTGTGTCCTGATGCTGCAATTGCCACTTGTCCCGCAGCCCATCGTCAGAAGGGAGCGCCTGCTCAGGCTGACTGCCTGTCAGCCTGGCTCTGATCGTGTCACTTCTCGCTGTGTCCTGCTGCTGCAATGGCCACTTGTCCCAAAGCCCAGCGACAGGAGGGAGCGCCTGCTCAGGCTGGCTGCCTGTCAGCCTGGCTCTGATGTTGTCGCTCCTTCCTGCATCCTGCTGCTGCAATTGCCACTTCTCCTGCAGGCCATCGACAGGAGGGAGCGTCTGCGGCGCCTCGCGCTGGAGACCATCGACCTCACAAAGGACCCCTACTTCATGCGCAACCACCTGGGGCAGTACGAGTGCCGCCTCTGTCTCACGCTGCACAACAATGAGGGCAACTATCTGGCGCATACCCAGGTCCGTGGTTGACAGGAGAACGACCTGAGGCATGTCAGGGCTGGACACGCAATGCATCTGCACCCTGCCGCAATAGCTGTGTGGCCAGGAGTATGGCACAAGGGTGTCTTGTTGCCTGTCTCACGCTGCACAACAGTGAGGGCGCCAATCTGGTGCGCCCTCAGGTGGGCGACTGTTGCTTCTTTGTTTTGGGAGGTGCATGAAGCGGTGCCCCCCTGGGTGCACAGGGGACAAGCTGTATGGCACTGAAGGGCTGCTGGGCACTTTCCTGCACTGGCCCAGCGGCAGCGCCGAGCAGTCCTCCAGCCCGACACATGTCTCCAAGTGCAGTGCCGCTGCAGTGCATAGGAGCATAGCAGCAGCCTGCTCACTACCTCACACTGCAGGGCAAGCGGCATCAGCAGAATCTGGCCAAGCGTGCCGCCAGAGAGGCTGCAGAGAAGCCCATACTGCCGCAGCCGCAGAGACGAGTCCCCATCAAGAAGACAGGTGGGTCAGTCACAAGCTCCAGCCATGGAGAGGGCTGGCGTGCCATGGCTAGGCGTGGGGCATCTGCTGCAGGCAGATGAGGCCATGACCTGCCAACACATGCTAAATGAGCCCTCCGCACGCTGCACAGCTGCCCATGCAGCCCCATGAAGCGGCCAGAACAGCAGCAACCACCATCTGGCGGGCAGGCCCTGGCTTGGGCTGCTGTGGTGGTGCATGTGAGGCTCAAACACAGAGTCTCTTGAATTCTTCTGAGGAGCTTTGCTGTCTGTACAACCCTGCTTGTGCAGCTCTCGCAGCACAGGACCCTGCTTGCTCTGGTCCTGCTTGCTGTTCCTGCGCTGCCTTGTCTGCGATGCGCTGCAGCTGTGACAGCACACCCCAAGCCACAGCATGTAGTGACCTGCTGTCACTGCTCTGTAGCCTCTGCGGGTCTGCTGGTGCTGGGCCTGGCTGATGCACCAATGTGCCAAGCTGGGCAGTCAGGAGTGGTCCCTTTGTGGACCCCTTCCAGCTCCTGGCGTGCTGGCTGTCACCCCCTGCTGCCCTGACATGAACTCAGGATGGGCGCCCATGCTGCATGGTTGGCCCTGCAGCCATTTTGCACAGTTGAGATAACTCTGTTCAAATACAAGCCCTGCCCTGCTGCGTCTTTGATGGGGAACCCCAGCTAGGACCTGAAGGTTGTTGTGTGCCGGCCGGCCCGCTGGTGCCCTGCCGTGCAGGCAGGATTCAATGCTCTACTGCGCAACCACGTTGTCTCTATCTATATGCTAGCTGAGCTCCTGCTGCTGTGCTCTGCAGTCAAGATAGGGCGGCCTGGCTACAAAGTCACAAAACAGTACGACCAGAACACACACGCAAGGTCTCTGTTGTTCCAGGTGAGGAGACATGGTATGCTGCGCTCTTGTCATGCCTCACGTGCTGCTGCTGATGATCAGTGTGGGCCTGCTGTCAATCAGCCTTGCTGCCGCTTTCTGAGCCCGTGTCAATCCGTTCTTCAAGCCTGCTGTTGATTGCTGGAATGACATCAAATTGTTTCATGGGGCTGCTGCTGCTGCTTGCTGGGACGACATCATGGCAGAGAGCAGGTGCAGAGCGCCCTCTGACTGAAGCAGGGTTTCAACAGCAGTGTCTTCTCTGCTTCCACATCTTGATCACGCTCTGCACCTGAATTGGAACCCCCCCCCCCCCCTTTGCCCATCAAAAGAATGTAACTCTCTGAGCACATGTCTCCCATGCCTCCCCTGCAGGTAGACTACCCAGAGATAGAGGAGGGCTCCAAGCCACGCCACCGCTTCATGTCGGCCTTTGAGCAGAGGAAGGAGGCGCAGGATCGGAGGTTCCAGTTCCTGCTGTTTGCTGCAGACCCCTACGAGGTCATCTCCTTTAAAATCCCCAACACTGAGGTGGACCGCTCGGAGCGCCTCTTCTCTCACTGGTGAGGCCGGATGCTGTTGCGCATCAGATTGTTGGCAGGGGCAACAGGGGCGACATGACACAGTTCTGGTGAGAAGAATCTGCTGGCTGGGACAAGCAAGCTGATTATGCATGTGCCTGGCCTTTGCAGCGTGGCTTGCTGAGAATTGAGAATTCATAACAAAGAGGTGGACATGGAGTGCACCCTATGTTAGTGATGGGGAAGGTGGCAGTGATGGGGCTGTCTGCTGTCAGGGCATGGGGCTGAGAAGGAGGCCCAAGCACTGCTGGACTGGCTGCTTGAGAGGGTGAAAGATCTGCAAGCAGGCTGGTGTCCCAGTCTGACACTGCATTCCTGCTTGTGCAGGGGCGGGGGATAGCGAGACGTGATGCCTGCAGCACCCTTCAAGCCGCAGCCCGATGCGAAGCCACAGGTCTCTTGCTGCCACCTGCAGGTGCAGGCCCTGCGCACCTCCAAGCAAGCTGGGACTTGTCTGATGCCTGTGCAGGGATGGCGACAGCAAGACCTACTCCCTGCAGCTGCCCTTTAAGCCGGAGCCCGAGAAGCTGGCGCGGGTGCAGGCTGCACAGCAGGGGGTGCCCATGCCCATTCCTCCCCCACCCGGTGAGACTCTTCGGTCAGAGCTTAGTGGGGCTGCTGCATCTTGACTGGCAGTGTCAAGAGGCACGTCAAGTTGGGTATGCAGTCACCGCGCAACGTGCTGACTTGCCAGTGCTCTTGCTGGGGCAGCATGGGGGTGTCACAGGGACTGCAGCAGATCCTCTACCTGGTACATCAGTGGTCTGGCTCAGCCATTCATTACCCTTGCTGATGGTTTGCTGTCCTTGCAGGCTTTGGTGGTGTGCCGCGGCCGCCAATGGGGCTGCCTCCTCAGGGGCCTCCGCCTCCACCCTTCAACCAGCAAGTGAGCCTGCACCTGTCTCTCTTGCACATCATGGTCCCACCAGTGGGTCAAATTCACGACACATGCCTTGCCTTGTGCTGCCACCAGCCTGGCGGCTGGGGCGGCAAGAGTGGAGACAGGGCGTGTCTGCAAGAGGGCTCAGCACATGACTCATGTTGGTGTGCCGCAATGCTGGCTGCTGATGTATCTTGCTGATGCCCTGCAGAACTTTCGACCGCCGCCTGGGCCACCTGGGGGACTGCCAGGCCCTCCAGGGGGTCTTCCGGCACCGCCCAGTGGTCCACCAGCCCCACCTGCAGCACCCAGCATCCCACCTCCTCCCCAGATGCCTTGACATTTGTATGTCCACCATGTGTTTTCCGGTCCTCTCATTGCATGTATCACCCTTGACATTTTGCTGTAAAGAACCGAGTAGTGTCTGGAAGCTCTCAGACTTGCAAACAGTCCCAGAAGCATTTGAGGCGTTCTCCAAGATCTCAGCGGTGCCTTCAGAGTTTCGCAGGTGGCATGGCAGCAAGGGCCAGCAGCACGGCCTTCTCAAGATTCAATGAAGGCCTCGCCGCTGAGGTTGAAACCCGCATGGCTGCCTTGGGAAGCACCATGGCTGCCTTGGGAAGCACCATGGCTGCCTTGGGAAGCACCATGGCTGCTGGTGTCGGGGCTTTAGAGATGGAACGTGAGCGCATCCCACCCACCAGGACAGCCAGCTCACTGCAGCAGGTACAGCAATGACTCCAAGCTGCTTGGCAAGCGTACGCAGAGCGGCTGAGCAAGCCTTTGATTGTTTGCTGATCTGCATTGACAATTCTTACTGCCATTTACCTGCACAGGTCACAATATCTCTGCTGAAAGTCATGTTCAAATGTCCTTGAGTTGAGCAGTGTAGCATTTTCACTTCACAGACACACACGCCTCCCACAAGGGCAAGCTCAGAGCATTGCAGGCCAAGGCCCTGATCAGGGCCTGCGAGGATTAAAGAAGGATCAGTCAGAGGCAGGTCCCTTTCCAGCTGTAACACAACATTGTCTCAGGGAGGACTAGCAAGATGCTCAAAGGTCAGGAAGGCAGCACACCTGACGTCATCACATGCTGCAGCAGTATTGCCCTGGTGAAATGGGGAAAGCAAGGTGGCTTTGGCCAATCCTGCCCTTGCCAGATTGGGGTGAGGCCCTCCATGTGCCACCTCCCACAACACATCCCCAAATCTTAGCAAGACTCAAAAACACAAAGGACACAGCCTGCCAGGGCCCCAGCTGCTGGCAAGCATGCAATCTGCCTGGGTGCCTGGAGCAGTATCATGAACTTGCGCACAATGCGCTGGGGTGATTTCGTTGTGTCCTGTGTGTCCCTTGTGTCGGTGCTGAGATGCCTCACCAGAGCTCTCATGGCCCACCAGGGCAAGCCCCTTGAGGCCTGTCCTCTCAGACTTGAGTTGATACCAGACTTGGTCTACATGATCTACAGGGCATTTGCAATAACCACCCCTTGCAAGCTTGCTCAAGCATCTCGGAGACTGGACTGAGTGCCACTCATCGAATGATCAGATTTACCAGGCCACTTGAGGTGGTTCCTGTGGCAGCCTTGGAGGCCAAGGCCCTGATCAGGGCCTGCGGGGCTTGAAACAAGGCTCAGTCAAAGGGAGATCCCTCTCCAGCTGCAACACAGCGTTGTCTCAGGGGGGACCAGCAAGATGCTCAGAGGCCAGGAAGGCAACATACCTTTCGTCATCACATGCTGCAGCTGTATTGCTCTGATGGAACAGGGAACGCCAGGTGGCACATGGCTGGCCTCACCCCAAACTGGGAAGCGGAGGACTGGCCAAAGCCACCACCTCCCAAGACATCTCCACATCTCATTGAGAGACAATGACACAAAGGACACAGCCTGCCAGGGCCTCAGCTACTGGCAAGCATGCAATTTGCATGGCGGGGGGCGGGCCTGGAGCAGAATCATTAGCTTGTGGTGAGTACGCTGGGGTGATTTTGTTGTGTCCTCTGTGTCCCTTGTGTCTGTGCTTTGAAGCCCAACCAAGAGGTCACTTATGGCTCCCTCCCACGTGACCGACTGGTCAGGGGTGCCCAGGTGCTGTCGCCAGGCTTGGTCAACACATATAAGGAAGTTCGAAGAGGCCAGTCGAGTCACCCTGCAGCTCATCTATGGATCTGAGCAGGCAGTATTAACATTTCATGCATTGCTGTCGAACATTCTGGGCGAAGCCACCAGACTGCGGCAAGCATCACGCGGTCAGCCGCACATCTTGTCAGACCAAACGCACCTTCAAAGTGGTGTGGGCATGAAGGACAGCTGTCTCAAGCACCTGTTGCCTGTCTGCTCAAGTGTGCACTTTTTTCACATCGCTGTTAGCTGATGTGAGCCTGACCACTCCTCTGTCTTTGTCACCTGCAGCCCCTGTCAACATGGCAGGGCCATCTTCATCGACATTCAAAGAGCTGCAGGAGCAGCTGAATGAGCTGAACAAGCTGGCATTTCAAGAGCTCCGCAAAGGCGCAGGCCACGATAAGGATTTGGTGGTGCGGTACGAGAGGCGGGTGGACTCTTTAGTTGCACAGCTCGACAGGCAGACAGCAGGTGAGGTCCAGCATCACGGGTCTGTGCTCTGTTGTCGAGCGCCATTTGCCTCAGGCTCAACAAGTCTCATCAGCATGCATACTCCTGCCATTGTTGGCAGGGCTTCATGGGAGCCTTAAGCCATTGGTGAGGTCTGCTCATGCTGTGGTCCGCCTGCTCAGTCTGGTTGTTTGCAGTGGTCTGTGAGTGCAAACATCGCAGTTGCAGCGCTTGAAGTGGTGGTGTTCAGGGGTACTATAGCATTTATGGTCCAACAGTACCTGATGAACCTATTCTGGGTCTACAAGGGCTGGCAGGGGTCCAAGTGCGCAGGTGAGATCCTGTGTAAGGGACAGCAGCCTGCAGTGCCCACAAGCATATTGTGCACCCTGTATCAGTTGGACAAGGCATGCTTCCTGGTGATGGACAAGACTCCAGTAACGGTCCTATCTGGGCCTGGCTGTGATCAACTTGTGAGGGGTCTGGGCAGGTGGGCTGCAGCTTGTGAGCTGGCTCACATAGTGGGGCTGTTTTCAGGGACACACACTCATCTCTGTTTGGCAGGCCAAGATGGCCCCATCTCTAGTGGGAAGGGTGCCTGCGCTGTGTTGTCCATACTGTCTTTGGCGTCCAAAACATGGGCATTCCTTACAGCTGCTTGCTGGCAACTGCTCTAATGGCTGACCTGATGTCTGTGTAAGGGGCCTGGTTAAAGGCGTGGTCTGGCATGCTGCTGCTGCTGGTGAAGTATGGTGGCCCTGAAGCAGGAAGAACCTCATCACATGGCTGGAGCCTCGCCGCAGGCAGTAAGCTTGCTGCGCACTGAGCCAGTGGAGGATTGGGCTACACAGGCTGTGAATTCAGTGCAGAGCCTGACTCTACAGCAAGCTGCGCCTGCAGCGAAGCTGGGGGAGTGGGGCTCACCTGGCCAGTCGCCCTGTACTTGGGGGCCATTGAAAAGGTTGGGAGGGCTGGAGGAGAAGCAGCATGCTTTGGGGGATGCACTGGGTGACCACTGGGGCAAAAGCAGCAAGGCGCTCGTATTCCACTTTGGGCTCTGCCTGTTGCTCTGGCTGTCTGCGCTGCAGATCCCCGCCCAGATGTGTCTGTGCAGCGGGCGCAACAGCTGGTGCAAGCTCCGCTGTCACGCCTGCCTAGGCTGTCAGACCTGGAAGGGGCCCTGTTCCAGACCCCAGCTGCTAAGCTGCCAGTCACAGCAGCTGTGAAGGGTGGCCTGGCAGATCACGATGCCCTTGCAGCGTTGTGCCAGGGGGACAATGGCAGCTGTGCCACCCTGTGCGTGGGCCTGACCCAGGCCATGCACACTCCATTCCCCGTCGGTGAGGAGGCATTGACCATGAGCGGCATCAATAGGTTCCTCCTGGACCTGCTGGTGTTCAGCCTGGACAGGCTGGTGCAAGAACCCCTGGGTCTGTCTGTGCTGCGTGACAAGGGTGTCTCAGACAGCACCATGACCAGGCTGTCAGCTTCCCGCAAAAGTCTGTGCCCAGATGGCCAGCTGCGCAGCAGGGATGGGAAGCGCCTTCTGTTCAAATGGGAGGAGAAGGGCGCAGGAGCCTCCCTGGACGATGCTGTGGAGGACTTGAAGAGTGACTTCTCCAGCTTGTCGGTCTACTTCTGTGGGCGCATGGACACCTGTATTGCCCTCAAAAACCAGAAGCCTTCCAGATTGAGGCGTGCACCGTCTTGCAACTGGGTGCTGGCTTGCAAAGTGCAGCAGTGGCACGTATGACCACATCTGCTCAGCGGCTTGGCTCGTCTGAATGCAACTTGGGGCAGCTCAAGGACTGGATATTTGCTAGACTGCAGAATAGATGGCTTCCTGGTCACGCCTGTACTATGGGGACCTGCCCTACCTCCTGGCAGCTGCGGTCGCTGGAAACACGCTGCAGTTCTTTGCCCTGGTGCGCGACAGCCTAGCAAGGCCCTACGCTGTTGGTCCTCCGCTGCAGCTGACTATGGCGGCAGGCCGAGCCAAGGCAGCAATAGCAGTCATCAATCTGCACCGCCTGCTACGTGTCACAGAGGCTCTCCTTCCACGCTGGGTCCTCCCAGTGGATGTCGTCCAGAGGCATCAGCATGAGCTTGGCTATGTGCGGTCACTGTGAGTGTTTTCCTCAGCAAGCTGAGGGCAGCCTGTGAGGCTGACAACAGCATTGCGCATCAGGCAACACACGGCACAGCTGGGCCCACAGCCTGTGCCTGAAGCAGCTGCTGTCTATCAAGTCCAGCAGGACCCTTTGCGTGGTTGTAGTTGTACTTCTGTCCAGTCAAGCTGTTGAACGGCTGCAGGTGCTTCAGGAGCGACATGATAGTCCATAAGACCATCAAGCCGTGGAGCACATTCAGCAAGGCTGGACCATCGACCTTCCAGAGCTGAAAAAGATGTACTCTGGCACCGCTCAAGCTGCAGGCCTCGTGCATGCTCTGGAGGCCCCCACCCTGGAAGACACAGAGGACACCTACTCCATCTACCTGGCGCCCATCGGCCTGCAGCGCGGTGATGCTGAACCAGCCAGCGAGCAGGCCGCAGCCAATGCAGTCCACGGCCTCCTGCATGGCCTGGCTGCGCTTCACAAGGTACGGGACCCCAACTTGCGAGGTTCATGTCTTGCTGCAGCGCATGCAGGCCATGCAGCGTGACTTGCTTCTGCCTGCAGGCCGGCTACGTGCACATATATCTTCGGTGGGAGAACACTGCATGCACTCTTCAGCGTCCGCCACTTCCTGCTGGACCTGGAGCAGTCTGGGAAGCCAGGTATGCCCGGCTTCAGATGGAGTACATGGAGCAATGGCATGCTGCCGGCTGGAGCCTACACCATGGCGTCTGACCTTATTGCTGTGGGCGACATGCTCACCAAAACTGGAACTGTGAGAAGCACACTAGGTAGAGCATTCCTGCAACAGCTGAAGCATGCCTCTGATGAAGCTGGCCCCACAGCAGCAGGTCTGCTTGGCCACGAATGGATTGGATGCTGCGGACATGGATGCACAGCTGCTGGGGTCCTGGACACTGCCTGAGCCAGAAGCCTTGCTTGTCCGCTTTTGAATGCACCACAGCTCACTGCTCAAGCTGTTTAGCGCTGTGTCCCCGTCAACATCACTGAGAGTTTTGCTTCATCTGGTGCATGGAGGTTTCCTCAAGTTGAAGGGATTGACAACAGTCAAAACTTTTAACTTGCCTGGCTCACATTGCGTGCCTCATTACTGTGAGCTTTTCAAGTATTCCAAGTCCGCCCAGGATTTGACTGAAGACCACCAGGTGGCCAAGTCCCCTTAGCACCTTAGTCATGGATGGCTGGTGATTGCCATGTCTGTATGCTGTCGCTCATTTCAAGCAAGAGCTACCAGTGCTGCTGCGAGTAGCTGTGGATCTCTACAAATTTGGCCATTTCAACGCACCACCTTGAGCACTGCGCTCCATCACAAGCATTTGTTGTGTGTGCAAGCTGCCCCTCTGTGCACTGACCCATATTGAGAGAAACAGTGGGTAGCCAGTGCGTTTATGGCCTGGTGAGCCTGCCACCTGATGCTCGCCATCATCCTGCTCAGACAATGGCAAAGGCAGCGACCCATAATCGAGAATCCCTGGAGTGCCACCTGGAGCATTGTGACGGGCCCCTAGCACCTGTAGCTCATACCTTTCTCGGCCTTTTGGCTAAGATCAAGTGTAGTATCTGTTCTATGAAGTTTGATCGCTTCAACAAGTCTCAATGGGACTTAACGATCACCTTGACTTCTCTAGGGGGAGCTTGCCATCACCTGGCTTGCCAGGCGGCAGCACATGCGTGGGCTGGGGCTCACACTCCACCCCAGCACGCGCACCCTTGTCCTGAACTGCCTTTCATCTTACAATTCAATTTACTTCCTATCAGTGCTACATGGCCACCGCCAGCTGGCGCAATCAAATCAGGGATGCTTGCCTAGCTCAGCTGTTGACAGCGATCAGGCAACTGGTTACATTAATGAATCAAACTTGAGGATGCCCGCAGCGTCAAGGCATTTCCATTGCCATCTTGGCGTGGCCAGGACAGAGGCTCACCAATGCTACGCCTTCTACTAAGCATTGCAGTGTCCTGACCACACTCAACTGGATCAACAACATTTCGAGGCCCTTGTGGCCAACCTACTCTTGGCCCACCAAATGACCTCCTGTGTTGCTGTGCAGTGCTTGGCAAGAAAAGCAGGGAAAGAGGCCTGGTGACAGCTGGGAGGGGTTGCAGGTGGCCTTGCAGTCTGTGACTGCCCGCTGGGTGGATGTTCCAGGAAGAGGAAAGGAGGATGCAGGTAATGGAAGGTGTGTTTTTGGTGTGTATGTTGGGTAAATTACACCGGGTCTGCCGTAGCAGAGTCCCAGCCTACCAGAAATGATCCCGTCTGCTGCACACTTGGTACAGCAGTAGCCCAGCAGCTGGCGCAGTGCAAGGCCAGCCGCTGCGGCTAGGCACTGGGGCTTGGTGATCCCCCAGATGCCCCGAGCAGGTAAGTATGATGAGGGCTTGGCATGGCTGTTAATGACTTGACAATTGCTGACAAACAAGGGACCTCAAGTACGGGTGCACCTGCTGACTGCTAGCCAGGAGGTTGCTGGGCCAACTACAGACCAGATCTTGCAGTGCTGCCACAGAGCATGCAGCAGGTGAGCCTTACAGTATGGCTGGATTTGGCAGCAGAGTCTGATGAGGCCACTTGACCATCCCCAGGTACAAATGACAAAGTCACTTGCAGGATCGGCGCGGAACTGTGCGCCAGACAGAGTAGCAGACCATCACCTAGGTGGCACTCATTAGGTGGCACCCTGGTCAGACGTCTGCTAGCAGGACATGCTGCCTCTAGCATGCAGCATAGCTATGCAGCAGCCTCAGGCCAATGCTATGCTCAAAGCATGCCTGCATCAGATGCTATCATCAGAGCTTTATAGCCAGTGCCACGGTGGTGTAGAGTCAAACACTGGGCTTGGGTGCAAACCTTGTTTGGGTGCTGTAGTGGATTTCCACTTTGCAGCAGCTTGCAGCCCACTAGCAGCACAGCTCTCTGGAGCGTCCTTTGCAGCGCATGCTTCCCGGTGAGGTTGTCAGGTACCAATGCTATCAGCAAGGAGTCAGATGTGTACGCCTGGCATGGTATGAAACATCTGACAAGGCAAATGGCCAAGCCATCCTGGATGCATCGACTGATGTGCACTTCAAGGGCTGTCCCCTTGCAATCCCATGGCAGCCCTGATGGCAGCAGCCAGGAAACCTGAAGCCATGCCTGGTGGGGTGACACTTCTTGAAACAGGCCCCTTAGGGCTATTGCTAGACTATTGCGCTTGCCTTGGGGCCAGGAAGGGTTGTCAACTCATGCCACAGCCCAGTCAGACCGGCAGCCTTCTCACCTCTGAAGTCTACTTTTCCCGTCTGCTGAGGTCTCAGCTATTGCAGACAAGGCTTGCAAATGCATGAATTGTGGGGATAAGTCCTTGTGCTGTATTTGGACAGCAGTGTGGACCTTGAAAAGTACCAGCTCTCCTGCAAAGTTGTCTGAGCTGTTGCCAAACTCCTCAACATCTGAATCGGACTCCCTGTGTCAGACAGGACGGCAGATGATGCCAGATGACAGGGTACAGCCATGCATCATCTCTGCATGATCAAGCTGCATTCAACAGATCACGAAACGTGCTTGCTCAGCACACTGGGGATTTCAGGCCCCTACATCGCTGGCACTGCTCAGCAGCCTGCAGTCCCATGGTCCCACTGGGAGTCATGCCAACACGGCTCTAATCCAGCAGTGGACAGCAATCAAGTCCTTTGATGGCAGTCAGCCATGGACAGGTTGGGGGCAAGCTGCCACTATGACGAGCTCTGCTGTTCCTGCTGGCGTTGCTGGTACTGCTTCTGCTGCTCAGCAAGCTGCCTCTCCATGGCCTCAAAGGGGTCCTCTACAGGCACGAAAGCCTCCCCACGCTTCCTGGCTTCCTGAGCCTGGTACTGCTGCAGCTGGCGGCGATATTGCTCCCAGACACACTCCAAGCAGCCGCCTGCGGGCGGATAGCAGGGCACTCAGCATTGGGCCTGGAAGAGCTCCTCTTGGCGCAATTGTCAGGCTCACTCTGGCAGCAGTCTTCTGGGCCTGGCTCCCGTGGCTCAGGGATGTCCACCTCTGCTGCAGCTGTTACCTTGATGTGAAGAGCTCTGTGCTGCTGTCCCCTGGCATTGCTGTGGGCAAGACCTGGACTCACAAAGGCTGATGGTCTCAGGGAGCCTTTGAGCTTGCTGTGCACGATCCGTAGGGCCATGCATTGAGCAGACGACTGCTTTCAGACTGTTAGATTTCAGAGTTCCTAGAAAGACAGGGGCACTTGACCTGCCCACATGATTGCTGCTCAGACGGGCACTTGAGCAGCCTTCGCCATCAATTGCTCACAGCTGAGGCCAGCTGCAGTTGTCTGCACAGAGCTATGCCGCCGGCCAAGCGCAAGATGCAGGAGTCAGACTCTGATGCAGATGCACAGGCCCCTCCGGCAAAGAGGCCCAGGAAGTTCAAGTTCAAGAAACTGGGAGAGAGAATAGCAGAGGTGCAAACTCATCTGCAGTCCTGCACTGCACTGCCCCTGTGATCGCTGTACAGCAGCCCTTATTCCTGCACAGCAGAGCCCAGTGCACCATCCTCCAGCTTGTGTGTGACAAGTCTCGCCTGATGCATGGGGGGCAGAGGACAGCCAGCCCTACTTGCTCTGCCAGCTGATCTCCGCCTGCTTCTTCTTGGGCAAGGCATGCACTGGCACAGTCTGATCAATGCACGGCCTCAAGCTCACCCTTGCCTGCAGGTGGACGTCAATGTCTACAGGACGCTCGCACCCACCAGGGCTGAGCCCCTTGCTGGGAGTCACAGCTTCCTCCAGGTGATTTGCAGAGCAGCCCACCTGGTGCAGCCCCCTCTGCTGGGTTTGTTTCAGCGCCCAGCAGCAGGCTGGTCTCAGACTCACCAAACCACAAGCAGGCTGGGTGGGGGCAGCCTTCTGTATGGGTATGACAAGTCTTTGTCATGTGTTGTGGGCTTGGCTGCCGTGCCCACATTGTGATCTGGGTGTTGCAGGGATCCTGCCTGCGCAGGCCTCCTGCCCTTGTGTGTTTGAAACTATGGCCCAGTTGCAGCAGTTGGATTGTGTCCCTGTGCGCCCTGGCATGCTGGACCTGATTTTTGTAGTGTGTCTCCCTGTCTGTGATGTGGGTCCTGCCCCAACTGCATGTCAGGCTGTAGAGCATCAGGCCTGGTTGCACCCAGAGTTGGGCCTTTGGGTCCCTCAGTAATTGACCCTGGGTAGGCAAAACGCCCCTGCAGAGACATTTGGGACTCCCCTTGGTCATACCCTGGTGGCCACAACTCAGTTGCATCTGGCCCCATGCCTAAACTGTCATGCAGCTTAGCCTGAACCCACATCGCATGGGTCTTTATCCAGCAGCATGTCCAGGCTCCCGATCTTGTGACAACATGCTGTGTGTACAGTAGGCCACAGCTGGGAGCCCAATGACGTTGTCATGTATGCTTCAATGAGCGCCCCTGCCTCGACTCTTGGTGCACTCACAATACCCACCTGCAGGCCCAGAGATCTTTGGTGCAGGCTGACAGCCCCGGCCTCGTCTGGCATTCGGCCCACAAGACCCACATGACAGATCTTTGGTGACAGCGCTGACCCTGCCTGCAGGAGGAGATTGCGCGCTGGCGTGAGATTAACACAGCTGCAGACTTCATGGCGGCAGCCTCTGCCATAAACCCACTTGCGCAAACCCTGCCGCTGCTGGTGCACAACAAGGCAGGTTTGGGTGCTGCTGCCTTGATGAGCTTCGTAGCCTTCAGTTGCCCTTGTTCAGCATGCAGCAGGTCCTTCAAGGAGATAGCCTCACAGTCACCAATTCACTCCTTGGGCTGTCCCTTCAGCTGCTGCTGATGTCTTTTGTGCACGTGTTCAGCATGCAGCAATCCTTCTGGTAAAGGTCTCACATGCAGCACTTCACCCCTTGGGCTGTCCCTACAGCTGCTGTGTCGGTCCCCCCCAAAATGCTGCTGATGTGGGCTGCTTGGGACGGACTCTCTTGTACACATTCAGCGTGCAGCAGTCCTTGTTGGGAATGCCTCACAACCAACTTTGCAAACCTTGGGCTGCCCCTGCAGCTGCTGCGTCAGCCTTCCCCTCACTCCTCTCATGATGACCAGGTGAGTATCTGGGTGATGATCTGGGCTGCTTGGGACTGTCTGTTGTGCCGCCACCCCTGCAGGAGGCAATCCTGGACGTCCTCCTGCAGCGCATCAACATGGGGGCCATCCTTTCACTGGAAGCCCTGCTGCCTTTGGTGGTCGCCTTTGTGCGCGACCTGCAACAGGAGGCCGTGGCCTACCTGCCCCGCATCACAGCAGCCATGGCTGACCTCGTCAATGCTGGTGAGCCTGTCTCTTGTGGTCCACGCTGTTGCTTCAGGGGTGGGCTGTGGGTGTGTCGCTGGGTTTAATCGGGTGGGTTTTCACTGTAATGCCCGGTAAATCGGATATTTGCAGGTATGTCTTGAGGGTTTAGGGTGCCTCTTCCTATTTCTGGCAAGAGTGCTGAGTAGCCTGCCAATCACCATTGCGCTTGTAGTGCCAGGCTGCCAATGTCTGAGGTTGGCTGTGGGTGCGTTGCTGACCCTGAAGTGGGCTGTGGCTGCCTCATCGGGCAGACTGGTTCATGTAGGTGAGCCAGACAGTTTGACAAGGCACAGGATGAGCGAAACACCTAACAACAGCCCGGTGAGAAGCTGCGCAAGCAGATGTTGTAGTTGGGGCCGCCTTCTGCTGTGAAGCCCTGGTGCTCAGTCACATTGTAGGGACCGTGATGCATAATAAGTTATGATTGTGCTTTCCCATGTCCCTTCTCTAGCAGTGCACAAAGAGTGCCTTGACAACAAATTGAAGCAGGTCAAGGTCATGAGAAGTACAATCTCTGTAGGCTGTGGGGGTGTGGTGCAGCCTGTGAGGCAAGCATCATGCCCTGCAAGCTGTTGAGTGGTCTTGCTGAGCAGAACACTGCCCTGCAAGCTGTCCTCCACGCAGCTTGCAGGCCAGCGTCATACTCTGCAAGACCATCCACAAAGCTGCAGGCCATGCTCAGTGCCGTGCAGGTCACCCCTTGATGAGCTGCATGCGCCTCTCCTTAGCTCATCTGGTGCAGGCGGAACTCGAAGGGCCTGCAGCCCAGTGTACACTGCTTGGAAGGCCCTCAACTTGCAGCATCTGCAAAGCGGAACAGTTGGGCTTGAGGCTCTGCCTCTCAAATGCTGTTTGCATGCAGGCAGCACCAATGAGTCGCAGGCTGTACAGCCCAATGTCAACCATGCTGGCAGCCATCTTACGTCAATACTGGAAGTTCCTGTCTGCAGGGACAGCAGGGGTGCCATGGCCTGCCACACTGTTGTCTTGGCCATGAGAACACCTCTACCTGCAGCTGTCATTTGGGCTCAGGGACCCCCAGACATCTCTCATGGTAACCTCTTCCTTCTCTCTGCCTGCAGGCGGCAGCAGGGAGCCTGAGGCCCTGCAGCCCACCTTCAACGCGCTGGCCGCCATGATGAAGCACCTGGCACGCCACCTGACAACCCAGGTCTCGGGGGTGCTGACACAGACGGCGCGCCTGCGATATGCCCCAGCCAAGCACGTGCGCAGCCTGGCAGCCAAGGCCGTTGGGTTCCTGCTCAGGTGAGGCTGGGCAACACAGGTGCCAAATACATTAGGTCACCACCATATTTTGAGGACATCACCATATCTGCAAATGCTAGCTGCACGAGCTCATTGAGCTTGTCATGTAAGCTGCAGGCATGTCCCGAGACTTGTGGTCATGACTGATGCGGGCACAGAGTGCAGTGCCCAGAAGGCCATGTGGGATTGCTTTGCTGACTGGGCAGCAGCTATCATGGACCCACAGAGCCTTCAATCAATGTTTCTCCCCTGTGCCCTGCAAGCATCCCTCCAGCATCCAGCAAGAGGGAGCGGTCAATGCCCTGCTGTTGGATGCTGATCCTGCAGGCACTTTTGCAGCACATACCTGCTTGCAGCAGTGCACCGACGGTGACCCCCTGCTGCCATGCAGACACGCCTCCAGCGTCCACCTCAAGGGAGCGGTCAAAGCCCTTGTGGCCGTCGCCGCTCTGCAGCCAGACACGGAGCATGTCGACGGCGCCGGAAGGCTGCTGGCCGCAGCAGTGGCTGGGGCATCTGGCGGACTGCACAGCCGGGCACCAGAGGTGCTGGCACTGGTCCTGCAGGAGGGCCTGGTCACTCCAGCAGGCTTCAGATCCTCCAAGGTGGGTCGGGCACACCCCCCCCTGCATGTGGGAATCCTGTTTGACCCGGGCAGGTTTTCTTTCTGCCCTGCCACACCAGTAGGGGTGCGACTGATGGTTGCTTTCTGCCCTGACATTGCAGCAGAGGTGAGGCTGATGGGTGCTGCAGGGGGTGCTGTCACTCCTGCAGACCTGAAACTTATACAAGGTGAGCGCAGCTGTCCTGTGTATGGGCTGCATGTCTTGACGGAGGATCAGCCAAGAGCATTGTCACAGATTGCCTGCACAGGCGGGCCCCAGACGCGCTGGCAGTGGACCCTGCCACTCCTGCAGAGTTACAATTCTTTGAAGGTGGGCACAGCTGTCCTGTACGCCTGGCTGCATGTCTGACCTTCCCCAAATCCATTGCTTGTGACCCCTGCCTGGGATGCGACAATCCAGCAGCACACCTCTCCTCAGCACACCTCTCCGGGCAGCATTGCTGCGGCTGAGACTGCCCCAGCACTCTTGGCTTCTTGGCACACCCACGCCCTGTTGCCTGTAGGGCGACGCCCCCTTGGCGCACCTCTCCGCCGAGAGCATTTATGCGGCCAGCACTGCAGTCGCTGCTGCAACGCTGCGTGTGCTGCTGAAGCACGTGGCCGCCCCAAAGAGCGCCGACCTGTGGCACGCAGTTGTACAGGAGGCACATTCCCGGCTGGAGGCCACAGAGGAGGCTACAGGTGGGGGTCGGGGGCGCGCCAGCAAGACTGGCACTGCCTGCAACTTTCGCTGCAAACAAGGTGCATGGGCCACTCAATCTCAGAGGGAGGCTGCGCTGGATCCTTGTAGACCGATGACCCATGTGAAACATGAGCTGGCCTGGCCATGGAAATACAATTGACAGAGATGATGGGGCATCTTGCGCCTGGGAGAGACAGCATTGAGTGATGCCTTTTCTGCCAGGGAATGCCCAACAGCAGCGTGGGGGGCATGCAGGGCTAGGGTGCAGGCCCCTGCTGGGAACCCTTTAGGGCACATCAAGGGTTGACTGGTCTCATGATGAGATTGTCTGGCTGCTTCCACCAAGAGTGGTCGCAGCAGCCCTCGTGCTGCAGTATTCCCCTTGCCCTTTCCAGGGCCCCAAGGCCTGCATCTCAGAGATGAACTGGCGGGCAGGTTTGAAGGAAAGTGCATCCATGTGTCACACTTGTGGTATGAGATGGTAAGGGACAGGCAAAGTCTTTGATTGGCAGCTCAGGTGGTGTGTTGCTGCACAGGGAACCATGAGACCATGAATGCATGTGTTGGGAGGCCTGATTCTGATCCCTTCTGGTTGCGTATCACAGGGCCCCACAGCTCACAGTTTCAGCCAGCGCCTCGACTTCTGAACCGAGTCTGATGGCGCACCTCAGTTGAGCAAGCTGTTTTGTGGCATGTGTCAAGGACACACCTTGAGTCCTCTGCCTGTGAAGCGGCGGTGTGTCAGTGCCAGTCTGGAGCGTAGGCACTGCTAGCATGCAGGCTTCTGATTGAGCTGTTGGACCCAGCACAGTGATGCTGGGGCCAACAAGCTCCCGCCGAGCCAGCATGTGTGCAATGTCCACTGCCTTCCAAGCCGGCATGTCCACTGCCCCGCCTCCTGTTGTCGCGGGCACACTCGCCTCAGCAGCAGTAGATGGAGTAGCAGAAGTGTCCTGGTCATGCCTGATTGGCTGTGCAGCAGATGCCGCCTGGGACCGGCATGTGCAAAAGCAGCATCCCATGCCTCGCTTGCCTGTGAGCTTTTAGGAGTTAATCAACAGACAGCCAGCATCTGTCTGTGGCACAGCGCTGCTTGCCGGCCGGTTGCCAAGCTGCCCTGGCCATGCCTGGTCTGTGTTACTGACCACAGGCTGGCAACAAGCAATTGAGGTACAAACATATGCTGGCTGTCTGTTCCTACCTGATGTAACTCACTCATGATGTGCTTGCATCGACTGGCTATGGCTTCTGAACCCGACAAGAAGCAAGCGTCTTTTTGAGCATCTCTGTCAATGAGCAGCCTGCCCATGGACAGCTTGGTCTGTGTAGTGGCAGGTAGCGCTCAGGACCTGCATGCCCAAGGAGGCAACCCATGCTCACTGGCTGGCATCGACCTTAGAGCCTCACACAGGCAGCAAGCGTCTGTTCAGAGCTCCAACATTATAGCCAGCTGTGTGGATGGGGTGGCTCTGCATGCTGACCACACCTGAGGCGTGAGGATGCCACATAATGCTGAGCATGTAAAGGACGTGTTTCATGACTTTGGTCTGAAACCTGCTTGCTGTGTGTGTGTGTGTGTGTGTGTGTGTGTGTGTGCACCAAACAAGTAAGACCTGCGTGCAGCTTGTGGGTATTGCTGCTTGAACTCTGTCTGGATGTTGCGCGCAGCCAGCTGGAGAGCCGAGCTGGCTGTGCACGACATGCATGCAAAGTTCAAGGGTCTGTTGCCAGGTCTGCCATGCTGGGCTGCCTGTCACCTCACGCTGCGTAGCCAGCAAGGTGCTGAGGCGTGAGGATGTCACACCATGGCTAGCACATAAAGGCCATGGTTTCAAGACTTGGTGTCAAATCTGCTTGCTGTGTATGTTGTGCGTGTCCGCCAAATAAGTCAAACTTAGCGTGCAGCTCGTGGGTGTTGCTGCTTGAACTCTACCTGGATGACGTGCGCAGCCAGCTGGGCTGCGACCGCGCATGGCTGCGCGCGACTTCCACGCAACTTTCAATGGTTTGTCGCAAGGGCCGCTATGCCGGGCTGCCTGCCACCTCACGTCAGCTAGGTGTCGTTGGGCTGCCTGTCCTGGGTGGCAACTGGATGGGTTCAGGTTGCATTTGGTACTCTCACAACACAAAGGCATGGCGGGACAGTGGCACCACCTGGCCAGCACTACATGCTGTGAGGGGACGCACAGGATTGGCAATTGTTGACAGGTCCAGGAGGCACATGAATCAAACATCAGCCTTGCCAGCTACCTCAAATATGTGGTTTCTCGAATATGTGGTAGCTGGCAAGGCTGATAACTGATCCTTCCCCTCCAACTGCACGCCAGCAGGAGTGGGGCTCTGTGCTGTGGGAAAGATGTCATGAGGTTGTCATGGGAGGGGCTTGATCTGATGGGCGTCTCTTGGCAACACCTGCCAGCCTGTCGCGTTTGTCAGCTGACGCAGTTGGATGACTACCTGCCCTTGCTGGATACAGCGCATCCCTCTTGTGGACTGTCAGGCAGCGGCCGGCTTCCTAAGCCCTATAACCCAAACCCTTACCGTACTGCGTCAGCTGCAGGCCAGCAGGGCTTGGTCACTTTGCACAGATGTGCAATGGTGCTACTTTTAAGCAAGGCACTGCATCTGTGTCTGGCAGAACTCAGCTTTTGCAGTTGTCAGTCATTGCTATTGCAGAGGGGTGTTACAAGGTGTGTATGGCCAGGGGGCAACGCCCACTCGCCGGGACTCTTACCGTAATTGGGAAGGGCAAGGCACGTCCGTTGAAGGCTACCAACACCGCCAGTTGCCCACAATGGCCACGCCTTGGACTTCCCACTTCTGGTGCAAGAGCTCCAGCGAGTGGGCTCGGCAACTTCCCTGCAGTGGCCCTAGGGGGCTCAGGCCTATACATGGTGCATTGGTGGCAGGCACAGCTGGGGGCACAGGGACAGCTCACCAGGGGGCACGTGTCCGAATGGGCTTAGTTGCCTTGATACGTTTGCCAGGCTGTTACTGCCCTGGCTGCGTCAGGTAATGCAACACGTCCAGCAGTATTGGGCTGGAGAGTCCAGTGCAATCTTGCTTGTGCACTTGCTGCATTCCCTGAAGTGCCCAGCATGGCATGTCCTGGCAGAATGTCATTGACTGGCAGAGCTTCATCAACTGCATAGGGTCTGGTGTTGCACTGTGGGGCCTTAGATGGCACTCATGTGCCTCTGCTTCATGACTTGTCAGTAATTGAACTGTGTCTGTTGCCCTGTGGCAGGCTGAATGAACAATTAGCGACAGCAGCGAGCTTTGTGAGGAGGCTGCAAAACTGAGTGTCTTGCGGAGGAGGCTGCAGAACTGGGTAGCAGCCAGTGACATCTGGTTTCCAAACATGCATCCTCCATGCCTAGCACTCAGCAAGCTCTGCTGGGCGAGATCTACATCAGGCTGCACCTCTGTGCTTCAATGAGGGCCCATGTGTGGATACTTTGTTGGCATACAAGTTGTTGCCATACAAATTGTTGGCATACAAGTTGTTGAGCAGGGCATGCCTTTCGGCTCCCAACGCGTCCTTCCCTTGACAGACATCCGCCACTGGCAGATTGTTGTTGAGTGCCAGCTCAGCGCTGTGTCTGTCATGGGAGTGTCAGCGCTGTGTATGAGACATGTCCTGGCAGGGCTTCAAGCTGATGGCCTCTTTGGCAACACCTGGCAATTTCTTTGCAGTCGTTCTGCCAGCGCAGCTAAATGACCAGCTGTGCTTGCTGAATACTGCATGTTGAAGTTGTGGACTATCAGGCAGCAGCCGTCCTCCTGCATGTGGAACCCCAGACCCTTGCTGTGCATGGGACCCATTCAATGCCTCAGTCATTGTTGCTGTTGCTACCTGGCAAGACTTGGTGCCAGCCAGGCAGCAAAAGAAACAAGTCTTGGGCATTGCATGTGAACCTCCCCTTCTTTGGGTGTCGCACTATCTAAGCAACAGCACCACATGTTGCCTGCAGGCACGGCAGACAAGGCCCTTTTAAACCAGCGCCAGCGCTCTGCTGCACGCGCAGTGGCCCTGCTGACGGCTTGCGTGGCCTTCGAGGAGGGCGCTCGAGTGCAGGACTCTGCTGCCATCCTGGCGGCTGCCGGCAGAGCAGCAGCTGGCGGCCTGCTGGGCGCAGCCAGCAAGACAGCGGCAGTCCAGCTGCCTGTGACTGAGGACGTCCAGCCCCTCAGGGTCGGCCTTGACGACAAGGAGACACCAGCGGAACCGGCAGCGCCCTTTGAGGAGCCTGTGCTGTGCCGCGAGGTGTTGCGCCTTCTGCTGGCGGTGGTGGCAGCCCACAGCAAGGTCAGCATTTGGGTTTGAGGTGTAAAGGATGGCCAGCATTCGTTGAAGTCAGCGCTGCTAGAATTCAAGAGGTGCTCCAATACCAACTGCTCTCGCTGTGCCTCAAAGTGTTGTGCCTTATCATGGCGGAGGTGGCAGCCCACAGCAACATGAGAAGACTGGCCACACGATGAGCAGCGCCCTGTTCAAAGCCAGTGCTGGGGCCTCGACAGCCATGTCAATGCCAACTGCATTACACTGTGTACTTTTGCGCTCACGGTACTATAAGACTTGGCATACAGTTATGTGCCCAGTTTGCAGAGGAGTTTCCTGTGCGGCAGGATGCTGCATTGCCTGCCGCTCTTGCAGATGCACCTGCGGGTACCAGATCTAGAGCTCTGTGGGCAAGGACTGAGCGATATGTGGCACAGCAAGCTTTGCACCATGCAGGGCAACTCTTTGATTATGTAGGGCAACCCTTGGAGTTGATGGCCAATGCTTCTCAGGTTGTAAGATCTCACCTGCCCAGCTGCAGGCAGAGCAGCATGCAGCCTTCCCACTGCATGATGCTGGTACACGGGCGGCAGGTTTGACAGAGACAGAGTTGCTCATGCCTGACATGAATTGCTCAGCCAATGACTGCTCCCCAGCCCTGGACAAAATCCAATGTGCACATGGCTTCGGGCTCCCGCAAAGCACAGATGTCCTTTTGCCTCATGATCGCATACTTTGGGCACTCGTCTGCCATCCTGACTTGAGGCCACCGCGCCCTGCAGGACGTCAGGGGGCACCACAACATGCAGGACCTGCGCATGGCCCCCGTGGCCTGGGCAGCCGCCTTCACCGCCCCACCGCCCCAGCTGCTGGTGCCTTTCCTGCACGGGCTGGTGCGCTCCGCGCGGGGAGCCCCTGCAGTGGCACTTCTGTTTGGGCCCCAGGCTCTGGGGGCTGCTGGGAGCCTAGTGCTGGACCCAGGACAACCACTGCAGCAGGTGGTGCTGCCCCTGCTGCTGGACCTGTGCGAGGTGGTTGCAGCTCAGGTGGGCTATGTGCGGCTCAGGCAAAACTGCTGTGCATTGCTGATGTGTTGCACTTGGGCATTGCGGGACTCAAAGTCTGAGGAATCGGGATGTTGTGCGATTGCCCCACCTCTGATCACTGGAGCTCTAGCTTCACCTGGCATACACCTCAAGAACTGATATGTCTGAGATGCCCTGGAGCTTTGGCCTCACTGTGAGGATTTCCCTTGCTCCAGAGCTATCAGGCGCTTTCCAAAAAGGCCTCAACCTCGACCCTGGACCTTGCCTCTGCAGGGGTCGCCACACCAGAGGGCAGTTCCTGTGCTCCTGAGGGCTCCCAAGTATGGGCGCCAGCTGGCAGAGCATGTGCGCAGTCTGGTAGCCAACTCACTGCTGCCCCAGGGAGTTGCGCCCACCTCAGACGAAGTTGCGCAGGTGAGGCAGGGAGAGGGCTCTTCTTTCTGGCTTGATTCTGAGCTGTGCCCTTGCAGCTGACAATGCTGCACCCCACCAGCTGAGCGCTCAAGGACTCCTGAGAGCTGTTGTTCTCCGCCTTCACTTCAATGTCAGCAGTGCCCTGAGCGCTGAGATCTTAAAGCTGCATTCCTATGCACCTGAGCACTTGAGCGGTGGGCCTGTGATGGGCATCGTGAAAGGCAACTTAGTCTGTGCTGCACAACTTGCATCTATTACTGCCTGTAGGCCTGCCAGCAGCTGCAGCAAGCCGCAATCAAGCAGACAGTGCTGCTTTGATGCCTGCAGGCCTGGATGGGCATCCAGCTGCTGCCACACGCCTGCCAGCAGCCGCAGGAAGCTGGGATCATGTGCCGGACCCTCGCGGACAGAGCTGATGCTGCCCATGCACAAGCAGAGCCGCGTGTGAAGGTGAGGCTGGCCTGCCGATCGGGCTGCTAGGGCTGCATGCATTCTTTGCTGGCAGGTGCTTAGATTACGATTGTCTGGTAAATCAGCACCTCTGGCCTGATCCTGAAGCTGAGGTGCTGGCATGAAGTGCGGGACCAGACAAAGCCAGCCTGGGAGCCCTGTCAAGCAGATCAACGGGATTCCTGGGTCTTGTTGATGTCGCCCTCCAGGGCTGTTTTTGCGCTGGTCCCAATGATGACGGCAATCATCTTTGACAAGTGTGCTCATCAAGATCCAGTGACCCTGACAGACCAAGACCCACTAGCACAAGGTGTTTGAGGGGCTTTGCCTGTCGAGTTCACTGGATGGCTGCCATGTTGCGCAGCCCAATCCAGTATGTGTTGTGTTACCAACACTTCAGAGAGCACCTCAGGCTGACTCACGTATAGCAAAAGCATTAGGATGCACCCAAGCCTCCTCCACTTCTAGCCTCAATGCTAGATTCTGCTGCCAGCATTACTTCAGAGGCTGCTCTGAGACAACCTGGATCCCCACCAAGCAGGACAAGGGCTTGTCTTGTTGGTGAGGTCAGTAGGGTTGCCTTAGGCATGCCTGAACATCTCGTGATGATGGCTTGCACCCACATTGAGAAACATGTCAAGCAGCAGCAGCTCCTGCTTAGCAACATACATCAGGGTCCATCCTGCTTCCGCCGGCGAAGCCACAAAAAGCTGCGGGGCAGCACAATGTACCCACAGCAGCCACTGCCGCCACCAAGCCTCAGCAGCCGGTCCTGGCCCACATTGACTGAGGTAGACACTGAGGCCTCAGGATGGCATGACATCTTTAGGTCCCAGCTCCTGCCTCATGCTATGTAGGATGCTGAGCTCGGCCAGCTCGTGTGCTTGCCTGAAACTGTTTACACAGATGGCCTCAGCTGCACGTCCGCTTCACACTGCAGCGGCCACTCAGATGGCCGCAACAACCCTTGTCCATGCTTATGGCATTCGATGCCACTGTTCCTGGCTGCGAGACATGGCCTGCAAGCCGCAAGAGCTTACCTTGAGCTGCCAGGATGTTGTCAACCCTGCTGACGTGCTGGCCTGGTGCTGGTGTAGTCCTGCAGCCATGGGAGTTGTGCTTACCCACTGTATCGCCCCACATGTCTGAGGCGCCCTGCTGCTGCTCCTGTGGACATAGTTTGACAAGCCGACTGTTGCCTCGCTTGGAGGGGGCCGTTCATGGGCACGACAGTCTCGGTATCCATGCACCCCCATGGGCCGTCCGCACCCCAATGGGGCGCGTGAATCTCCAGGCTGTCGTCTCCGCGCAACATTGCCCTTCAGACGAGGAACAGGTCTTCTGCCCGGGGGTACATGCATGTAGAGGCTGTCATCCCCTTCTTGGGCCCTTGTTAGTATGTGTCACAATGTTGCCCCTCTGAACGTCTCCTGCTGGTGCATGGCTAAAGCTGTAGGCATATCCCAACAAGCCAGAAGACTCCGGCTTCATCTGTGGTCAGGAATCTGTGCAGGAATGACAGTTTCTACTGTCCTTCCTGCACAGAGTTCTTCTTGAGACAAGGCAAAGGTCGTCTGCCTGGGGGTGCATGCATGTAGAGGGTGTCATCCCCTTCTTGGGCCCTGGATCTGCTGCTTTGCAACTGCTGGCTGGAAGTAGGGTCACAGGTGGACCACCAGCATGCCAGGCACACAGAGCGCCTCTGCAGGGAGATCCAGTGTCCCGATGCAGGGGGCGTCGCCAGACATTGTATGTCTGTAGCAGGTCAACACTGCTGCTGCCCTAGCTCAACAGCCCTCGTGGGTTTCTGCTGCCAGATGTAGTCTGGATGCTGCTCACAGACAGCCTGGAGGCCCTGCCAAGCAGAATGAGGGCGGCGCTTTGCTCCCCTTGATGAGGGACTGCATGATCGCCCCTGAAGCCTTCCTGATGATGGCCAGCACCCAGACAGACAACATTGACCAGCTCCTGCTCAGCAACATTTCCATGGAGTATCTTCCATAGGCCCTGGATGGTTGCTTTACAACCCCTGCTGGGGATGGCAGTCAAGACACAGTGGCCTCACCGGTGTCCTGCGAGCATGCCAGGCTGACCACTTAAGGATTGTCATGAGATCGTGACCAGGCAAGTGCGCAGTGCAAGGCTACTAGGCAGCAGACATGTTGACCATTTATGGATTGTCATGAGGTTGTGACCAGTCAAGTGCAGTGCGTGGTCACAATCCCTTGACAGTCCTTGAATGGTCAACATGTCAGCTGCCTAATAGCCTTTATGGGGTTCACCTGCATGCAAACATCTGATGTTTGTGGTGTTGGCCCTGCTGTCGTCCCCCTGGTGGGCAATGCAGTATGCTGTGCTGTGAGGTAGCTGCTCATCCCCTTGGCAACGCCTTGTGGCAGTGCAGGATGCAGGCCGCAGCACACACTCCTGCTGCCTGCTCATCATTTGTGCCTGCTGCATGTGCCATATCAGCAACTGCTGTAAGCTACTTGCCCACAGTGGGTGCTGACAGGGACATGTGCAGCAAGACGCGGGTCCAACGCAACTTCCACCTTCCCTGGCATGGTGCGTTTGTCACAGGGGCATCAACAAGAGGACCTGCTGGGCTTGAGCCACTGCCATGGCTTTCTCCTTGCCGCCCTCACATATAAAGCTGCTTTGGTGGTGTTAGAGAGTCATGCACGTGAGTACTGCAGTTTGCACACCATGCATGCATCAGCAAATTTTGAGCGTCGGTGTTGCGCAAAGGGCAGATGGGCACATCTTTGTCTGGCACGGCACATTCCTGCACGTTGCAACATTGAAAGGGACTGAAGCAGGAACTTACGTGCAGCAGTCCTCCTGAATCCTTATCTTTGTCACATCTCAGCATGCAGTCAGATAGGTTTGGCTAGTGCATGAAGCACTTCTGGAAATGTACTTTGCTCACCAGCCTTGCAAAGCCCTGTGTCCATCCAATCAGCCTCACCATGCAACAGGCTGGCTGTGTGCAGTAGACTGATGCCGACTCTACAATCTATCAGGTAGTGGGAACAAACACACAGCATTGAGGCAGTCGATGCCCGCTTGCCTCAATCAGGTGTGACTGTTCTCGCTACCTCATCAGGTGATGCAGTATTCCATGGTTTGTCTATTGCAATGTGAAGGGACCAGTGGTGTTGATGCACTGGTCACTCGACTGGACCTTGGTGTGGGAGGCAAGTGCAGATGAGCATTTCTTTTGCAATCATCAACTGCACATGGTGGATGGGTCCTTGAAAGCCTTGGGAATGCTGTGTTAGAGCCTGTTTTGTAAGGCTGGCTGACAGGCAGTCTGGAGTACACAGGTCCTAACACTGCATGCCTCAGGGTGTCAAGAGTCCACAGCAGAACAGCTGTTGCTGGCAGCAAACAAACCACAGGGGGCTGACAAACAGCCTGGAGCTCCTCGAGGCTGTCTTGAACACAAAGTGCGGCTGCATCTGTGATCCTTTGACTGCTCTTGTTGCTCAGAGCCTGCAGTTCCCAGGATCTGAGCAACAGGGAAGCAGCCAACGCCCTCAGAACAGCCTGGGATGTCTGTAAATGGCACACTTGCTGCTGGGACTGAATATGACCTGCAACCTGGGGCTGCAGGTGGCTGCCCTGTCCAGGACCTAGCAGGGTTGTCCGAGAACCAATTTTGTCCTGCATGCATGCAAGGCACCTAACATGCCCAAAATCCACATCTTTTTTGTCATGTAATTGATGATACTGTGCTGCTTGTCATATTGTGCTGAGCATGTATACACAAACACACACCTGGCTGGCCTGCACTTCTTGCCTCTTCTTGACGGCAGTCTCAGCAGTAGCAACAGCAGTAGCAGGCTTTGCTGCTGCTGAGGATGCTGCTGGGGAGATTGCAACACGGGTCGCTGCTGCTGGGGAGACTGCATGAGGTCGGGCAACTCAGGGGTAGATCATAGAAACATCATTACCATGTGCTGTGCTGTCAGCAACGTCTTGCATGCATGTCACAGGAGGCCTGCAGCGGTATGCACAGGCCACCTGTGCGAGCTAGAGTCCAGCAGTTTTACTGCCGCCCCTCATGTCGGGGGATCATGGTAGCACCAACATGCTCCATCTCCAGCATGCTTCTTGTGGCATGCTGCCTTGCCAGCATGGCTCATTCTTTGGCATGAGTTGCTAGATGCACCACCGCCACATTACAGTTTCTGTCTAGTTGACGATATTTGTGTTGCCCTGCAGGAGCAGCTGGAAATGCTGTCCATGTGGGCGCTGGGCTTAACAGCCTCCCTTCTGCACGAAGCCAGTGAGGCAGCCGAATCTCACAGCCTGGCTGCGCTGGCCTTCGCCAGCGTCAAGCGGGCTCCCCACAGATTCCACGTCGTGGCGGGTGCAGCAGACATCCTGGCATCAGCCAAAGTCGTGCAGGCAGAACTGCCTGTTGATCAGCTCCTGGTGAGCTTGATCTGCAAACAGGGTGGAACTGGCTGCTTGGTCTTGCAGGCTTTGCAACTCCTGTGCATATTGGCAGTGATTGAGCAGTCTCACTAGGTGCTATCGTGGAGACTAACAAGTGATGCCATTCTGAACTGTCTACCACCTGCCATCCAGATCCACTGCCAGGACTGCCTTTGAGGAGGGGCTCAACTGCGCATGCAATTCCAAGGACTTTTAGGGTCTGAAACCCCTTTGCTGTGACTTGCAGGAGGTGCTCCCCCTGGTGGCCCCCAACCTGGCCCACCCCTCCTCAGCTGTACGCGTGGCAACCCTGCGCCTGCTGTGCTGCTTCCAGCAGCCCCTTCTGCCGCCAGCTGCCGCCACTGAAGCAGACAGGGACCAGAGCAGTGCGAGGAGTGCCATCTTTCCTCAATTCCTCCAGATTGAGTCTCAGGTAAGCCTGCACTGGGTCAGCCTTGCCAGCACGTGGAAATGGCACAGGTTGAGTCTTGTTTCAGGACATGGCTGCTATCTGTAAAGCGGTGCTATGCGTTCTTTGGAAACACATACACGATGGCCCAACAGCCTGGCAGCCGCCACTACGCTCTCACAGAACGAACTGTACTTGTGCAGGGCTGTTCCGTTGATGGCGGCAGGGCCTCCAGCGTTGCTGTGGGCAGGCTGCAGACCCAGCTGGAGTACAGCCAGCTGCCTGCAGAGCAGCTGAGCGCAGTGGTGCTGTGCCTGCTGGGGGCTCTCCACATCAGGTAAGCGCTTCTCTGTGATGGGGGGCAGGACCAGCCACATGGAAGCAGCACAAGGGAAACCCCACTGCCATTCCCAGTGCCCATTCACACAGTTGGCTGGTGGGGAATCCTGCATTATGAGGCACTGTCAGGAATTAGGCAGACATTGCATGCTGCAATGTGAGGCACTACCTGGAGTCGCACAGAAGGTGCATGCTGCTCAAGCATGGCATGCACATCAGTTCGGGGGGTTGTGGCTACCAGGCTTGCTACCTTCATCGCTATTGCTGCTCTTAGTGAGATCAAGCACGGGTCACGTCGCTACAGTGCTTGCCTTGAGTGCAGAGCCTGTGATCTGGCGGTGCAAGTACAGCCACTGCAGACAGGCGCTGCCTAGGAATCAGTCTGCTGCCTGGCATGATCTGTCTCTGCTCTCCAGCTCTGGCCTTTCCTGCGGCTTCAGCAAAGCTGAGGCTGCACCACAGACCAGCAGCGCGGCACTGCCTGTGATGAGTTTGCAGGCAGGATTCAATATACTGGTCCCGCTCATCGCAAGCATGCATCTGTCCAATGCAGTGGTAGATCTGTCCAGTTCAGAATTAGGCATATGCATGCTCGAAGTAAGTGGGGACTTACGTGTATTGGTCCCTCTCACTCGGTCCAATCAGGACTCATCTGGCTTCCGCCGCATTCTATCGCAGAGGGTGTAAGCTTGTCTGGAATTGTTGGCCTGCTCAGTCTTTGTGTTGCTAAGCTCCGCCTTCCAGCTCGACTTGCAGCTCAGGGAAATCGTGGACTTGTGGTACCACTCTGCCTGATGATGCAGCTCTCACAAAGGGCTGTCCACTTCCTGTAGCAGGAAGATCTTTTACCTGTAGCTGGAAGACCGCGCCCTGTTCTGAGACCTGCCAGCAGCCCAAGTCTTACCTCAATGCCAAGGTTGCCCCAGGCTGGATCCTGTAGCCACCTTCTTGTTGGTTGCAGCCTTCTGCCACACCACAATGGCAACGTTGAGCCATAGCTGAGCGGGCGTTGGGTTTCACTTATAGACTGAAAGTGTGCCAAAGTCTGGTCATAGGCCTCCTTGCATTGCTTGCGGGTAAAACAGAGCTGCAAGGCTGCTCTGGCAGGGCTGCTGCTCCAGCAGAGTTGCCCCGCTACATCACAGGCACTGCATTGAAAGCACACGCTGAGAGGCGCTGCCCACAGTTGCATCTGCTGCCTGTCGCCTTTGCCTCTGCTCTCCAGCTCTAGCCTCTACCTGAAGCTTCAGCAGAGCTGAGGCAGCACCCCAGACCAGCAGCGCTGCACTGCCTGTGATGAGTCTGCATGCACGGACTACTCTGGTCCCACTCAGTGCAAGGATGCATCTCTCCAAGTCGTCAGAGCTGTGCTCATGCATGCGGGCATTGAGTAGGGCCAGCAGATCCGTCCTCATGCGCCCCAATCAGGGAACCTTCTGGCTTCCGTCACAACTATCCATAGAGGTTGCAGGGTTTTGGACTCTTGGGCCTGCTCAGTGTTCAATCACTGAGCTCCACCTGCCAGCCCGAACTTCCAGCCTGGGATGGTCCTGGTTGTGCTGTGACTCTGCGAGGTGACTGAGCTCACAATGAACTCGCCTTCTCTAGTAGCAGGAAGATCTTCTTCCTGTAGCTGGAAGATCACGGCCCATTGTGAGGTCAGCCATCAGGCAGAGTAATATCAAACCGCCAAGTTTATCCTGGGCTGGCTCCTGTGGCTGCCCTGCCCATTGGGGTGCAGCCTTTGCCACGCCACATTGGCAAGGTTAAGCTTTAGCTGAGCGGGCGTTGGGGTTCCATCCATAGACTGGAAGCATGCTGCTATAAATGTAGGCCTCCCTGCATTGCTTGCGGGAATGGGAGCTACAGTGCTGCTGCAGCAGGGTTGCCCCGCTAGATGCTGGGCTCTGCAGATAATGCACTTGCATACAGGCGCTGCCTGCAGCTTGCATTTGCTGCCTGTCGTGAGCTGTCTCCGCTCTCCAGCTCTGGCCTCTGCCTGCAGCTTCAGCAGAGCTGAGGCAGCACCGCAGACCACCAGCGCTGCACTGCCTGACATGTGGCTGCAGGCAGCCTCTGAGTTTGATGGGTGCATGCTTGCACTGAGTGGGTCCAGCGTAGCTGTCCTTTTCATTTGGCCCTTCCAGTAACTGATGGGGCCGCATGAGGGTGACAATACGCTAGTCCCTCCCAGTGCAAGCATGCAGGAGGGTCAGCTTGTTGCGCTCTGGGCCCTCATGCAGGGTGCTTCCTCACAGCGGTACAGAGATGGCCATAGAGTACAGGGGAGTTGGCATCATCAGCTCCAACGAGTAACCCTGCGCACCTCATCCTGACCCGAGCCTGGAGAGTGACACATGCAGACCTGAAGCAATGGAAGCAGAATTATGTTTGCCATCTGTGGCCTCCTGACACAGCAGGATGAGTCCGGAATTATTTTGTCTTGCTGCTTCTGCTCGTTTGTGATTTGTGGCAAAGGGTTAAACTGGTGTACAAGATTGTACTTCATTTGTTACTTTGCTTGAGAGTGCAACAAATGGAAGCCTGAAGCATCAGCACAATCCTCTGTTCAGTTGTGGCCTCCTATCTCAGCAATATGCACCAGAATTGTTTGCCTTGAGCCTTGCTGCCTCTTCTCTGCAGGTACTCACTTCTGTGGCCCTCTGTGATTGGAGCATTGGCGGCTGCTGTTGAGCACCACCCCGCAGAGGCCTGGCCCAGCGTGGCACAGCACCTCCGGCAGACCCAGGATGCCATGCTGGCGGGTGAGCCAGACTGGGGCCCACTGGCTACCCACCTAAGTAGAGCAGTACCCATATGCATGTCACATGCAGAAGGGGCAGAGGGGTGCTCTGCACCTACGCTGGCAGGCTACTGAAGCATCATCCGAAACTTTAGGCTCGCAGGTGTCTGTGTGGGGTGCGTTCCTGTGGAGGTCTTAGCTGCGCCTGCGCTGAACCCCTCCAGTCTTCAGGCTTTCTGTCTGGGTGACTGTATATGTACACAGCAATGCTGGACCATGCTTGCTCAGCATCTCATGTAGCTGCTATCTGCACTGGCAGCTTCACTGCTTTACACCAGATCCAGTTTGGTGGCTGAGACTAAGCCATGGGGTGCGGTCACTGTTAACATCTTCTGGGACCCTGAGCTTGCATGCGGCAGGTGGCCTGGTTTCAAATGGCCGAGCAGCAAGTTGCGTCAGGGTGAGCTGGATGGTTGCCTGCTGTTAAATGGCAGTGCTTGCAGGCAACTCCTGATAGCCGATAGTGCTATCAGCGGCAAACACTGCAGCACACAACAGCTGCAGTCTTCTTCTGCAGTAACCTGACGCTGTCTGCAGGCAGTATCTACTCAGAGGCTGTGGATGTGGAGGAGCTGCAGGCCCAGGAGGGGGCCCAGTTGCCCAACCTGCCCAAGCGCTTCCAGCATGCCCTGACAAGAGGGGAGGCCGCCTTCAACGGGGGCTTTACTGACGCCGGCATCCGCCTGGGCAACCTGCTCAAGGTAAGCGGTGCTTATTCAAAGATACACAGCAACTGCTTCAGGGTGCAGCCCCAGGCAGAGCCGCGCAGCCTTGATGCCTGAGCCCAAACCCTTCCCAGCTTCAAACCCCAATGAGATATGTTCTCCTGCGTGGTATGCATGCAAAGACAAGCTTGTGTCCCTCTTCTTTGCTTTGAGCAGTGCTGTACAGTGCCCTGTACACATTTGCTGTGTGAAGGGGTGGTGACCTCCAGCTGGCACTGCAGCCCCGCTACATCTGAGGCCCCTTCAGGTGGCAGCGTAGGCATAGACAAGAGGGGTGTGTACATCACGTACTCACAAGATGTGGGCAAGTGGGAGCCTGTGCAGTGGCTGCCTGAACTTAGCACCATGATGCTGTGGCTCTGTCAGCACCGTTGGCTGAGACCCAGCCATCAAAGGCTGAAATTGAGCCCCCAAGTGCTGGGACCATGCTGTTGTGCAATACCAATGCAAGAGTCTTTGTGACCATACCTGCTTCAAGACTTGGTGCTGGCCACTTGTCAAAGAAATGGACTTCTTTAAGCTGACCGGGCAGGCTGCAGTCCAGAGCTGCAGGCTCTGTCTGGGCTGTCCCAATTGGTGGCAGCGCAGTAAGGGTTCCATGGCCCCCTCTGCAGGCTCTGGCCAAGGTCCCCAGCAGCGTTCTGGAGCCCCACAGTTGGGACTGGCTGCCCCTGTTCCTCCAGTACGCGGCCGCCAAGCCAGGTGGGCGCCAGACAGGCGCAGCCGCAGACGAGCCGGTCGAGGAGGCAGGTGAAGGGGAGGCTGATGGGAACGGCACGGAAGCTGACGTCAACGGCGAGCCTGCTGTCGCAGCCAGCAGCCTGGCTGCACAGCCTGCCACCGTGGCTGAGGTCGGCTCAGGCGACCAGGCTCGGCGGGGCCGCCTGGGCAACAATCTGTGGCGGGCGCAGCTGCGGGAGTGGCTGGCGCTGCTGGCTGGGGTGCGGGGGGTGCGGGGGCTGGCCCAGGCGCCACAGCTGCAGCAGGCAGTGGCTGCGCAACTGCTGGACACAGAGAGCGAGGTGCAGCAGGCCGCTCTGCGGTGCCTCAAGGTCAGCTTTGAGTGCTGGGGGTGCTGTGTGGGTCTGGTGGTGCTTGAAGGCAGTGTATCATTGCTGCTAGTACCCATCACTGCTATCATAAGCATGCACAGGGAGGGGCTGATTGCAAGGCCCCTCCTTGTTTTTGTGGTTCCTGCATAAAGGCAGGCAGCCCCCAGTCGATTGGCATGCCATGCTGCGCCGCAATTCAGACCTGAGTGAACTGATGTTCTAAATATACATTGAGGCATGCGCTTGCATGCCATGATAAGAACTCGTACACTGAATCACGCAAGGTCACATCAACCATTGCCTTGACATCACTGCACGCAATGGGAGGTCTTTGGGCTCAATGTCTGCTCATCGCACAGAAACATGCTCTGCATCTTGCGTTCATGCCTGGTGGCCTGCTTTTGCACCCTGAAGCTGGCAGCTTGCCTGCATGGTCACTGTGGGTTGCAGAGACTCTGCACAGCACCTGACACAGCCTGAGTTGTGGCAGCTGTCCAACCCAGCCTGGGTGACATGATGTTCTAAATATACGTTGAGGCATGCGCTTGCACGCCATGATAAGATATTCGTACACTGATCACTCCAGGCCATTTACTGTAATTGTCCCTGCATGCATTATTGCAAACTGCAATCAGTGCATAAAGCACATCATACAGCATCTGACAGCTGGCCACAGCTACAGGGATGCCCTCAGACTGTGAGCCTGCAGGCAGACGTCATTGATGCTGTTGTCAGTGTCCAGTAGCTGCGCAGACGAGACCGCTCTCAGTGCTTGTAACAGGTGCCCATTGGTCCTGAGCAGCAGATGCTATGCTGGCCCGCGACTCACTTGTTGAGGTGTCCCCTGCAGGTCTTCAAGCTGGGCTTCCTGTCGCCCTACGTGACGCAGTGCCTGCAGCTGGCCAGCGATAAGTCCCTGCGCGAGGGCATTGTGGGCTTTCCCCTGGCCCTGGGCGCTGATGGCAGCATGCTGCCAGAGCATCGACGAGGTGGGTGGCTTCAGGGCATCTGGCTGAGTCATGAGGGCATGTTTGCTGATGCTGCCGCTCGACTAGTGTCTTTCCCTGTCACCCGTCTGTGGGTCTGCACCACCATACACCTCTTCAAGAGACCGCAGGCTACTGGGAGATGCTCTGCCAGCCCACATGATGTATAATGCAGAAGCACAGCAAAGTTGCAATCATAATCTCAAGCTGACGTTATGCCCTGCCTGCCACCAAAAATGGGCGAGTGGGCACAGGAGTTTGGGTCTGCCCTCAACTTGCCCACAAAGATAACAACTACAGATCAGTCTTCTTTGATAATCTCAGGCTCAGGCTGTCCAGAACTTGACCTTGGCATTTCCTGCAGCCTGGTAGCACTGCTGGCCTGCCTCGCGTGTCCTCAGATGCGCAGGTGCGTCAGTGACCGTCACAAACGGTGCCCTGCCACAGCCTGTTGCCCTGTACACTGCAGGCCTGGACGCGCTGCTGGCCCGCCTGCTGCTCCCCAAGGTGCTGAGCATGGGTAAATAAAACATATTCTGGCTGTTTGAAAGCCTTTCTCTGATAGTCTGCAGGCCTGGTAGCATTGCTGGCGCGCCTGCTGTTCCCCAAGATGCGGAAGCGCAGCGGGCGGCTGGGGGGCAAAGGGGCCCCGGGCTCAGCGCGGGCGGCCGTGCTCAGCTACTTTGCGCAGCTGGAGCCGGCCGAACTGGCGCCCGTGGTGCAGCTGTTCCTGCTGCCCCTAGGGGGTTGCATGGTGTCAGATGGGACTGCCAGCCAAGCTGGCAGGAGTGATTCTGCTGCAGGGTGAGCCTCCTGTACTCATTCAATGTTCGTTGTGGTTGTCCTCCCGCTGGTGCTTTCTATGAAAGCAGGTCAGGTGCTATTGAGAGCCCCTACATGCGTGCTGTTTGTGGCAACAGCCCACAGGCAGCAGAGTGTCACACACCCAGACTGACCCAGTGCCTTGCTGCTGTGCCTGTGACGGAGTCGGCCCCCCTCTACAATGCAGCATCTCCTTCCCACTGGGCTGGCAGTGATAGTCAAAGCATTCAGCAGAGTTGGCACCTCTCTTCAGCATGGCACCTCCCTTGTACTGGGCTGGCAGTCAAAGTCAGGCCAATCCAGTAGTTGGGGTGAGAGTTGCTGAGAGCTGGAGGCGAACACTGGGTCTGGTGACAGGCTTGATCCTGGCAACTGACAGCTTGTTGCAGTACTTGCAGGCTGTTTCCTGAGCCCTGGTGGGCTGCTGAGCTGGGGCGCCGCCCAAGCAGCTGGTGGCTGCAGCACATCGACACTCAGCGCCTGCAGGAGCTGCCGGCGGGGCAGAGGGTGGGGCTGCTGAACAGCGTGGCAGATCTCGTGAAGCACCTCGGCCACAAGCTGGTGCCCTTCCTGCCGGAGCTGGTGTCTGTGGTGCTCCTTCTGCTCCAGGGGGCCTGCCAGCCGCTGCATTTGCCTCAGGTGAGGGGATGTCTTTGTAGGTTTTCTCAGGCAACATAGGGCTGTTTTGCCTGGCAGGGGCTGCAGAAGCTGCTGAGATGTACAGTAGCTGGGGAGGGGAAAACAAGGAGATGGTGTCATCAGCTCAGCAGCAAGAGGTGCGGACGTGGGCCAGTCCAGTAATCCTTCAGGCGGGGAAACCTGCAAGCTGTGATGCAGAGCCCAGTCCACCTCTGAATGCACTGGCACGATTTGGTGTACCAGAGGTCACACTGCCTGCTGCAGTCAGACCTTCTCTGGCAGCTTGACCTCTGTTAGCCCTGACCATGGACCCAAAAGCCAGATCGACTCCTGGCACCCCCGCCTAAACCTGAGTATATCAGCTGCTGCCTCTTGAGGCTGTGGGTCCATTGAGGCTATGTGGCAGTCTGCTTTAGCTCGAGACCTGCTGGCAAGCCAGGTCCCAAGCAAAGGCAGCCCGTCACATGGACATTCAAGCCAGGTAACGCCGGGCAGGTGGCACCTGCAGGAGGGGTGCGCCTGTTTACTAGGCCGCGAAGCGTTGCAGGGCTCAGGAATGATGTGCCTTCAGTCCAATGGTCCATATAGCTGCTGCACACTCCTCCTTGTCAATATGATACTCCACAAGCTGCTGACTGCATTGTCGCTCAAGGGCCATGGGGTCAGCATTCTGCTCACAGGTGTCAAGTTCCACTGGCCAGGCACTTCAGGCCAGGCACTCAAACATGTGTTTGCGCCTGTTGTGTGTGTTATTCCCACTAACGGCATTGCTATCCAAGCTAGCGGCCTTTCACAAGCCGATCAGCCTTCAGTGATGCCACAGCAAATGCAAGGACAGAATCCTGCTCAGCTGCCCCCCTTTGCCACAGCTGGGCAGGATGATCCCCCTGCCACATGCCCCGACTGGCACTCCGCAAATCAGTCACAAGACACCTCCCGGCGCCTTGGAGGGCTGCTGCAGCATGCATGCGGCTCAAGACCTGTCGGGGTTGCACTGGTGCTTGAGGCCTTGAAGTTGTCCTGATGGTGCACCCCGTTGTGTGCTCATAAATGGTCAGAGTAGCATGATCAGGGTGTGGCCTTGATCACGCTGCTTTGATTACCTCTGAGAACACAAGTCTCATGTGTGATACCATGGGTGCATCAATGGCTTGGTGATGCTTGTGCCAGTGTGACTTGTCGCAGCCTCTCAGGGTCGCATTGGTGCATCAGCCTTGAGGCTGTCCTGGTGGTGCACGCCTTTGTTTTCCATGCTGACTTTTGTCAAAGCAGCCCAGCAGGTGCTGGCTTGCCAAGCTCCATCATGAGAATCCATGGCTGCATTGGTGGCCTGGTGGTGCTGGTGCCAGTCTGAATTGTGGCAGCCTCTCAGGGTCGCAGTGGTGCATGAGCCTTGAGGCTGTCCTGGTGGTGCACGCCTTGTGGCTTGAGCAGGGTCCAGTCAAAGCAGCACATCAGGTGCTGGCTTGTCCAGTCTCAGCTGAGGCCCCATGGGTGCATTGCCATGGCCTGCTAGTGCTTGCACCAGCATTTCAGGTCACAACCTCTTAGATTTGCAATGGTGCATGAGCCTTGAGGCTGTCCTGGTGGTGCACGCCTTGTGGCTTGAGCAGGGTCTGGTCAAAGCAGCACATCAGGTGCTGGCTTGTCCAGTCTCAGCTGAGGCCCCATGGGTGCATTGCCATGGCCTGCTAGTGCTTGCACCAGCATTTCAGGTCACAACCTCTTAGATTTGCAATGGTGCATGAGCCTTGAGGCTGTCCTGGTGGTGCACGCCTTGTGGCTTGAGCAGGGTCTGGTCAAAGCAGCACATCAGGTGCTGGCTTGTCCAGTCCCAGCTGAGGCCCCATGGGTGCATTTCCTTAGCCAGGTGGTGCTCTTACGACTAATACAAGTCACAGCCTTGTAGGGTTGCAGTGGTGCATGAGCCTTGCAGCTGTCCTGGTGGTGCCCGCCTTGTGGCTTGAGCAGGGTCTGATCAAAGCAGCACATCAGGTGCTGGCTTGTCCAGTCCCAGCTGAGACCCCATGGGTGCATTGCCATGGCCTGGGTTCGTCATGTCAAGAGATACACCTCAAAGCCATTTCATGTTCCTCCGCCACAGCTGGCCAACCTTCATGCATCACCCTGAAAATTGCTGCTGACAGAAGTCTGGCGGAAACCTTTTTGTCTCTGGGAAGCTGAGAAAGCCAGTGACTACCCGCATTCCTGCCAGCATGTATGCAGTCCGCCTGCAAAGGTGCCCAAAGGGCATCTGACTTGCATGTGTGACTGCTCAAATGTGTAACAAAGCTTGCCTGGACAATCTAGAGAGAACAAATGCAGTGTGCATGATTTAATGCATTGTGGATACGTGATAGTAGGGCTTGGTGGGCGCATGCACCCTTACACAGCCGTGGCTTCTACCTCGCAGCCTGCCCAGGGGCATTACTGCAAGTTGCTAGCTGCACAAGAGCCCTTGGGAAGCACACAGGTACACATGAAAAGCAATCCATACTCTGTTACGTCATTCTTTTAACTTGCTGCTGCGGTGAGAACATCAAGGCGGCCCGCAGCACTGAATGCAGCCCACCTTGACGCAATTCTGATTCTCCTGGGTCCTTTTTGTAGATTGCTTCCAGGCAGAAACAATCCACAGAAACGGCCTTGAGCAGCTCGTTGTGTGTGCAATGCTCACGTGGTGTTTGCAAGGCAGTGAGCACTGCGCGCAGCCTTCAAGCTGATCAGCTATGTAGACTACTGCACCACAATTTTTCTCGAACACAGCAGCTGCTTTGTTTTGGAAGCAAAGTGATACAAAGTTGAGTTTCTCAGTAGTTTGTCAGCCTTGCTGTGGCCAGTTGAATGCAGACAGCCATCTGTCAAGTACATTTGGCTACTGCTCTGGTAATTATGCAGTCACTGTTGCTCTTAGTTGTTGCTGAGTGCTTGGAAAAAAGCCAGTACTGCTGCCAAGCTGCTGTTGGCATCAGCTTGTCAGCAATGCTGCCTGTCCAAAGCAGCTATGCAACACATCTGGGAGATTTACAGCTGGTTGGCACTGCTTAACAGTGGGCATTCCTCCTGAGCAGAGGCTAGTCAGAGCAGTGTACCTTGAGCAAGCAGCAGCATCTAGCAACCACCAAGCTTTACATCTTTGTGGTCATGTTCTAGAGACTAGGAGACAGCAGTGTCAAGCGTGCTGCCAGGCGTCGCCCCTTTGGCAACCAGCTTGGCACCAGGCAGTTGCTGCCACTATTATTGCTGATGGCAACAGCAGCGGCGCCACCAGACAAGCGTCTGCATGTCTGGCGGTGTTGCCGCTTCTGCCATCCAGCAATGACAGTGGCAGTTGTGTGGTGTTGTTGTCGCTCTCAACCAAGTGGATGGGAAAGAAGGGCAGGGTGCAGCATTTACCAGCATGAAACAGGACCTCCAAATTGTTTGAAAGACCCTGACATCAACCAATGGCTGAAGCTGCGATGCCCCAGCACAAGACGCAAGGCTGGACATGCATGTCTGGCCCTGCATCAAGGGCTTGGCAAGGCTGCCTCAGTGCGTCGATTGCCTTGGCTGGTAAGCGTGCGCCTCACCAGTCAGCCAGCGGGCTGGATCCCTGCCTTGCCAATGCGCAAGATGCATGCTAGACATTCATGTCCAGCCCTGCATCTTGTGCTTGGCATGGCTGCTGTGACGCGTCAATGTTGCCCTGGGACGTGGCACTGGCCTCTATTGCAATGTTGCCCAGGCTTGCTGCAGACGCCCTGGTTCAAACATAGCAATGCACTAGCAACAAGTTGCTTGTGCAAACTTCTTCCGCCCTTGCGCTTATTGTAAGCCAAGCAACACTACCTGCGGTCAGCACAGCGTAGCACAAGCAATCATCCAGCGGTCGCTCATCAGGCTGCTGCGTGTCTACACAATTCCACCGATATTGTGCACATGAGTGCTTAGCTGAATCAGGGGAGCCGAGCTGGCAGGCCCCCAACATCAGAGTGGGCCCAGAAAGTCTGGAGCCACATTGATGTGGGCACCTGCCACCTTAAAACCTCAAATCAACAGCTCCATCAGGGGGAGAGTTAAAGGCCAGTCACACCGGGATGCATGCCAGCTCATGTTCTCACTTGACAGTCCTTCAACCCATCCTCAAACACTTGTTGTTCCAATACTGCAGGCCGTGGCAGCTGCTACAACCACGCTAGCTGTAGGTGAGCCAGAAACTGAAGCCCTGGAGGCAGGCGTCACCAGCAGCCCGGGTCCCCAGAAGGGAAAGGAGATGCGTTCTGCAGCGCTGCGGCTGTGGGCCGAGTTGCTGGAGCGGTTCCCTGAGGACCTGGACTTCTCCTCCTTCTGGGACGCCTGGTTCTGCGCTGTGGAGCCCCTCATGGGGAGGCTGACGATGGAGGTGGGCGGGGTTTCTCTGCTGTCACCACGATGCTGGATGGGCTCTGCTCTCTGACTGGACACCTGGTAATGTGCTTGGGCTGCCAGGGCACCATCTGGGGTGATCTGTGGGGTCTCCAGGTATCTGAACTTTAACCTTTGCTCATGCAGGCTTCTGCTTCACGCAGCCCTGCACTGCTGGACTGTGCCGCTGCACTGGCAGCAGATGCTGGGCTGGTGGTGGCCCTGCAAGACCAGCTGCCAGGGCATCCAGAGCAGATGCAGCCGTGGCAGCAGAAGCACCTTGGCTCCAGGTGAGGCACGCCAGCAAGGCACTAGCATTTATGAGGAAGGGTGTGGTGCCGTGCCCGCGTCCAGCCCAGCACAGGCGTATCAGAAATGTAAGTCCTTAACAGTGCTTGGATGTGAGGTGACCTCACTGTCTTGCGCAGAAGCCCAGCTAAGCGCCAACCATGTTCACAGGCTACGAGGCAGCATTGAAGCCCTACAGCTCTATGCCGCGCAGCTCACCCCAGCCAGCGAGCTCTCCTGCAGCACAGAATATCTTAGTATCAAGAGAGTAGCCCGATCTTCAGCACAGTGAGCTGAAGCCTCCAGTTGCTGACCAGCTGTCATCTGATCAATCAGCAGCCACCCTATACCCTAAAACCAGAAGTCTCCTGCCTGCAGGCTGCTGAAGTCTGCCCTCCAGGTGCTGATGGCTCACCAGTGCTCTGAACCCTCACGGCAGGCTGTGTTGACCCTAGTGGAGAGCTTGCTGGCAGCCGAGGGAGGGCTGGGGGAGCGCATTCTGGCCCCTCACAGCGGCCTCCTGCTGGAGGCGCTCAGGCAGTTCATCATGGGGGCGTGGACTGCCAAGGTGCGTGTCAGCAGTGCTGCATGTATCAATAGTGCTGCCTGGTACCAGCGCCAATAAGTTAGTCATGCACTGTGGACGCAGCTCAGGGAAACCGCCAGTCCCCATCACAGCCTGGATGGCTATGGAAGGGAAAAGTGCTCACTTTTTGAATTCTTCATTGCAGACAATTTTGTTTCGCAGAGGGCACAGGCGTCAGAGCTTCTGCACTGTCACGTCTTCTGCTGCTGTGGCAAAAGAAACAGATAGTGTTGGCTGGCTATCAGATCTGGAAACTGAGACCAGGCTTTATTCAGCCCTTGAAATGCTGACTCTGCAATCCCTCACGGTGAAGGCTTGCTTGCAGGCCCCCGGCAAGGCTCCCTGTACAGCCCAGGCAGGCAGTCAGGGCCCCAAGCAGGGCTCCAGGCAGGGCATCAGCAGGGCCACTGGGGCCCGCTGCCTGGCCATCATGGAGCAGGTGGCAGCTGCAGTTCAGGACGCAGGCATGGGCCTGCAGTTAGCAGATGCGATGCTGCCCCTGCTCAACCAGAAGGGCGGCTCCAGGTGGGGCAGAAGGTGCATGTCGTGCAGTACGTGAGAATTGTGTTCACAGGTGTAGGGGACCCGCCAATGAAGCAGCAATGTCCTTATCCGGTGAACTCCAGCAACTTGCTAGTATCACACGCCCATGCAGGCTTGATGAATGCAGCTGGGGTTTTGAGCTCGGCAGACAGCCTGAATGTGGTGTTTGCAAACATATACTGTAAATACTGATGTTGCCAACGCAGGAAAGCAGCAGGCGCTCAGGCAGAGGCTGCTGCAGCGCGCACGCTGGCAGTGCTGGCTGCCTTGTGGGCCCGTCTGGCCTCAGAAAACCCTCCCAAATCCCTCGCCGAGCACCAGGCAGCCTTCGAGCGCTACGCCACAAGCCTAACCCCCCTGGCAGGGACGCTCAGCACCGCCGGCGCCAGGGAGGCTCTGACCCGCGCCTTTGCAGCTCTGGCACAGCTGCTGCCCATTCTGAAGAGGCCTGTGCAGCTGCTGAGGCAGCTGAGCCTCATGTCTGCAACAGAAATTGACCAGCCAGACTACGACGCTCGCCTCCAGGCCTACAGGTGGGGCTGTCCGAGTGTTGCGATTGCCTAGTACTGTGGCAGCTGCACAGTGAAGCTGTGGCTGTTCGGGATTGTGCTGGAGTTGCAGTGAAGCTGTGGCAGCTGCAAATTGGAACTTTGGCACCTTCAGGCTTGCGGTTGACCTACACAGCTGAGCTGTGACAACAGTCTGGTGTTCTGCTCTGATCGCCCTGGTGCTGTGGCGGCTACATGGCTGAGCCTCAGCTGTGCAGCTACCATAGGCTTCTGTGCAATCTCAACACTAATTCTGACCTTTGCTTGAGCCCTGGTCATGTGCAAGCTTGGGCATGGTTGTCATGAATTCTGTGGCGGCTGCATAAAGCTGGAGATTAGCCATTTTCAGGACTGTGCTGAAGTTGCAGTGACGCTGGGGCGGCTGCTAAGCCGCTTGCGGGCGTCCAGTATTGGCTTTGCCTGCTCAAAGCTGTGCTTGGGTTGTAGGCTGTCTGATCATTGCGTGAGGCTGCACAGGACTGTGCTGGGGTTGCAGTATTGTCTTCTGCCAGGGGTTTCCCCTGTTTTCAAGGCGCTCATCCTTGCAGAAGAGGCTGTTGCTGCGCCTCCTGCTGCGGCTGAAGCGACACGCCTGCTCTTGTTTGGAGACCTGACCTCTGAAGAGAGGCCTTGATCTCTTCAGCGCCCAGGTGTCCCGATATGGGCAGGCCCACCAGGCCCTTGATCTCTGCAGCGCTCAGATCTCCGCTATGACATCTGCACGGTCAAGCTTTGGCACCTCCAGGCTTCTGCTTGGACCACATGGATTCTGTGGCTACGCACAGTTTTGCTTTGCCCATGTTTAGGACTGTGCTGGGAATGCGGTACTACTGTGGCAGCTGCAAAGCCGGGCGTTAGCATTGCAGCTGCCACAGCAATATCGCAGGCCTGCGCCTGACCTACACAGTGGAGCTGTGGCAACTTTCAGGTCGTCTGCTCAATTTGCACTGGCGCTGTGATGGCTACGCAGCTGAGCCTTGATTGTGCAACTATCATGGCACAGTGCATCTTGAGCCCAAGTCTGACCGCTGCCTGAGCCTGGGCGATGTGCTAGCTTACGCTTGGGATACACTGACATGGTGGCAGCTGCACAGCCGGGTTTTAGCACGTCTAGGCTTGCGCTTGGATTGCACTGAGGCTGTGGCAGCTACACAGCCAAATTTTGATGACGTGTAAGTCGATGCCTGGGAGACGTGCATGGGAAACACTGGAGTGGCGGCAGCTGCACAGCTGAGCTGTAGCATGTGCAAGCTTGTGCTTGGGAAAACGCTGACACGATGGCAGCGGTGACGTGCAAGCATGTGCTTGGGATACGCTGACGTCGTGGCAGCTGCTTAGCTGAGCTTTGGCACGTTGCCACCTTTCTGATACCACTCATGCGCAAGCCTGGACGTCACCAAGCTCTGACAGCGCAGCTGCCCTGTTGTGATTGCCATCTCTGCACAACCCTGCAGGCTTGTGCCGAGGTTGCACCGACTCTGTGGCAGCTGCGTAGTTGAGCGTTGGCAACCATTGGGACTGTGCTGACGTTGCAGTGGCACAGTGGCAGCTGCACAGCCAAGGTTTGGCACCCTTAGACTTGTGCTTGTTTCATTTGACCTGTGGCTGCACAGCTGAGCTCTGGCAATGTTCAGGCTTGTGCTCAGACTGCACTCAAACTTGGGCACCTACACAGTTGAGCATAGGCAACATTCAGGATTGTGCATGGATTGCCTGGCACTTTGACCACTACACAGCTGAGCATTGACAAAATTTCGGCTTTTGCTGGTATTATCTCACGGTGTGGCAGCTACACAGGTTAGTGGTGGCGACGTCCAGGCAGTGACCAATTGCCCGGGCGCTGTGGCATCTTCACAGCTGAGCCTTGGTCGTGCAGCTGTCGCACAGCACCACTGTGTTTGGCACACGAGCCTGACCTTTGCCAGGGCGTTAATGATGTGCAAGCTTGCGCTTGTTGGAGCAGCACATGCAGCACATCGTGTCGCAGGCAGGGGCTTCGTGTTCTCATGTGCTTTCACCTTTGTCGCAGTGCGGTGAATGCCCTTTTGTGGCAAGGCTGCTGCCAGCTGACATCAGTACGCCTTGGACCAGGTTGGCCTGCAGCACAGGCAGCAATCTGTGTTTCTCAGGAGCCCTGCATTCTCACGCAATGTCACCCTGCGCAGCATCTCACCTCTGTTGCAGGCAGCTGGACGGTCCCTTCTGGCAGGCCTGCTCTTCCCTGCAGGCAGCACCCCTGCTGCTGGCTGCCTTCCAGGACCTGCGCAATGCAGACGACCTGGCCTTCCGCCACGCATCTGCTCAGGTGGGCTCCTGCCTTGAAAGCTCGTTGCTCGTGTGTGAAAGTTTTCTACATGGGTCCCCCACTCCGCTTCAGCAGAAGCGCCTGCTGGCGTCCGTATATTTGCCAAGAACGGTGGCACAAGCTTCAAGCTATGCTATACATGCAGAGACAGGACCACACGCTGGTAGAGCAATGCCTTGCTTGTTCAGAGCTACATAGCTGGCTGCTGCACCTATCAGGCATGGGTGTGCTGCTTGACCTCCAGCACATTCTGCAGCCCTGCCTGCTCCAAAATGCTGAGAGTCACTATGTGGGTGTGCTGTGTTGCAGCACTGCTAAATATTTACTGTTCTTAAGTCCCATCTTGCTCTGTGCAGGCCCTGAAACGGTTTGTGGCGGCAGCTGCTGCAGCAGAGTCCAGCTCTGATCTGCCCGAGCTTGCCCAGCGACTGGTGATGGCGCAGATTCAGCGGGCGTTGGCGGCCACAAATCTGGCGGTCCGCCAGGTGTGCTGGTGGCCAATAATCTACATTCAATGAGTGGCAATACCGGTTAGCATATTCTCAGCTTGTTCCTGTCTCAGGGTGCCACATGCTCTCTGTTGTCCTTCATACCATCCTCTGGTATGGCAGACTGGTGTTTTGAAGTGTGCTGCTTTCACTGGCACTTGACCATCAGCAGTGCATATTGGCGCCAGAGCCACAAAGCTTTTGCTGAGACAGCTCCTGCTCCTCCCAGCTGCTGTCAGGTGTCTGCCCATAATCTGCTGTCGGTCCATGCAGAAGCACCTGCAGCTGCTGCCCAGGCTGGCCCATACACACCCACATTTGTGCTCCTTCTCTGTCTCACCTCAGCTGCAGCCCCCTCTTCCATACTCCCTAATCCGCAAAACCTCTGCTGTTGCTCCTTTGCAGGAACACCTGCTCCTGCTGCGCAGCCTTGCGCAGGCCCTACCGGCCAGGTTTCCCGACCTGCAGCTTCTGCTGGACTCTGACCCTGAAGTGGACTTCTTCCACAACATCGCCCATTTGCAGCTGCACCGGCGCACGCGGGCGTTGCAGAGGCTGGCCAAGGTGGGCTGGAGGCAGCAGGCAAATAGGGATTGAACCCCCTCTTTTTGCAAAAATTCTTTTGTAACATACATGTTGTGAGAAGTTCAACACCCTTTGGAGGTCGTGTTGCTACAAGGCAAGGCAAGTCCTTGAGACCTGCATCAGCAGCACAAGAAAGCTGGCGCAAGGCTTGAGGTTGTATGAACGCTGCTGCAGGCCCTGAGGGGAAATGGGGATACCAAGGGATCAGCCCTCAGCGTGCGGGTTCAGATGGTGGTCCTGGTGCCCCTTCTGCAGCAATTCATTCTGGAGGGCAGAGCCACCGAGGGCTCAGGACATGACACCAAGCAGGTATGCCGCTCTGGTGACGTGACATGTTTGTGCACCTGAAGTCTTGATCAAGGTATCAAAATGACATCATCTTGTGTGACTGATGCGTCCGGTGAAGTTCTTGCTTTATGCTAGCCAAGCATTTGCATCTGCTAAAGGCCTTTTGCAACTGGACTGACAACAGTTACAATTCTGCTATCAGGCATCTGCATCTGCTCTATGCCGCAACACAATCTCATGTGCAGAAGCAAAACCGGTTGCTTGGGTGGGCCCAAGGGCTGCAGCCAAGCCTCTAAACCGAGCTCCATCTGTCTTAAAGCTGCGCTGCCTGTATGAGAAGTCTCTCTGCATCTCAAAGCTTGCCATGACCGTCCCCGAGCCCTGCTGCAGATTGACCTGGACAGAGATGCCAATGTGGTGGATGCAGCAATTGGCACACTGGGTGCAGTGGCTGCTGGGCTGCCCTGGGCCCAGTACGAGCAGCTGCTGAACCAGCACCTGCGCTCCATGAAGCGCACCAGCACCAAGGTGGGGAGGCTGCTGTGGGTGACTTCATGCATCGAAGAGCTCCAGCTGCAGAGGCGGACAATCTGCCCAGGCAGGGCCAGCGCCCATTGAGGCCCAGAAACGAAAAGGGGTCTGTGCTGCGGGACACTTTGACTTCCTGCCAGAGAGACATTGCATGACACTAGGTGCTGAAGGGCAAGATGACCAGTGAGACCTCCTATGAGACAGTCTGCAGCTTGCTGAGCAGAACATGAGAATGCTATCTATGTCTCGTGCAGGGCATCATCCGTGCTGTCTGCGCCATCATCGATGCGTTCCACTTTGCCATCCCCGCCAGCATGACTGCTGGCGCTGCGCCTGCCCCTCCGGCAGCTGCCCCAGCTGGGGCTGCTGAGGAGGCAGCAGATGGCAGTCAGTCGGATGAGGAGCAGGATGAGGGGGTCGCTGCAGATGAGGCGGAGGCTGCCTTAGGTAGTCCCAAGACCGAGCCTAAGTCTGATGGCTACAGTGACATGTATTGGTGCTGGCAGCCACCAGAGGCCTCTCTCACCCCACTTGAGGACTGGGATCTGGGCAACAGTCTGTGGGCAGGGCCCTTCTTCAGGGGTTGCTGCTTTCATGTGACTTGACGAGCTGCCGCAAGTGAAGCTGCAGCTGCTTTTGGTACACAACTGGGACACACAGGATGTAGATTGGACACGCCATGTGGTGTGTTTCCAACTCCAGTGCACATCAAAGTTGCCTTTGGTGCATCGCATTTTTGGGGGCTGTAGGGTACGGTGCCAAATCGCTGCAATTCAGAGTGCAGTTGAGAGTGAGTGTTCAAGTCCATTACCCTTCATTACAAGGGTGTTCATCTGGAAAGCGTTTGGTATTGTGGCCCTGACGCCCGCTGGCACCTGCACCTGCAGTGCAGGCGGAGGCAGAGGCAGCTGCAGTCACCGCACGGGACATTCAGAGCGCCCTCACACGCAGGGTTCTGCCAGGGCTGCGCTCCCAGCTGGTCAAGGACGGAGAGGTGAGGTGCAGACGCATGCACACAGCTGCCACCCCGTGAAACAGTGTGCCTGGGCCGTATGCTTGCTGCGACGACTTTGCGCCTCACAAGCAGATGCCTGCGTGCGGACTTGCCGCATGAGGTGCCCGCAGGTACCACCACCCTGAACTCCTGAGTCCAGAATCCCTCACCTCCGACTTGTGCAGCTGTCGTGACAGCGCATTGGGGATGACACATTGAATGGTGCTGCGCACTGGTCGCTGCAGTGGTGGCCTGCAGTGGTACATACTCTCTTGTGGCTCTGACAGCGGTGTAATGCTGCACCCGCTGATGCCTCTCTCACGCCATGTTGCCATGCTGTGGCTGCAGGGGTGAGTGCCCCCGTGGCTCTGGCCCAGGTGCCTCCTTTCAGACCACACTGCTATGCTGCGCTGCCGTGACTGCAGGTGGTGCGCGCTCCTGTTGCTCTGGCGCTTGTGAAGCTGCTGCGGCTGATGCCCCCAGAGGCCATGCGTGCCCAGCTGCCACGCGTCCTCCAGGGAGTGGCCAACCTGCTGAGAAACCGCCTGCAGCGTATAAGGTACGCTCTGTCAGGCTACCATGTTGGCTGAGGTTCCTGGGGTCATGGAAACGGGAATTTGCACTGCTGGTGGCTGAAGCCCATGGCTGCTGCGCTGTGGTGAAGGGGGGGGGGGGGGGGGGGGGGGGGCTGCGTGCTGTTAGGGGGTTTCGGTTTGGATAAGTGTTCGGCTACAGTGTGTATGGTAGCCTGCAACGCACCTGGAATGTCAGCCTCTTGCAGTGCATCAGGTGTGGCAGCCAGAGGGCCAACAGAGGGCCAAAAGGTGGAGGCATGAAGTTGTGACACGCGAGCAGGGCAGGGTCTCACACATGAGGGACCCGTAGCTTGATTCCTAACGGCCAGCACGCACAGCTTACCAGCAGAGAAAAGAGATGTTGTGTCTGACCAGAGACTGCTGCATCCAGCACAGCAGCACTACATTGCTGTGGTCCCTGGTTCCCTTTTGACAGCATGGACCCACATCAGTCATGTGCTGCAGGATCCTGTCACATGGACACAGCGTTTGGTCAACTCAAAGCAAGGGGGGAACTTCTGTGTGACCCCACAGCTGCTGCTTGAACCTCAGACCATCATAGTCTACTTTTCGCGTCCATCCCCTGTGCTGCTGCAGGGATGATGCCCGCAACGTGGTGGTTGCCATGGTGGCAGAGCTGGGGCCTGACTACCTGCCATTTGCGGTCCAAGTGCTGGAGAGTGCTTGTCCCTCCAAGGGCTACACAGCCCACGTCCTTGGGTACACCGTGCACGCTCTGCTGGAGCGGCTGGCTCAGGTGAGACTGGGGCAGGGCTGCTGTGCACCATGCTCTTCTACTGTGCAGACTCTGAAACACGCCGTGCTGAGCTGAAATAAGCAGGGCATGCTCTGCTAAAATGGTCGGCCCCAGGGAGACTGGGATCGGGGTGCTGTGCACTTTACTGCACACTTTGCACACCCCTATGATGGAGAAACTGTGCTAGCAACCTAAAGGCTCTGGGGATGCTGTGCTGGCCAAAAGCTGATGGGTGCCTGACTTGACCATCACATTTCCTGCTGGAACGCCGCAAACAGTCAGAAGCAGTTGTACCAGCCTCACCTCGCATGACAACAGGTCACTGCTCTGGGAAAGGCTTTTCCGTTGGTTTGCGGCTCAGTCGTGGCATGTTGCATTGGCAGACAATGTTGAGCGCCTTGCCTTGCAATGTGCACCTCAGCATGACATTGGTGGTGCAGGGTGTTGGCATACAGTGGGTAGCCTGGCTATCGATATGCAGCTCCTGGGGCTCCTATTCCACAACCCCATCTGAGTGTTGTGGCATTTGGATCTGTCCCTGAGCTGCACTCAGCTGATATGGCCCTGTGTGATGCTTCACTGTCAGTTAGGTTTTTGGAACTCAAGCCCTCTGTGATGACAATCAGCTGGGGGCGAGTTGCTGGCAAACTATCTGGGCACCTTGCATTTGACTTGCAACTTCTGAATCCCTCAGACCCCACCACTCCTCCTGAGTGTGGTGGGGCTGGCGGCTCTTTGAAGCTGCACATGAGCTGATGTGACCCAGTGTGATGCTTTGCTGTCAGCCAGGCTCTGGGGTTGCAAGTCCTCTCTGATGACAGTCAACCGTGGCGTGTTGCTAGGCAGCCATCTGGGCAACCCCCCTCTGATATGCACCTCACCACCTGCCCCTTACCCCACAACCCCATCAAAGCAACACACTGGGCCACACCAGCTGAGCGCATCCCACAACTCCTCTCCTACCCCACAACCCCATCTGAGTGTTGTGGGGTAGGAGAGGAGTTGTGGGATGCGCTTAGCTGGTGTGGCCCAGTGTGTTGCTTTGCTGTCAGGTTACGGGAATGCAAGTCCTTTTTGAATGTATCTAGCAGTGGCATGTTCCATGAGCAAATACATCTGGGCAGCCCCCCATCTGATGGGCACCTCCTGGGGCCCCTGACCCGACTGCCCAGCCTGAGTTGTGGGGTATGCTGGCCCCAGACTGTTGCCTGTCAGAAGGCAGGGTGATAGGGAGTTGTGGGAATAACACAGTACTTCCTGAGTTGCACTTGGCTGGTGTGCCCTTCTGTGATCCCTTGCCACAGTCGGGTGTCTCTCTTATGGCATTCAGCCCCGTCTTCAGACAGGCAACTCCTGGCGCCCTTGACCTCACAACTCAGCTGGGTTATGGGGCCTGTAGTCCCTGGAGTGCCTGTCAGAAGGCAGGGTGATAGGGGCAGCTGTATATGTCTCAGCAACTTGCCACAGCCGAAGCCCGTCATATGTGGTGGTTTAGTCGGCACACCCGACCACATGTGTGCTGAAAGCCTGACTCAGCTGAGTTGCTTGATGCTGGGCTTACATCACAACTCAGAAGTTGAGGCCCTGACACAGATGATGAGCTGAAAGGCATGCTGCTATGCACCCAGAAGAGGCCCACCATCAGACCTCTCCACACGTACGCATCGGGAAACGCTTTCCCGTGTGGCAGCACACCCCTTGACTGCAACCAGTGTGCATGCTGAAATGAGCGTGATGGCGCCCTCAATTTGTGCCTCAGTCGGCTGGGCCGCCATGGGTTGGTGGGCTGGATGGCGGCGTTTCTTGCTGACATACATTGGGTGGTGTCTTGCGGCTACGATTCAGCATTCTGCTTCCTGACTGGGCTTACCCAGGGGCTTGCCACAGTAATCGGAGGCCAGCCGGCTCTGCAGCTGATGCATCTGAAGCCTTGTATTTCTTCGAGCTGCACCAGAAGGCTGGAGTGCCATCTGATGCAGCTCAAGGGTGAAATACTCAGCTGAGTTTTTGAGTTATGGCAGTGGCATGAAGTGCAATCAGCTGGTTTGCTGCCGCACTGGGGAGTGTATGCCCATGCCTACATGGGTTTAAGCAGTGTGTTTTGTGCGACCCTTCTGGGTGCTCATAACAGTGCCCTTCAGCTCGTAAGTTGAGTCAGCGCCACGACACTTCGAGCTGAGTCTGGTGGGCCCCCTAATTCCTCCTCAGTTCAGCTGGGGGTTGGTGAGCTGGTTTACAGCATTCATCACGGCCCCACGATGGTGTCGCCCCTCAGCTTGGCAGACCAGCCAGCTGGAGGCCAGCTGGTGCCAGGGCCTGCTGGGTGAGCCCCAGTAGCCTCTCCATCCAGCTTGTTTTCTGCTAGCTGTGTCTGCTAAGCTGTGAGGCGATGTCACAGTGGTGTTTGACTCAGTATCCTGCATCCTAACTTGAGCTGCACCATCTGGCTCCAGGCTTCCACCACTCAGTTGAATTGCAAAGTTGTTGGGTCCAACTTGGCGCAGTCAGGTGGTGTGCTGCTGCAATGGGAATGGTGTGCCCATGCTTACATGCGTTGGGAGGCCTTATTGTGAGCCCCTTCTGGGTGCTTGTCACAGAGCCCTTCAGCTTGCAGTTGCAGGAAAAACCTCAACTGCTTAGCTGCCCCTGATGACACACAGCTTGCTTCACCCGCATGCGGGAAACTGAATCTGGGGCTGGCTGTTACCTCTGGCTTGAAGACAGGCAACAATGTTGTGTAGAGCAGCCACCAAAATTCTGCTGCTGCTGCAAAGGCTGAACATTGGTGTTGGCTTCTCTATGCTACAGTTTGCAATTGCTGTGCATGCTCCTCCAATGTGTCCATGGTGAGGTCACTTTTTCACATGTCAGGGACTGCTTACATATGCCGCCTTCAAGGCATTTGTGGTATCATGAAGGCAAATGCTAGGCAGCTGAGTTCACTGGGTAACAGCTTCAGCATCGCTAGGACTTTGCTTGACCAGTGTCGTCCACCCATTGGATTCAACATGTGGTACACATGCTTGCCTGCAGACGGCGTTGTCTGGGGCCTTTGATGGCTCCCTGGAGCGGCTGCTGCCCATCATCGAGGCAGACTTGTTCAGCGACCTGGCAGACGCCAAAGAAGCAGCCCCCTTTGCAGGGAACTTCAGGTGAGCGTAGAGCAGCGTATGCAAATGTTGGATCTTGTGGATCTTGTTGGATTGGGCACAGGGGACCCTGACTGCCTATCACTGTCTCAGCCTATGTCACCTTGCTGGGCTTAGTCACAGGATGTCCCAGCTGTTTCAGCCTGATGGGCTGTCTTGGCGCTTGCACCTGAGTAGGAGTGCTGCTGGTGCCGATAGTTACACTTTTGGGTTTTGTGTATGAACCTTGGCGGGCATCAGTCCCTCTCCTGCCTGCTGCAGGGAGGTCAAGAAGTGCAAAGCCTACGACAGCTACCAGCTGCTGGCACGCACCGTCACTTTTCGGGAGCAGGCGGGGCCGCTGCTGACTCTGGTGCACAGCCACCTGGGGGAGGCCAGCCACCCCAAGACCCGCACTAAGGTGGTGGCCCTCCTGCACCACGCGGGGCGAGGGTTCGCTGCCAACCCTAGCGCCGGCCCCCAAGACCTGATGGTGTTTGTGCACTCTGTGCTGGAGCCGGGGCTGGCAGCTGAAGAGGCTGCCCGCCAGCTGGCACAGGCAGAAGCCACGACTGCCCTGCCTGCAGCCAGAGGTGAGCTTCTGTTCAGGCAAGCAGGTGTGGCCATGTGAGGGTGTATGGGGTGGGGCGCAGGGAACCTCCTTTGCTGGCTCAGGCAGAAGTCACAGCTGGCTCGGGCAGGAGCCACCACTGCCCTGCCCACAGCCAGAGGTGAGCCTCTATGTGGGCCGTGTGGAGGTGCAAAGCGCTGTGGTTGTGTGGGATTGTGTGGGGTTTGGCGCAAGCAAACCAGAATCTGTGTGGGGTTTCTCAGTGTCTGATGTGTCTGTGGCTATGTATGTGGTCGTGAAAGTACAGTGCTTATGCAACTGCTGGCGGCGCACACTGCGAGAAGGGGGCCATGTGGACTAAATCATGTGGACTAAGTCAGTGGTTGACATGTCTGTGGCTACATGCGGTTGGAAGAATGCGCAACTGCTGGCAGCGTGCATGTGCAGAAAGGCCTTTTGGATCAGGGGCATCCAAGAAAGCAGCAAAGCTGCACAAGCAAACTCAGCGCTCTGCAGGTAAGGCAGCAGCCAGCCTCCCAAAAAGTCTATGTGACTTTCCTGTACACCCCGTGACATGGCTGCCACCTGACATCTCCACCTCTGGGCTGCTCTGCAGGCAAGGCAGCAGCTACTCAAGACACTGCAGCCCTGCACGAGCACCTGCTGGTAGACTTTGCACTGGGCCTGCTTCACACCGGCCTGAAGAGGGGCGGCCTGGCCAGCAGGGATCCAGGAACCCTAGCTCTGCTGGACCCCATGCTGCCCCTGCTGGTGCGCGCTCTGCACTCAAGACAGGAGGCTTCGGTGTCCCTGGCGCTCAAGTCCCTGACCATCGCAGTGCAGCTGCCCCTGCCTGGTGAGGAGAGTGTCTTGGGGTTTCCTGCATTGGGGGCTGACACCTGTATTCCAGCTGCCCTGTGCCAGATGCAGGGGCTGGTTGGAGGAACTCGTGGTATCATGGCTGCCTGGGGCCCTGTCTGTTATGGTGCAGCTCAGTGAGCACACAGGCCCAGCACCCAGCCCAATCAGCTGGGGTATGCTGACAACCTACTGAAATGACACAATCTGCACCCCAAGTCCTGAATGCTCTTTGTTCTCAGTGCCCAGTGAGATGTTTGGCTTGAGGAGGGGCGTGTGTGGGAGCTGGAGCTGCATGTCTTTCTCACAGGCGCAAGGGACATACTGCCCATAATCGAGTGGTCTGCAGCTGAGCTATGGGGCGCAGCACCATTGCCAGGTGCTGCACTTGCCACTGACGGTGCTGTTGTGTGTGGTGTCAGGCCCACAAGATAAACAGAAGATGGACGGCAATAAGTCACTGCATCAAACAGTCACACGGTGCAGACACCAGCTAAAGCAATGCCGTCTGCTGCAGGGCTTGCAGAGTCGGCGCCAGCGGCTGGGAGGGCTGTGACGGGGCTGCTGCAGCAGATGCCCAAGGCGGGAAGCCTGATTGCACAGGTGGGCCCCCCAGCTGCCAGCAGTGCTGCTTCTGGTACAGGCCTCTGCTAAGTGCAAATGTGACGCTGTTGGCCCTGTTTCAGCATGGGGTACAGGGCATAGCGTCCTGCATCTGAGGCCTCCACCAGATGAGGCCTGGCTCCTGGTGGCCCCACAATTGTAGCACATGCATGTGTACAGCACTCAAAAGTCTCCTAGCTGCCAGATACACCATGCTGAGTGCTGTCATCCAGGGAATGGGGCTCTGCAGTAGCAGCAGTGTGCATACTGTCTCGGAAGTTCGAAAGGTGCCGCGTCTGCCCTGTCGGGGTGACAGCTGTGCAGCTTGAGCTGCCAGATGCTACACACTGAGGCCGTCCTCCATTGTGGTTCGCCTGTTCAGTGGCACATGTGTGCTGCCGCACAGGCGTGACTCAGGGACGACAAGAAAGTGTGCTGCGTCTGGCCTTTTCAGGGAACACTAAGGGTTGAGATGTGTCTCTTAGCAGTACTGTCAGCAGCAGCCTTGTTCAGAGTCTGAAAGCATCATGCTGGCTGTCAGGTGCTGCATGCCAAGGTCTAGTGTCCTGCAAAATATCCTCTGCAACTTGGCAGTATGCCGCCAATGTTGAGGAGTGCTCATGCAGCAGTTCTGGTGGCTCTACAAAACAGCTTGCTGGCCGAAGCCTCTATTGTCGCCTTTGCAGGGGCAGCAACTCCCCAGCAATGGCAACACCAGAGGCATAGCCCAGCCTGTCCCTGAGGGGCGCCACACTCTTTGCAGCCCTGCATGATGTATGGCACAGGGGTGTTTAATATGTTGTATGTGCTTTCACAATTCGCAAAACATGTGCTGGACACAGCGTTGCATGTTGCAAGTTCAAGGCTGTCTAAAGTCCCAGGCTGCCCAGAGGGTGTACTCTACGGTGTGCTGCTCTTCCACCGCATCCTTATACAGCGGCAGTATTCTGCCGCCGTCAGGGCGTGTTGTGGTAAGCAGCACAATGCTGCTTCAGCTGGCAGAGGGTGACATGCACTTTGCGGTGAGCTGCATGCAAAGCACATTGGTTACATTATGCTGAATGCTGCTATTAAATGACGTCTGGAGGTGGCCGGATGTTGCATTCGCTGATGTGCTGCTCTCGCATGACTGCCTTTGCAGTGGCAGTACTTTGCCACTTTTAGGGTGTCCCGAGGAGAACAGCAGCGCGCTGTGTCCTCCAAATTGTGTGCTGTGTTGCGGGTGGTACACACTCAGCAGCAGTTGTCTGTGTTGCACTGGAGGCTTGGTGTTGTAGAGGCTGTGTGAGACCTGCCGCGTGCTCTGACCAGATTTGTTGTGGCTGCTGCAAGCCGGCCTCCAAGATCTTGGTGTGGACACATGTGCCATGCTGTTTGTGTGCCTCTCGCGTCAGCAGAAGCGCCTTTGGTGACCCAGGGGGCCCTCATGGAGCATGGAACAAAGTTGTCGCCGAGCAATTGGAGGCCTCACTGTGCAGGCCACATGCGTGCACAGCGCTGCATCACCTGGCAGGGATTTTGTGTGCTTTCATCAATAAGCAAGCAAATCTGGTAAAGTGGTCTGCATCTTCGCGAGCCAGCAAGCTGTCACTCTTGGCACATGTCATCTGGGCAGCAGGCCATGGCCAATGCACATCACCTTCATGCGGGCTACGTCGGGACTGTGTACCCCCAGCTGTGGGGTTCTGCTCGTGGTGCTCAGCAGTGCATCACTGGCAGCATCTCTTGCACCTGTGCAGATGTTGAGCTTGCCGTGTCGGTCGAATCGTGTTGACTGAGAAAGTGATATCTCAAGGCAGTGACTTGATACAGCAAGGCAAGGTGGCAAGCTTTCACTCTTGTCACACCACATCTGCGCAGTGGGCGCCTGCCACCCCATCGGGCAGCTCCAGGCACAGCTCAGCAGCGGGGTCGCCCAGCTGTGGGTTCCTGCTCATTGCGCATGAGGTGTCCCCATGCATCAGTGTTGGGTAAGCTTTCCAGCTGTGCCAGCACGAGCTTGTCATGCTGGTCGAATTTTGGTGACCATACTTATTTCTGGGCTCCGGCCACCACATCAGGCAGCTCGAGGCACAGGCTCAGCAGCAGAAGGGGGCACACAGCAGCCACCCGCTGCTACAGCGTCTCCTGAGGGGGACTCTGGGCAGCTCTCTGGCGGCCCAGAGCCCCACTCCAGCGATGCTGTGGCAGCTGGAGTCTGCAGGCAGTAGCATCATTGGTTGTACTGACAACCTCAGCATCGTTTGCAAGCTGCAGGTTTCTGTCAGTTGTGCATGGTGCGTACAGGACGACCCAGCGTCCCCTGAAGGGGGGCTCTGGGCCGTCAGAGGGCTGCCGACACGCGGCAGCAGCTGAGTCTGACTCCCAGGAGGCAGCAGCCAGGCAGTAGGGTGGGGCTGCAGCCTGCAGGATGCAGCGCTGTGCCCGTGTCGCTCTGGCACGACGTGCCAGCGTGGCTCTGCAAGCGCGCTGGAAGCTGCAGACAGAGGCCCCACCTTCATGCTGGTCAAATCAGCAATGTGTGCACAGCTGTGGGTTGTATACTGTGCATGTGTGCATGGGTTGTCCCTGTGCATTACCAATACTCTCCCACTCAGCTGTGCAAACGTCGAGCTTGTTATGCTGGTCATACTGTGTCCACCTGAAGAATGCTATCTAGGCAGTGTGCCCTGGCCATTACAAATCACTTTCTTGGTGGCTATCTCAGCAGTGTGTGCAGAGCTGTGGGGCTCTGCTCGTTGTGCATGGGATTCCCCTGTGCATCACTAGCTGTGTCCTCGTGCTGTGCAGATGTTGAGCATGTCATATTGGTCGGATCGTGCTGAGTCAAAAGTGATATCTTAAAGGCAGTGACTTGATACAGCAATGCAAGGTGGCAAGCTGCCACTCTTGTCCCACCACATCTGCGCAATGGGCGCCCGCCACCAGATCACTCAGCTCCAGGCTCAGCTCAGCAGCGGGGGGGGCACAGCCCTGCTGCTGAGCCTGTGCCTGGAGCTGCCTGATGCAGGTGACAGAGCCCCTTGCCCAGAGCAGCAGCCACCCTGGTGCTGCAGCGCCACCTAAGGGCTGCTCTGGGCCGCCACAGGGCTGCCAACATGCCTGACAGCTGCTGCCGGGCAAGCCAAACTCAGCCACCCCCGCATGTGGGCAGCCCTGTGGCGTCCACAGCCCCTTAGGAGACGCTGCAGCACATTGCTGCAGGCAGCAGCCTCGCCTTCATGCTGGCAACCTGGCATTCTGTGCACAGCTGTGGGCTCTGTTTGCTGTGCATGGGGTGTCCCTGTGCAGGAGTCGCAGGACTGTGGAAATCTCAAGCTTGCCTGTTGGTTGCCGTGTGTCAATCTTCCTAGGGGCCTGACAGCTGTCAGATTGCCATTATGCCATGGCTCAGCCTCTGCACATTTTGCAGCCACAAGAAGTCCTGTGCTTTCATCTGGAATTTTCGGATCTGCACCGGCTCATTCGACAGCTGCAGGCATATGGTGCCTGCCCTGCCAAAATGAGGCTGCTCGAAGAGTAACGCCACACCCTGTTCATTGGAAGGTTATCTGTCTCCTGTCAGAGCCTCAGTGGGACCAAACAGTGAAGTAGGTATCTTGGCAAATCGGCCACAGGATGCTCCTAAATTTGCATGTGCAAAATCCTACTTCAAGGACTGGCCTGAGCCAGCCTGCTCTGTCTCCTGCAGGACTGCTTAAAGCTGCTGGCGGCCCTGCTGCGCCAGAGCGAGGCTTACCGTCCCACCACAGGGCAGCTGCGCTTCCTGCTGGGGTGGGTGTTTGGGGACATGGAGGAAGCCAGCGCCAGTCCCACCTCCTTTGCTCTGCTCAAGGTGGGTGTTGAGGCAGCACTGTGAGACCACTGTAGACGGCTGGTTAGCTGCCTCATGTAGATCATCAGTGATCAAAGTGATCAAGAAGGACGCCACTGGAATTGCCCCCGGGGACTGCATCTCACTTGCTCTACAGCCAAGCACGCTGCACCATTTGCAATGCCTTGCAGGTAGCATGCCTTTGCTTGAATTGATAAGTACCCAGCTCTCACCTGGCACCGTCCTGCAGGGCACTCTTTGCGTCTCTCACTCTGACACATTCACACCTCCTCATCTAGTTTGCCCTGTTTCATGCAGGACAGCGGCCCTTCAGTCAGGTATTGAACAGTGCCCTGCCAGAGCACTGGGTGCCAATGATCTTGGTGCGCCTGCAGGGTGTCCTGGGCAGGAAGCTGGTGGTTCCCGAGGTGTACGATGTGATGACTTGCATCCAGGACCTGCTCCTGCGGTCTCACGCCGACTCTGTCAGGTCAGGCCCCTTGTAGCTCTTGTGTTGTTTGACTGCAGACCCTGTGCTTAGGGAACATGTATCTGAAGTTCCTCTTCAGCAGGTTTGATCATCTCTGGCTCAGCTGAACACATGTGCGCCGTGCTTCTCACCTCATGCCCACCACATGGCCCAGGCTCAAAACACAACATTGCCTGCAGGAATGCGTGCGCCTCAGCCCTACTCCAATTCCTGCTGGACTACCCTGTGGGGGAGCGGCGCCTGCAGCAGCACCTACAGTTCCTGATCACCAATCTGGGATACGAGCACGAGGCGGGCCGGGCTTCCGCCATTGAGCTTCTGCAGGCAAGTCAATTCTGTGTGCATTTGGCAGCTCTCATCTGCACTGCGCCTGCGGCTAGCAAGGGTGCGGCACCAGGTCCCCGCTGGCTTGTCCTGAAACTGTGGTGCACGCAAAAGCCTGCGTTGTTTCAGAGGCCTGCCTCCGGCGCCAGCAACTGAGCTGCAGTGAGAATGTGACGGAGCATTCTGATCTCTTGCTTCTACAGACCCATGTGGTCAATAGTGCATCTGCCTGCCATCTTTGGGCACAGCACCCTTTCCTTTGCCTGGTCGACTCAGACAGACACCCACACTGCAGACTGCTGACAGGCCCCTGCCTTGCTGTGCAGAACATCATAGTAAAATTTCCCGATGCGGTGCTCGACCGGTGGAGCGAGGTCTTTTTCCTGCCCCTGGTGGCACACCTCACCAGCGACCCCTCCACCAAGTGCAGGTGAGGTTGTCTGCACTGGTTGAAATCAATTGCAAGTACAGCTAATGCTTGGGCATGCACACCTCACCAGCAACCCCTCCACCAAATGCAGGCAAGCGTATCTCTGTTGTTATCTAGCAATGAGAAGTGCTAAGGCAGTCACTATTTTGGGGATGGAGGAAACTATGCCTTTGCCTGCTATGCTGCCACTTAGCCTCACTTTACTGTGCTAAAGCCGTGCCATCTCATCACTGTCGTGTTGGCACTCTCCCTCTGCCTGGTGTATCTCAGACTTGACCTCCAAGACCCCTGTGGTTCAGAAGGTGTCAGCATCGACAGGTCTGTTACGACTGCTGCAGGGCAGCAGACAAAGCCTCCTTCACCACTGCTTTCTAGAAGGCCTTCACAAAGGCCAAGCGATGCCAGGTCTGCTGCAACTGCTGCAGGGCGGCGGTGGGGCGGGCACTGGCTTCCCTGCTGGAGCGTGCCACCCCGGAGCGGCGGGACAGGCTGGCGCAGTACAGCATCAAGTGGATGGCAGGGGAGGACGCCCGCCTGCGCAGGGCAGCCTGTCAGGTGGGGCTTGCAGGGTTGCTATGCTGTGCTGCGCGAAGAAAGCACTGCACATCACATGTTGAAGCATGGAACAAGCAAGTGCCAAGTTCAAGGGGCTTCTTCGCATGGAGGGAAGGCTTTGCACATGCAACTGCGTTGACAAGAAGCATATATGAGTTGCTACTGCTGAGCACCCTGTATGTTGTCTGCCCCAGAACATGGTGGCTGAGTAGGGGGGGATGCTTGCATGCAGCGCAGGGCAGCTGCTCAGGCAACAGGTGCCCATTGCACGAGCCAGTCACCTGCTTGACTGCAGCAAAGTTACTTGCCTGGCAGGGGTAAATGGCTGCCTGCGCAGGGCAGCCCCTCAGGACGGCTCTGCACTCTGAACAGGTTAAAGTGAAGATGGACCACACCACAGGCAAGCCCTGGCTGCCAGTTATGACATCCGCCTCCACAACTTATCTGCTCACTCGTATCTGACCTGACTTCTGGACGCGACAGCCCCTCCATCTAGGGAGTCTGACACTCTGGTAAGTAGGTATCAATGGAGGTTGGGCAATGTCAGCACGTCCTTTCTAAAAGTTGGAGACCTTGGGTCTCTGAATGCGGTGGGCCGCCCTGTGGCGGACATACACCCTAATCATTTGTGCAGGTTCTGGGCTCCTGGCTGCAGGTGGAACAGCAGCGCTTCTGCTGAAGGGGCCCTTCTGGCCGTCACACCGCTAAACTGGTTCCTGGCAAGCAACAGCACCTTCACTTCAGGGCGTCTGGAAACCGGCAACATGGCTGACAAAACCCTCCGTTTCCCTGTGTGCAGGTTCTGGGCATCCAACTCCAGGTGGAGCAGCAGCGCTTCAGCCAGAGGGTGCCCGTCCTGCTGCCGGCGCTGGTGGCCTGTCTGCAGCGCCAGGCGGCTGCCAGCGCAGAGGGCGATGCGCTGCAGCAAGAGGGCGCTGCCGCAGAAGGCGACGGGCTTGGCGGTGGGACCAGTGGGTGGCAGGAAGCCTACTACGGACTGCTGCTCCTGGAGAAGGCGCTGGGGCCCTGCAAGAGCCAGGTGGGTGCCCTGAACCCTCAACCCTTAACCCTAATTGTCACCCCAAAATGGGTGACACTGGCCTGCATTCAGGCTGGTAGGGGCCAGGGGAACAGCGTTGCAGCACTTGTTAGCAAGACAAAAGCTAAAGCCAGCATGATGACATTTGGTGCGGTGCTGTTGAGTGTGGGCACAAGAGCTGGCCAGCACTTCACAAGTAGCCGCCCTGTGGACTTTGCATCACGCACTGTGACTCATCTGCCATCTCCTGGCACCATTCTGATAACAACCAATGTCTGGGTTAGCGCTGAAGATCCGTGCGCTGTGTCTAGATCTGGCTCATAGCTTACTGGTGCTTGGCACCTCACTATCTGCCATCTTTTCCATTGTTGATGTGTTGGGGGATCGACGCTTCTTCTATATGCTGCCTAAGGTGAAACCTCACTTCTGTGCCTGCACTGCCTGCAGCTGGCCTGGCAGCGGGGGACGACGGTGGCTGCAGCCTGGGCAGCAAGCGCCAAGCTGCTGCTGCACCCCCATGCGTGGGTGCGTATGGCTGCAGGGCGCCTGCTGGGGCTGGCCTTTGCCGAACCCAAGATAGGTGAGCAATGCTGCTGCACCAAGCCCCAGGCGTGGGTGGCCATGGCCGCAGGGAGCCTGCTGGGGCTTTGCTCTGTTGTGATTGCACAGCCCTGCTCGGCTGTTCAGCCAGGCCTCTACTTGCTTCAGACTGCTGCTACACCCATGTTGCCATCATGATCAGCGAGTGTACCCAAGCCCTAGACCCTAGACCCTACATTTCAGACTCCCCAATGCCTGACAGCCCCTTCCCCACCTGCCTGTGCAGGCGCCCCCCTGCTCCAGGCTGAGGGCACCACCCCGGGCCAGCTGGCTGCCCTCTTCTGGGAGCAGCTGCAGCCGGATGAGTGCGAGGACCCCCTGCTGGGGCAGGCCGTCAAGTGCCTGGTTTTCCTGGCCCACGAGATGCACACAGCAGCCGCTGCTGCAAGGGGCCAGGGCCTGGAGGCCACAGCTGTGGCCGTCGGCCCCACAGCAGCACATGGGGAGGACGGGGACGGCCCTGAGGGTGGCGCTCAGGAAGGCAGCAGGGGTCTGAGCCTCGCAGGGCTCGTGCGGCGCATGGGCAAGCTTGGGGATGACAGGTGAGGCTGCCGACAGTGCTCTGAGGCCACAGCTGTGGTTATGAGTTCCCTCGGACACAGCTGCACCAGGGGCTGTGCCTTGCTGCACCCTCTGTCAGCAGTGCTGGAAGCACCTGCCAGCTTGATTGCCTGCAGGTCCGGCCGCTGTGTGCTGTCCTGGGCTGGATGTATGGCAGTGCTACCTTATGCAAGTCAAGCTGTCTTGGCATCACCTGTTTTGCTGCTACAGCAAAGTGCCCAAGAGGAATATCGTTCTATGTTCAAATAGACAGAGCTTTGCTGCTCCCTCTGGCTGACGTCAGCGGTACTGGAAGAACCTGCTTGCTCGATGGCCAGCAGGCCCTGCTGTCCTGGCCTGGCGGTATGGCAGTGCTGCTCAGCACATTCGAAGCTGTCCTGCCTTGCTGCAACCCCCGTGCAAGCTTGAGCACCTGCCCGCTCTCTTCCCTGCAGGTCCTACCCCCGCCAGCGGCACCGCGTCTTTGGGCTGCGCTTCACTGCAGCGCTGGCGTCGCGGCTAGAGCCGGAGGGCATGAAACCCTACCTGGGGCCCCTTATGGTGCCCCTCTACAGGATCACTGAGGGAGGCTCAGCCGACAGCGAAGAGGTGAGGGGAGTTGGTGTGACTGTGAGGGCCTGTGCCTGCTGGGTACAGGTGGCAGCATCAGGGAAGTACCTGACTGCCTGCAGTTGAACTCATGGCCAGGTATGAACCCCTGATGGAGCCCCTCTTCGGTACAGGGACAGCAAGGAGGTGGTTCTAGCCATTTGGGCTTCCAGGTAGGCATAAGCAAGGCAGCTTTGGCTGGGCGCATACAGAGGCACCTCTGCAGTTCTTCTGTTCGGGGCATGCTCTGATTCTGACAAGACCAGTAGATCATGAGGGTTCTCAGGAGCCAGCCTGTTGCAGCATACACATACATGTGTTGAGCATTGTGGGTTTGATAGCACGACATACAGCAAGGAGTTTGGAGCATGTTATCATGCCGCCTGGAGAATGCGAGCATCACAGCAACCTTGTGAAGGCCCGCAGGCCAACGCATCATAAGGCACATGGTCCTACACTGTGAGCCCTCTCTGGGAGGCAGGCCAGTCTCCCTTGCTGAGCACTGTGTATGAGCATACCTGATGCCCTGATGAAGGCCTTGAACCACCTCTCCCTGCAGTGAATCGCTCTGTCCCACACACTGGTGCATATGCGCAGGTGGAGAGGGCCGCTTCAGGGGAATGACCCACCTGCAATTTCTGTCATCTGATTGGTGCATATGTGCAGGTGAAGCAGCTGGCGGCAGAGGCAGTGGCCCACCTGTGCAGAAGTGTCTGCTCTGGCACAGCTTGACTGTGTATATGCCCCTGTGCAGGTGAAGCAGCTGGCGGCAGAAGTGGTGGCCCACCTGAGGGAGACTGTGGGGGCTGACGCCCTCCTGGAAGTCTTCAATGCTGCCAGACAGTCTGTCACCAGCTTGCGAGCCGAGCGCAGACGCCAAACAGCTGTCAAGGTGAGCAGAGTCAACGCTGCTGGCAGGCTGGATGTATTTGACGGTGATATAGGGATCTGCATGGAAAGAACAAGGCAACGGGAACTGCCATGTGCACATCTGCATCACCACATGTGAAAAGACGTCAGCCTGGCCAGATCTGCTCTGTTCAAGGCAGAAGTCCAGGGACTGGGCTGGCTTGCTGGACTGTGCATGTTTTGCAGGTCCTGGTGGATCCTGAGGCTGCAGCGCAGAGCAAGATGCGCAAGCAGCAGAGACGTGCCTCAGGCAAGAAGCGCAAAATGGCGGAATTTGACCGTCTGCGCAGTGCTGGCGTACCTGTTAAGAACAAGCAAAGGCGTGCTAAGCCTGGAGATGTCTAGTTAGAGTCAAACAGCGACTGTTCACAGTGTGCAGCTTCTCATAAGCGTGCAGACAATCATTACACCTCCTTGTCTCATGAAATGCATGCTGTTCTCTTGATAGGCCCAAAGTTTGCATTTAATAATAATAATTAATAATTTTTCATGCATGCTCTGCTGCTTCCTGAATGCATGCAAGCTTGGACTCTCCGTTGAAAGCCACAGCCATAAATGCATGCACCATGTTGTCTGCCTCACGAAAAGTCAATTCTGATGAGAAAAGCAGAAGACTGTCTGATACCTGCTAGTCTGCCGGCCTGGGCAACCAGTATCTCGGGACACCCCGCGTACGGCCATCCGAAACTCGCAGGTGATGCTCGGCTGCTTGCATCTAACAAGGTTCATTGGCCCCCTTCAGCTCTTATAGACTTCTGCTGATGCTGCCAATGCCTTGTGATCGCTGTACAGCAGCCTCGTTTAGCGCAGCAGAGCCAGTGCAGCATCGTCCAGCTTGTATGTGACAAGTCCCCACCTGATGCATGGGGGGCAGAGGACGGCCAGCCCTGCTTGCTCTGCCAGCTGATCTGTGCCTGCTCCTGCTTGAGCAAGGCATGCACTGGCACAGTCTGATTGCTGCAGGGCCGTGAGCTCACCCTTGCCTGCAGGTTGATGTCGACGTCTTCAGGACGCTCGCACCCACCAATGCAGAGTCAGGCAAACCCAGCAGAGGGGGCTGCACCCAGCTGTGTGCTAGGTCGGCTGTGCTGCAATCACCTGGATGGAGCTGTAGTTCCCAGCAAGGCAGAGCCCCTTGCTGGGAAGCATAGCTTTCTCCAGGTGATTTGCAGCGCAGCCCACCTGGTGCAGAGCTTTGAGCAGCCCCCTCTGCTGGGTCTGCCTGAGCGCCCGCCAGCAAGCTGGTCTTACCAACCCACATTGCCGTCTGGGTTGGGGCAGCTTCTGTATGGGGCTTGCGTGTCTTTGTCATGTGTCTTGGGCTTGGCTGCTCAGCCCACATTGCGACCTGGGTGTTGCAGGGCTCCTGCCTGTGCAGGCCTCCTGCACGTGCAGGCCTCCTGCTCTTTTGTGTTCAGATGGCCCAGCTGCATCATATGGGTTGTGTCCCTGTGTGCTTTAGCATGCTGGGCGATCTTTTGCGATGGGTTCCCCGGTCTATAATGTGGCCCTGCCCAAGCAAAAGCCAGGCACTTGAGCATCAGACCTGATTGCACCAGAAGATCAGGCTTCATGCCCACCCACAATTGACATGCAGCCTTGCCTGGACCCATATCGCAGAAAGGCGCTCTTTGACACCTGACTGCAATGTGGTTGCAGTGAACGCAGCATGTCAGTTGCCAGCATGCATTTCCATCCAGAGCTGGGCCTGCAGGTCCCAAATCTGGTGACAGCTTGATCCTTGTATGCAAGGACTGTTTGTGTATGCTTCAGTGATGGTGCACCAACGCAGACAGTGTCAGGCACACATCATGACACCCCCACAACCTCGTCTTCTGGTCTGCTCACAAGACCCACATGTGACCAATGGGGCACATGCAGGCCCAGGTCTTTGGTGGAGGCTGACAGGGAGCAGCCTTGTCTTTTGTCCCTAGACCACGAGCTCTTGAGACCCACATGCAGGCCCAGGTCTTTGGTGGAGGCTGACAGCCCTAGCCCTGCCTGCAGGAGGAGACCATGCGCTGGAGCGACATCAACACAGCTGCAGACTTCATGGCGGCAACCTGCGCCATCCACCCACATGTGCAGACCCTGCCGTTGCTGGTGCACAACAAGGCAGGTTTTTAAGGTTTAAGCGACTGCCTTCATGATCTTGGCAGCCTTGTGATGCACAATTCCAGTGTGTAGCAATTCCGTGATGGACGTGGCCTCGCAGCCACCGATTCACACCTTGGGTTTCCCCTGCAGCTGCTGCTGCTAACTTTCAGGCACTTGTTCAGCACGTAGCAGTCCTTTTGGCAAAGGCCTCACAGGCACCAGTTGATCCCTTGAGCTGTCCATGCAGTTGCTGTGTCAGGTTCCCCCAAACTGCTGCTGATGTGGGCTGCTTGGGGCTGACCTTCTTGTACATGTTCAGCGTGCAGCAGTCCCTCTTGAGGAGGCCTCACAGCCACCTTTTCACCCCTTGGGGTGGCCCTGCAGCTGCTGTGTTGGCCTCCCCCTTACTTCCTCAATCGTATGATTATTGGGGAATTGTCTAACGATGATCTGGGCTGCATGGGTCTGACTGTGCTGCTGCCTCCCTTGCACAATGCCATTCTGGACGTCCTCTTGCAGTGCATCAACCTTGGGGGCCACCCTTTCCCTGGAAGCAGCACTGCCCCCTCAGGGTGCTGCTGCCCACCTCAGAAGCAGTTGCGCAGGTGTGGCAGGGACACAGGCAGTCTGGCTGCCAGGGCACGCCTTATGCTGGTTCTGTGTCATGGCCTGCAAGTTCTAGCTGCACCCCTGAACACTTGTTTTTCTGGCCGCACCCCAGCACCTAAGCCACTCAAGCAGATTCGCACTTCTGAGAGGTCTTGTTCTGGCTTCAGTCAGCAGTCTCCTTGGCGCGGAGACTGCTGCAAACCCATGCACCTGACCACTTGAGCAGCAGGACCTTGATGGGCACTCGTGACACAGCAGCTCAGCTTGTTCTGCTTAAATGTGCAGTGTTTGCTGCCTGTAGGCCTGGATGGGCATTTCACAGCTGCCACACGCCTGCCACCAGCCGCAGGAAGCCATGACCAAGCAGACAATGCTGCTTTGCTGCCTGCAGGCCTGAAACGGCATTCAACTGCCGCCACATGTCTGCCACCAGCCACAGGAAGCCTGGATCCATGTGCATGACCCTCGCGGAGAGAGCTGATGCTGCTCCCCTACGAGCAGAGCCACACGTGAAGGTGAGGCCACCCTGCCAGCTGGGCTGGAGGGGCTACCTTCTGCGCTGGCAGACGCTCAGTTTGGTGAACTACATGAACACCTCTGCTTGCGGAGGGGAGCACCTCTGCACCCAACCTGAATCTGGGGTGATGCCAGCATGTGATACAGGAGCATCCAGGCCAGCCTGGAAGCCCTGTCAAGCAGATCAGGGAGAATTCGTCGTCTTGTTGACCAGGGTTTACTATGCTGTCTTTGCACTGGTCCTGCTGATGAAGGCAATGGTCTTTGGCGAGCGTGCTGGTCAAGATGCTGCACCTCACACAATGCATTGCTGGGGTTACTTCAATGTACGGCTGCCATGCAACTCGAGGCGACCCAGTAGGCATTGTTGTAACTTCGAGGAGCCAGTCTGAGAGCGCCTCAGGCTGATTCACTCATAGCAAATCTTTAGGATGCACCTAAGCCTCTTCCACCTTGACGTCTCAACCCTGGATTTTGCTGCCAGCATTCGTCCTGGGCCTGCTCACAGACAGTCTGGGACCTCGCTAACCAGAGCAAGAGCAGCCCCTTGCTCTTGTTGCTGGGGTCTCCAGAGGCTGCCTCTGAACCTTTTCCTGATGGTTGCTTGCACCCACCTTGAAAGAAAGAATACAAGCAGCACCAGCTTCGCAACCTGTCTCACCTCCTTCTTCCGGCTGGGAGGCCACAAAAAGGGTGTGGGCAAGCACCACGCACCCACAGCAGCCACTGCCGACACCAGGCCTCAGCAGCAGGCCCTGCTGGGCCACCCAATGTTGCTGCAGGGTTGTGGCATGGCCCCCTGAGGCCTCTGTTCTTGCCTCATCCTATGTGGGATGCCGAGCTCAGCTGACAACTTGCCCAAGGTGTGTATGTATGAATGCCCTCAGCTGCATGTCCAGTGTACACTGCACTGGCCTCTCCTGCCATGGCCTTGCTGGCTTCCACTTTGTGGTGCTTGATGATCTATGGGGCGTTGGCATGGACCTGGACGCTGCACCCTGAAAGCAGCAAGGGGCACTCGTCAACATGACATGAGCATGGAAGTGGGTGGGGCACCCTCGAAGTAAGCCGCAGGTCGGGGCGGCTTCCTTCGAGGGTGCCCCACCCACTTCCATGCTCATGTCATTTGAATGACTGCCCCTCGTTGCTTACCGCAGCCCGCAAGCCAGAAGAGCTTACCTTGACCTGCCAGGAGACTGTCAGCCTTGATGACTTGCCGGCCAGGTGCTGATGCAGTCCGGCAACTCATCAAGCCTGACAGTATCCAGCCCATGGTAGCTGAGGACACCCAAAGTGTCACTCCACCTGTTTGAGGCGCCCTGCTGCTCGTCCTGTGGGCATATCCCAACAAGCCAGAAAGACTTTTGCCTCATCTGGCAGTGGAATGTCACGACCTTCCAGGAGAGGCCACTGTAATCTTGGATGCTGGGACCTGCTTACACGATGGGCATACAACCCACGGATCAGAGACTGACCTCCCCTTCACGTCCCTGCTTGGTCGCTTTGCAGCTGCCTGCCAGGGCTGACATGAGGGACACAGGTGGATCACCAGCATGTCAGGCTCCCAGGGCGGCTCTGCAGAGTGACGCTCCTGTGGCTCTGTTCGGGAACATTGAGGGTTTCCACCAGACACTGTACTGGTGAAACCCCTCAACGTCCCTGAACAGAGCCATGCTTCACTGTGTGTGTCTCAACATGGCTGCTGCTCAATGCACTGTGTGGGACTCTGCTGGCAGCGTCAAACAAGAGGCCTGCTGACAGCCACTCTGGCCTGTGAGCATGCCCTCCTGACGGATGCTGCCAGCAGTCCCGCAGAACAAGGGCGGCCCCCTGTACTTGTTGACACCTCCAGGCTGCCTCTGAAGATCTCCTGGTCATTCATGGCTACTCCTCCCTGGAAGGTTGCTTTCATGAACTCATGCCGGGGTTGGCAGTCAAGACACAGTTGCATGACCAGTGTCCAGGGAGCAGGTCAGGCTCATCATTGACATGTTATTAAGGGTGCTTGTCACCAGACACTGCACTTGATATCAAAAACGCTGTCACCAGACACTGCACTGATGTCAGGCCAGTGTCTCATGACAGTCTCTTGACACTCCAGAAATGGCCAACACGGCTGCTGCTCGACAGGCATTGTAGGGTTCACGTGCATGCAAGCATCGCACTCCACTTGATGTCTGTGGTGGCCAAGCCATCGCTGCTGCCATCACCCCCTTGTCGGGGCATGCAACATGTTGTCCAGCGGGTCAGCAGCTCATTCCCTTGGCAATGCCTCGCGGCACTGCATATGCAACATCAGCCTCTGGTTTGGGCTGACTGCCCACAATAGGTGCTGAAAGTTCACACGCAAACAGATGCGGGTCCAAGGCAGCTTCCATTCCCCCAAGCATGATGCAACTAACACAGGGACATCAAATGCAGGACCTGCTGGGCTTAAAACAACTGACAACGGTTTCCTCATCATTGTGCTGGGCTGGGCTGAAGACGTTCTGCAATTGAGTCATGCCTTCTGCACATCATGCATACAGCACATTTGAGAGGCATTGTTGTGAACGGGACATCTTTGTTGAAAGCATGGCACCATCTTGAAGCATTCAGCCAGATAAGTCCGGCTGGTATATGGAGCTTTCGTGGGATAGGTGTTCCTCATCAGTCTGGCAACAATACTTTGTCCAACCATCCAGCCTCATCATGCAACAAGCTGGCTGTGTACAGTGGACCAATGCTGGTGGTTGGGACAGGCCCACAGCATTGAGGCAACCAATGCATGCTTGTTGGACACTGCGCTGGCCTGTGCTGGCCTGGCTAGCCAGCAAGGCCTGTCTGATGTCTAACCCAGCATGCCTCAGGGTGGCAAGTGCCCACAGCACACGTGCAGTTGCTGGCAGCAGAAGAGTCACACATGGCTGACCGGCAGCCTGGAGGGACACATACAGATCTGGCTGATTGCAAACTGCTGCTCGTACCTTGACATTCAGGATCTGAACAAAAGGGAAATAGCCAATGCCCTCAGAACTGCCTGGGATGTGGCCTACAAGCTGGCATGCTAGATGGTGAAGATCAACATGGCCTGCAACCTGGGGCTTCAGGTTGCTGCCCTGTCCAACTGTAGCAGGGCCGTCCGAGCGCCTCTTCGTCCTGCAAGCATGGCGGAGACCCAGTAGGTGGATGTTTTGCACTCAAGGCGCCACAGCCAATGTCGTGCAGCGGCAGCAGCCCAATCTGGCTGCTGCTGCTGCTGCTCAGTGCTTGTTGTGGCGGCCTCAGTGAAGCCCGCCTGCTCATCAACCTTCATGGCCTCAGCCTGCGCTGCAGCCCAAGCACCACCCGGCACTGTGGACGCAGCTTGTGCTGCAGCCCTTGCTTGTGCAATGCCTAACCCACATCAGCTGCCGCAGTGCCTGCGCTGGTAGAGGAACTGCCAGCCGCAGCCTGGAGGCTGGGTGCAGCCGGCAGTGGTCCCTCGTCAAGGCCAGGTGAGCAGTAGCAGCAGCACCTGGGTGGGGCAAGGCACCCTGCAGGAGAAGCTGGCAATGCTGGCCATGTGGGCGCTGGGCCCAGCAGCCTCCCTGGTCACGAGGCCAGTCAGGCAGCCGAGTCCCAGAGCCTGGCTGCGCTGGTCTTGGCCAGCATCAAGTGCGCTCCACAGAGCTTCCATGCTGTCGCGGGAGCAGACATCTTGGCAGTGGCCAAGGCTGTGCAGGCAGAACTGCCTGTCAGCCAGCTCCTGGGCAGCCTGCTCTGCAAACAGGGTGGAGACGGCTGCTTGGGCTTGCAGGCTGCGCAAGTCTGGTGCATGTTGTAAGCAGCAGTTGAGCATGTCTTGGCAGGCAGGATTGTGGAGACCAGCGGGTGATGCCACTCTGTATTCTCTACCACTAGCCATACAGTAGCATCAGAAGGACTACCTTTGAGGAGTGGCACAACTGCACCTGCAACCTCCAGCAGTTGTAAGGTCTGCAAATCCTCTGCTGTGTCTTGCAGGAGGTGCTTCCCCGCGGTGGCCCCCAGCCTGGCATACCCCACCTCAGCCGTGCGCGTGGCAACCCTGCGCCTGCTGTGCTGCTTCTACCAGCTCTTGCTGTCGGCAGCAGCAGCCACTGAGGCAGACAGGGACCAGGCATTTCAGAGAGTGTCACATTCCCCCAGTTCCTGCAGATGGAGTATCAGGTAGAGGCCCCAGTGTGCTTTTTAGTTCTGTAGCGTACTGTCAGAGACCCCTGACTGCCTGACACACATGAAGGCAGCCCCACAAAGTTGCAAAAGATTGTAGCCAAAGTCAGCCTGCACTACTTCTGTGTCCACAACTGGCACATCATTTCAGCCTTGACAACACTTCATCTGAATTGACGTAGGTCATGTATGTATACTTTCAGATCGTGGCTGCTGTTTGTGGTGCAGCACTGTGCCGGTCAGTAGAAGATACATGTATTTAGCCTAAGAGCCTGGACGCCGCCACTGCGCTCTGACCAAATTGCAGTGCACTGATGCAGGGCTGTTCCGTTGACAGCGGCAGGGCCTCCAGCGCTGCTGTGGGCAGGCTGCAGATCCAGCTGGAGGACAGCCAGGTGCCTGCAGAGCAGCTGAGCGTGGTGCTGTGCCCGCTGGCAGCTCTCCACATCTGGTGAGCGCTTCACTGTGATAGGGGGGCAGGGCCTGCCACATCAAAGCAAGAGGAACTCCACTGCCAACTCCCCCCGCACATTGGCATAGGAGGCTGGTGGGCAATGCTGCATGTAGGAGGCGCTGTCAGGGGTGAGGCAGATGTGACATGCTGCCCAGCCCAGGCATAGCCTGCAGACCATTTCAGAGTGTTGTGGCTACCAGGCTTGCTTCCTTCACCATTGTCACTGCGCCCGACGACAACAAGCATGGAACAGGCTGCCACAGCACTTGCCTTAGGTGAACTTGTAAGATAGCGGTGCAAGCAGTCCACTTGCACACAGGCGCTGCCTGCAAATGAATCTGCTGCCTGTCGCGATGTGTCTCTGCTCTGCAGCTCAAGCCTCATCTGCAGCTTCAGCAGAGCTGATGCAGCACCAGTGCTGCACTGCCTGTGTTGAGTCTGCTGGTAGGGTCCAGTACGCTCGACCACCAGTGCCAGCATGCCTCTGTCCAACTTGGAGTTGGATGTGTGCATGCTTGCGCTGAGTAGGGTCACCATACTAAGTTTTCTTGTGCGGCACTGTCAGGACTCCATCTGGCTTCCACCATGTTGACATAGGAGGTGCAGGTTCTGGACTTGTTGGCCTGCTCGGTCTCCATGATATTGAACTCCACCTTCCAGCCCAAATTTCAGCCCAGGCTGAGCTCGGCATTGTGGTACAAGTCTGCCAGGTGGCTGAGCTCACGTTAGGCCAGATTCTTCCTGCAGCCAGAAGAACATCTTCCTGTAGCCGGAAGATTGCGGCCCATTGTGAGGTCAGCCATCAGGCAGAGTCATCAACAATGCTGAGGCAAATATGGGCTGGACCCTGTAGCCACCTTAAACGTTGGGGTGCAGCCTTTGCCACACCACACGGGCAACATTGCACTTCAGCTGAGTGGGCGTTGGGGTTTGACCCATAGGTTGGATGTTACAGGCTCTGCACATGATGCACTTGTAGAAAGGCCTGCCTGCAAATGAATTGGCTGCCCGTCCTGATCTGTCTCTGCTCTCCAGCTCTCGTTTCTTTGTGCAGCTTCGGTAGAGCTAAGGCAGCACCACAAGCCAGCAGAGCTGCACTGCCTGTGCCGATTCTGTAGTCAGGGTGTTGGACAGATGCATGCTGGCACTGAGTGGGGACCAGGGGCCAGCGAGTCCAGGAAAGCCTGCACCTTCTCTGGCAACAGTATTAGAGGGGATGCCAACCTCCCTGGACTCGTTGGCCTGCTCAGTCTGCATGATACTGGGCTCCGCCTGCCAGCCCAAGTGGTCAGCCCGGGATGATCTCGGCGTTGTGGTACGACTTTGCTTGATAGCTGACCTCCCAACCAGCTTGAATGTCTTCATAGGCGCTGTGCCCATTGGGATGTGGCGGCTTCAAGTGCATTTTAGCCAATTTGGAGATCAGCCATGGGTGCAGCCTGCACCATACCACGTAGGTAATGTTGAGCTTCAGCTGAGCCAATGTTGGGGTCCCACGCATATGCTGGAAACGTGCTGATATCCGGTCGTAGGCCTCCTAGCATTGCTTGCGGGTGCATTGGAGCTGCATACCTGCTCCAGCAGGGCTGCTGCTCCAGCAGTGTTGCACTGCTAGTTCACAGGCTCTGCACGCAAAGCACTTGCTGAGTGGTTCTGCCTACAGATAAGTCTGCTGCCTCCTGTGACCTCTCTCTGCTCTCCAGCCCTGGCCTCTCCCTGCAGATTGAGCAGAGCTGAGGCAGCACTGCAGACCAGCAGCTCTGTACTGCCTGTGATGAGTCTGCAAGCAGGGTCCCTTAGGGTTGCAGTGGCGCATGGGCCTTCAAGCTGTCCTGGTGGTGTACGCCTTGTGGCGCAGTGGGTAGTAATCAAAGCAGCACATCAGGTGCTAGCTTGACTACTTCTCTCTGGGCCACTGGGTGCAACGCCATGGCCTGGTGTGCTCGTCCCTGCATTTAATGTCACAGCCTCTTAGGGTTGCAGTCGTGCATGAGCCTTGACGCTGTCCTGGTGGCGCACGCCTTGTTGCTCAGTGGGGGCCAGTCAAAGCATCACATCAGTTACTGGCCTGCCCAGTTCCACCAGGCCTTGCTGGCTTCCGTTTCATGGTGCTTCATGATCAGTGGATATCGGGGCTATATGGGGCATTGGCATGACCCTGGGTGCTGCGCCCTCAATGGGAGCCGCAGAGAGGCAGCTGAGGCTTCCTTCAGGGTTGCAGTGCTTAGTACCATGCTCATGTCACAGAATGGCCTTGTTCCTTGCTGCACACTGCGGCCTGCAAGCCGCAAGAGCTTACCTTGACCTGCCAGAATATTGTCAACTTTGCAGAGTTGCCACGGCCTGGTGCTGCTGTCGCCCTGTAGCCCATGGGAGCTGAGCACACCCAGTGTGTTGCTCCACCTGTCTGGGGCGCCTTGCTGCCTGTCCTGTGGCCATCAGGCAGAGTCACACCACAATGCCAAGGTTGCCCCAGGCTGTATCCTGTAGCCGCATTGCCCACTGGGGTGCAGCCTTCGCCACATCATATGAGTACGGTTGAGCTTCAGCTGAGCGGGCATTGGGGTTTCACCCAAAGACTGGATGCGTGCTGCTACCTGATCACAGGCCTTCTTGCGGTGCTTGAGGGTGAATCGGAGCTGCAAGGCTGCTCTAGCAGGGCTGTTGCTGATGTGCAAGGGTGGTGCCTCTGCAGCAGCAGTCAGATCCGAGAGCTGTGCCAATGGGAAGGACTGCGCTTCTCCTGTCTAGGCCTCAGCGCAGTCCATCCCATCATGCTCAAGAAAAAGCCAAGCATGGCGCTGCCTATGCGGCGGTGGCGGCAGCAGCCATGCTTTGCTTTCTGCCAACTGACAGTTGCAGATTTCAGGGTGCATGGGCCGCTTCCAGCTTCCCTGTGCCTCACTTGCTCAAATACCATCAGCTGTGCAAATGCTGAGCTTGTGATGGCGTTTGAAATGTGTCGACTTGAGAACTTATTAACGAGGGGTTAAAATAACTTGATGCTGCCATACAAGCTGCCAAGCTGGCACACACCATCCGGGCAATGTGCGCTGGTCGATGATCGGATGCAGATCATCTTCATGCCTCTGCATTCTGTGCACAGCCGTGGGTGGCTGTTCGTTGTGCATGTGGTGTCCCCATGCATTAGATACCAAACCTTCCAGCGCTGTGCAACGATTTGAGCTTGTCACATCGTTGCATTGTGCCCACCGAACCCAATCTGGGCAGTGGGCCATGGCCAATGCAAATCACTTTCATGCCGGCTGCCTCAGCTTGTGCACAAAGCTATGGGGTTCTGCTTATTGTGCATGGGATGTCCCTGTGCATCACCAGCAGTTCATCCCTCAGCTCTGCAAGTGTAGAGCTGCAGCTGGTCATGTGTGTTCAAATCGTGTCAACTGAAAAGTGATTGCCAGAGGCAGTGACTTGATGCTGCAATGCAAGGTGCCAAGCTGCCACCCTTGTCACACGCCATCTGGGCGATGGGCGCCTGCCACTACATCAGGCACCTCCAGGCACAGGCTCTGCTGCAGAATGGGTACGACAGCAGCCATCCTGGTGCTGCAGCTTCACCTGAGGGGGGCTCTGGGCCGCCTGGCTGCTGCTGCCTGGCGAGCTAGACGCCATAGCTCCGCATCTGGGCCGCCAGAGGGCTGCCCACATGCAGGAGCAGTTGAGTCTGGCTGGCCAGGCAGCAGCAGCCGGGCAGTAGTGTGGGTCTGCTGCCTGCAGAATCCAGCGATGTGCCAGCTCGGCTTTCATGGCCAAAGCCATGCTCGCTCATCATGGCAGTGAAGTTGCAGGCAGCAGCCTTACCTTCATGCTGGCTGACTCAGCAGTATGTGCACAGCTGACGATTTAGCTGTGGGTTCCTGTCCATCGTGCATGGGGTCCACCTATGCATCACTGTTTATGAACTTGTATGTAGCGACTTTCACAATGATTGCTTTGTGTCTGCCTGAAGAGCGCCATCTGGGCAACGGGCCCTGGCCAATGCAACTCAGCTTCAGCTTGCTACATCAGCATCCTGTGCACAGCTGTGGATTATTTAGTGCATGTGGTTGTTCTGTGCGTTACTCATGGAAAGGAGCTCGAGCTGTGCAGGTTTCAAGCTTGTCACGTTGGTCGCATTGTGTCAAGTCGTACAGCGGTCACTGAAAGGCAACAGTGCAACTAGCGTTCACTGCAGTGACGCACTCCGTGAACACACCCAAGCATAGGTGCAGGTGTACAAGCTGGCTGCAGGGGGGGTGACCCACATGTCTGACACTCCCATGCCTGGCACAGGTTGATGTGGACAAGCCCCTGTGCAGGTGAAGCGGCTGGCGGCAGAAGTAGTGGCCCACCTGCGGAGACTGTTGGGACTCCCGCTGTTCTAGAAGCCTTCATCACCTATCAGCGAACTGCAAGCCGAGTGCAGACGCCAGACGGCTGTCAAGGTGCGCGAAGTCAACACTGCTGGCAGGCTGTGTGCGTCTGAAAGTCTTAGGGGGGTCTGCACTAAGACTAGAGGACAAAACCCTGCCAAGAACGTCTGCACATCTGCATCACCGTAAGTGAAAAGATCTGAGCCTGGTTAGACCTGATGTGTGACCCACCTTGCAGAGCAGACGTTCAGGGACTGGGCTGGCTCAAACCTTCGCGCATTTTTTGCAGGGCCTGGTGGAACCTGAGGCCGCGGCGCATAGCAAGATGCGCACGCAGCAGAGGCATGCCTCGAGCCAAGAAGCGCAAAGTGCAGTTTGCCATGTGGCGGAGTTGACCGGCTACGCAGTGCCGGCTTGCCTGTCAAGAACAAGCAAGGGCATGCCAAGCCACGCGATCTCCGTCTACAGACTGTGTCTGATCAGCAATCACTCAGCGACTGTTCAGAGTTTGCAGCCTTCACAAGCATGCGGACAAACACAACACCTCCTTGTACAAGGACGTGTCACATTGAGGAACAGCATCTGTGACCTGGCTTGAACAGTCCAGGCCGGCAATTGCACTAATGAAGCTATAGCTAGCTAGCTCTTCATTGTTGCTTCATGCCTTCTGACATTGTTGACAAGTCGGTCAACTTTCTGCTGCCACTGCCTGCCGTCTGGCACTTTCCACCATGCAACTTCAGCAGACTGCACAGTGATGCTGTCAGGGGTCACGTCCCCGTTTGCCTGATAGTCCCACAACATGGCTGCCTGTGGGCACTGGACAGCCAGGGAGTTGCAGGCACACACAGCCCAACCAGATGGAAAGGGGGAGCCAGAGTTCTTTGACGTGCGACTATTGGGTGATGCCTGCCATCTGTGCACCAGCCCCAGCTTGCACGCATGTTGCACGACCCAGTGCACCTTCTTGTTCGAGCCGAGAGTGACCAGGTCTGGGTGCCAGCCGCATCTCTCATTTGCTTGCCAATCCCACTCAGCCAGCAGGTGTGGCGCGCCACTGCTGATGCTTGGCTGGAGTGACCGGATGCGGCGGGCGTCGCGCCCACAATGTGGGCATCCATTTCCGTGTGATCTGTCCAACACAGTGGCGCTCCACCTGTGTCCACAGAGGCCACACCTCCAGGCTGCCCTGAAACCGCTGCCTGCTGTCACAGTCTCTGGTGACCGTTCCCCATTGGCTTCCCAGTCCCACTCCGCTGCCACCTCTGGGTGATTGTGGGCCAGGTCGTTGCAGGGGCACACTGCTCTTCCAGTCTTGTAGGGGCAGCTGGCGCCCCTTGTTCGGCTGAAGATCACAGCTTCCCACTTGTGAGGCTGGCCTGTCTTGCACGTGCCGCCCCTCCACCAGGCCTTCCTGTTGCTGGCAGGCTCAACATTGATCCTGCCCAGGTGGGCGTTGGCCGCATGGTCCCACTCCTGCTGCAGGTGTGGAGCCAGCCGGCTGATGTTGGGGCCATCCTCTTTGTCTGCAACATAAGCAGTGTTGTGCTGCTGTGCTCTGGCAAAAAAACAACCCAAACAATGGTATTGCAGCACCAGGCAGGTCTCCTTGCCTTGAATGCTACTCATTCGTCTTGGCATGGTCTTGCCTAAAGTGGCTGCAAGGTGGAGCCTGTGCAGCATTGGCAGCTTTGCTGCAAGGTCCATGCATGACATGAGCATCTCAGCTGGGATGTGGCACCCTTTGGGGGGGGGCCAGTGAGCTTGAGAATGCTTCAATTGCTTTGAACTATTGATTTGCCTTGTCTGCCTCACCAAAAACCGATTTGATGAGATCAGCAAGAAGATAAGTATACGACCCTGTCTGACACCTGCAATCCTGCCGCCTGGGCAATCCGTATCTCGGGACATCCCGCGTACGGCCAGCCGGAAACTCACAGGTGATGCTCGACTGCTTGCAGCTAACAAGTGTCATTGTCACCCCCTTCAGCTTTTATAGACTTTTGCTGATGCTGCCAATGTCCTGTGATCGCTGTACACCAGCCCTCGTTCAGCACAGCAGAGCCCAGTGCAGCATCGGCCAGCTTGTACGTGACAGGTCACCACCTGATGCATGGGGGGCGGAGGACAGCCAGCCCTGCTTGCTCTGGCAGCTGATCTCTGCCTGCCTGTTCTCATGCGAGGCATGCACCGGCCCAGTTTGATTGCTGCAGGGCCTAAAGCTCACTGATGCCTGCAGGTTGATGGCGACGTCCACAGGACGCTCGCACCCACCAGGGCAGGGCCCCCTTGCTGGAAACCACAATTTCCTTCAGGTGATTGCAGCGCAGCCCACCTAGCACACAGCTGAATGCAGCCCCCTCTGCTGGGTTTGCCTGAGCGCCCGGCAACAGGCTGGTCTCACCAACCCATATCGCAGCCTGGCTTGGGTCAGCCTTCTGTATGGAGCTTGTGTGCCTTTTGTCATGTGTGCCGGGCTTAGCTGCCAAGCCCACATTGCGATCTGGGTGTTGCAGGGCTCCTGCCTGTGCAGGCCTCCTGCGCTTTTGTGCTCAGATGGCCCAGCCGCATCATCTGGGTTGTGTCGCTGTGTGCCCTAGCATGCTGGGCACTCTTTTGCAATGGGTTCCCCAGTCTGTGATGTGGGCCCTGCCCAATCAAAAGCCAGGCACTTGAGCATCAGGCCTGATAGCATCCGACCTGGGTCAATTTTAGAGGATTCGGCTTCATGCCCACCCACAACTGACATGCAGCCTTGCCTGAACCCATGTCGCAGAAAGGCGCTCTTCGAAACCTGTCTGCAGTGTGGTTGCTCTGAGAGCAGCATGTCTGTTGCCAGCATGTACTTCCGTCCAGAGCTGGGCCTGCAGACCCCAAATCTGGCGATAGCATGATCCTTGATTCCAAGGACTGTTTACATATGCTTCAGTGATGGTGCACTGATGCAGACAATTTCAGGCACACATCATGACAACCCCCACAACCTCGTCTCTTGCTTTGCTTACAAGACCCACATGCAGGCCCAGGTCTCTTCGTGGAGGCTGACAGGGAGCAGCCTTGTCTTTTGTCCCTAGCCCACGAGCTCTTGAGGCCCATGTGCAGGCCCAGGTCTGTTGGTGGAGGCTGACAGCCCTAGACCTGCCTGCAGGAGGAGACCACGCGCTGGCACGACATCAACACAGCTGTAGACTTCATGGCGGCAGCCTTCGCCATCCACCCACATGCGCAGACCCTGCCGTTGCTGGTGCACAACAAGGCAGGTTTTTGGGGTTTCAAGCTACTGTCTTCTTGATCTTGGCAGCCTTGTGATGCCCTTAACCAGCGTGCAGCAATTTCCGTGTTGTAAGTGGCCTCGCAGCCACCGTTTCACACCTTGGGCTTCCCCTGCAGCTGCTGCTGCTGACTTTTAGGCACTTGTTCAGCACGTAGCAGTCCTTTTGGGAAAGGCCTTACATGCACCAGTTCACCCCTTGAGCTGTCCATGCAGCTGCTGTGCCGGGTCCCCCAAACTGCTGCTGATGTGGGCTGCTTGGGGCTGATCCTTTTGTACATGTTCAGCGTGCAGCAGTCCCTTTTGAAGAGGCCTCACAGCCAACCATTCACCCTTTGGGCTGGCCCTGCAGCTGCTGTGTTGGCCTCCCCCTCACTTCCCCGCATGATGATCAGGTGGTTATCAGATGATGATCTGGCCTGCATGGGACTAACTGTGCTGATGCTTCCCCAGCAGAATGCCATTCTGGACGTCCTCTTGCAGCGCAACAACATGGGGCCATCCTTTCCCTGAAAGCTGCACTGCCCCCACAGGGTGCTGCGCCCACCTCAGACGAGTTGTGCAGGTGAGGCAGGGAGACAGACAGTCTGGCTGCCAGGGCATGCCTTATGCTATTTATGTGTCACGGCCTGCTATTTCTAGCTGCACCCCTGAAAAGTTGTTTTTCTGGTCGCACCCCAGGACCTAAGCCACTCAAGCAGATCGGCACTTCTTAGAGGTCTTGTTCTGGCTTCAGTCAGCAGTCCCCTTGGCGCGGAGATTGCTGCACCCCATGCACCTAACCACTTGAGCCGCAGGACTTTGATGGGCAGTCGTGACACAGCAGCTCAGCTTGTTCTGCTTAACGTTGCAATGTTTGCTGCCTGTAGGCCTGGATGGGTATCTCACAGCTGCCACACGCCTGCCACCAGCCGCAGGAAGCCATGACCAAGCAGAAAATGCTGCTTTGCTGCCTGCAGGCCTGAAACGGCATTCAACTGCCGCCACATGTCTGCCACCAGCCACAGGAAGCCTGTCCTGGTGGTGCATGTCGCGTGGCTTAGGTTGTCCTTGGCCAAAGCAGCACATCAGGTGCCGGCTTGCCCAAGACCATCTGAGGCCCCATGGGATGCACCAACGGCCTGGTGGTGCTCATGCAACATGTCACAGCTTCCTAGATTTGCAGTATTGCATGAGCCATGAATCTGTCCTGCTGGTGCACGCCTTGTGCCTGGGGTGGATTGCTTAAAGCAGCACAACAGGTGCTGGCCTGCATATTCCATCTTAGGCACCATGGGTGCACCACGGGCCTGGTGGTGCTCGTGCGAGCGTCACATGTCACAGCCTCTTGGGGCTGCATTGCTGCATGAGCCTGTGTCAAAGCTGTCCTGCTGGTGCACGCCTTGTGCCCTGAGGGAAGTGGCCAAAGCATCACACCAGGTGCTGGCTTGCCCACTTTCATCTGAGAATCTATGGGTGCATTGCCATGGCCTGGTGGTGCTTGTGCCGCATGTCACAGCCTCTCATAGTTGCAGTGGTGCTGGCTGTGGAGCTTGCCTGGCATATACAAATGTATAAACGAGTAGTTGCAGCCCCTCACATGCGCACGCTGTGGACACACGATCAGGGCGCTTGCATGACTGTTGGGGTCCTGCACTCCCCCAGCCTGTCACTGGACTACACAGTGCAGACCCGCAGTTGTCTGTGCTGTGATTACAGTTTCCTGTGTCATCGTAGGCCTGTCTCATGTTGGGGATCCAAGACCCTGTACTTTGCCGAAATGACAGACAGCAGGTTGCTGGTGGACCTGGGAGGGTCTTGTCCAGATACCAAATAGTTCTGCTCAGTACCTGATACGCTCAGGTGTTAGTGCCCTCGTTGATGTGACGGCCAACTGGGAGCCCTGAAGTGTGTCACCATGTCCTCAGTGGTGCGACCTCCTCAAATGATGACCATGTTGTTGGCACTTGTGGGTGTCCCACCAAGGATGACACTGTCACAGGCTTCAGGGATCTTCAGACAGCGGTCCTGGTGGGGCACACCTTGTGGCTCAGTGGGGGGCAAATACAGCAGCACACCAGGTGCTGTCTCTGATGCGATGCAGTCAATCTTGCTTATCTGTTGGCTGAGTGCTTGGGTGAGGTTGCTTGCTGACAAGCTGCTGTTGGCTTCAGCTTGTCAGCAGTGCCACCTCTCCAAAGCAGCTGTGCCCAACCTCTTTGCGAGCTCCAAAGCTGGCTGGCAGTGGCCTGCTGCGCGGCATCACTCCACTGAGCAGATGGCTTCTCAGAACAGTGTACTTTGAACAAGCAGCAGCGTATAGCAACCTACGGTCATTGCATCTTTGCGACTTTGCTTCAGAGACAGACAGACGGCAGTGTCAACCATGCTTGCCAAGCATTGCCCCTTTGGCAATCAGCATGGCACACCAGGTACTTGCTGAGCTCATCGTTGCTGATAGCAACAGCAAACAGCAACACCAGACATGCAGACGCATGTTTTGGTGGTTCTGCTTGTTGCTATTGCCCTCACCTAACGGTATGGGAGAGAAAGTGCAGCATATTGCAGCATGAAAGAGGACCTCCCTCCAGGTGGTTTCAAACGTCCCAGCATTGACTGGTTGCTAAGTGTGCGCGCACCAGTCATCCAGCGGCCTGGACCTGCCGCGCCAAGCTGGCTCCATGCGTCGCTGTTGCCCTGGCATGTGGCACGGGGTTCTGCTGCATTGTTGCCTGGGCTTGTTGTAGCGGTCTGGCTGAAACACAGCAATTCCCCCAGCAATTGCTCACCAGGCTGCTGCAGGCCTCTCACGAGTCCATCAAGGTTGTAGCATATGGAGCCCTGGCCGTATCAGGGGGGTTTGAGACGGCACGCCCAACATCAAAATGGACCGAGGTTTTCTGGGGCCGCCTTAGTGTCCAGCGTGCCATCTTAATCCGTCAGATTAACGGCTTCATCAGGGGGAGTGTCTGGGGCTCATCACAACCTGGAAGCTTGCAAGCTCAAGTCCTCACTTGACAGTCCTCTGATTCATCCTCTTACAACTCCCGCCGTAATTCTGCGAGCCATGGCAGCTGCTGCACCAACAGCTGTAGATGAGCCAGAATCTGAAGCCATGGAGGCAGACGTCTGCCACAAAGCCAGCGCGGGCCCCCAGAAGGGCAAAGAAATGCGTTCTGCAGCGCTGCGGGAGTGGGCCAAGTTGCTGGAGCGCTTCCCTGAGGACCTGGACTTCTCAGCCTTCTGGGCCGCCCGGTTCTGCGCTGTGGAGCCCCTGATCAGGGAGGCTGACCGTGGAGGTGGACAGGGGTTCTTTGTTGCACCATGATGGCGGAAGGGTTCTGCCCCCTGGCAGTACTCCTGAATCAAAGTTGTCTTTGATGTACTTCAGCTGTGGGCTCAAGAAAACGTATCTGGGCAGCCCGCCTTTTGCAACTCTTGGGGCCCCCTGACACCACAACCCCATCTGAGTGTTGTGTAGTGGATCTCCTCATGCGTCACACTTAGCTGGTGTGGTCAAGGGTAATGCTTTGCTGCAACAAGGTTCTCGGGATGCAAGTCCTCTCTACGGTCAGCTGTGGTGAGTTGCTCTGGGCACCCTGCCTTTTGACGCAGCTTCTGATCCATCAAACGGCGAGGTGCCCCGATGCTTGCCAGCAATTTACCACAGCTGACCCCACAATCCCATCCAAGTCTTGTGGGCTCAGGGACAGGTTGTGAGGTGCACTCAGTTAATTTGGACAGATGTTGTGCCTCGCCTTCAGCCAGGGTTTGGAGAAGTAAGTCTCCTTTGATGGATTTCGGCTGTTTGTGGGCACCTGGCTTCCGATAGGCAACTCCTGGCGCCAGTCCCACAACTCAGTTAAGTTACGGGGGCCTGGGTTCCATGAGTTATCTATCAGAGAGCAGGGTGATAGGGCAGATGTACATGCCCCAGCAAGTTGCCACAGCAGAAGCCCATCAGATGAGGTGCTTTGTGGATGATGCTGCCCCACGTGGGGCAGCTGTGTGCTGTCTCACGCCCTGAGTCCACATGGCGCCTGAAAGCCTTACAGGTGGCTGAAGGTTGAGAAAAGGCCCCTCCTCCCTGATGTATTCTAAACAGAATGTGCATGTAACAATCACAAACATCCAACCTTGCCTTCAATGTGCACCTTGAGATTGACCTGACTCCACAAGCAGCGCTCTGACCTCTTCCTGCACACCCACTGATGGCCTGCCCCACAACCCAGGTGGACCTGTGTGGACAGGTCATTGGTGAGTCTGCAGAAGATGTCGGGTTGCTGCTTTCAGAGGCCTGGGCACCTGACACGTGGCTGAAGGTCGGGGAAGGGCTCCTCGCTGATGCAGTCTGGCCATGTTTTGCTGTGGCAATACAAGTGGGCACCCTGCTTTGTCATGTGCACCTCCACAGTGGCCGGACCCCGCGACCCAGGAGGGTGCCCAGTGGCCTGTGCAAGCAGCGCCCTGACGTCTTTCTGCACACCGTTCCATGATCTGTCCCCACAGCTCCACAACCCAGGTGGAATTGCAGCTCCACCTGAGTTGCGGGGCTGTGTGGACAGGTCATTAACGAGTCTGCAGCTGCAGAGACATGTCAGACTTGTGCTTTTCTAAACGCCTGGGCACCTTACAAGTGGCTGAAGGTTGGGGAAGTGCCCATTCTCCTTGATGCTGTCTGACCACAGTGTGCTCTGGCAGTACAAATGGGCAGCCTGCCTTCTCAGGTGCACCTGCACAGTGGCCTGAACCTGCAGCCCAGGAAGGCGCCCGGTGGCCTGTAAAAGCAGCAGATCTGCTTCCCTTTGCGCCACCGGCAGAGACCTGATCCCACAAACCAGCTTGAGCTGTGGGAACAGTCTCTGATGGCAGTGCAGAGAGAAGTCAATGGCTGCTTTCACAGGCCACTGGGCGCCTTCCATGTGCAAAGTTTGTGTATGGAGGTGATTGCAAAGGCGCCATCAGTGTTCTTTCCATCGCAAGTGAGCACCCCCCACTCCACCTGACAACACCCCAACTTCCCTTAACTCAGCTGGGTTGACATCATCATGCAAGGCCTGCTGGTGCAGTTTGATGGTGTCCTGCGGCTGCGCCTCGGCATGCTGACTGGGACTCCACAGGGCCTGCCATGGGAGACACTTCGAGGCACAATGTGAGGCGACATGGCTCTGCAGCTGACATGTCACTTACCTCACCCCTTGAGCTGCACCAGATGGCAATCCAGCCGTTCACCACTCAGCTGAGTTGCATGAGTGCATGCATTGCCTCTGGTGCAGTCAGGTGGCGTGCTGCTGCATTAAGAACCATATGCATATGCCATACCTGCATGTCTTGAGAGGTCTCTCCTGGAACCCTGCGTCAGTTCAGCTGGGCTGCTGCAGGTTGGTGAGTCAGAGTCGCGGCTTCTTTCAATGGACAACATCGGGTGGTGTCTTGCCGCTGTCACTCCGCATGCTGCATCCTGACTGGGGTTGAGCAAGGGCCTGCCGCTACACTTGGGAAGTACCCAGCTCTGAAGCTAGCTCAGCTATCAAGCTCGTCATTGAGCTGCACCTGGTGGCCTTGAAGCCTTGCTCTATCAGCTGAGTGACGGAGGTTTGCCAGTGGCAACAGAAACAGTAAAGGTGGTTTACTACTGCATGGGTGACCGTATGCCCATGCCTACATGTGTCTGAGAGGTGTATTTGTGGGCCGCGGCCGCTTGATTGAACCCAGGTAGCCGCATTGCAGTGACGGCCCTACTCTTGCGCCCACTGAATCGTTGTGCTTCAGTGGGCAGGAGGGGAGGGTTGTCACCAAGTGAGGACACCTGTGCAGCTGCCGCAGGCAATGGCTCCTGGCAGTGCTGCAGCATGCCCACCAGAACAACTGTGCCTGGCAGCCATTTCTGGTGGCATATTGCAGCACTGCCAGGTGGCCCTCTTCAGCTGCAGCCGTGGTGGGCTTATTCTGGGTGCACATCACAGTGCGCTCAAGCCCACAGCTTGAATCAGCACCTCCATTTGTGACCTGAGTTTGGTGGCGCTCCCACACTTCTCCTCAAATCACTTGGGATGCTGTGGGTTGGTAAGCTTTTTGTGGACATCAATCAGGGACAAGCATCGGCTGGTGTCTTCTTCTTGGATCGTGGCAAGCCTGCTGCTGTGGCGCCTAGCTTCACCAGGCCTGTGAGGCGAGGTCTGCAAGGTACAGGCGCATGTCAGTGCAGGTCATTACAGCTGGTGAGGTGCACAATTGGTGCCAGCAGCAGCAGAGGCGGCCAGCAAGCTGGGTACGGCGTTGTCACCCCCCACCTGAATGGCATTCCAACTTGGGCTGGGTCAAAGCCATTGTGCAAGGCCTGTTGGTGCAGTCCAGTGATGTCTTGCAGCTGTGACTCAGCATCCTGACTGGGGTTGCACAAGGGCTTGCAATGGACGACACCTGAAGGGCACAATGCCTGGCTCTGCAGCTGACATCTCAAGTATCTCACCCCCTGAGCTGCACCTGTAGCATGCCAGCATTCCACCACTCAGACGAGTTGTGGAGTTTCTGGCGCTGCAGCGGGTGCGTCAGGTGGCGTGATGCCTGCAACAGGACGGGGGGTGCCATGCCCACGTGTGTAGAGAGGTCTGTCCCCAACTCTGCCACGGTCCAGCTGGTTGCTAACGGGTGAGCTGGGGTGCAGCATCTGTCAAGGGCACACGTCGAGTGGTGTCTTATGGCTGTGACTTAGCATCCCTCATTCTGACTGGGGCTGCAGAAGAGTCTCTGCCATGACACTTGGAGGGCGTCCCAGCGTTCCACCACTCAGCTGAGCGGCAGAGTTGTGGGACTTCAACTGTTGCAGTCAGTTGGTGTGCTGCCACACAGGGAACCATGTGCTGCCACGTACATGTGTCAAGAGGTCTGATTGTGGGCCCCTGCTGGGTGCACATCAAAGTGCCCTTCAGCTCACCACTTCTGTCGCCAGCTGCTTATATTGCGCAAAAGTCTCATACCTGGCACAGGTTGATGTGATGTGGACAAGCCCCTGTGCAGGTGAAGCGGCTGGCGGCAGAAGTAGTGGCCCGCCTGCGGGAGACTGTTGGGACTATCTCTGTTCTGGAAGCCTTCAGCACCTATCACCAAACTGCAAGCCGGGCGCAGACGCCAAACGGCTGTCAAGGTGCGCAAAGTCAACTCTGCTGGCAGGCTGTGTGTGTCTGCAAGTTGTAGGGGGGTCTGCACTAAGACTAGAGGACAAAACCCTGCCAAGAACGTCTGCACATCTGCATCACCGTAAGTGAAAAGATCTGAGCCTGGTTAGACCTGATGTGTGACCCACCTTGCAGAGCAGACATTCAGGGACTGGGCTGGCTCAAACCTTCGCGCATTTTTTGCAGGGCCTGGTGGAACCTGAGGCCGCGGCGCATAGCAAGATGCGCACGCAGCAGAGGCGTGCCTCGAGCCAAGAAGCGCAAAGTGCATTCTGCCATGTGGCGTAGTTGACCAGGTGTGCAGCGCTGGCGTTCCTGTTGAGAAAAAGCAAGGGCATGCCAAGCCTCAAGATCTCTGTCTAGATGTGTAATCAGAAATCATTCAAAAACTATTCAGAGTCTGCAGCCTTCACAACGTATCCTTGTACAAGGACGCATCACATTAAGGAACAGCATCTGTGACCTTGCTTGAATAGTCCAGGCTGGCAAGTGCACTAATGAAGCTACAGCTAGCTAGCTCTTCATCGTTGCTTCATGCCTTCTGACATTCTTGACAAACCGGTCAACTTTCTGCTGCCACTGCCTGCCGTCTGGCACTTTCCAGCATGCAACTTGAGCAGACTGCACAGTGATACTGTCAGGGGTCATGCCCTTGTTTGCTTGATGGTCCCACAACATGGCTGCCTTTGGGCACTGCACAGCCAGGGAGTTGCAGGCACACACAGCCATACCAGACGGGAAGGGGGAGCCAGCACTCTGTGATGTGCGTTTATTGGGTGATGCCTGCCATCTGTGCACCAACCCCAGCTTGCACTCATCATGAACGACCCAGTGCACCTTCTTGCTCGAGCCGAGAGTGACCAGGTCTGGGCGCCAGCCGCATCTCTCATTGGCTTGCCAATCCCACTCAGCCAGCAGGTGTGGCGCGCCACTGCTGATGCTTGGCTGGAGTGACCGGATGCGGCGGGCCTCGCGCCCACACCGGGGGCATCCATTTCCTTGTGTTCTGTTCAACACAGTGGCGCTCCACCTGTGTCCACAGGGGCCACACCTCCAGGCTGCCCTGAAACCGCTGCTGCTGTCACAGTCTCTGGTGACCGTTCCCCATTGGCTTCCCGGTCCCACTCCGCTGCCACCTTTGGGTGGATGTGGGCCAGGTCGTTGCAGGGGCACACTGCTTTTCCATTCTTGTAGGGGCAGCTGGCGCCCCTTGTTCGGCTGAAGATCAAAGCTTCCCACTTGTGCGGCTGCCCAGTCTTGCACGTGCCGCTCCTCCACCAGGCCTTCCTGTTGCTGGCAGGCTCAACATTGATCCTGCCCAGGTGGGCGTTGGCCGCATGGTCCCACTCCTGCTGCAGGTGTGGAGCCAGCCGGCTGATGTTGGGGCCATCCTCTTTGTCTGCAACATAAGCAGTGTTGTGCTGCTGTGCTCTGGCAAAAAATCAACCCAAACAATGGTAGTGCAGCACCAGGCAGGTCTCCTTGCCTTGAATGCTACTCATTCGTCTTGGCATGGTCTTGCCTAAAGTGGCTGCAAGGTGGAGCCTGTGCAGCATTGGCAGCTTTGCTGCAAGGTCCATGCATGACATGAGCATCTCAGCTGGGATGTGGCACCCTTTGGGGGGGGGGGGGGGGGGGGGGGGGCAGTGAGCTTGAGCATGCTTCAATTGCTCAAGATCATAAGCTTGGCATTGTCTGCCCCACAAAATACTGATGAAACAGCAAGAAGATAAGTATAGGACCCTGTCTGACACCTGCAATTTTGCCGCCTGGGCAAGCAGTTTCTCGGGACATTCCGCGTGCGGCCATCCGGAAACTCACAGGTGATTCTCGGCTGCCTGCAACTAACATCTTCATTGCGCCCCTTCAGCTCTTATAGACTTCTGCTGATGCTGCCAATGCCTCGTGTTCGCTGTACAGCAGCCCTCCTTAAGCACAGCAGAGCCCAAGCATCGTCCAGCTTGTACCTGACACATCCCCACCTCATGCATGGGGGCAGAGGACAGTCAGCCCTACCTGCTCTGCCAGCTGATCTCTGCCTGCTTCTTCTCAGGCGAGGCATGCACCGGCCCAGTTTGATTGCTGCAGGGCCTCAAGCTCACTCTTGCCTGCAGGTCGATGGCGACATCCACAGGACGCTCGCACCCACCAGGGCAGGGCCCCCTTGCTGGGAACCACAGCTTCCTCCAGGCGATTTGCAGCGCAGCCCACCTGGTGCAGAGCTTTGTGCAACGTCCTCTGCTGGGTTTGCATGGGCGCCCGGCAGCAGGCTGGTCTTACCAACCCACATTGCCGTCTGGGTTGGGGCAGCCTTCTGTATTGGTATTGCATGTCTTTTCATGTGTGCTGGGCTTGGCTGCCCAGCCCACATCGTGATCTGGGTGTTGCAGGGCTCCTGCCTGCGCAGGCCTCCTGCACTTGTGTGCTCAGATGGCCCAGCCGCATCATCTGGGTTGTGTCGCTGTATGCCTTAGCATGCTGGGCGCTCTTCTGCAATGGGTTCCCCAGTCTGTGATGTGGGCCCTGCCCGATCAAAAGCCAGGCACTTGAGCATCAGACCTGATTGCACCCCAAGTTGGATTCAGAAGACCAGGCTTCATGCCCACAACTGACATGCAGCTTTGCCTGAACCCAAATTGCAGAAAGGCGGTCTATGACACCTGTCTGCAATGTGGTTGCTGTGAAAGCAGCATGTAAGTTGCCAGCATGTGTTTCCATCCAGAGCTGGGCCTGCAGGCCCCAAATCTGGCGACAGCATGATCCTTGTATGCAAGGACTGTTTGTGTATGCTTCAGTGATGGTGCACCAAAGCAGACAGTGTCAGGCAGACATTATGACACCCCCACAATTGCAACCTCGTCTCTTGCTTTGCTCACAAGACCCACATGTGACCCACATGCAGGCCCAGGTCTGTGGTGGAGGCTGACAGGGACCAGCCTTGTCCGTTGTCCCTAGCCCATGAGCTTTTGACACCCACATGCAGGCCCAGGTTTTTAGTGGAGGCCGACAGGGACCAGCCCTGTCTTTTGTCCCTAGCCCATGAGCTCCTGAGACTAACATGTAGGCCCAGGTCTTTGGTGGAGGCTGACAGCCCTGGCCCTGCATGCAGGAGGAGACCGCGCGCTGGCGCGACGTCAACACAGCTGCAGACTCCATGGCGGCAGCCTCCGCCATCCACCCACATGCGCAGACCCTGCCGCTGCTGGTGCACAATAAGGCAGGCTTTTGCAATTTCAAGCTACTGCATTCATGATCTTGGCAGCCTTGTAATGCACTTATCCAGCGTGCAGCAATTCCGCGACGAAAGTGGCCTCGCAGCCACCGACTCACATCTTGGGCTTCCTCTGCAGCTGCTGCTGCTGACATTTAGGCACTTGTTCAGCACGAGGCAGTCCTTTTGTGCAAGGCCTTACATGCATCACTTCACCCCTCGAGCTGTCCATGCAGCTGCTGTGTCGGTGTCCCCCAAACTGCTGCTGATGTGGGCTGCTCGGGGCTGACCTTTTTGTACATGTTCAGCGTACAACAGTCCTTGTTGAGAATGCCTTACTGCCACCCATTCACCCCCTGGGCTGTCCTTGAAGCTGCTGTGTTGGCCTTCCCCTCACCTCCTCTCATGATGACCAGGGAATCATTCGGATGATCCGGGCTGCTTGGGACTGACTGTGCTGCTGCCTCCCCTGCAGGATGCAGTTCTGGACGTCCTCCTGCAGCGCATCAATATGGGGGCCATCCTACCCCTGGGAGCCGCATTGCCCCTACAGAGTGCTGCTGCCCACCTCAGACAAAGTCGTGCAGGTGAGGCAGGGAGACAGGCAATCTTGCTGCCAGGGCACGACTGTCACTACTGGCCTGCATGTTAACCTGCACCCCTGAGAACTTTTCTGTCGCGGCTTATGAGTGGTTCGTCCCCTTGCAGCCGACATTGCGGCACACCTAACCACTCAAGCAGGATGGCGCTTCTGAGAGCTCTTGTCCTGCATTCAGAGTCAGCAGTCCTCTTGGCGGTGAGCTTGCTGCATGCCCATGCACCTGACCACGTGAGCGGCAGCTGAGCGTGTTTTGCTCAAAATTGCATTTTCTGCTGCCTGCAGGCCTGTATGGGGTCCACGTGCTGCCACGTCCTTGCCAGCGGCTGTGGGAAGCCGCAACCAAGTACCTGACAATGCTGCTTTGCTGCCTGCAGGCCTGATTGGGCTTCTACATGCTGCCACCAGCCGCTGGAGCGATGCGCAGGACCCTTGCGAAGAGAGCTGATGCTGCACACGAACAAGCAGACCAGATGTGCAGGTGCGGCTGGCCCGCCAGCTGGTCGGCAAGGGCTGCTCACCTTCTGCGCTGGCAGACGCTTTGGGTGCTACATCCTCGGCGACATCAACAGCAGAGGTGCTCCCATCCTGGAGCAGGGGTGCTGCCAGCATGAATTCGGGACCCCTCAGAGCCAGCCTGGGAGCCCTGTCAACCACATCAAGGAGGGGCCTTGGTGTCGTTGAGAGTGGGTCTTGAGTGCTGTCTCTGAGCTGTTCCCGATGATGATGGCAAGTGTCTTGACAAACATGCTGGTCAAAATGCTGCACCTAGCACAAGGTGTTGGTGCGTCGGGGTCCATGTCTGCCATGCAATACCATCCGACACAGTATGCATTCCTGCAAGTGTGATGAGGCAGTCTGACAGCGCCTCAGGCTGACTCACTCACAGCAGAAGCTTTGGGATCTGCCCAAGCATCCTCCACCACCTCAGTGTCTCAAGCCTGGATTCTGCTGCCAGCATCAGTCGGGAGGCTGCTCACAGACAGCAGGGCCCCCCCGCTGACCAGAACAAGGGTAGCCCCTTGCTCCTGTGGAGTGGGTGGTCTTTCGCTACCTCTGAACATTCCCTGATGATTGCTTGCACCCACCTTTGAATGTCAAGCAGCTCCTGTTTGGCAACGTATCTCATGGCTCATCCTGGAACCCAGAAGAGCTGTGCGGCAGCACAATGCACCCACAGCAGCCACTGCCGACACCAAGTCTCGGCAGCAGGCCCTGCTGGGCCAACTTATGCTGCTGCAGGGCTGTGCCGTGGCCTTGCTTGGTGGCATTCGATGATCATGGGCATTGCTCAGGGGCATATGGGGCGTCGCTTGCGGCCCACTGATCAGCGAGCACCAGCTCTTGCAAGCCAGCAGGGCTGCAGCAGGAAGCCGCAGCTGCCTCCCAGGGCGCAGCTTGCAGCCTTTGCCAAACCACACGGGCGACGTTGCGCTCTACTTGAGCAGGCACTGGGGTTCCTTTCATCATTGGGAACTGTGCTGTTATCCAATCATTGGCCTCCATGCAGTCCTTGTGGGTGCATTGGAGCTGCAATGCTGCTCCAGCAGAGTTGCACCGCAACAGTACATGCTCTGCACGTATTGCACTTGCAGACAGGCGCTGCTTACACACGACTCTGCTGCCTGTTGTGACCTGTTTCTGCTCTCCAGCTCTGGCCTCTTTCCTCAGCTTCAGCAGAGCTGAGGCAGCACCACAAGCCGGCAGAGCTGCACTGCCTGTTACGAGTCTGCAGGCAGGATTCAAATGCTGCTTCCACCCAGTGCGATCATCATCTGCCCAACTCATCAGAGTTGCACATATGGATGATGGCATTGAGTAGGAGCAGAGTATTGGTCCTTCTCATGCGGCCCTATCAGGGATTCATCTGGCTCCTGCCACATGTTACCGTAGAGGGTGCAGGCTTTTCTGGACTAATTGGCGTAATGCGTCTCAAAGTTTCTGAGCTCCACCTGCCAACCCAAACTTCCAGGTCATCCCGGGCTGGAAGTCGGGCTGGCAGGTTGCGTTCAGTAACATGGAGCCATCCAGTCCGGACAGCCCTCCACCATCAGTGGCACAAGCCAGATGAATTCCTGATAGGGCTGCATGGGGGCAAGCAACACGCTGGTCCCACCCAGTGCAAGCATGGGATGTTGCTGCGACCTTGTGGCGGTCTAAGCTGCGCCTGTGCTGGAGCCTTCCAGCCTTCAGGCTTGCTGTCTGGGTGACTGTAGATGTGCTTGGCAATGCTGGATCATGCTTGTGTAGCATCTCACACAGCTGCCAACTGCGTCGACAGCTGTGGTGCTTTTTGACAGCTCCAGTACCGGCAAATGAGGCTCAGCAAAGGGTGGGGTGCTGCTGACATCTCCTGGGACCCTGGGCTTGCATGCAGCAGGTGGCTTGTCAGGGAGTTGCTGGTCAGCGAGTTGAGCCATATTGGATGCACTATCAAGGCAGTGACGCAGGTGACGGCAATTGTGGGTGTCCAGCAAGAGAATGGGCAGGCTGTTCTGGACAGCAAAGCATCACAATGGGCCACATCAACTGAGTGCAGCTTGTCTGTACATGCACACAATTGATTTGGACCAGTGTCATGCTTCGCTGTCAGTCAGCTATGAGGATGCAGGTCCTCTCTGATAACATACAGCTGTGGCTTGTTGCTGGGCAAGCACATCTGAACACCCCGCCGTGTGATAGGCAACTCCTGGGGTCGCTGACCCCACAACCCTATCTGAGTGCTGTGGGGTCAGGGTTGCTGTCCAGGGTTGCCCTTTGCTGGTGTGACCCAGAGCAAGAAGCAACTATGTACAAAGGAAAAGCAACTTAATCGGTAAAATTGTCCTGAAAAACCTGTCTGTCTGGAGGTGGTGCACACATGTGGACAAGCGTGATGCGTGCTATCAGTCAGCTGTTATGGGACGCAGGTCCCTGGTGGCATTCAGCTGTGGCATGTTGCTGGGCAAATACATCCGGGCACACCGCCCCTGATATGCAGCTCCAAGGGCCTCTGACCCCATCCTGATCTGAGGGTTGTGGGGTCATGAAGTCCTCTGTGAGTTGCAGTCAGCTGGGTTGGCCACGAGTGGTGCTTTGCCGTCAGTCAGGCTCTGGGAGTTCAAGTCATCTCTGATGACAGTGAGCTGTGGCTTGTTGCTGGGCAAACACATCTGGGCACCCCGCCGTCTGATATGCAGCTCCTGGGGTCACCAGTGGGCAGCCTGCCTGCTCATGTGCACCTGGACGTTGACCTAAACCCGCAACCCAGGAAGGTTGTGCCCAGCGGCCTGTGGAAGCAGTAGCTGTGTGACTTCTCGATGTGTCATCACCAGAGGACCTGACCCCACAAACCAGTCAGAGCTGTGGGTACAAGTCTCTGATCATGGTGCATGAGAGGAGTCACATCGCTGCTTGTAAAGGCCTGGGCACCTTATTAGCTGTGGCTACAGCTGCCAAAGGGCCTCGTCTCTCTGATGCAGTCTGACCATAGTGTGCTTTGGCAATATTGCTTGCATTAAGCCTTCTCATGTGCACCTGCACATGACCTGGACCCCAAACCCAGAAAAGGTGCCCAGTGGCACGTGACAGCAGCGATGTGATTCTGTCTCGCAGCGGTCAGTGACCCGACCCCACAACCCAGGGGCCCTGTCCCTAATCTCTTCATGGCAGCACTCGCAGTGCTGGTCCAACAAGCCACCAGGACCCTTTCCTGTGCAAAGTCTGCACTTGACAAATTCTCATCTATGAGGGATTGCAAGGGCGCCATCAATGCAAGTGATGTACCCACCCTCCACACCATGACAATTCAATTTTGATTGGCATGATCTGGAGAGTGAGGACATCACAGTTCAAGTGGATTGAGGCCATCATGCCAGGCCTGCTGGTGCAATCAGTGGTGTCTTGCGGCTGCAACTCAGCATCCTTTATCCTGGCACGAGGGCCTGGCACAACACATGAAAGCCACCTGGCTCTGTGGCTGAAGTGTCAGCACCTCACATGATGGCAATTCAGCGCTCAACTAAGCTGTCGAGTTCTGAGTCTACCATTACTGCAGGCAGCTGGAGGGCTGCTGTACTGGGGAATGTGTGCCCATGCCTACATGTGCCAACAATGCTGATTGTGGGCCCCTCTGGGTACACATCACAGTGCCTCTCAGTACACAATAGAGTCAGCACCTCAACTTCAGAGCTCAGTACAATGGTGTCTTGAGAGCTCTGAATGCTTCCTCACTTTCAGCTGAGTTGCCACAGGTTGGCCAGCTGGTTTGCAGCATTTTCCAAGGACACACAAGTGTCATCTGAGGGGGCTGCCATAGGGCAGGTCACATGCGGGAGCAGCTGAGTCTGGCTTGCCAGGCAGCAGCAGCCAGGCAGCGGGCTGAGGCTGCTGTCTGCAGAATCCAGCAATTTGCCAGCGTGGCTCTAGCACCACGTGCCAGCATGGCTCTGGCTCTGTGCTGGACGCTGGAGGCAGCAGCCTCGCCCCCATGCTGGTCAACACAGCATTGTGTGCACAGCTGTGGGTTTCTGTTTGACGTGCACGGCAGCACACCTTGCGCATCACATTCAGCTTGCAATTCTGTATAGGTCTGCCTGCACTGTGCCTCATCTGGCTGGCAACCAGGTTGCATGGCGCACCCTTAAGAGCGCAGACGTGGCGGCACAGCTGCGACATTTGCTGTGCACACTGTGCTGCGAAGGGAGACACAGGATCAACAAACGCATGCTGACACTTTCAGATTGCACTTAACTTTCTTCAGCATCTGATTAGCATTTCAGCAAGTTGTGGTAGCTGGCAAGGCTGGTGATCACGTCATCCTTGCTGTGCTCCCCATCTAGGGGCCAGCAGGGGTGGGCCTCTGCGCCATAGCTATGGGACAGATGATGTGGAAGATGTCATGGGAAGGCTCTTTGCCGATGTAGGTCTCAAGCAACACCTGGCACTTCTGTTGATGGTTTTGTTTGCAAGCGCAGCTGGATGACCAGCCGTGCTCGCTAATGACGCCATCAACAACATTGCAAGGTGTTGTTGCAGATGATCATCAGCAAAAAGCCCTCTCATGACATCTTTCCCACAACGGCCAGCTTTCCTTGCTGGATACAGTACAAGACAACTATGGACTGTCAGGCAGCCATCTTCCTGAATCCTGACTGTCTATGGTCCACTTTTCATGCCTCAGACCTGTCCCAATGGTGGCCTGGCAAGACTTGGCGTCAGCAGCACGCATAACCCATACCTGGCGTCTCGCACTGCAGTAGCACCAACACCACACTGCCCGCAGGCGCGGCATTTGAGGCCCTCTCAGGCCGGCGCCAGCGCTCTGCTGCATGCGCAGTGGCCCTGCTGGCGGCCTGTGTGGTCTTTGAGGAGGGGCCTCGACTGCAGGACCCAGCTGCTGTCCCCGCGGCTGCGGACAAACCAGCAGCTGGCGGCCTGCTGGGGGCTTCTAGCAAGAGAGCAGCAGTCCAGCTGCCTGCGGCTCAAGATTGCAGCCCCTCAGGATTGCCTGGCCTGTACGAGGTGGTTGCAGCTCAGGTAGGCTCTGGTTTTGGCTCGAGCAGGTTGCCTTGTAGTGCTAACGATGTGCACTCATCGTATCAGCCCAAGTGGAGTGTTGGACCTGGGAATGCTGGACTCAGACTTGTTTTCAGACTCCCTGCTTCTGATGCCCAGAGCTTGAGCTTCACCTTGCGACGTCCAAAGTGCTCCTCAGCTTGCAACTAGTTGCCACAGGTGTGGCAGGGAGACAGGCACTCCAGCTGCCAGGGCATGACTGACACCACTTTTGTGTCATGGCCTGCACCCCCCGAAAATTGTTTGTTCTGGGTATTTGGTGGTTTGTCCTCCTGCTGACATTGCAGCACCCCAGCACCTAAGCCACTCAAGCAGATCAGCGCTTCTGAGAGCTCTTGATCTGGCTTCAAAGGCAGCAGTCCCCTTGGCGCTGAGGTTGCTGCATTCCCATGCACCTGAGCATCTGAGCAGCAGGCCTGTGATGAGCAGTCATGATGGAGCTTCTCAATTATGCTGCTCAAGATTGCAGAACTCTTGTTGCTGTCTGCAGGCCTGAATGGGTGTTTTACTGCTGCCATACACTTGCCAGCAGCCGTGGGGAACCACCAGACATGGCTGCTTTGCTGCCTGTAGGCCTGTATAGGCGTCTAAGTGCTCCCAGACATGTGCCACCAGCCGCAGGCAGCCAACACCAAGCAGACACTGCTGCTTCGCTGCCTGGAGGCCTGGAGGGGCGTCCAACAGCTGCCACATGCCTGCCACCAGCCGCAGGAAGCTGGAGCCATGTGCAGGACCCTCATGGAGAGAGTTGATGCTGCCCGCGCACGAGCAGGGCCACTTTGAAGGTGAAGTCAGCGTGCCAACTGGACCACAAGGGCTGCTTACCTTCTGAGCTGGCACAGGCACGGGTGACTGAAGCTGTCTGTTACATCAACACCTCTGCTTCAGAATGGGAGCACCTCTGTCACCATCCTGAATCTGGGGTGCTGCCAGTAAAACCTGTGGGACAAGTCAGAGCCAGTTTGGAAGCCCTGGCAAGCAAATCATGGAGAGTCCTTGGTCTTGTTGGCAGGGGTTTACAGTGCTGTCTTTGCACTGGTCCCGCTGATGATGGCAACTTTCTTTGACAAGCGTGCTGGTCAAGATGCGGCACCTCACGCAATGTATTGCTGGGGCTGCGTCAACAAATGGCTGCCATGCAACACCACGCGACCCAGTAGGCATTGTTGCAAGTGTGATGAGCCAGTCTGAGAGCGCCGTAGGCTAAGTCACTTATAGCACAAGCATTGAGATCAGCCAAGCACCTTCCACCTTGGCGCCTCAGCCCTGGATTCTGCCGCCAGCATCAGTCCTGGGGCTGCTCACAGCTGGGAGCCCCGCTAACCAGAACAAGGGCAGGCCCCTGCTCTTGTGGATTGCCAGCCTCCTGGCTGTCTCTGAACAATCCCTGATGATTGCTTGCACCTATCTTTGAGGACATGTCAGGCAGCTCTTGCTTGGCAATAGATGTCATGGCTCATCCTTCCTCCGCCTGGGAAGTTGTAAACTGCTGTGGGGCAGCACATGCACCCGGGCAGCACTTGCACCCACAGCAGCCACTGCCAACACCAAGCCTTGGCAGCACGCCCTGCCGGGCCAAACAGTGTTTCCTGCAGGGTTATGGCATGGCCCCCTGAGGGCCTCTGTTCCTGCCTCAACCTATCTAGGATGTTGAGCCCAGCTGACTTGTGTGCTTGTTGCGAAGTGTGTACGCCTGGATGCTGTCAGATGCATGTCCAGTTTACACTGCATTAGCCACCCTGCGCTGGTCTTGCTTGATTATAGTTGGTGGTGCTTGATGATCAGTGGATATCAGGTCAGGCCCATACGGGACATTGGCATGCACCTGGGTGCTGCGACCTAAAAAGGAAGCCGCGAGGAGGCAGCTGCGGCTTCCGCAAGGATGAAGCCGCAGCTGCATCTTGGCCACTTTGTTTGAGGGTGCAACACCCAGGTCCCTGCTCATGTCATACAATTGCACTGCTCCCTGCTGCAGACCGTGGCCCACAAGCCGGAAGAGCTGACCTTGAGCTGCCAGGATGTTGCCAGCCTTCCTGAGTTGCCTGCCAGTCGGTGGTGTAGTCCTGCAGCCATGGGAGTTGCGCTCACCCACTGTGCTGCTTCACCTGTCTGAGGTGCCGTGCTGCCCGTCCTGTGGACAAAGTTTGACATTCCGACTTTTGCCTCGCTTGAATGGGGCTGCTCATGGGCATGACAGTCTTGTTATCCATGCACCCTGTGGGGGTGCTGCCCCTGGGAGCGCATGCGATGCCAGACTATCGTTACCTGGCACGATGCCCCTCCAGACGAGGCAATAGACTTCTGCATGGGGGTGCATGGATGTAACGGCTGTCAAAGCCCTCTTGGGCCCTGCATGGTTGCTTTGCAACTGCCTGCCAGGGCTGTTGACAGAGACACAGTGGGAGCACCAGCATGTCAAGGCAGCTCTGCAGGGTGACCCACCTGTGGGGAATGCAGGTCCCTTGATGACGTTCAACTGTGACAAGTCGCTGGCAAACCATGGGGCACTCTGCCTGCTGATGTGCAGGGGCGGTGCCTCTGCAGCAGCAGCCAGAGCTGTGCCATTGTGAAGAATCTCTGTGACGCAGCTTAGACGGGGAAGCCTTCAGGTCAGACATTGGCTGTAACACTAAGAGACCCAAGCAGGGCAGTCAGGCAACAGTGTCTGTAAGTCATCGATGTCTCGCAGTCCTGCTTACATCTCTTGCATTTACTCTCAATATGTCTTCTTGTACTTTTTACTTGAATCCTCATGCATGCTCTGGTGCTTCCTGAACGCATGCTAAGTGAGCTTGTACGCCCTGTCATCAGCCACAGCTATGAGTTTGTCCACCATGGATGTATTCACCTGAGCTATGGATGTGATGTGTGGTTCTGGGACCACAGGGCCGGCACATGGGCAGGCTGTTGTCAGCATCAGATGCAGGGGTCACTAGCTACTGGTGCGGGGTGCAGACCCTGCAGCAGGAGCACCAGCAGGTTCTCAGCGTCTGCCACCATCACGATGGACTCCAATCTTGCAGCATTTGCTTGAGCCTTGCGCGCTCTAAGATTGGGGCTGTGCATGCTTGACCAAGCAGTCCTGCAGCTTAAGCTGCAAGCTTGCAGCTGGGGTGGAAGGCACATGGATTTGTCCTGGCTGCAGACTGTCCAGAAGAGGCCCGCTGCATGGTCTAGTCTGGTCAAGTACTTCTTCAGATGGCTTTGGCAACTGCCATCCAAGCAGCAGTTCTGATGATTGGGGTGCGCATGACCACAGATGCGCTTTGCAGATTTGCTATAGCAGTCCTCATAAACCAGGCTGGTGCAGCCCTCATCTGTGGGTGGTGGATCTACATCTGCCAGGTGAGGGAGGGCCTAACACCACAGCCCAGTAGCATGGCCTAAGGTCCAAGCCGTTTTTCAAAGCTGTGTTACTGTACAATGTGCTTCATCCAGTGACACCTCCACGTACATGGTGATTTGGGAACATCCTGAACAGTTCTAACGGATTCAGCTCAGGAGCTTGCTGGATGCACTGGCGGACAGCAACAGCTTAAAGGATCAAGCCATACCAGTGGTGAAAGGGCCACAACAGGGTTGGGTGGTAGCTGGGGGAGTACACTATAGCTGACTTCAGTTGCAAGCAGGTCATCATGGTGTAGGGGTACAGCGGTTCAAAAGGGACAGGGAGGCAATCATCAACCAGCTGCGGAGACGGGTGCCATGAAGTTGTTGGTGCCTGTACCCAGAATGCCTGCAGAGGAAAGACCACAACATTGCTGCGCAGGTGAGCATGCAACAGCTGTAGCAGGAGATGGCTGAGCCCAAGCTGACACGATGGAGCTGCTCACGCAGACATACTTGTGCAGCAGATCAGCCAGCTCAGGTGGTGCGTCTCACAGCCAGGGCAATCACGGCAGCCCAGCTTGGGCTCACCATTTTGGCCATAGGTGGTGAGATAGCTGCTGTTGCAGGTGCCGTTGAAGGTGAAGCCAAACGTGGACCAAACTTGAGTTGCATTGGGCTGTGCAGTTCCATTGAAGGTGGGCGTGACGAACTTGGCAACTGACTGACATCCAGAGCAGCCGGCCATGGCTGCAGGAGGGGGCAGCAGGCCAAAGAGCTTCTCCATGGCAATGGAGAGCGACAGCAGCAGGCTGTCCTGACCCGGCAACCCAGCCAGTTGCAGTCCTGTGGGGTGACCAAGGCTGTCGAGTCCCACAGGGAACGCAAGAGCTGCAGGCAGAAAGGGACAGCTTTCTCAGCCTGCTGGGATGTACAAAATCTCATGCGTGGGGCTCTGGGGCTTGCTGGTATGGCAACCAAGAGCGGCCAAGTCAGCAGCGGCTGTTACATGGGCAGTGCATGCACTGAGATCTCCAATCAAGACCGTGCGGCGTGGGATACCTGTTGCGGTTGACTGCGCATCGTCCTGAAAGAAAGTCTGGCTTCCAGCTGAGACGACCGTACCATTTGACAGCATGTTGTAGGGTTCTGCAGAGGCGTGGAGTGACTCAGGATGATGCGGGCCGTTCAGGATCACCACTCCAGACCTGACGTGCAAGCAGCTATCAAGGAGACAAACCAGCCTTTTGAGATCACCTCCAGCATCCACAGGTGGGACAGAGAGTGCAAAGCCTGGGTAAAGAAGCACTGACAGGTTGTACTGCTGGAAGGTACGGTTCCAGGTTGCAGTCGTGTTCAACCGGCCTGCAGCACACCAGAGCACTCTTGAGCCCTGGGACTTCCGGGAGAAAGCCACAGGAGGGAAAGCTGAAAGATCTCACCATTTTGAAGGTATCGAACCCATTCTTCATTGCTGCCGCCACTGCAGTGCGACCATTCAATGAGTCAAAGTGCGCTTTAAGCTGAGCCATCTTGAGGTCAAGGGCAGGAACACCTGCAGCTGATGGCCATGCAGAGGCACCACCAGACACCCCTCGCTCCAGCATCGTTTGAACTCAACTTCATCAGCAGGACACTTAGGCACAAAGTCACGCGCCAGGTCAGAACGCCAGGAAGGTGCTGCAAGAACTTGCCCACCCCAATCACACGAACTATCTGCACCCACTTGATGCCATAAGTGTCGTCACGTATTGTCAGATCATATAGGAAGCTGGCTCGGTAGGTTGGCCTGTTGATCTGCTGGAACACCTGCAGCACCACTGTCAAGGTGTGAGTTCTTGTTCAGCAACACATGAATATTCAGCAGGTGGGGTGGCCCGTTCCACTCACGTCCAGAATAGACATGCTGTAGTTGTGGACGTACAAATACCTGCAATCGCAAATACGGAAGTAACCCTCACACAAAAGGGCAAGCAATGACGGGCTCCATCGTTGCAAGGTGTGCTTGCCTGGACAGGGCATCACCCTGCTCATATGCCCTGGGTTCTGCTGCAGCCACGTTGGCCTGGTCAAGGGGTGAAGAGTCAAACGGCACCAGAACCGCGCCCGCTTCTGTCAGCTTGGCGACCGCATTGTTGACGGCGGCCTCGATGCTGGCGTCAATGCCTGGCCTCACCCATCCTGCAAGGTTCCACTTGAGTGATGGCAGGACTCATAAGCAATAAAGGCCCCAGCGTCCTCGTGACCTGCCGCAAAGGTCCTGGGGCACCTGACCCAATCAGGTGGCAGCCAGGACTGTGAAGGGTGTCAGCGCCCAGACCCACCAAAGGTGCTGGGCAGCCCAATACGGAGGCCCGCAAGGCTGAGGTTGCGGTCGACATTCACATCGCAGGACACCGGGGTAGGCAGGATGCCCACCCCAGTCGTCGTGATGTTGGGCGTTCGGACGATGCTGTCAAGCATCACCAGATCTTCTGCAGTCCGCCCCATGCTGCCTGCATGTAGCAGCAAAGCAGTGAGACAAGCACAGGTGTGACTTGCTCCTCATGCTTGTTGCAGTGGTCTCACATCAGCCAGTGTAGCTGGGAGGGTATGCATGACAAACAAGCCAAAGAAAACCTACCAACAGTGTCGCGAGTGAAGGTTGCTGGCACCAACGTGTTGGTGTAGTTGTAGCAGTGCAGCGTGGGCCTGAAGCCAAAGATGCCTGCAGCACAACGGCATGCGCCAAGTCTGTGTTGCTGTCTTGGTGTGGCTGATGCCTGCAACAGTCAGAGACTGCAACCCAACAGCGGCGAAACCAGGCAGTGTGCCTGTGGGTGTGCAGGGGTGCAATCTGATGGCAGGGAGAGGGTGGCAGGTGGTGCAGTAGCATTCACCGTTCGCAATGGCGGGAGCTCTGCAGCTGCCACCAGTGTCCTCGCAGAGGGCCCACGGTGCGATACGTGCCCCGACAGAGGCCCCTGACCCAGCGCTGGAGCCTGCACACCAGGGGAGATTGGGTCACACAAAGGCCTTCCAGCATGGTGTGTGAGCGTCTGCCACCGCTGTTGCTGGCAAAGGGTGCAGCATGAGCGGCAGCTGAGATTTTGAGCTGCCTCCTCATGTGTAGGAAACGACAAGTCTGCTGTTGGGCCAAACATGTCATGACAGCCACTGTGCTCACACCTCCGACAACCCTGGTCTGGTCGTATGCATTGAGGGGACATCTGATGCCGTTGGAGTCCGGATTGAGGCCTGTGACTGCAGTCGATAGCTCAGCCAGATTGGACTTGCCTGCAAGCACAGCAGTGTGGCTCTGCAACCATCAGAGAAGCTTCAGGGTCGCAAGGTGGCAGTCAGAAACTTGTGATAAGTCCTCATGCCAATGGGCAGCAAAACTGCAGAGGCTGAACGGCCGGACATCGTAAAATGTTTACCCATGATGATGCCATTTGCATTCTTGTAGGACGTGACCATCTGGGCCTCAAAGGGGGGAAAGGCTCCTGCAACATGGCAGGTCTTCAGCAGAAGAAACACCTGCAATCTGTTGTTTGCAGGGGGTGTGCTCCCCAGTCAACAGATCAACGCTGGCTTGGGAGGGACAGTACTGTCACAGTGCAAGCAAGTGTCTGTGGAGTTCAAACCTCACCAAGCAAAGCTGGCGTGGCTGCTGATGTTGCATATGGCAGGCAGTCTATGGTATCCTTGACGACTAGAGGCAGTCCGCACAGCGGCAAAATGCTCTGTCCGGCAGCCGCCTTCGCATCAATGGCAGCCGCCTCTTGCAGCACCTGCACAGCACAGAAAGGCTGCATCTTGCGTGAAAATATGACAATGACTGTTCAGCTTCGTAGGCAACTGCTGATGGTTGCCCCTTGCATGGCAAAGGGTCCATCAGGCTTTCATGTCAACAGACATATGAAAATGAAAAGGCTGGTTTTGTTGTAGGAAGTACTGACATGTGTAACTGAAAAGGCTGTTTTTGTTGTAGGATGTGCTGATAGGATGAGGTCTGTTGCCGGTCCAGACAAGCAGTATACGCGTGTTGATGCTGACAAGTGCAGTAAAGGCTCACCCGGGTGCTGTTGAAGCCGATGAAGGCATTGATGCAGGACCAGCCTCCTCCATTGAAATGATCGAGCAAGGCCTGCAACAACCAGCAATCCTCATCCTCAACCCGTTAACGCCTGCAGATCTGATCAGGGTCACTGCAACAGCTCCAGCGGGGCAGGGCACTCATCATGCACCACAGGCCTGAGCAGGCCTGACCTGGACATACTGAACAGCAGTGATGTTCCTTGCACACAAGAAACCAATGGCATCTGTAGCCGACAGGGTGTAGAGGTTTGCGGGGGCCAGGGGGCTTAGGGCAGTTGATGGTGCAGGCGCAGGGGCTTGCAACATGTGCCTGCCACCATCGCGTCTAGCCTCTGTGACAGTGCCTGCAGCCATTACGGCTGTTCCATATTGGCCCTCGCTAGGGGCAGAAATTGAGGATGATCTGGTCATTGGCAACCACAGCTTGGCCAGCAGGTCTTACCAGATGTCACCAGGAGGGCTGCGAGGAGCCAGCTAAGGAGGGCAGCTGCCCTCCTTGAATCATAGGTCGCCACCATGCCGGATCCTCCGGATGGTCAAGTCAAAGATCGATGACAGCTCTCTCACTCCGTCCCCGACAATCACAACCTCTGGAACGAGAGATCAGGGGCGAGAATGTCTCTTATGTATGTAGGCTGACAAAGTAAACGTACTAGGTCCTAACCTGCTTTCTTTCTGTCAAGATAATTTAGTCACATCATCAAGAGACGGACCATTGCATATGATCATGGCAGACAGCAACTGCTCCAGGCAAATGCGCCCTGATCAGACTGCTCTGGGCATAAGCAACACTGGTTATGCAGAAGCAGCGCTCATTCATCAGCTCTGTGCAGGTGTAGCGGGCCAGCCAGATACTGCTCATGGCCTATGTGAGCAACAAGCGGTAGGGCACCAGATAATTGTGCAAGTTGGAACAGCAGCACCAGCCAAGTCAAACGGAGGAGGAGGAGGAGGAGGAGGATCCAGCTACCAGGAGCAGAGGCCCTCTGAGGGGGTCCTAGCCTGCCATGCCCAACATGGATGCAGTGGCTCAGCAAGATATGGCACACAAAATCTGACCTGGACCCCCCACAGCTGCCACAGCCACCTCCTCTGGCCCCCAGCCTCCTGTCATGCACGTGGGAGGCCCTGATGGGGAATGGGAATGCAATGTGCGGTCCGTGGCGAGGTTTACGGTAGGGCAGAGCAGCTGCGGAAGGCTGCCAAGCACCATGCATGTCTTGCAGGTCCTGGTGGACCCTGAGGCTGCAGCGCAGAGCAAGATGCGCAAGCAGCTGCAGCAGAGGCGTGAGCGCAAGATGGAGTGTGCCCGTCTGTGCAGTGCTGCAGCCAGCCGGCGTGCCTGTCAAGTACAAGCAGCGGCGCACCGGCCTGGAGATGTCTGTTAAAAAGTCACTGAGTGGCTGTTCAGAGTCTGCAGCCTCTGATGAGCACGCAGACGATCATAACACATCCTTGTCATTTCATATGCATGCCGTTCTCGTGACACGTCCAAAGTTTGCAAGTGATTGTTTCAAGCATGCCCTGCTGCTACTTGAATGCCTCCGAGTTGCACTGCTTGTTGCAAGTCTCAGCCATGAATGCATGTAACACAATGCAAGAAGACAAGTATACAAGCCTGTCTGACACCTGGGCATCCTGCGTCTGTACAACAGCATCTTTGGACATCCCGCGTGACTGTTGGCAAGTCACAGGTCAAGTTCGCCTGCTTGCATCAACACAAGCTTCCATGTCACTCCCTTCATGTCTCACAGACTCTGCCGATGATGCAGGGCACAGTCATGAGCAGCATTGTGACCAAGGTGAGCAAACAGCACGCGATTGCAGTCCTGCCTGGCCCTTGTGGATTTACATGCTGGCATGTCCAGGCAATGCCTTGCTGGGCACAGGAGTGACAGCTTGATTCAGGCATTGGCATGCTTTGTTTCCCACACATCAAGCAGGAACATCATGCAAATCATATGTCAACACAGCACTTGCCATATCGTCAACCAACTACCCTGCTGCATGCAGACAGCAGCATCCGGCCGCCTGGCAGCACTCACGCGTGGATTTGCCTCAAAGGCAACCAAGGGAGGCGCCACCGGTGCTGGCCCGCGTAAGCAGGGCCAGCAGCAGGGCCCAGACGAGGCCAATATTGGAGAACGCAGGCCTGAGGGGTTCCCCAAGCACGTGGAGGTCCCAGAAGGTGAGCAGCAGCTGCAGTGTACATGCAGCGTATGAAACAGGTCCTGATGCACCCCCCCAGGCACACGTAGGGCCCAGAGGGTGGGATGCATGCCTGAGGGGCTGGCATCGAGCACGAGGCTACTCCATCTGCAGATCACATGAAGCGCCCTGAAGCAGGCATCTGTTTGTTCTGATGTGCCTAAGATTTCACAAAGCAGGTGGCTCAGGCAGGCAAGGACATGTGCTGTGCACCCGAAAGTGAGGCAGGCTGGTCAGCTCATAGTCTGCACCACCCCATGAACAGCAGCCACATGCCCCAGGCAACTTCTTTCAGGTGGGAATTACAGCCTGTTGGAAATAGCGGGCAGGTCATACACGACTGAGCCAGCCCCTCGAGGACTGCATAAAGCAGCAATGACTGCTGCAGCTACAGACTCCATTCACAGGTTGTAGGCAGGATACAGGTGTCCATGATTGACAGCCGCAGCTGCCGGGTATGTTCACAACAACCTCATGCTGAAACTCGCTGCAGGCAGCTGCCAGCTGTTCATGCTCAAGCTCCTTCAGAGTCTTGAAGCACAGTCATTCGTACAGCTGTTGGCAGGCTTTGTGCCCAGCCTGCCGCACTAGAGCACGCGCCCATCGCAGCAAACATTTTTACACCACCAGGAGTTCGCAGGCGGGCCCAAAGGTGTTTATGCTGGATACCCTAGCCCGCAACACCTGATGGGGTGGCCACACAACACAACCACCGATGAACTGCAGCCACCATACTATGATGCAGCGCGACCTTCAATCCCCATGCCCCCCAGCCCCATGTCCACCTGCAGCTGCAGGCAACATTTACCAAGACCTGTTGTTTTCTTTTGCTGCAGGTGGCCCCACAGTATCCACACCTGACTACCCCAGCCCCCTGAGGAACTCTATCAGGGACCCTGAGCAGGCGCAGGACCTGCACAGGAATGACTGGCCCAGGAAGAACTGAGTGCCAGCCACTGCAGAGATTGGCTTGAGACACACTGTGCATGCAAGAGGCTGGCCACTGCTGTCACCTCCAGCGCAGGCCCTGGGATATGCAGACAGCTGCATCTGATTTGATTGCATTGAATCTATAACCCTGATTCCTTGATAATGTGCCATAGCTGTGTATACCCTGATGAGCCTGGGAGCATCATGCCACCCTGCATTGACTGATAGCTGCAAGAATGAGAGGTGATATTTGACCAGAACATGCGAGGTCGTTTCAGGCTGGACAGGGCATTGAACGACATCACCAGGGCCTACTCATCGGTTGCCCGGCCTGCTGGTCATTCACAGCTCAGGCAAGTGGCCCAAGCCTTTTCGGCAGGGCGACCCTGTCAGGGAAGCCAGCTTTGGTCCTTGTGCAGTGTTGGCCCACGACTCCAGTACGTGAACTAACAACATCTGCTGCTCAGGTTGCAGCAGCAATGTTTGAGTGTGCAATTTCTTCACCTGCAGCTGTTGGCGCAGGAGATTCACCACTGCTGCAGAGGATTACGACCTCATCACTGCCGAGTCTGGCATTGTGCGCATTGAAGGGTGAGTGGTCGGTCCTTGTGTGAATCAGCCTGGCTCAGCATCCAGCACCTGGCTGAGCCTCTGCTGCGAAACCTCCTGGCTTTTGATTGCAAGCCTGCTAGCTCTGCACCGCATGTTGGCATCCAAGACATGTGCGGGGAGTGCCAGCCTGCCTGAGCATCCATATCAGCAGCGTCTGCTGCTCTGCACATTCGCAGCGTCGTGCTACATCCAAGTATGCGCACTGTTGGGTCATGACTGCTCTTGGTGGGGCTCTGCTCAGCAACTGTGCCAATAGTCAGCATTGCCAGCAGCTCATTTCAGCATTGCGCTCAACTTGGCTGGGCGGCTGCATTAAGATGAGTTGTGTACTTGAAAGTACCTACAGGTCCCCAGGCGCCTCTGTTTCTTCACCCTCCAGCAGAACCATACGAAATCCCTGTCAAGAGTGCAAATGTTGCTGGCTGGATGCCAGCCTCTGATCACCTGTGCACACTCTGATGCCTGCAGGTACAACCCCACGGGCTTCATCGTTAACGATGTGGCAGTGGAGGGCCCCCTGCTGTGCATGGGGGACTTGTACACGATGTGGGCGGTCGAGTCGCTGTCGGACGTGACGCCACAGACCCTATCCATGCTGCACCTGACCAAGCCCGCCCCAGGCAAGCACTGCCTGCCACTCCTTGCTCCTCACCTTTTCATCTCACTTACCTCACAATCCAGGCCAGCTCCAGGCGACTAGAGGGGGAGCCGGCCATGCTGCACCTCACCAAGGCAGCCTCAGGTGAGCAGCACTTTGCCTGTCAGTGACGCACCTGGCAAGCACCCTGTGATGCGCCTGGCAAACAATCACATGGCCTGTGGCAGTGCATGCGCCTGTCTGTGCTGCAATTGGCAAGGCAGCCCCAGGTACGCGGATATGCTGCACTGCCCAAGCCTCCGCTAGCTCCACGTGGTGGTCCAGCCCCAGCCAGTGAGCAGACGCAGCACAGAAGACCCTGTCCAGGCTGCTTCTCTCCCCCTGGATGAGACACAAGGCAGGCTTGCATGTGACTGTACACAAAGCGGGCTGTCGAGTCCTTGGCAGACTTGACGCTGCAGATCTCGTCCATGCCGCGCCTGACCAGGCCAGTCCCAGGTTGGTACTGCTTTATGAATCATGCAGCACATGACTGCACGGTCGAACTTGTGGGGGTCACTCCAGAGAGATCCCGTACATGCTGCCCAACCAAGCCAGGCACAGGTCAGACAAGGAGCAGCACTTGTCTGGAGCAGCCAAGGAAGTCCGATCCCCAACAGGTATCTAGCGTGGCTCCACGAGAGCCACTTGCACTGCATGTATGGCAGCCCTGAGTCCTGCGTCAGGCTGGAGTCTCTGTCTGTGCTGCCCCTGACTTGACTTGAGCTCACCCAGCCCGCGGTGGCGAGTGCGTGCACCTTTCATGCTGCAGTCAGGAGCACATGACAAGCCAGCCCAGGGCAAGCCAGCCTTATTGCACTACAAGTGCCTGTCATTCCTGCCCTCCCATGGCCATTTGTGTCTCAAGCCCACGGGAGTGCCCGTGCCTGGCCCTGCCTTGCGCTCTATGGTGCCCCGGCTGCTTCTCAGCAGAGTACAGTGGTCCCACTCCCACTCTCATGTCTTCGCTTGTGTGTGCAGATCTGCTCATTTTGGGGACCGGACTCAAGTCTCAGCCAATCATTCCTGAGCTGCAGCGATGGCTGATTGGACTGGGCATGTCATATGAGGCCAGTGACACGGTGAGTGAAGACCCCCTGTCATCTAAGCAGTCATCCATGCCTGCAACATGCATGTTGCTGCCGATTGCGCAGACTAGAGCTGGCAGTCAACAGATCTCTTCACCAGCTCCCCCAGCGTGCCTTCAGCAAATCAGACACTCACCTGCGCCACCAGCTTGGTTTCTGCTGTGGTGTTTCATCATGCTGATCCTTTAAAGTGCAAGCCATTGGCAGATTCCTTTGACAGTACAAGCGTGCAGCAGCAGGCTACAGCCTTCAGTGGCTGGAACAGTGCTGAACTGTTCATGGGCAGCGTTCATGCATGCAGATCAATGCTGTGGCCACGTTCAACATTTTGAATCAGGAGGGGCGCAAAGTGGCGGGAGCCTTCCTTCCAGCTGCCTGACTGTTTCCATACTGCTGCTGCTTAGGGTCAGCGCAGTGAGCTGGCAGAGCTGCGCTTTTTCAGCTCAAAGTTGGGCCTTCAGTTCTGAAGGCCATGGACATGCCAACTTCTAGAGGGTCTATGCAAGGAATGTCAGGACTTGAGCAGCTCGTCCACCTCCTGTCGCCCTGGCATGCTAGGCATGGCCCCTGGCTTTGAAACACATCTTGATGCTGCAGCAGCTGCAGGCAGCGCACACAAACAGACTCAGCAATGCCAATCTTCTCATGATTTGTGTCCATGACTTGACAACCCACTTAGCTGAATTTTGACACTCTAAATGACAAGGCCTCCACTGTCTTGCCTCACCTGCAAATCTCAAGGCTTCCTGCTCGCTCAAGCCCTCCAGTAGTGCCACGGCCACAGCGCCGGTGAAGCAGTCCCCTGCCCCTGTTGTGTCCACAACCTGCAGTTGGGGGAGTTCTCAACTCAAGAACCATGCAGGCAGCCCATGTCTTTGCACTGGCTTAGCAGGTATGCCATCCAGGCAGGAAGAGAAGCCAGCAGCACAAGTGGCGGTGGCCAGAGGCTGTGCAGCAGAGCTGCTTCATGTCTGACCTTGCTGAGGGCTGTCAGCCACCCTGAAACTGTCAAAATGCTCACTGCCAGGCATCAGTTGGCAGGCCATCATCAGCTTCTGAAAAGAAAAGACGCTTGCCTGACAGTCTAACTCCTGCACAGGAGGAAACCCAGGGCAGCCAATGCGTCCTTCTGCCGTGCCCACCTTGCACCTTGTATATATCAAGCTGGGGGCGACCCGCTCGAGCACCTGGCCCCTCTCTATGAACAGCAGGGAGCCCTTGTGCTGCTCAGCGCAGCCAGAACCTGGACACTCTACTGGTGAGCGCGCATGCTGCATGCCAACCTACATGCTGTGCTTCATGCCACATTCTCACCTTGTCAGCTTTCAGTATGTCTTGCTTGAGCACCTGACCGCCCTCCTTGACCAGCAGAGAGCCCTTGGAGCCCAGCTTGGCCAGCACTGACTTCACCCCCTGCTCCTGCAGTTTGGCTGCTGCCGCTTGTACCTGCTCTGAGCTGTCTGTCGGCATGTCTGCACCAGTGTGGCACAGCAGCGTCATACATGGTGCGCACTGCAGGTCACATGGGCATGCCGCCTGCACTGCCATTGGGCTGTCCATCAGCATGGCTGCAGCCAGCAGTCGAAAGGCACTACCAGAGATGATGGCCAGCTGAGTATTGTTGGGGCTGAAGCAGGGGAGGCAAGGCGTGCAATGACTGTGCGTGCAGCCGGCCTGAAAAGTGATCTGGCAGTTGCCACTTAGAGCCACCCATCTGTGAGCTCAGCGAGCTTGGTCTCATTTTAGCTCGAGCACGGGAGCCGGGACGTGCAGTGACCGTGCTTCCAGCCCGTAAGGGAACTGACCTGGCAAAGTACCACTTGGAGCCACCTACCTGTCAGCCTGGCAAGCTCTGTCTCATTGGGGCTGATGCAGGAGAGGCAGCGCAGCAGGTCGGGGCTGATGGGCCCCTCCACGCCCCCACAGTCCAGCAGCACCGGTACGTCGCTGCCCTGCGCAATCTGCAGCAGGAAAGGACAGTGGCTGAGGTGTTGACATGGCAAAGGAGGGTCCTGGGCTTGCCGCTTGCGCAGCCAGGATTGGTACGCTGCTGCAATCAGCAACCTATAGGTACCTGCTTGGTGCAGTTTGGACACGCCCTCCCTGCAAGTTAGCAGCATTGCCACATGGCTGCTGTGGACTAGCTGCTGTGCAGACCAAGCTTTGTGGACCCTGGAGCAAGCACTTGTGCAGCAGGGGGTCGGTGCTAAAGGCATGCACAGTCTGCAGCAGCAGAGATATGACTTCGAATATCCGCTCTCCATGTCCAGCAGCACCGGGACATTTGCATGTTTTGCAGTTGGCAGCAAGGGCGTGTATAACTGAGGAGGGACTGCTGCACACATGCTTGCCACTGCATTTCAGTGATATCTATCACGGGCAGGCCACTGGATATTGCATCTGCAGGAGCACATCAGTCAAATGCTCTACTGCGCTGGTGGGCACACCTGCCCATCAGCTGTTAGACTCGCTGCTGTGCAAAACCTGCAGGGGAGGCTCCACGATGTGTACAGCATCCACGCCTGGCTGACAGGAGCTCAGCATGAGTGGTACTTACCTGCATGGAAGACCATCCACACACACTGCAACCGCTTGGATTTCAGCCATGCCCTCCCTAAGTGCCCTCCCTGAATGTGGGCAGGCTTGCTTGCAGGGCTCTTGCTGGAGGCAAGACCAACACTCACACCTGAGCAACCTGGGTATTAACCTCTTCTGGGATCTCCCGCTGCAGGAGCACCATGCCAGCGTTCTTCATGACCTGCAGGCAGAAGCAAGCATGCTTGTGGCCGGCCATTGAGAGACATCTGCGCTGACAGGGACACAACTAAGCCAGGCAACATTCCACAGCAGAAAGTTGCCACCAACACCTGGCATCGCTCAGTCATTGTCGGAATGAAGGAACAAGATGCGCAGTACCTCCTTAACGCAACAGTCGGCGTCGGGCTTGATGTAGCAAATGTGAGTCAACTAGCTCGGTGTCTTTTGGCGATTCAGGCTGGACCAGTACCCACAGCAGAGGACGGCCACAGATGCATGGCAGGGATCAGTCTTTGATGGGCTGATGCAATAGATGAGGCCCACTCCAGTGCCAGCTCTGTACCCCGGGCACCCAAGACGCTCAATAGATTGAATTGTTACCGCACAGGCTACAACAGACATGCAGAAGCTTCTTGCCTGCTGGGTCTCCTGAGAGAAGTCCCACTTGCTGGTGTTGGCGCCGCCAACAATGACAATGATGTTCTCCCCTGCAGGCAATATCTTGCAGTCCAGTCTCAGAGGCACTCTTGGGACGTTTGCAAGAGGAATGGTGCTTGTAGCATCAGCAGCAGCAGCAGAGCATGCGTAGGCAGTAAATTGGTGACGATGCTGCGTGTCACAGCATATTCTGGCCGACTAAGCTGAACCCGCCATAGGGGTGCACAGAGGCACTGACTGACCCTCTGTGACCCCTCCGGCACTCAAGAGCTGCCCTACGGCTGCCTTGCACTAGGAGCGACCATCACAGGCGCCCTGCCCGCTGCCATGCCTTGCCAACCCGTTTTGTTGACTGCCATCAATATCAGCCTTGTCAGTAGCACATGGGTCAGCTCACCTTGAGGGTCCACTGAGATGATGGCTGACCCTGTGGGCCCCTTCACCTCCCTCAGGTGTGAGATGTCCACGCCGCAGTCGCTCAGAGCACTGCGCACCAGCTGGGCGTTGGCATCGGTCCCCACCTGCACTGCAGATTGGGGATGCAGGGCCTCAGTGTCTTTTCCTCACATGAGGTGATGGGCAGAGAAAGTTACATGGTCCCCACCTGCACTTCCAAGACAGGGGATGCATGCCTTCAGGATCTTTTGACTTTTTGATGTGACTGTCAGACGGCCCTATCTGGTCCCCACCTGCAGTGCAGACAGGGAAAGGCGGCCCTCAGTCTTCTGGTCTTGTGAAAGCAATTCACCAGTCACGTTTGCTTCATCGCAGTCGTAAGGTCTTGCCTCCTTGCATGTGGATTGTGCCAGTGGTGCAGCCTCGCGCCTTGTGGTCACGGCAGGAGCGCTTCACTGATAGCTTTGCAAGCTGCCACTACAGCTGCATCTCGCGTCCAGGTTGGACTTGAAACACACAAGGAGACTCAGGCCTGGATACATCCAGCCAGGGCCCCTTGTCAGTCAGTTTTGACACTGGGTGAGCTATGCCCCTTGCAAGACTTGGGGCTGTATCTGGTGCATGGTGAAGACAACTCTCGATCTTATGGGTGACCAACCCCAGGATAATGCAAGACAGCACCCACTGCTGTCATGGCCAGCCCAGCTGCTGCTGCAGCAAGGAGCCGGCTGTCCGTGCAGCACTGTGCATCAGCTCTCACCTGGCCAATGAATATGGTTGGGTGCTCCAGCATGGCTGCTGCTGCTGCCTGGTTGGCGCCCTGCATAGCATGTAGTAGGCCCTCACGGTCTAGCCACATTAATGTGGTAAACATCAGCAATACTTGATGCCATTGAGAAGCAACGACAGACTTGATGCACCGCAACAACGTCTCACCTTCCCTCCTGGCAGCGTCTGCATGCTTTTGGCGGGCAGTGTCTCCCCTGGAGATGCAAATCGCGGCACTGCAGGAACAAGTCAGGCTTAGATGGCGTCAGATGGGGGAGAATGTATAGATATGACTTGATCAAACAAGCTGTGCTCACCTTGCAACATGATGTCGGCATTGACACTGCCCACAACGACCAGGGGCTTGAGATCAGCCTGCTGGGCTTTGATGGCGATTCTGCCAGCTACTCTGCTGTAGGCCCTGCATGATCTCAGATCGACACCAGCTGGGCTGCCAGGCAGGGCTCGATGCCTCCACTGCACCATGGACATGGTCATGTTGCAAGCATTTAGGTCTGTGAAAACTTTCTTTCTGCGATCTGCATGAGCAAGATGCAGGTGGCCACCATCGGGCTCGGGAGGGACCCGGGCACTTGAAAACATGAGCCATGCCTCGGCAGAAGTTTGGCCCAGAGCTGAGACCACCCAGCGTAGAGGCCCGGCAGCTTGCAGAGCCACTGCCCAACACAAAGGTGGCCACCCTGCAGGGCCATGATGGCGCAGTGCTGGCTGTGCGCTTCAACAAATCAGGCACCTACTGCCTGACTTGCGGCAAGGTGAGGCAATGACATTTGTGTCGCAGCACCAGCCTGGCGCAAAGCCCAAGTTGGAGTGCTCTCTGACCTTGTTTGGCCTCTTGGTCCAACATGCAGACACCTGTGCGATACAAGCATGCATTCATAGAAATTCTTGCTGCAGGACAGGACCTTGAAGCTGTGGAATCCCCACCGAGGCGTGCTTGTGAAGACCTATCAGGGGCATGGCCACGATGTGCGCGATGTGGCTGTCTCAGCCGACAACAGCAAGTGAGGCATTTTGCACCTGTGCAGCATCATGCACTCACTGGGCCTGTACAGGGGCATTCTGCGGCACCCACCGCTGGCACTTATGGCACAAGTAGCCTGACATCTTCAGGCTGGGGTGTTGAGGCCACCTGCTGCTGCGCTGAGTCTCTGCCTTCCTCCATTTCCCGCCCAGCATGCCAGGCTTCACCGTGCTGGGGTGCTCAGCGCCCCCTCCCGTGCCCAGCAGGCATGTGGCACTCTCTGCCCTTCAGGCTCGCGTCCTGCGGCGGGGACCGCAACATCTTCCAGTGGGATGTGTCAACAGGCAAGATCATACGCAAGTTCCGGGGTCATGACGGGGACGTCAACGCAGTGAGTGCACAGCTGCAGGCCAGCCTGTGGCCGGCAGACATATGAGGAGATCTTGAGCAGCGGCCACCTCAAGTGCAAAGCAAACATCACTGCAGGGTCCAACCTCAGCAGACATGCAGGCAACCCTGCCTGGCAGCCAGCTTGTGTGATGTGCGGTTATGTGCCTACCTGTCAGTCCCTGCACGCGACTGGCTTGGCAGCTGGCCTGTGTGATGCGCAACCTGTATGCGGTCAGGCTCTGCAAGACAAAGGCATGTTTACAGCTTGCTTGCTGCGGCTCCGTCTGCTGGCCTTGTATGATGCCAGATTGACATGAGCTGCCGCCCAGAGGACTGCCATTGCCCCACCAGCACATGCAACAAGCACCTCCCTTGAGGCCAGCTGGGATGTAAACAATGCCCAAGTGCTCAATGGCCCTCACAGCGCCTGACGACATCCCTCAGATCTGTGCAGGTGCATCTGATGAGGTGCTGATAAGTGGGGGCTATGACCAGGCAATCAAGGTGGGCAGCTCTTTGCTGATGCTTGAACGCAACACCAACATCACCATTTGTGAGCTTCCATTGCCATTATCATACTAGATTGGATCGCCCGGACCTTCACAGCCAGCCATGGGCCTTTCTGTCAGCATGGCTAAGCCTGGCTGCCAGCTATGAGTTAGTGCAGGAGCCTCCCTGAGACAGCTGAACCTCTGCCTAAGCCAAGATTGGGGCTGCCAATGCTTGCAGGTGCAAGACTGGCCAGCCGTTAGGAGTGTCCCTCTCAGGCTGTTGCATCTCTTCCTGCCCAGACAATCCTTCAGACTGGATCAATCTATGTTGGCCACAGCAACAGAATGGCTGTCTGCTCATATATGGTACATCATTGGCTTGAATCTTGGCGGCACCCCTGCCCTGCAGGTGTGGGACTGCCGCAGCCGCAGCTTTGACCCCATTCAGACGATGAAGGTCTTTGGGGACAGCGTGATGGGAGTGGCAGCCGCAGAGGGCAGGTGAGCTGGGCGCCAGGCTTTGCAACCTGCACCTTGCTGCATGGCTGGTGTCAGTATTTCAAAATCAGCATGACAGGGGCCATGCAGCGTGGACATGATGATGGCCCTACTCAATTGCCTCTAAGTCTGATTAAACCACCAAAATGCGCCTCACAACAGTGGGGTCTGTGGACGGCACTGTCACTGCTTTGTCATGCAGACAGACATGCTGTACCTTTGCTGAAGCCCTCCCTCTGCTGTGCAGCACAGAGATTGTGGCGGGTTCTGTGGACGGCACGGTCCGCCGCTTTGACATCCGGTCAGGCATGCTTTACAGCGACAACCTGGGCCAGGCTGTGACCCAGGTGGCCCTGTCTCATGACGGCAACTGCGTGCTGGCCAGCTGCCTGGAGGTGGGGCTGCGCCTGCTGGACATGGGCAGCGGAGAGCTGCTGGCCCGCTATGCAGGTGAGACCCGTCTCTGGCACTGCTGGAGGTTTTGTCCTGTAGGGGATCTGGCTAGGGTTGGACTGGCTGTCTCTCTGTGAGGGGCTGCATTGGTGCCTGGAGGTGGGGGTGCTGGACATGAGCTGCTGGCTCAGCATGTAGGTGGGACTGCCGACAAGGGGTCTACTGTGCCCGGGCATGCCTCCAGGCCGGCTGCTGCATGCTGGGAGGTGGTGTCCAGGCCAAGTGTGCGGGAATATGTGACTTTGAGTGAAGTATCATGCTCAGCATGGGTGGTGCTATCTGCGTGCTAGGCGGCTGCCTGATGAAGGGGAGTGGCGCCCTGACTGCCCTGCTCACACTATGCCAGACATTGTGTGCTCATCAAGAGCAGGCTCCACTCTACTGCTATGCACCAGAGACCCTATCGGGATGCAGCAGCTTTGCGACCAAGCAAAGGCGCAGTCAATTTTGTAGCCCTAAGGCTCAAGACCCGCAGCGATGCGGCCCAGGCAGAGGGTGGCAGCATGCGCCCTTCAAGCGGCTCACTGGCTGCGTGCATCTCTGAACAAGCCCTGCAATGACTGCTGCCGTCAGCTCACTAAGGTCACAGCAGCATGTCTTCAAGTCAACCAGGGTGGACTGGAGCTACAAGTTTGTGGTGCACATGGCGTGCACGACAGGGGCAATGCTGACAAGTTAGGTCTTGGCTGTTAACTATTGCCAGCTGTCAAGACCTCACCCCTGAGTCTCAGTGCATATTGGTGCAGGGCATGTACACCAGAGCTACAAGCTAGACTGTGCCTTCTCCCCAACGGATGCCTATGTGCTGTGCGGCTCAGAGGACGGTGAGCAGGTTGAAGTAGCCTCTTGGTTCCCCTGGCAGCTTCAAGGCGCTGTCTTGCATGTGTACCTCATACATGCGCCTGTCCCTGCAGTGACCCAGGGTCTGATAGTCTGCAATCTGCCTTGTCTATTGTTGTTCTGCATTCTGGGTGCCGAAAGAGAAGAGGCCGGCTCCGCTTGTATGGCCGCAGCAGCAGCAGCAGGACTTGTGCCCCGGAACGGCCTGCTTGTCATCCCATCCCCCAGAGGTTGCTGTGCTGCTGGGCAAGTGGAATCGACCTGTGTACTGCTGCATGGAGAGCCCCTGCGCCTTGCCGCTGGCAGTAAGCACAGATATAGTGCCTGTCTCTTGGTGCCATGGGCCTCCAGTGTCCCACAACTGGCAGAATCTGGCCTCTTTTGAGCTTTGCAACCCACTACCCCGCTTTTGTCAACCACTCTGGCAGCTCACAGCTTTGCTGATGGCTGGCAGCTGTGGTGTGCAGGCCGTGTCTTCTTCTGGGACCTGGTTGAGGAGACAGTGGTGCTCAAGTTTCAGGCACACAAGGGCCCTGTCTGCTCCCTGGCGTACCATCCCCAAGGGCAGGGGCTGCTCACCGCTTCAAATGATGGCACAGTCAAGTTCTGGCAGCATCAGGAGGCAGCATGACCATGTAACCGTCTCACAGACCAGCCACATCGGCAGAGCTTGGAGCTATTGTGTTTGGCCGCCTCTCCTCCCGCATTGTGGCAGGGCGGATCAACAGAGGGGCTGGGGCTCCTGCAGCTGAGGCGGCTGCTGCTGAGGGTGTCCCTGCTGCTATAGCTGTGCTGCAACACTCAACACCCAAGTCAGCAGTTTGGGATTCTGGCTGATCAAACGCTTGTCAGGTCAATGTGCAATTGCTGACACCGCAAAGCGTTGCATAAATGAACCTCCACAGCCACAAGGCTTATGTAGATGCAAGGTTGCCAGCTGCAACCACTGCATAAGCGATCAGCAGGCAGCTCAGGCCTCTTGAGACAGTGCGGGGCAAAGCAGTGTCTCAGCAAGCAGGGCAATGCGAGTTCCAAAATGCCGGTCCTCGGATGCAATACCTGGGCAAGGGAGGAAAGTGAGGCTTCATCTGCAGCGCGAGGCTTGCTTGACATCTGGTAAAGGGTCCTTGCAGTACATTACAGCTCAGCCAATACAGCCACGGTGTTGTCCAAGCTGCGCTCCTGCACATCTCTGACAGCCTTCTTGGAGCGATCTGGGCAGGTGGCTGTCAGAGCGGGTCTGGGCTTTTAGTTTCTAGCAGCATACTACTCATTCAGCAAGACAGCTGCTGTCAAGCCCCATGCTGTGTCATGATGTGGCCATCAGGTGGCAGGCTCAGTACGCCGAATTGATCGGCATTTCTGGGCGATATGAGCTGGGCCAAAGCATCACCAGGGCCTCCACTCTTGCCAGGAGCAAAACGCTACAGCACCAGATATTCCCGCGTGGTCACCCAACGTAGTACTAATCTGGCCCAATCCAGTTTGCCTTCCGTGATCGGACGAGAACGGGGTTATTCTGGATGATATGACCGTAGCATGCACACAGTGTGGTTTTTAGGGTGACAATTCGGCTTGGCCCTTTTGCCTTCTAAAATCACATGCAGCACATGAGGCTGCTTATCGCAAAGGTGGGGTGCAAAGCTGGAATGCCCCCAGATAGGTTGTCTACGCCCGATAGATGACCCTTTGTCTGGCTCTGCAACAAGACAGACCACTCTTAGCACAGGACAGGCAGGTTTGTCAACCATCCAAGATTCTATGTATGGGGACTGCTTCATACTTCATGCGTGCACATACATCTACTTAACAGGCCAGGTCTTGCCATGCAGATCTGTCTCTATGGCTTCTTTGCTATGTTGGACTGGCAGCCTGAGCTGTCAACGTCCAGCTGCTGCAAGATGCTCAAGTTGCTTTGTTTGCAAGCGTTATGCCTCCTGCGCAAACTTGAGTGTTACCGGAGCGCCAGACTGCTAGGAAGTGTCGTTGTCAGCTTGAAGCTGCTTGATGCGGCCGCATTGGACAGAAAGGCCTGAAGTGAGATATGCCATTATGAATTGGAGCCACAGCTGTGGTAGCAGATGCCCGCAGATCTTGACCTCGGCCAGATATCCCCAGAAGGTCTCTGCGGTTGAAGCTCAGCCATCCCTGGCATACAGACATAGAAGCGACCATGGGCAAGACAGTGGCTCCCTCGGGCTCCAAGAGCAATGGAGCTGCCGCCAATGGCTCCACTGACTTCATCACTCTGCCAAACGGAAAGCAGGTAAGCGTTTCTGAGCAGACAGGCAGTTCATATGGTCTGCGGCAGCAAGTATGGCTGTCAAATGCAGCGTGCTATTGTGATGCTGCATCGCTGCTGTTCAAGCAGCTAGAGAGGTGGGCGGGCATACGGGAGCCTCCTGTGTGATACATAATTCTGCGATTTGGTTGTTCAAACCCCTCATTGCCAGGAGTCGCCGCCCCTGAACAATACATCTGCTGTGGATGCCCAACCTGCCAACTGCAAATGCCTGTCACAACCAAGGAGTCGTTGGGCACCCAACGTCTTGTGCAGCACCAGAGGCTGTGCGCGTTCTTGTGAGGCCCAGGTGGCTGCAGCTGGGGCAGACATGACGCACAGCATCAACAGAGGTCGTATTTTCAGGAGCCGTCGTGGAGACCCACCCTGCCTGACAGCCAGCTGTGACATCCGTTGTGGCAGAAGGCATGCAGTGCAAGTCCAGCAAAGCACTGCCAGCATGGGCGCAGCCCGCTCTCTTGAATCTCCCAACCTGCTGGGCCTGCCTGATCAGCTGTGTTCTTAGCTGTTTGGTGCAAAAGGCCTGCCCGTTGTGTTGTTCAGCTCTGTCAACCCTTGTGAGGCTGCTGTGTGCAAAGCAGCAGACTGCAGCACTGCCTGCCAAGCACGGCTGCAGCCCACTCTGCTGAGCGCCCTGCTTCCGTGCGTCATGCCTGCAGGCTACCATGGACCCGCATGCCCTGGTGCTTTCTTGGTAGACTGCAAGCCTGTTGTCTCTTGTCACGCCAGCTCAATGATTGCGGCGCCTGCAGGTGTCTTTTGCTGCTCTTTTCCCCTTACTGGCGCGTCCCTCAGCAGGCCTGCATGCTTCTGCCCTGGCACCAGTCACCCACAACCTTGAACTGCCCCTGCAGGTTCCCGTTGGGCTCCCAACAGGTGTGTCCCCAGAGCAGGCCAAGGGAGTGATCGACTACCTGAAGTCGAACCCTGAGGCGGCAGAGCGGCACTACATGGAGGCGCAACGTGTGCTGGGGCAGCCGGGGATGGCATCGGTGATCCAGGCACAGCAGCAGGCCCAGCAAAGCCCCGCCTACCAGCAGCAGCTTGCACAGCTTAGGTGGGATGTCATTGTGGCACTGTGCACAATGGCCTGCGCAGTGGCGTTCCTGTGCAAAATCTGGTGTTCAGGGACATTGAAACTACAGGGCTGCTGGTTGCCAACCCCCTGGCAATTGGGCTCTTCAAGCTGCAAAGTACGTAAGCTGCGCTCAGGGCTGTGCTGTGCACTGATGTTGGCTGTCTGTGCGCAAGACTGAACCTGGGCCCTTTCTGTCCTGCAGAGAGGACCCGGAGCTGAAGTCGGTGTTTGAGGACATCGAGGCCTCTGGCGGGAAGGCCATGGAGAAGTACTGGAACGACACCGAGCTGATGACCAAGATTGCCGCGCGCATGCAGTCTGTGTCGTTGGATGGCCCAGCGACTCCACCACCGGAGGCAGGGAGAGCTAAGAAGGTCAGCCTCGGCGCACTCCTGGGGCTGTGGAGTGTGAGGGTGTCGCATGCTCAGAAGGGTTACGAAGACCTAGAAGGACCTCAAGGTACTGACTGCAGTGGCAGGCATGCAAGCAGTAAGGTCATGGGTACTGTGGCACCCAGGAAATTCTCAAGACTGTCGCCAGCTGGAGGAGTCGTCCATTGCAGTACTGGCGAGGGAGTTCAGTGCAAATTGCTATTTCAGCAGTGGCTACGGTCTGCTGAGGGACCTATGCCGCACGCTTGTGCCTCAGCATTTGCCCGACACATCCCGTGTGCTCAAGCCTGCAGCATGGCAGTGCTATTTTGGGCTGGTCCAATCTGTGCCTCACCTGTAGCCTGATGGCTCCCGGCCCCTGCCTGCAGCACAGCAGCTCAGCAAGACTTGCTGCGGGCTCCCTTGCCTCACCCCCTGCCTGACAGATCGTGTGATTCAGCCTGCAGCACAGCAGCCTGCAGCAGTCCTTTTTGAAGGAATGCTCTGCTCACCTTGTGCCCCGCCCCATGCCTGACTTCTGTGCATTGCCTCTGCCTGCAGCACAGCAGCCCCGTAATCCTGCAGGACGCAGCCAAGGCGGGCGATCTGGCAACAGTCAAGCGCCTCTTACGAGAAGGTGAGCAGCTCTGCTAGGGTGCCTGAAGGCTGACAGGTGCCTGTGCGGCCACTGATGGAGCGTTCAGCAGGCTGGATGCTGTACAACTGCAGCTAGATGCTCGACCGTTCCCTTTCAAGACTATCTATGCCTGGGACGCCCACAAAACCCTAGCCACAGCCCCACAGGTGGACTGGGGAGCCAGACAATCTTGGACAAGCACAGCGTCTGGCTGCAGTGGTGGGCCACTCAGGCACAGACATGCTTGGAAGAGCACAGCTGACCGGCTGGCTGCAGTGGGCCACTCAGGCATGGACCAGTCTGGATGAGCCTAGCTGGGTGGCGGACTGCAGTCAGCAGCTGCCAGCCGACTGTACTGGACTGGCAGGACTTGGTCTTCAGGCACAACAAGAGGATGGCACAAACCCTAAGCCAACCCCTGATTGTGCCTCCAGGGGGTCTGCAGGGCCTGTCGGCAGTCACAAAGTGGGCTCTCAGGGCAGCAGACATGTTGGTCCGATGCTCAACACAGGCAGACGCTCAAGGCAGCAGGCAGCCTCCTGCAGCCCAAGCTGAGGGCCGCGTGCCACGGGATGTGCTGTGAGCCAGGGGCACATGGAGTGTTTTGATGTGCAGTACATCTGCAAGGGTGGGTGCAAAGGTAGGCAGCCCTTTGCTGCCTAAGTCGAGGCGTGACCCTGAACAGGATTTCCGTGCCTGCAGGGGTGGACATGAGGCGAGCAGACCCTCTGCTACCTCTGTCAAGGTGTGATACTGAGCAGAGTTCCCATGCCTGCAGGGGCTGACGTGAATCAGGCAGATATGCGGGGCATCACGCCACTGGGGGTGGCCGTCGGGTTCAACCGCATCGCAATTGTGGAGGCGCTGCTGGAGGCAGGGGCAGACGTGGAGAAGCCAGACGGGAGGGGGAACACAGTTCTCCACTATGCAGCAGGTGAGCTGTGGTGGGGCCTGGAGCAACATTTAGAGGATGGCCTGCTACAAAGCATACACGACAGCATCACCCATCGTGCTTGTGGCAGGCAGGTGCCTGCTGCCAGCCTAAGCCTGTCGCGAGGAGGGACACAGTGCTCCACTATGCAGCAGGTGGGGTCCGCAGGCACGTGTTTGGTGCCATCAATGTGGGGAAAGGCATCTGGAATACACACTCTCACCCTGCGTCAGGTGAGGTATGGTGGGGCCTGAAGCAACATGTGGAGGCAGCCTGGACACAGCATGCTGAAAGGCGTATGTCACGGCACGGCACTTCAGTGCTTCACCAGCAGGCTGCTGTGCAGCCCCTGGGCAGTGCAAGTCTGACACTTGAGGGAATACAGTGGTCCACATTGCGGCATGTGGGGCAGTCTGCGCCAAAACCTTATCGACCGCTGGGCCACCTATTCAAAGTTCAGCAGGTGAGTAAGAGAGCAAGCAAAGTAAGCACACGTCCAGGCAGGCCAGTCAAATTGAAGCAATAACTTTAGGTTGGGCCATGCGCCAGCCATGACGGCTGCACATCAGAACACTACCTGTCGAGCTGGCAATCAGCGTATGTTCACATGCATACCAAAAGTGCATGGCTGAGCAAGCCCATGGGTGAACCTCAACCTAACCCGCGCATGGAGCGCATGGAGCATATAGTCTCCCCTAGCTTCTGCCCACAAGCAGGGCAGTGCCAGAATTGCAAGCCTGGCCCATCTGAAGCCTAGTGCAGCAATGCATGCCCCTGCTCCATAGGCGAGGATTGAGTTCAGAAAGACCGCAGCAGTCTTTGCGCCACAACACGAGCTGACCTGTGCTGACCTGTCTTGCTGCCCTGCACTGCCTCTGGGTGCCTTTCATGCCCTAAGCTTTAGCTGCTGCTGCTGCTAATGCTGTTGGTCAGCAACCATCTGCAGTCAAATTACGCCTGTTGCTCCTGGTGTTCGTTGCACCAGTTGCCCTGCCTGGTTTCTGTCATTGCAGGCTGCGGTAATTGACACTGAGCTCCTCGCACCTGCCACCATGCTGCTTCATCCAGAATGTTGAGCTGTGTCATGTTGTGATGTGCAGGGTACGGCAGGAAGGACGTGGCTCAGATGCTATTAGATGCCGGTTCCGACGTGCAGGTATTTTGCCTGGCAAAGCCTTGCTGTCTGGGTAATATGACACCAGGGGACCTAGCTTCTGGGGTCTGGTCAGGTGCATGTCTGCTGAGCAGGAGACGGGTTACAGGAATGCTGTCATAGCAGGCTTCCATGTTGGGCAATCACATGAGCACAGTGACTGCTTTGCGTGCCTGGCAGCCAGGGAAGCCCCTGTGTATTGTGTTCTGTGGAGAGCATGTTTGGCAGGTGACCCCTGATCCCGCGCTCTCATCTTGGAGGTAAAGTTTGCCAGAGCAGTGTCCTCTGGCCCGTCAGCTGCCAGTCTTAACAATTTAGTGCTGATCATTCCGCTGCCATGTGGTGGTGTGTCTTGCCCTCCTAACAGCAGCAAAGCTCTTCTCTGACCCGTTAACCATCTTGCTTTGCAGGCCACTAACCAGCAGGGGCAGATGCCAATTGATGCGGCGAAGATCAACAGGGAGATGCACATGGTGTCCTTCTTGGACAGGAAAGCTGCTAAGCTCAAGCCAGCACAGACGGTCAAGCTAGCCAAGAATCTTTCAGGAAAGACTGTACCAGCAGACGAAGACGAGGCCAGCAAGTATCTGTGACAGTCATGTGGTTGAGCCACCACTGATGTTGTATTCAGCCAGCACTAGTGTTTTGCTGTTGACGATCTGGGCTTTGTTGCCAGCCGTTCCCAGTGCCTAAAGATCTGCAGGGGTTTCATCCAAGGCCCACAACTTTTGCTCCAACTTGATTCTTGTGTGACAGTGTTCAGCCTTCCCGGTCTTGGACAACAGTCAGGCCGCGAGGCGCACAGAACCCTTTGAAGCCCTGCAATTTGATGTTGCCCCGAATGTCAATGATCTCCAATGAGGCTGGCAGGCGCAGGTCTTGCACAGCAGCCACTGTCAAATGGTTTCGTTGCAGATCCAGGCGGCGCAGTCTGTGAAGGCTCTCAATGCTAGCGGGCAGCGCAGTCAGGCGGTTGCCTGCCAGGGAGAGCTCCTCCAGAGTGTTGGCAGCCTTATCCAGCGCTAGGCTGAGCCTGCAGATGCAAGGGTCCCCCACCTTCTCACCTGAAGCAGCAGAGGGCTGGCAGTCAATACATTGGACGGCCAGGAGGGCTGCAGGTGCTTGTTGCAGGTTGCCACATATGCATGCAGACCTCGCCTGCAGAGGCAGGGATGTGCAGCATCTGAGTGTGACATACACTTTGGCAGGCTTCTGCGGTGCCATGCTGGGTCTGCAGATGCAGGAACTCCACAGTACCTCTCACCAAAAGTGGGAAAACAGGGCGTCTGTGGTTGACAAATGCAACACATGCAGGCAGCCAGCATTGATGCAGCAGCATACACTCAACAGCTAGTTGCAGGACTCCATTGAATTGATCAACAGGCTGCCGGGCCGTGCTTGACAAGGCAAGCAGGGTTGCAGGCAGTGCTAGTTACATGTCGCCTGCCCTGTGCTGTGTGTAGCAGGCGGCACCATACAAGCACTGCCTGCAGCAGTCATTAGAGTGTGTGCATGTGGCAGCTGAGCAAAGCTCTGAGACTCACACATCAGGTTGTGGCAGACCAGATCAGGTGAGCTGCTCAGATCGAGCACCTGCAGGCACTCGCCGAGTGTTGGCTGCTGATGGCATGTTCGCCAGAAATGCAATGGCCCCACCTTGACTGCTTCAGGGTTCCTGCTGACGGCGGCCAGGGAAGACACAGAGCTGAACAACCTGTGTACCCTCATCTGAGCTGGGGGATGCAGATCCTCATCATAGGGATGGCCCAGACCTCTCTATGATGCATGTGACATGCTTGCAGCAGGCGACCTCCTGTTTTGCTGAGCAGGGTGTTGGACATATATTGGCTGTGAGGAACATGAAGAGGTCACAGTGGAACGTGTGAAGTCCATGGCTGAAGGCAACACATCAGATGGTAATGATGCCACTGCAGCCGAAGCTCCTTCGGAGGCGAGAATTGTGCTGAAAGCCGACTGCTATGCGATCCAATGGCACTTGATGTTGTGATTGAATGCACTGCAGACCAGTGCCATGCAGCAGATACAGGAAGCATTCTGTTTGATAGCTCAGCCCAGCGTTCAAGAGCTGGAACACCTGAAAATCTGCAATGAGACAGTGCGCGATAAGCACACAGAGCAGGCATCTGAAGTAGACACTCTTCAGGAGTCCTTGCAGGTCTGCAGCTGAGGTGCTGAAAGCTTTGCTTGTGCAGACTGCTTCACAGGCATGGCACAGGCAGCTGGGTTCACCTAGCTCATTGCTGTCACAGGAGCTCGAGATCTGTGCAGAGGCAGCAATGCCCCTGCTGGCTGCCATAAAAACTACAGAGAAAGACATGACCCAGCTCGAAGCAGCCATTGCCCAGCTTGAAAATGAGACTCAAAGGCTGGAGCAGCTGGCTGGGGTGCCACAGGTTGAACAAGCTGCCTCCAAAACGTCCTGGTTCAACCCTTCACAGTACACCTTCAGCAACAGCAAAAAAGGCTAGCGACATACACGAAGGGAGCATGGCATCAGCTTAATGAGGTGAATGAAATGAAATGCCTTGCTTTACAAAAAGGGGAGGCAGTCAGAGGTCTGCCATCTCGTCAGCTGCAGCCAGCTGCTCAAACGACATCTGCTTTGTGCTGCTGGGTGGCGCCATGCCTACATCTATGCCAGCTGCAGCAGCTTCCTCCAGCTGCTGCAGCACCGCCTTCTTCTTCAACATGGGTACCCTGAGCTGCTTTAGAGTGCCCTTCTGAACGTGCTGCTCCCATTCCTGCACGCATATTTTTGTATGTACCAGTTGCAAAAGGCAAGCTAGCATAACACCTACATTTCGAATGTCATCAGCTCCTAATATGATGAAATTTCACTTGCAAAGGCCTCTACCTTGCGGTGCATGTGATACAGGTAGAGGGCAGCCCGTGCATCATCGATGGGAGAGTGGGCCCCTCCCTGAATAGCCAGCCCCAGATGATGCTCCGCCAGCCAACGCAGGGCATGCGGTCGGGGGCGCCCCCCGGGGACGTAGCGCATCAACGGGGGGTAACGCGCAGTGTCCCGCGTCAGGCCGCGAGGGTGCTGCAATTGCAGGACCTGCAGGGCATCAGAGTCCATTGACATTGCTGTAACCGTGTTGTAAGCAGGGAAGCTTGAGCGTCAGGTGGCAGGGGTTCCGCAGCTGCACAACCCGCTCAGGCACCAGAGCTGTGTGTCATGACTGGAAACTGGATGCGCGGGCATCTTGCATGACAGGCTGCGGGGTGGATCACCTGCAAAACTTTGAGTTACAACAGTGGCATCAGAAGGGCTTGACAAACAGGGACTTTCATGCATACTGTGTCTAGCCAGATGGCTGCTGCAGCTGTGGCACCTACAAGGCAATGATAGAGAAGCCCATTTTGCCAAATTGGTGCTGCAATGGAGCTGCACAGATGGCGCGGCAGCAGGACCTGGAGGGTACCATCTCTGCAAGTGAGTAGATTTGGCAGTGGCAGCTTTAAACTTTGGTGCGCAGGCAGCTTGTGCATCAGGCCACGGCTGCAGGGACACGTTGCTGGGTGCTGCAGCTGACCTGCAAGCATGGGTGTCTACATTGTGGCATCAGTTGACCTTGATCAGTAAGGGCCTTGTGCATTGTGGGAGAAGCGCGGCGTCGCTGCAGCTGTGATACGGCAGGGCACGACCAGATATCTCCTGGTGCCAGGAGGCACCGCACCAGTGCTGTGCAAGTTCGGCAGCTGCAGAACCTGCAGGGTCATCATGGTTGTCAGGTGCAATGTCAGGCGGCTTCTGCATCAGGCTGCAGCTGCGCATCTCTGTGTATCTCAGTGACTGCAGCTGCAAAGAGGCTTGCAGAGCCTCTAACAATTTCAAGTGTGTCAATCACCACCAAACGGAGACAGCTATCCCACTTTACCGGTGTCACCTGAAGCATAGCAATCTCACCTGCAGATCGTGGTCAACAGAGTGCCCCACCAATATGCGACCTGTCAGCACCTCCCGTGCAGCTGCCTGCACCTCCTTGAAGGGCTTGGCGCGCAGCATATCCTCAGGGGTCACTCCGCTGACATGTGTACGGTAGTCGACAATGCGCTCCTGCAGGGGTGACTACTCAGTCAGCAGCTGGCAGCTTCTGGTTTAGAAAACAGGGTGCCCAGGCACACAATGGATCGGTTGCCATGTGCCCTCATATGGGCAGACCTTAAGCTCTGTGTGTGACGGCTCCTAGGTGGCTGTGCTGGACCCACCTGTGGCTGGACAAGCTCGTCCATGAGCACAATGCCCAAATTGTTGACCAGGCACACCCGCGCCAGCATGCTGCGATGCGCGCCCGGCCCCACGCCCACCATCTCACAGTCCAGCGCCACCACCTGCAGGGCAGGGAAGAGACCAGCTGGATCCTTGACCTGGAGAACGCCATCCCCCCACCGATCAACATGTCACAGTCCAGTGGCTCCACCTGCAGGGCTTGAACGGGAACAGGATGCATGTGAAGACGAGCACATGTCACAGTGTGGCGCCACCACCTGCAGTGGCACAAGCAGGGAAGATTGTGAGGTGACCTGCTGCAGCACAGCGCCAGCAGAGTGTCAGTATCTAGCATTGCCTGCAGCGCAGGCGGAGAAGAGACGTCTTCTCAGTGCATCAAGCATTGCAGGCAGGTGTCCGTGGCCCATGGTGTCCCCCACAAGCACAGCCATGGCCCGGGACCATTCTGATGCTGTCAGGGGAATGGTGGACTGGGTGGTCTCCTGTGCGGCTATTGCATGCTGGCAGAGGAGAACCGCCTGTACAAATGGGAGTTCAGCAAACCCCAGCCAGCATGCTAAGCAGCGTTCGCAGTGTCACTTCTCATGTATTGTCGCGCACACTGTGCAGTCCCATTCACAGACCGGACACCCCACATCTGACTGAGGCTTGACTGGCAGCAACAAGATGCACTCAGACACATTGTGTCTGCATAAGCAGATGCCGGCAAACCCATCCCAGCCTAGCATGCCTTCAAACAAGTCAGACTTGCCAGCATTGGGACCCTTGCAAGGCTGTCTGTTTGAGCAAGTGCCAGCACGCCCACCGCAGCCTTGCTTGCCTGGATGAGCTTCTTGCTTGTGTTGAGCTGCTTGGGGGCAGGCAGCAGCCATGTGGGTATGAGCAGAGTGAGGCTCACCCAAAGTTGCTTACCTGGGTGAGCTTCTGGCTGGCGCCGAGCTGCTTGGGGGCAGGCAGCGGCTCATGTGGAGCCTGCTCGGGCGTGGCCGGCGCCTGCACTTTTCGTCGCTTGGGCCCGCTGGTGAGCGTGGCTTTGAGCGCCAGCCAGTTGCTGCTTGCAGCGCCGGCTGCACAGAAGGGCGCTGCGTGTTGGTTGGTTGCCTGTCTTGGCGTCAGTCAGAGACAGGGGTCAGTACTGGCCACTGTGACGTGAGGTGGGGGCTCAAGAGGGTGGGGGCCAAGGAGGGCATGTAACACACGTGGTGTCACTGCAGGCCAAGCCATAGGTCAAGCTGCGTGCCGCCTCCCAAAGATGGCAGGCTGCAAGAGGGACGCTGCAGCAAGCACCTGGCAGGAGACACAGCCCTGACATGTTCGTGCAGCCCAGTGCAGAAGCAAATGCTGATGTGCACTGCATTCACCTGCTGCTGGCATGGCTGTGGAGGTGACCAGGGCCGCCTTCTTGGGAGCACGATGCCTCTCACTGCGGGGGCCTCTGCCTGGCTGGGCTGTGCCGTCGTTGCCCTGCTGCCTGGGAGACTGCTCTCCAGCATCTGCTGCGGAAGTCTGGGCTGCGAGGGCAGAGACAGGCTCAACAGCTTGTGCTGCCTGCCTGGCCTGCTTTGCAGGCGCAGCAGGCTCAGCACCTGGGTGCTGCTGGGACGCTGGCTGGGCAAGCCTGGTCTGCTTGACAGGCCCACCAGGCATGGCATCTGGTTGCTGCTGAGAGACCGACAGGGGCGCAGAGTGGCGCCTGCTCTTGCGCTTCCTACCAGGCATGCCATCCTGCTCTCCAGACGCGCCTGCCTCCTGACGCAGGCCGCCCAGCACAGGCTGAGCAGTGCCACGCTGCCTCTGCCTTCTGCTCAGAGCGGTCGGCTGCTTTTCGCTGGCCCCCTGAGTCGCAGCAGGCTGCTGCCTGCCTACCGGTGGCTCCTCTGCAGCTCGTTTGCGTTTCAGGGGTTGGCTGCGGGCCTCTGTTGGCTGTTGGGGCTCTGCGGCTCTTGCAGCAGGCGCTCTTGCCTTCGACGGTGACTGCCGTGGCGGTCCAGCAGCAGTACCCGGTTTGATCCTAGAGACACTGGCAGTGGATGCTCGTACCTCCTGCGCTGCGTGCTGCTTGCCGCGAGCGCCTGCTGGCTGCTGGCGCCCAGCAGCTGGCTGCTGAGTGACAGATACAGGGGCAGAGGCTTTGGCAGCTGGTGCCAGCGTTTCCAGCACAGCCTGCTGCCTTGCCAGAAAATCTGGGGACTTGAACTTGTTGCCCTTCACCATCACTTGCTGCTGTTCGCTGCCTGCTGCTGCGCCTTATGGAGTGTGGTCAGCCTCTCTGCATATTGCAGGCTGGGCTCAGACCATCGCGCTGGCAGGCAAAAGGCTGCTGACCAGGCCCTGGCTTGCCTGCAGTGTCACTGACAACCTTCTGCCTGTCTTGTTTAAAGAGAACCCCACATCTGGCACTGTAAACAGCCTGCAGCACGCAGGCGGCAACTCAGCTCACTTCGTGGCATATGCTTGACACCTCTCGAGCTGGGATCTTACCCTGCCAACTGGAAGTGAGTTCAGCTCTGCAAGGCCCACTTCAAGGACATTGGCCTGCACTGTGACAAATTGGTCATTAGCTGCTTCCATTGCTCTGTTGATGAATTTCATCCACAATGATCACCTCCTGCTCGAGTGCTTTGTGTCCGCTCATGATGGGTAGGTCCGGATCTAAGAGCAGCCTACCTGACAGTTGAGAATGCCAAACAGAACAGTCAGAGCTTGCAGTACGTACGTACAAGCGCACAGGCCTGTACTATCACAGCACGGTCAAGGGACCCAGCCGATATGTACACTGAACATCCCACCATGGCTTCTTCCTCTGGGCCAGTGCAGCATGCACCAGCAGTCACAGGAAGGACCAACGTCACCAACCTGCTCCCCCTGCACATTGGCCAAGCAGCAGTGCTCTCCCTGGCTTGCTGCCAGAGCTCATGCAAGTCCTCAGCTCTGTCTCAGCCACTGATGGTGGCATCCATCTGAAAGGCATCATGCTGAGCAGATCAGTGCTTTCTTGCAGTAGCCTCTCAAGTGTGGCCATCTGTTTGGTGGAGCCCTTCAGCTGTGTTGAAGGTGACCTGACATTTTTTTGGGGACAATTCTCTAACCAGCAGCACTTGCACACGATTGACAGGTCCCGCACCAGTCAGAGGTATGCGAGTAGGCCCCCCTGATTGCTTAGGATGTACATAGTTATGCAAGGTTCCCGGAACCACAATTTGTGCTGGGTCATTGATTGAGTATGTATGGTGGTAGTGCGCTTGGCTGGCTGCCAGATCCATCGGGTTGGGCAGAAGAGTGGCTGTAGATACTTGTATTGTCGGCTTGAGGCCTGGCATAAGAAGATGTATAACACTCATCTGAGCACTCAATTCACTCGGCTAGCTGGATAGCTTCGTTTTCATCATGCTCCATGCTAAGCTTGTTCACTTTCATAGTCAAACGATGTTGCATGGCATCTTCATCCTGGGCAATTGCTGAACAGCAGGCTGCCAAGAGGCCACCACATGGCAGCCAGCCAAGAATGGCAACATTGAAGGCTGTTTGGCGGCCCATGCGCGATATGAGAACAGCAACAGCGCCTGGGCCAAGGCCTTTGCCCACATCATCCATCATGGTCTGCAGTGCAAGGGCTACACCACGCGTCTCTGGCTCATTGCAGTTGGTGAGGACTGCCCTGATGTTGGGCGCTGCTGTGCTTGCCAACAGGCCACCCAACCATGCAAGGACAAGGACCAGGCCTAGCGGGGCTAGCACCAGGTCTGCATTTGTCAACCACCAGATGGGGAGGGCTGCAGAGGCCACAGTGCTGCCAATGAATATCGGCATTGTCCAACGCCGCCAATTGTACAGCCACTGCCCGAGAGCGCCACCTGCTATGACACCGCATCCGCCGCCAAGGCCCCAAAGATTGATCACCCAGGTGGCAGTGCTGATTGGTAGGCCCTTGTTGACATGCAGGAAATCTGAATCGCAGTGAAGAAGTTGACAGTTTGGATCAGGTGGTGGTGAGATGCAGTGTTCTGCTGCAGATCAACTCGAGACCAGCTCAGACATGTTTGATGAATGATGACATGCTCACCGTTGAAGTACGTCAACAGCACACCCCAAGGCAGGCAACCTGCAAGGATCATCAGGGGCAGGGCTGCAGTCCTGAGTGAGTGATGGATGCAAGGCAAGCTGCTTTGTGTGGCACCATGCGAGGTGCAGTCATCAGATGCCACAGCAATGGAGGTGGTACTTGTGGCATGCACCTTATAGCAAAGTTTTGATGCCTCATGGGTTTATGGAGGGCATGCGACAACGAACTGTGAGTTGAATCTGTTGTAGATGCAAGGCCTTGAGCCAATGGTCCCACATGCAAATGGCGGCGACGCGCAGCCATCACCCTCAGAGGGGTTCGCCTGATATCCCACTCTCAGGTGGTGACCAAGTACAACAGGCATGGGATGAAACGTTGTACGTATCCAATGAAGCAGTGCAGAACTCACCCGGAAGGCCTTGCAATATCATGTACAGATTTGTTGGGATGCGCAACACCCTCTTCAGCTGATACCAGGTGATGGACTCCGCATAGGCAAAATCAGCGCGTGCGAATTCCCCTTGCAGGGCCGCTTCTGTGGCACCCCGACGCGGCTCATCTACGATAAACATCATCGATGCGGCTGCCCCGATGGCTGGCAAGGCCACAATGACAAATGGCCAGCGCCAGCCCAGCTGAGGCCCTGTGACGTGGGAAGACAATGAATCTCATGCCATGGCTGCAGAAATGTGTGCTCAGCAGAACATTCGAAAAACACGTCTGGGCGAGTGGCATCCTGCTGCCAGGACACCTTCTGTTCTGTCTCCCACAGCAGATGCTGGAAGTGCCGAGAAGCTGAGAAGATCTGCAACAGACCCGCATTATGGAAGCCGGCCAAGCACGCCAGGGCCAACATCAAGCTGACAGCAAGCAGCCTGCAGAAGAGGATGCTGGACAATGGAAGTCTTACTGGCCTGATGTGAAGGGCTGCTCCTCTTCTCTCTCTCCTTTGCTGACAGCAAGGACCACAGAGGACCCAAAGGTCTGGCAGTGGGAAGGCAATGGCTAGGGGCTGGTAAACAAGACGCAACACGCACAACCATTTCCTTGTCCAGGAAAGCCACAACATCCAGCGTACAGCTGCCTCAAGCCCAAACATCGAGTGCACGCAAAGCTGCTCACCTAGGAAGCCTGAGACGCTCTGCCCTGCAGCAGTACCCAGGCCTGTGGCGATTTGCACACCGGTGGCGCACAGCACCCGCTCCGAGGCGCCAAACAGATCGCCCAGCAAGGAAAACAGCAGGGGGAAGCACCCGCCCACTGAGATGCCAGTCAGCAGGCGGAGCACCAGCAGCTGCCAGTATCGACTCACAAAGAAAGTGAGGAGGCAGGGGCCCTCACCTGCAGCAAAGATAGGCAGTGACCTGGGGCAGTGAATGATAGCTGCCCCTATTGGAGCAGCATGGGCACAAGGAAAGCTGCAAGGAGCGGCACTAAATTGCATGAATGCAGCATCACCCCCACCGCACATGCAGTGGCCATGACACAGCTGCCACTCACCCAGCAGCACCACCCAGAGGAGCAGGTGTTTACGATTCACCCTGTCTGAGATGTAGCCAACCAGCAGAGCTGCTGGCGCACCAACAAGAAAGAATGCTGCTGAGACCCAGCCGCCCAGGTACACATCTCTCTGCCTTGAGCAGAAAGCACAACAGGTCTTGGGGCAGGTACTGCAATGCCTGGAATGAGCAGAAATTGACAAACAGGAGCATACATTGCTGCTGACACATCACAGGCAGCACGCCTGCAGGACACAGGATACCTGCCTAGCATCAAAGCCAAAGTCTTCTGCAATGTCAGACAGCACAGGTGCCATCAGGTTCTGGTCCGCATTAAGCAGTGCTGCCACAAGGCAGAACATTGCCACTGCCAGCCATTTTTTTCTGGTGGCAGTCTTGCAGGAGGGTCCTGGTGGGCCTGCATTGTAGCACACGTGCTCATTCTATGTTTGCTGCAGAGTCAGCGCATGCTGCTGCGTAGGGCACAGACCTGCTTGCTGAGTTCCTCCATCACTTGAGAACCTTGACAGCCCAAGAAGGCTCTGATGCTCATTCAGCCCCACAGCATCATCAGGGAACACTGATTCAGAGGGGGGCAGGGGTTGCAACATGCTGTTGCCTCACAGTTGATGCTGCGAATGGCAGCATGCCTGGTGCTCTGCCATTGCGTCTGGCATCACAGAATTCAGAAGAAGGCAAGGGGATTTTCATGCCCATGTCACACACCTGCAGCCTGGCTCAGCGCACCTGATCTCTCGTTGAAACAGCTGTAGAGATCCAAGGGCAAGGAGTACCTCAGATCTTGAGCCAGGCTGGCTCCAAATGGCCCATGCAGAGGTGTTGTACTGGATGAGCTGGTTGATAGGACTTACCAGGAGCGAACCCCAGAACCTCACGACAGCAGATTTACAGAGGAATGTCAATGCTGCGCTGCGAGTGGTGGTGCAGGGCATGCACAAGAGTGTGAGCTGATGCCTGCTCCTGCATGGCAGTCCTGTGTGCCTGTTGCTGAAAACTGATCACTGGTTGAACTGCAGGGCAAGAATGCAGCCGTCAGGAGTCACCTGGAGGCAACAGGGACCATCAGTGGAGCAGATGTAAGCTGTATACTTCGACCTGCCGGCAGGCCATCTGTATACTCCTGCTTGTTTCAATCCAGTGGTTGCGCTAGACAATTTGCAATACAGGCCGTGAAGCTTGATGCTGCCTGCAGTTTCCCCCCCTCTCTGAGGAGCACCGGCGCCAAGCCGTCAAGCTCAGCGACATGTTGGACGTCAGCGAGCAGAAGGCAGTCAGCCTGCTGATGGACGCCAGCAAGCAGGTCAGAAACGTCATGCTCTGCATTGCATGCATCTGCTGGTGCTTGCTGGCATTGGCCTTTGCACTACTGCAGTCCCGAGGGTTGCATTGACCCCGTGCATTCCGCCTGCATGACCAGCCCCAGCCTAGTTGAACCCATCTGGACGCCTAATTCCCCGTCTTGGGAGGCCTGCAAAGGCATGAATGCCACTCAAGAGTGTTCATCAGGCAGTCATGCTACCTGCCTGAGCGGCCCAACATGGCAGGCTTGAGTATGAGCACCATGCAATATTGCTGGCTGCCATTGCATCTGCCACAAGACGCATCATAACGGGCTTGGCCAGCACCCCTCTAAAACAGCAGGGTGAGGCTCCTGCATGTTTAGAGGGGTCTCCTTCTGATCCCCCAGGCATGCGACCTGCCTGAACAGAGCGGCAGCCTGTGCAAGCTGGATTGCATGCTGCCGCCCTGCCTGCCATTTGTGCAGACAAGCAGCTGCCCGTTGTGCAGGCACACAACCTGCCCCTGCAGAGATGCACCATGCCTGACGGGCACCATTGCCCCCATTCTGCCTGCACAGGGGCCACTTCTTATGTAAAACTGATAGAGCACATGGCCCCAAGCAAAGGAAGCAACAGCTCGGAGTGACTCAATGCCTGCCCCTGCAGAGAGGCAGCACCTCAGAGGCTCAGGCCGTGGGCCTTTACTACGAGCAGCGCTTCAAATGGGTGGACCTGGTCTGGCAGCTGCTGCAGTCAGCCCTGGCCGGCCCTGCCAGCCAGGCAGAGGAAGTCACAGCAGTGATTGCTAGCACAGTCAGGCGCCTGCTCCAGCAGCAGCAGCCTGGGCAGCCCACTGTGGTGGCACGCCTGCTGGAGAGCATCAGGGTGCGCATGACAATGCTGCCTTGCTGCAAGGGCTGTCAGGGGTGCCCAAATTTTGAGTTGGGGGAACCGCTGTCAAACACTATGGTGCGGAGATGCCAAGCGTCACAGCACTGCGCAGTACCACTGGCAGGGCTGCATGTAGTAACGGCTCCACCAGGCCAGCACTACCCGTGTTGTCAAGGCCCAAGCACCTGAGCTGCTACCATAAGCAACACAGGGTGCTGGTGAGCTGCTGCCATAAACAACACAGGGCGGTGGTGATGGGGCCAGGGCAGTTTAGGGTGTTGCATCTATATCTGGCCCTTTCAGACTGGAGACCACGTGTCCAATGCCTGCCGACCAGGATCAGGTGTGAGTATAGCTTGCAGCAACCAGGACCTCAGGGTGCCATATTCTTCAACAGCAAGCCTGGCGGCCCAATTGTCAATGTCTTGCACTACTGGCCTCAAGATGTGTCCTTGCTCCCCATGCAAATGCACATCAAAGTGGCGATGTCCTGGCAGCCAGCCCTGGTGAGCCTGACTGTCACATTGTGTACTGCTGGCCTGCATGCGCAGGCGCCTTCATGCAGAAAGAGATGCAGCTGGATGCGGGCTTTGACGGCAAGCCCTGGGGCATAGCTCAATTTTTCTGCACTGCTTGCCCTGCAGGCCACCGGTAGGCCCGGGCACAAGGACTCCAGGGTGGCTGTAAGCCCTGACAGCGAGCCCCTGGAGCACCACCAGGTGCTGCTGCAGGAGCGGACCCGCCTGTGCTCCTGCCTGGCGCTGGCCACGCGTCTGAACCCCCTGCTCTCCGCTGGCGAGATCAATGAGCTGGTGGTGCTGCTGGGCAGCATAGCTCAGCATGCAGAAGGTATGACTGGGTCTTGCCTGCAGTCACTGCTGGCCTGGTTCATGACGAGGGCGCCTGCAAAATCTGCAAGATGCAGGAGCTGGTGATTATGTCAGGGCGATGTGGCTCAGCCTGTGCATGGTGCGGTCCAATCTTACCTGCGAACAATGCTGGGCAATGTCGTGACTTCCTGCGGTGTTGCTGCAGCTCTGCACCACGGACACCACCACAGCGCCGATGCAGAGGACAGCATGCAGCCCAGCTACCTCTTGCTGGTGGCGCTGCTGAATGTCATCATTCCTCCAGTGGTGACTGTGGGCACAAACGAGGAGGACAACACCGAGCAAGAGCAGCACCTGGGTGAGTGGCAGCAGCATGGCAGCAGGCACCGAACCAACGCAGTCAGGTTACTAGTGCTGCCTGCAGGCTGTGTCAGAGCTGCACATTGCATGTCGCACGAGTTCTTTGCTGGCTCCTGGTTGTTGCATGTGAGTGATGCCTGCTTGTTCACAAGCTGCACATGTGGGCAGCTGCACGTGAAATCGCTTTGCTGACTTGTTTGCATGCTGCGGCTGACTTTGAAAAAGCACCGTGGTTTCCATGACCACCCCTGCTCTGGTGCCTGCAGGCAACATCATTGCTGACCCAGCACTGAAGAGTGCCATTGAGACCGGCAGTGTTGAGCCACATCAGGGTTTCCATGCCCTGATGCGCCTGGCCTGGGGAGAGGTCCTGGCGCTGCTGTTGCCGCCATCAGCTGCCACAAAAGGTGAACCAGGCCATGTTAAGTCATTTTCAGCATGCCTTGAACAGCGCATCATACAGCTTCCTCCCCAAGGTTGTGCTATTGTGTGGAGTTTTGTTACTGTACATACCCAGGTCTGCTCTCAGCCAGCTGTTGCCCCCATGAGGACAACAGCTCCAGGGTCGTACCCCTGTGCAGTCTCTGCCCACACAACACTGGTTTGACAGTCTGCAGTCAAAACCCATTCTGTGTCTTGCAGAGAGAGCATGGCAGTGTGTGGACAAGGCGCTCAAGGCAGGGGGGTTTCAGTTCCTTGACACTCGCGTCCTCAAGGGACGCTTCTTCCGCGATGAGCCCCCAGTCATGCAGGACCTCTGCGTGGACATGTTCCACCGGCTGGTCATGCACTTCCTGCACAGCACGCCTGGCAGGTGAGGCTTGCCTGGGAGCAACGCATATGTGACAAGGGTGTGGGGGATTGGCTTTGCTGTCCTTTGAACAGCAGAACCACTATTCCCTGAGTGTGCAGGATGTCATACAATGTCTTCATTTACTAATATGATGGCCATGCACATCGTGCACAGTACACCTGGCAGGTGCACTTCCATACGACTTCTGCATTGTTGTCAGGCACTAATCATACAGCACGAACAGAAGGAGGTTCCATGTACATGGGCATGCGGTAGTAGAGGTTGTGCCTAGCTTACCCAATGGGCAGGTTGAGGAAATCGCTTTGCTTCACAAGCAGTGCAGGAAGTACTCTGCATGGTGCAGGCACCCAGGCCCAAATGCTGCTGTTGCGTGAGTGTGGCTTATCCCTGCAGGGAGCGTGGGGTACCTGAGCTGCAGCAGCGGGTAATCGCACGCAAGAGTGCAGCCACCAACCGCCAGCCGTACAGTGACCCAGGGGACAGCTTGGAGACCCTTCTGATGCTGATGACAAGGCTGTATACTTTCAGGCCCAGCCTCTGCCTGGAGGAGGAGCTCAGGTGGGCAGCTGCTGTGTAGTGGACATCAGAGGAGCATCACGTCTGTGCAGCAGGGCATCAGGGGGCCACATACGAGTGATACCTGGCTTGCGTGAAGAGGAAGTTCAAGTATACTGTCAAGCAGAGCTTGACACAAAGCCTCCTAAAATATATTACCAGACGTCATGGTCAATCTGTGGAGGACCTGTCTGCAGCCTGTTTGCTTGCGCAGCATTCTTAGGAGCTGGACAATGTTACTGTGCATGGGTCCTTGCCAGCAAATGGCATGCAACTACCTGAAGGGACACGCCTCGTCCCAAGATGTGTCATGTCGTGGTGGGGTTCCATAAAACCAGGTGGGATGTTGCCTGATCAGCATGGCAAGTGGTTTGACCTGCGTTCAGAAGGACAACATGTGCTCATGCCACATATTGCACTGCCAAGGTACCTCACAGGAGTGCGCCCTCAGCCTCGAAACATCTCTTGGGGGCCGCATCTGCCTTTCTGTGCTCTGCAGGCCTCAAATTTTGAACCCATTCATGGTCTGGGCACAGGAGCAGGCTGTGAAGGCAGCCTGGCCGCCCCTGGTGGCCAAATGGTTTGACCTGCTGGCAGCTATGGCTGGCGATGGGCCATCTGCAAGCGCCATCTTTAACTCCATGTTGTTGGTGACAGGGCAGCCCAATTCAGACAGGCTGACCTGGCCTGCTGTGCTGAGCATGATCCAGCAGGTGCGCGCTGACTGACAGCTGCGCTGCAAAGGGCCTTCAGAGAGTCTGTGATTTGAAGGGCAGTGCTCCCGGCACGGGCTGTTGCTTTTGGTCTAATGCCTGAGTTGCCCTCTCACAGACCACTGAGCGGCATGCTTGCTATGGCCTGCTATTGCATCTCAAAAGCAACCTGCATTGCATTCTGCCTGGACATATGTCTGGACAGAGCTAAATTGCCAGGGACTATCATAAAAAGCTTGCTGTGGCTGCAGATGAATGAATTTTTCCAGAAGGAGCTAGCGGAGCAAAGGCAGAAGCAGCCCCAGGCCCCTGGATGGCAGCGCGAGACTAATAGCTCGACCATTGCGCCTGGGGACGCAAAGTGCGTGGCCGCCTTCCTGCGACTACTGGCACAGGTCAGCCACCTGCAGACTGTGATAGGAGAACTTAAAGTGGAATGCAGTTGTACCGACATGGGTCATCATGCTTCTTGTTATGTGGGTGCTTGTGCCACTGATAGCACAGCTCTTGAACTGAGAGGCAGCCCTTTCTGTGGCAGTCGCATTCTGCAACACTCGCTGATTGGGAAGCTCCCATCGCTGGATCTGTGGCATCATCCAAGCAGCGGTCAGACCAAGAGCTGGCCCTTTCCCCTGGCAGCTAGCCAGCAAGCTCTGTTTGCCAGGAAGGGTCTCACTGGTGGACCTCATCAGCAAGCGCTTTTTGCACCAGGCTTTGATTACTATGTCCTGATCAACAGGGTCAAGGAGACCCAAGTTGTCTTTGCTGCCTGCCCTCCGTAGAGCACCCCATAACTAGGCCCGTCCAGCAGAGCGCACTTGATGTCTTTGCCTGTGATCTTCGCCAGCATGCGGCCCTTTGCACCCCACAGCTAGGTCCAAGTGGTTCCAGTCCGCCAAACAGGCTGAGTGCAGTCTCCCAGAGGGCATGGCCCACCCAGGGTCAATCCTGACTGACCAGGGGCCCTAAATCAGGTCTGCGCAGGCCTGATATCCAGTGCCCCTACAATAGGCCCAGCAGCTACCATCCAGCTGTTAGCTGCCCACGCAAAAAGACCTATCCACCATCGGAAAAACCAATTCTGTAAGCATGCCCGCACGGTGCCCTGCAGGTTCTGAAGCATGCCCCAAACGGCCTCTGCCAGACCTGGGTGACGCAGATTGAGGGGGCTGCTGGGGGAAGCTTCTCTCTGACAGACGAGGTCCTGGATCTCATGTGTTACCCTGTCCAACAGGTGGGGCCTTGCGCAAGGCCTGTTTCTACCTAAGCCTGCTGTGGAGGAGCAGGGGGCTGTTCAGGGTAGCTGAAGGGGTGCTGCATCCAATGGCTGAAGGCTGATTGGTTCATAGCTCACCAGCATGTGCTGGCTGTTCTGCTCATGCTCAACTTGTGCAAGACCCAGCCAAATGCAGGCTGCCAGATGTGCTGCCCAGGAGAGTCTCGTGAGCACCCTGACCAACTTATAACGGCCATCCGCAATGGTTGCTGAATATGCGCCACCCTGCTTGGGGTGTGCAGCTCCTTGTTGGCTATGTCTGGCATATGACAGGTGGCGGAGCCCCATGTGGCCGCCAGTGGCTCACCGTCCCCTGCCTGCTGGTGCAACATCCTGCATCACATGTTGTCAAGGCTTGTCCAATGCAGGCTGCCCTGCATCTCAGCCACTTGCTAATGTGGTTTTGGCCAGCAGGGCTGCATGTGCTTGTTGCCCTCGTAGGCGATGCTAGTGACTGCAGGGTCCATTAACAGCTTGGAGCGCTCCTCAGACTTGCTCCTGCAGGTTTTCTTGCCTAAGCATTTGAGGGCTCTCTGACAGGGAGCTGTACACAGGTCATCTGGCATTGGCTGACTGTCCTTGCAAATAAAAGGCCCGCCAGAACTGGCAAGCAGGAGGTTGAAAAGTGGGCGATTGTCTGCAGGACAGATATGCGGCCTGCAATCGTGTAGCACCAAGGGCAAGACAGCCAACAAGGTTGTCGATCCTTTCATGCCCTTTTGCATTCAGTCAAGGCGGCCAGCAACCAGGCAATACTGGCCAACTGGCAGAGGGGGATGGCCAGACAAGGTCTCGACTCTGGTGTGGCCCTCATGCAGGATGTTAAGGCGTCATGCGACCAGGTGGCACTGGCTCTCGCGGAGAGGGGCGGCCAGGCTCTGGTTGTGTGGCAGAGCCTGCTACAGCGTGGAGTGGTGGAGGACGAGGCTGGGACCCAGGCCATGTACTCCTTAAATAAGCAGATTGACAAGACCATGGTGGGTGACAGGGGGTTGTGGAGGCCCAGACCAGCAGACATGCTTGTGGGCAAAAAAGCTGATTGCTGTGTCAGAGACAAGCCTGAGCTAAGTGGAGGTAGCTTTGTTGAAGGCTGCAAGAGGTCTGGGGAAGCCATGGCCTCTCTTGATACCACATTGACGAGACCATGGTGCATAGGGCTGACTATGGCCTCCATGCCAAGGTGGACCCTTCTGCCAGAGCAAGCGCTGGGATGCTGAGCTTCAGGGCTGCTGGGTGTGCACAAGCAGATGCCAGCTGCCAGAGTTATGGTGCATGTGCAAGAAATACATTAACACCGTGTCTAAGCTATATGTCTGGAAACCCTGTGAGAGGGCTAGGCGTCCCTGTCAGAGTGAGGTGGCCGGGGTCTTGACTCAGAGTGCTCACTGTGCAAGCGCTAGCAGGTAGGGCTGGTTCGTCTATCTGAATGGCAAAACCCTGGTGTCCTGGAGATGATGAGTGCAAGCAGTCAGAGTTCCAGAGGTGTCAGGGGGTACTGCAGTCAAATAGCGCTGGGCTGGTGGCAACTGCCAGTGGCTTGCCAGTTGATAGTCCTCAGAGGGAGCCTGCCCAGTTTCAGTGTGCCAGGGCACTCATATCGTTTAGTCACTGTGCACTCAACAGAGGCAGTTGTGCGGCAGCACATGGGTGCTGACATGGTGCCATGGACTTCTAGGCTGCATCTCGCGCAATCTGTCTGTTGCAGTTACAGTGCACATCTTACTCTTGGCTGCTGGCTGCTGGAATGTTTGAAGTTGCTGCTGTCCATCACAGGCATCTGCTCTTGCAGGCACCCCGATTCCAGATAGGTCTTCTCTGTCTTTCCATATCCAAATATGGCCCTGCCGACCTGCTGCGCCATGCCAGTTGGCTGGAATTGACCAAGCCGACCTTAACAATCTTGACCGGCAGTATTTCCTCTCAAGCAGCCCTGCACAAATGCCTCTGAAGTTTTGAGTGCACACCTACGCTGACCTACACAGCTGCCAGCCTGCCAGCTGACAAGACTATAAACACCCCTACAGGTCCCCAACCAGGACTTTGGCGAGCTGCTGGAGTTTGTGCACCTGCTGAATGTCCTGTGGCGCGCCACCCCTGCCAATGCCATGCAGCAGGCAGGGGCCCCCTATCGCCACTTCACCAAGTTCATCCTTGATAATGTCCTGAGGCACACCACTGTCTGGCGCTACAAGTGAGCTTGCACAGCTGTTTTTTGCAGTCTGCTGTGGGCTGCCATGTCTGCCTGGTGTGGGCTGACAGCCTTGCTCCCAAGCCATCTTTGGGCCGCATGTCAGCATGTTTAAGCACAAGCACACCTCGCCCCAATGCTGCAAAGAGTGCTGGGAATTGCTGCAAAGCACCAAAACTTTGCATGGCAATCATCTTCCAGAGTAGGGCTACTTCAGAACCTTCCTGTGCTGAGTTCCCCGCTCAGCTGGTCTCTGTCTTCCCCTGCTCCTGCAGCCATACATCCTCGAGTGGCAGCTTTGATGCAGGACACACACTTGGCACTGGCCATGGCTTGTGAGCAACACAGTGCATGCCTGCCTGCAGGGACGAGCGTCAGAAGTGGCAGCTGCATGCAGCCTGCCTGGAGCATGTCCGGCTGGTCATGGAGGCGCAGCCCCTGGACCAGCTGGCACAGCACAGGGATGCATGCCCACCAGGGCTGCTGCCCATCATTGACCTGCTCACAGGTGGGCAGGATCTTGTTTCAAGCTTGCCTTGTTTCAACAGATGTGGCTCTGGCAGGAGTTCACATGAAACTGGTGCTGATGAGGAGTGCTGTGTATGCCATCATAAAGCTGTATCTGTGGTGCTGCCTCTGAAGTGACAAAGGCTCACATTCTCTGCCTACATTACAACACCCTTTTTGCTTGTGGGGCAAGGGTGCAGATTCTGCCTGAACCTGCGTCATGGCCAATAGCTTTCTCCAGCCCTCACAAGCAGGTCTTGGCCTGCTGGGCTGTTGCAGGTGTTGATGCCCATTTTGACGTAGTGGGGCAGCAGAGAGGCTGCTGTAAGCTCACAGAGATGTCAGTATGGCATCTCAAGTGGCAGCTGGGTGTGATGGCCATTTCTGCCTACTTTGAGCAAGCAGTGAACAAGCTGGCCCCTTGTCTGGGCCGCGCCTTCTCTGCCTGCTTGACAAAAGCCCTCAGATTGTTCACATTGATCCCATGGCCTTCAGGTGGCAGCAAGGTGCTGACCCCCATCTTCAAAATGGTCGGGCAGGGGGTGGACAAGCTGACCCAGCTGCGAGACGCTCGGGAGGAGGGGGCCGACCTCGAGGCCGCCCTGCTGCAGGCCCTCAAGCTGCTGCAGGCTGGCATGGCCCTGACGGAGGACCATGTGTGGCTGTTGCGCGAGCTGAGATGCACAAGTGAGCCCGCTGTTTCCTGTCAGCGGCATCATCAGCAGACCTGCCATGCGCATAAGCCTTATGAACTGTAAGGTCAGACAGGGTGCTCGCAATTTCGTGTGAGCCCTAATCTCTGCCGCTGCCGTTCTGCTGGGCAGTCACAAGGGAGGATGTTGCCTCTTTTGCAGAAGACGTCTTGTGCTGGCACGTGTTGTGAGCATAAAGGTGGCAGCGCAGATGAGTGCACCAAGACTGAATTTTCTATAAAAAGCCGGCACAGCTGCCCGGTGCACCTCCACAGTCATGCCTGCTGGCTGTAGATGCGCGGCTGCTGGACGAGGTGTTGAAGGTGGACGCCCGCCGTCTGCCCCTGCTGCTCAGCTTTGTGGGCTACAGCATCAACCCAGCAGTCCAGCTCGCAACTGTCCAGCTGGCGCACATGATCAGCGCGCGGCAGGGCAACCTGGCTGACATCCTGCTTCAGCACTCCACAGTGTCAAGTGAGCCATGCATCCTTGCCGCTCCCCCCTGTTCAGGTGTTGACAGCAGCTGGCCATGCCCCTCCCTGCTGAGTTTCTCGGCCGTCACCATCGATTGCTGTGCAGCCAGAATTGAGCGTGTCATGCTCAGGATCAGGCACAGCACCGTACAGCGAGCAGCCTGACTACATGGTCTGCAAAATGCTTGAAGAGCGCCCCCTCGGCCTGACAGACGGTCTCCTGTGGTGCAGGCATCCCTGCCTGCGCCCACTGGTTCCACATCTGCAAAGCTTTCAGCTTGTGCCTGTCGGAGGCCTTCCAGGGCACAACCCCCCTACTAATTGAAGACAATGCAGAAGGGGGCCCTGTGGACGTTCAGCTGGCTGCCAACATGCTGGGCTTGCTGCTGGACGGCCTGCAGGGGTCAACACCTGGCTTTGCCCACATGCTGCTGGGCTTTGACCTGCAGCGGGGACCCTCAGGTGTGCCGGCTGCCTCTCTTAACCCTGTGCATCTGCCGGCTTGCACCTGCTGCTGCACTGTAAGGTGGCTGATGTGCACGCTGTCCTGGCTGCGTACCTGCTGGGCCTGCACCAACTTTTGCTCATCAGGCTGCTGCGAAGACCTTCTGGCTATATATGGCTTTAAGCCCTCATCTGCCTTCTCCTAGTTTGTAACTCAGCAGGGCTAAAGTGGTGTGCCTCAATCATGTGCTGTGTGCGCTTGCGTGCTTCTGCTGCATCAGCATATCTATCGGCATTCATCAAGGAGCAAGCAGAGCTCAGATGCTGCTCAGGTTCAATTGGGCTTTATGCTGACTTGGCATCTGACACAGCATCATTAACATACTACGAACTACTCCAGGCATGGCAGAAGGGGCCTTGATCTGTAAGCAGGCGGCCTCTGGCATCCACTACATTCTGTTTTGCTGCAGCATTCAGAGCATTTTTGTTGTCTACACCAGCCCAGAGCACCTGGTGCCTGCAGGTCTGGAGAAGTCCCTGCAGCTGAGTACGGCTGTTTCCGAGGCTGGCGGTGGTGACAGACTGCTACCGCTGGACACTCATGCCAAAAGCCTGCAGCTGGGCGTCAAGGGTGTCAGCTTAGCAGCGACCACCTCTGCTGAAAACCATGCCTGGTGCCCGCAGGTCCCGGGCGCTCCTTGCAGCTGGGAACAGAGGCTCTCAGCTTGGCAGTCATTGCAGATGCCGCCAACTCTGCAGACTTTGCTCTGGACCACCCCACCATGCATGAGCCCTGCCTCAAGCTGATCTACCAGCTGGCTGCAACCGCCCAAACCAGTAGCAGCATACTTCAAGGTCTGAGGGAAGACTTCAGTGGCCTCATGGGTCTCCTGGATGTAGTTCTCCTCAAGCAGCAGCCTCAGGTGCGGTTTGATGTCTCAAATGTGTCTGGCAGCCCATTGACTTTCCGGCCAACGCTCTCTAACTAGATAGCAGCACGTGGATGTCTGCAGCAGAAAATTTGGGGAGCCTGTAGGGTGATAGTCCAGTCCAGCTTGACACTTTGACTTCCTGTTGTGATATATTCCCTTGAGATGCTGTTCACGCTGCACCCAAGCCACCAGCTACCAACGATGCGACAGGAAGGCCGCTGCAATTACAGCTGTGGAGCTCTCTGCACATGTCTTGTGGGGCTGCCGGGGCTGGTATGCTACAAGCATGCATCTTTGCTCAGACAACTTCTGTTCATATGACACATGAAATTCTGAATAGAACTGCAATATGGCAATCAAAGCTGTGTTGCCTTTGCCCTGCAGGACCAGGCCAGCTGCCGCACAAACTTCATGCAGAAAGCCTGGCTGCTGCAGATCCTGGGGCTGGAGCTACACTGCGCACCCAAGGCCCAGTCTGCCAGCATTGCGCTGCTCAAGCAGCTGCTGCAAGAGCTGTTCCTGCCGCCAGACGACACCCAGGACGGTGAGCATTGCACCTGCTGAGTCTCTGTACAAATGCAGGGAGACTAGAGACAGTGCTGAGCCTGCTACCCTCGTGTCTCACGACATCTTTGACAGAGGGGACTGGATAGTGTTCAAGCACGACAAACAAACCGCTGTCGATAGTAAGCGCCGCTGGACCAGCAGGGGGAGCTAGCCAACCTCACGCCATCTGACAGGCATGGCAGGCAAGGGAGCAGGCCAGCATCTCTGCAGATCAGTCTCAGTGGACCAGCGCCCAGACAGCAGGTTGCTGCAGTCAGGCAGCCCCTTCTGCCTCAGGTCCACCTGCTTTCCATGCTGAGTGGAGAGCTGCGCTTTGCTGCGGTGCTTGACATCCAGCTGCTGCACTCAGGCCTCGGCGTGGCACATTGCAGCTCAGCAGAGCCAATTCTACAATGAGGGCAGCGCTAGTCAGTGATACCCCCAGCTGCCCTGGCATGCTGAGCACAGCCCCTCCCTCCATAGCTGGACAAGGGATGTGCAGATTGCCTATGAGTCTGCCACGACAATGTCTCTGCACCGCTCCTGCAGGTGCGCCCTCTGGCACCAGCCGCAGCCGCATGCTTGAGGTGTTGCCCAGGCTGGTGGACTGGAACCAGCCGCGCCCACTCCTGAGCAACCTGTCGCCAGCTATTCGGCAGCACTTGGAGAAGGTCAGTGTTCAGCATTGCTGCCAGTGAAAATGTCCTGCGCTGACGCCCAGCTCAGCTGCCGCCAAGCTGGCTGCGATGCTGCTTGCCTGCAGTACCATGCTGTCCTCTTGAGGTCAAACTGACCATGCATCCTTTGCCCCTCCTCTCTTGCAGGCTGAGCTGGTCATGCATCTTTTAAGGGTCGTATCCAGTCTCGTTTCTTGCGTCGTGACCCGCTGCAGCCCCCTCTTTCCTTGTTACTCATAAGCTCTGCAAGCGTACTAGTCTTAAGCATGTACATGGCGTCCAACAGCTTCCCAAAGGCCGACACACAGGCTCACAGAACGATGTGGACATGCTGTCTGTCGCCCTGCTCTGGGTCTCCTGCACCGGCTCTGTTGACACAGCAGCGGGCGCTGCCTGGCTGCTTAACTCGTTGAGGCCTCTTGAACCCTGTCCATGCTGAGAATGGACAGCCCTCTGGATGAGCCCTGCTTTGCCCTGCAGCCTGCTCCAACCTGTATCACACAAGCTTCTGCGCCATTGCTCTGCAGGTGCTGCGGGTTGCAGACCCCTGCTCCCAGACTGTTCACTGATAGGCGGAGGCCTGTTGCGGCAGGGGCAGGCAGAGCTCAACTCGTTGCACTTTGCCTGACCACACTCACTTGCGCTGATTGGTTGTTAGTTGTATGCAGGTGCTGGGAGTGGACACCCTACTCCAAGTGCCTGTTCTTCCCGAGTGCGGCGGCGTGGGCATGCTCACAGAGGAGGGGTACGAAGTGTTCGACCTGGACCTCTTGTCCCAGCGCCTGCGTACCGCGATGCACCAGGCTCTGAACAGCAGCAACCTGAACGGCCCCAGCGCAACAGAGCAGGAGCTGCAGGCGGCCTGTCAGTTTGCGCTGCAGCATGCCACAGACTTCAATGCCTGGCTGCAGTGCGCGGCTGCACAGCTGAAGGCAGTGCAGGCTTGGCGTCTGCTGGCCGAGCTGGCCGTGGCCCAGAGGTGGGTACTCTTTCTATCAATGATCATCATGCTCTCCAGTGACAGCATTGACACATTGGTGGGTCTACAATCCCCATAGACACAGTTGGGAAACCCTCAACCCCCCCATGATTGGCCTCTCAGGTTTTCTTAGTCGCTAAGGAAGTCACTGATCAGGCAAGTTGCGAGCAGCATCCCCACACTTAGCTAAGCTATCTTGCAATATCTATGAGCTTGATTGCAAGAGACCTCTGCCTACCGCAGCTGATAGTGCTATGTCTGTGATGAACAGCTGACCCCTGCAGAGAACCCTAGAGCAGTGAAGGGCCGCCCTTCAGAAACTTGCTTGCTTGAATGATCCCAGTCTGCTGAACAGCTGCCAAGCTTGCTGCTTTCTGGTGCTGTGTTGCGCCACTGGCCCGGCCCATGAAGCTGGCAGGGCGTGCAAAGGTCCGGCTCACCTCTTCAGAGGGACACACCTACCCGAGGAGGTTGTCAAGCAGTCCGGCAAGGTGCTGGAACTCATCTGTTGTGATGGTGGGAGCAGCAGTTGCGGTTGTTGGCGCCCTGCTCCTTGTCGCATCAGCATCACGGAGCCTGTTGAGTTTGTCTGCAAGACCAGTGGTGCTCAGCCTGACCCTGCTGTGGACTGCAGGCCATGCCCCCTGCTGGTGCCCTTGACCATTTAGATGCAGTCTCTCCTTGCTCGGCTGGGTCTGCAGCTGCAGGTCTAATGATCTGCTCTCCAGTCAAGATGGCCCCTGCTGGTGCAGGTTTGACCGGCTAGATTCAGTGGCACGGGGCAGGCGGCAGCAGCTGGAGGCTCCTGTGACGGGCACTGAGGTGGTGCGCGAGCTGATGGACGAAGCACTGGAAGCTGCATTGGAGACTGAGCAACCAAGTACACTCACACAACTGGCACAGGTGGCAGATTGCATATCTGCTGGCATTTGCAATGCTGGCCTTGAGTAGCTGGCTCAAATGGGGAGCTGGAAGCTGTGCTAGCGCCTGCAAGACACAAGCCAAAAGACCAGCAGGAGCCCCTGGAGTACAGGGAGTGAATAGCACCCACACGGCGTGGTTGATAGTTGCAAAGACACACTTGCATTGGTGTGCTGCTGCTGGCACACGCAAGACTCTGCTAGACAGCAAAACTTCCTTGCCTAGCCTCCTCACTCAAGCACGATGTGCCTGCAGTCAGAGAGTGAGGCAATGGAGAATGTTGCCTGCATTTGCATCCATTCACTGCTTTCCTAAGGCCTCGTCCTGAGCAATTAAGCACCTCTCTCAGCAGGCTCATTTGCGCCTCCTACAGTATGAACATATCTGCTACCATCTGCAGCGACAGCATCGAGTGAGGCTGCAACCGGGTGTGGACAGACCTGCCATCATCTGCAGTGACGACTATATATGAGGCTGCAACTGGGGTCTCAAGGAACCTGCTATTTTCTGCAGAGACAACAGAGTATGAGGCTGCAGGCACTCACCCATGCCAGACCATGGCTTGCAGACTGTGCAGCTCTGAGTGGGACGCCCACACATGCGTGCACTCAGTCTTATATTCAGTCCTACCTGCCCTGTGCTGCGGCTAGTGCAGCCCTAAGTACGGGACCTACACAAGCGCTGATCTGTTGCCACAGCCAACCTCTGCCCTGCTGCTGCATGTGGTTCAGGCCTGCTTGTTTGCAGCAGCTGTCTTCCAGCAGTGCGCCCACAGGCGCCTGTGCACCCTGCAGGTGGTGCAGGTCTGCATGCATTGCCTGCAGATGCACTCCCTTCCACCACCCATGCTGGAGATGCGTCAAGCCACCCCTCACCCATCTTCCAGGGATTGTGGCTCCAAGATTGTGCATCTCCTGCACTGCAGGTGGTGCAAGTCTGCATGGGGCGGTTGCACGAGCGCTCCCTGGCGCCCATGCAGACGCAGGCGGACCTCCTGAGCGTGCAGATCCCTGCGCAGGCGGTCAACCTGTTCAGAGGCCTGCTCGAACTGGCCAAGCGGCCCAGCGAGCCTGCGCTGCGCCTGTCCATCTATGGCAGCCTGCTCAGCTACCTGCGCATGTGCCAGGGGCCCCGTGCTAGCTCTGCACAGCAAGGTAGGCGCCATTGTTCATGCTTGCAGGGGTGAGCATCTGAAGGCTTAGGAGTGGGGCCCCCCTGTGGCTGCCAGCTGATGATCTCCTCCATGACTCAGGTTTCGCCTCGTGCAATTGCATACACTTGCTGCAGCTGTTCATTTATTCATTCGCAAGTGGGGCCAGGCCTGGGCTGACAAATGGGAGCATCTGATTCTGGGATGTTCATGCTTTGTGGTGCACTTGCTTGCACTCAGCAGCTGCAGCCTTGTCGCATGCTGCAGGTCTGGGCAGGCCTGGCAGTGATCAGCAGGAGCAGCTGGTCATGCAGACACGTCGCGGTAATTCTCAGCTGCTGGAGGCCTGCAGGGACGTGCTGGTGCGCGTCATCCAGGATGCAGGGGCCAAGGGATCTGACCTGGTAAGGCAAACTGCCTAGGAAGCCCCAGCCGACAAGATCATGACATTCGTTGTCCCACAGTGGCTTGCCTTGTGGTGGCTTGTCCTGCAGTGACATATCTTGCAGGGCTTTTGTCCTGCCCAAACAAGCTCTCAGCCAGCAAGGTCAGGCAGCTCACCAGATCTTGGGGCGGGCCGCCGCCGGCCGCCGGGATGGATGCATGAAAGAGTCATAGCGAACCAGCAAAGGACATGACGCTTGCAGGCTAGTCAGCATGTTGCCAGCAATGCCTGGTGGAAGCCTGCAGGCAGGAGGTTGTTGGTGCACAGCTCCCCATCACCCGCTTATCTGCAGAGATTGGGCATCTCAGGGACTTTTTCTGGATGTTATTTACTGGGTCCAACACTTCGCCTTCATCCTGCATGCACTCTGGGGTCAGCCACAATGCCAATGACTGCCCTGACGGCCACGGACATGCCTGTGCCCATGCGCCCCCGTGCTCTGCTCTGCAGCAATGTGCACAGTGGCTGTGACACTGCTGACTGCCTCAGGAATGCAGATGCGGGTGCATCTGGGCACAATCACCTCACCATCAGCCAGATCTGCTGCTCTGCTTTGCAGGCGCTGTGCCCATCTGCGCTCTCGCTGAAGACTGGGCTGATGGCCCCAGAGATAGGGGTGCCTGGACACATGCTAAGCCATTTCAGATCTGCTGAAACTGCATGTTTGCCCTGCAGGTGCTGCGCACACTGGCTCTGACGCTGCTGACTGCACTGACAGCCGCAGACATGGGCGTCACGGTGGCGCAGTGCCTGTACCATGCCCAGGTGCCTGGGCAGATCCTGGAGGACCTGGTCAACCACGCCCACGAGACGCTGCGCAGCCGCGAGGTGGGCTAAGGTTTGTGGTGCTGATCCAACAGCTCCAGCACGCCTGCGGAGTAATGCTGGCCTGGAGCTGGACAAGCACGCTTCTTGAGGCACAAGCACTGCCCAACATTCCTGCAGCCCCTTGTATTGCATGTGTTTCAATGGCAAACCTACCGACGGGCACCTGTGGCTTCAACAATGTGAGGCTCCCCCTACCTAATGACACATGCTAACCTGCGCTGTCTCTGCAGGGCGCCCGCGGCCTGGAGGTGGTCAAGAATCAGCTGGACCTGCTGTCCCAGCTGAGCCATGCCGGTCCCCCTGCCAGCGTGCGGCAGGCTGCCCAGCACTTTGTGCTGCTGCAGCCCATTGCCAGGCTGGCTGCCAATCAGGTGAGCAGCACTGCCAAATTTGACGCAGTTTTGTAAAGCAAGACCTTTTTATGGCGCCCTGAAGCCATATGGATGAGACCAGCAGCAGGCTCAGCCAGACGCAGCATCTGTGCCGTCGGGCAGCAATGTCCTGACCTGCATGTGGCACGTGCCATTACTTGACTCAAAGCCCATCTTGCTAGAAGCTCTGAATTGGCACAGCCTGGACCAGCTGTTGTCGATGCGCAGCCTGGCAATTGACAGCCATGTCTGGCAGCGATGCAACAGCATATGGGACATTGCACAAAGCACCCATGGTCAGTTGACAAAAAGAGCAGTACAACTACTTGCTGCTCACATGTAGGCATCCCTGCTGAAGCCGGACAGGCGCCGGGGTGATCAGCAGCTCTGCACCCTGCCCCATCAAAAAAGCACAAGTACTGTGGGCGAGTCTGCTGAAGCCAGGGGCTCTGTTTTTGCAGGCCACTCTGCTGAAGCCGGATGGGTACAGTCGGACCACTGCTGCCGTCTCTCTGCACTTCCGCATCAGCGAGGTGCTGCGCCGCGTCCTGCAGCTGGTCATGGGCCTGGTGACTGCCCTGAAGGAGAGCGCCGATGTGGTGGCACAGGCTGCCTACTTTGCACAGTGCCAGCACAGTGCCCTGCAGCGCAGCATTGATGAGGCCTCCTGGCACGATAGGAACGGGTGGCGCCCTGGGCCCCAGCAAGTGGGTGCTATACGGACTTGTTGGCTGCCTCCAGCCCTGGCACAGAGTTTGCACAGCGCCTTCCATCGCAGCATAGATGAGGTTGCTTGACATGATGGCATTGGGTAGCGCTCTGCACAGCCAGGTCCCATTGTCGGGGCTGTCGGTTATTGCACTGCAATCTGCCTGGAGACTGGATACTGCCTGACAATGGGCTGTGAATCAGCAGAGCCTGATGCAGCCCAGACAGAAAATGTTGTGTGTCATTGTGCACCCCGGCGCACTCTCCAGTCTGCTGTACTGACCCCCCAATTGCATATCAGGCTGCCTAATGTCCTTCTGGGGCAGCTGCCATGCAACCTTACATGCTCTCCTCCCACTTTCCCAGCTTCCTCTCCAGCATTGCAGCTCAGGCTACTGCCTTTTTGTGCCAATCAGTACCATTGCCTGTGAAATGCGGCATCCTTTTTTGCAGATTGAAAATTGTCACTTATGTTGTGTCAGCTCATTGCAATCACTTGCTGTGCAAACAAAGGCGCTGAATGGGTCCTCCTGTCAATTTAATGCAGGCTTCATCCTACAGTGATGGGTTCACAATGCCCCTGTAACACACGCCTACCTGCCATGCAGGCGGAAGTGGCCGAGCTGGCGCTCCTGCTGGGCGCCGCCATACAGCACTCACAGGATTTATCGGCGCGGAGTCTGCTGCAAGGGGCAGCCCACAACCTTTTCCAGGTGCGGCCACTTTGCCAGGCCTGCTCACGATGGATGCTGTTGCAATTCGGCTGGCACTCTGCAGGGCGCCATCTGTTCCTTAAAGAGCAGTTGTTCGGCAGCTACCTTGTGGCAGTCCTTTGTTCATCAGGGTTGCATGTGGTGCCCCTTTCCGAGATGCCGCCACGATTGCCATGCCTGCCCCAGAGTCATTCCAGGGCTCTGGTCATGTCTGGGATTCCCTGTGTCCACTCTGAGAAATCCATTCCTTGTGCTGGAAGCTTGATATCACACGTTACTGCCCTTGCTCTCCAGGTGCTGGCAGCCCGTGAGCCTGGCAGTATCCAGGACGCCTCCTTGAGCACCCCTGCCCTAGTGCTGGCTGCTCACGAAGACAATCTTACGAACGACGAGCTGTCTTGCGCGGAGGCCCGTTGCCAACTGCTCAAACTGCGGCGGGCTCTGGCCCAGTACCTACTTGCAGAGGTCATGGCAGGGGAGGGGCAACTCGTGTACCCCGCGCGGTGGGGGGATGCTGGGCAGCAGGCCTTGCCCACTCTTTTGGGTAGGCACCCTGAGTGTCCTGCACCAATGCATCGGCAGAGGTCACAGTTGGGGGGGGCTGCTCATTTACACTGCATGTCTAGGGGCAGCAAGGCCTGGCTACTTTGATATAAGTTGTGGGGCTGGCGGCAGGCTCTGCTTCCTGGCAGCCCCACACTGTTTGAGGAAATGGCTGCAGGGTCATATGCCAATTTTCCACACACAACTTACATTGTGGCCAGCCCCGTATAGGGCACTGTTGCACTGGCATGGCTGTAGGGCTCACAGACATGCTTGATTGGCTCTCAGGTCTACACCTCCTGGTGAGGAGGTCCTGACCTCTATTTACCTCACGATCACCACACCTGCATGGCTACAGGGCTGACAGACATGCTGGAGCAGGCCTACAGGGACTACAGGTCCGCAAAGGAGGATGCTTGGCTGCCCGAACTACATGCTGACATGGGGCAGACACAGCAGCAGGCTCCCACCAGCACAGCCCTGGTGCTGCAAGCTTCAGGCGGACCCCCTGCGCAGAGCAGGCTTCCACCTGTGGTGCGGGCCGCAGCACTGCGCTCCTTTAAGCAGCGGCAGGTGAGGCATTGACCTGCCAACCAAGGATGCCTGCGCCCATGTGTTGATGCCTGGCAGCTGGAGCTATTGCAGCAATGCTGTATCCCTGAGGCAGCGGCAGGTGAGGCAGCCGCCTGAAAGCGCCTGTGCTTGAGCCGCAATGTTGATGCATGGGAGAATGCTTTATTGCTGCAGCAGTAGTGCACTCCCTGAGGCAGTGGCATGTGAGAGACGAGCTCTGAGGAGTGCCTTGCATCAGCTTAGATTTGCCTGGGGCTTTGACTCCCTGGTTGTAGCTTTGCAGCTGCCACCCTGCGACATGCAATGCTTTGCAGATCGAACCATGGGCTGTGCTAGAGCTCACCACTGTGCTTGATAGCCTGCCCTGTTGGAGCCTTATGTCAAATCCAGCGTTATGAAATGCGTAGCGCAACGTCTGCTTCACAGCTACAGTTCTGGTGCTACCACACTGACCCATCCAATTCACTGTGGCTCATTCTTCCTTCCTGTGCTGAAGGTTCAACTCGCTCTGCGGCTTATTCGCACCATTTTGGCCATCTTGCTTCATAACCTGAGGTTCAAGGATGGCAGGCTGGCTGAGAGGGACTTTGACGAGCTCAGGGAGCGGCTGACCATCAATTTGCTGCCTGGGCTGAGGCAATTGCCTGAAAGTGGAGTGCAACACCTTGCACAGCGCACCACAGAACTACTTGAGTAGTGCTGGACTTTGTCCTGCTGGGCTCACTCAACTCACTGACATAATGTGCAGTTCAGTACATGAGGGCAGATCAATGTGACAACCCCCATGACAATTGGGTCTTGTCTTGTGAACCCCTAGGAGTCAGATGTCCTGAACAATTACTGACATGTGTACACAACTATCATCACAGCATCATCATGGCAGGTTGCTACATGAAAAGCAATATCTTATTGCACAAGTGATGCCTTCAGATGGATGTAAGTGGGAAAGATGTTCAAACCACAGAAAAACCAAGGTGCAGAGTGGAAAAACTTCCAGCAAACCTGCAGCAACTGCAGCTGCTGACAGTAGAATTCATGCCTATTGCCGCAACACCACGGGCAGATGATTGGGATTAGAAACAAGAGAAGTTTACAAAGATTTCGATGTGCGCATGAGCATTGCCAGTGCCTGCCATGGCGCTGCGTCATCCTGAAATCATGAACATTGCCCTCAATGTTTTAGCTCTGCCGCAACCTCTGAAAGCTCTGCCGCTCTGTTGCCACCTGCAGTGCTACTGCTGTGATGCTGCTGTTGTGATATTGCTCTGGTTCGGCCTCTGTGCCTGCCTTCCCCTGATTGCCGCTGGAGGCACACCCCACAGCAGCCGCCACCTCCTTGTTGTTGCCACTGCTGTCTCTAATGCGTCTGTGCAGGCCGGCAGAGTTGGCACCTCTGGTCAGCTCCAGAGCACCGCAGATCATGAGGCTGCCAGCAGACCGGTCTGGTACCACAGATCGCAGCCAACAAGTTGGCCGCACCAAAGCCTTGGCCATTGAATCAGCAGCTGCTGGTTCAATCACTAACCGGATGTGCACATGGGTAGCAACGGGAGAATAGAAAAGGCAATGAATGTGGCAGGTGCTTTGATGTGTGCCTTTGGCAGAGCAGCCATCCAGCCCATGCATGCAACAACACAACTCTCTCTGTATTGATCGACCATGCACAACGAAAGTCTGCTTACAATCTGTACATTTAGCTACACCAACTTTGTTATGAACAGGAGATGGTGCAATGGGCTCCCACAGTTGGCGGTTGCGCTCGGCCCACCTGTTTGTCACAGGCAGCCATGCAGAGCAGGTAGGCATGCACTGCAGGCATGTACACTGTGCCATGGCAGGCTTGAGGCAGGCTGGGGTTTAAGTTTTAGGTTATGGGGTTTAGGGTTTAGGGTTTAGGGTTCAGGGTTCAGGGTTCAGGGTTCAGGGTTCAGGGTTCAGGGTTCAGGGTTCAGGGTTCAGGGTTCAGGGTTCAGGGTTCAGGGTTCAGGGTTCAGGGTTCAGGGTTCAGGGTTCAGGGTTCAGGGTTCAGGGTTCAGGGTTCAGGGTTCAGGGTTCAGGGTTCAGGGTTTAGGGTTTAGGGTTTAGGGTTTAGGGTTTAGGGTTTAGGGTTTAGGGTTTAGGGTTTAGGGTTTAGGGTTTAGGGTTTAGGGTTTAGGGTTTAGGGTTTAGGGTTTAGGGTTTAGGGTTTAGGGTTTAGGGTTTAGGGTTTAGGGTTTAGGGTTTAGGGTTTAGGGTTTAGGGTTTAGGGTTTAGGGTTTAGGGTTTAGGGTTTAGGGTTTAGGGTTTAGGGTTTAGGGTTTAGGGTTTAGGGTTTAGGGTTTAGGGTTTAGGGTTTAGGGTTTTGGGTTTAGGGTTTAGGGTTTAGGGTTTAGGGTTTAGGGTTTAGGGTTTAGGGTTTAGGGTTTAGGGTTTAGGGTTTAGGGTTTAGGGTTTAGGGTTTAGGGTTTAGGGTTTAGGG